>CM062296.1:731065707-731726989 GCA_031216915.1 Pictodentalium vernedei | reverse complement strand
ATCTGAGGAGTCAGTCACAGCAGCCTCAGAATCACTGACCATATGAGTTTTGGCCCTCATTTTTCAAAATATCCCAGAAGATAGCCCGCAGACCCTCACCGCCGAGAATGGGGATACGGCGATATCGCCTCTTGTGCCTACCCCCTCCCCATACCCCCCCCCCCCCCCCCCCCACACACACACACCACAACCACCTAACCACTGTGCGGCTCGGATGCTGCTGCCACAGCACACGGTGAGCCATACATGGTGTTCCCCTTGGGATTAGCTCTGATAGCCCCACCCCACCTCACCCCAAATATTTTTACCTTCCTTCGCTCCTGAATAATCAACTATACTCTACTTTAAAAATAAATATGTGGAACTGATTCAAATGAACGCCTTTCCAGTGTGTTATCGTATTACTATAAACAAAGAAAAAAATATGGTATACATGTAAACTACATTTTTAAAATTGTATGTTAGAGGTCAGTGTAAAACAAAACGCAAACGAAGGAAAATAACCAAACGAATAAATTTAGAAGCGAGTCTGATAACGAAAGGAGCAGAGAATTCCAATTTGTTGTGTTTTCTACGACTGGATCTTTAGCCTGTGTGGAGTCTGTCCTCCTCTCCGTACAGAGGACAGCCATTTTACTTCCCCACCCAATAGGACGACACGCCGCGACATCATCAACCCCGCAACTGATGCTGCCCAGAGAGGGTTCAGATACCTCCATATCTTTTCTCAGCCGGGGATCCGCGATCCCGCGACTTCTTGGCACGAGAGACCAGCGAACTTATCCACCACTCTTTTCAACTTGTCACCCACATTTCAACTTGGGGTGCGAGGGTGTACCCCCCCCCCCCCCCCCCTCCCCTGGTTACGATCTTGAATGAGAGTAAATAATTTCAGTTTACAGTCATGACAAACTGGAAAAATATATCAGTAAAATATATTAGTTGCAGGTGTATTTTATAGAATAATGTAATGGCCGTCTGGGTTTGAATGAAATTGCTGAGTCGAGAGGCCGGTTTGGGTGTATCAAGATATGACCAGGACACATGGCGTACAAAATTATGTTTTCCAAAAGGGTTAAGAAGGAAACTGGAGAGCAGTTTGGATAACTTTGTTGGCGGCCTGTTTGGTGAAATTCTCAGAACCGGCAAGATCGGTTCTTGTCACTCTGAAGCCGATTTGGTTAGTGACCGCGTGCCAGGTGGTGTGCGTTCTGTTTGGCTGTGCTATTAAAGTGCGGGATGACCTCTTCGCCCAGTCTCCTGTGCATCCCCACTACCTTTCACCTAGATGAAAGCAAATGGGATGCGCAAGAGACTACTCTTCGCCAACAAAGACGAAGAGTACTTAGGGGACCCTGATTTTTGAAAGTTGGAAATTTTATGGTTCCAATTTCAAAAGTTGGAAACATTTAGTTCTAAGCAAATATAGAACTAGTGATTCTTGTTGAAATACATTTATTCTTTATAGTATGACCCACTAGTTTCTTTTTCGCGCAGAACTAAAATGTTGATAATATTCCAAGTTTGTAACTGCGTAAGCTAGCTATACATCGAGATTGCGCTTTCGTAAATGCACACAAATAGTGTCAATTTGGAACACCGGGGCCTGCCGATTTTCTCTAATTGCCTTAAGGCAGATTCTTTTACGTGAGAGTCCTTCACTGCTCGTCTAAATGTGACGTGCAGTGACGACGGCCGCACGCACGAGTATCCCGCCTTCAGGAAATTACGGGAATCGGCGGGCCCCCCAATAACGCCGGGGCCCCGGGGGTTACTAACCCCCCCCCTCTCGACGGGCCCCGCACAATATAGCAGTATCATGTACCACAAGAAGTCTTTTGTTAGGCCAATTACAAAGTCTACTTATAATTATGGAGAAAAGGCCAAATATCAAGCGAATATAATGTAATTTGCATATAAATCTATAAAGAAAATTCCTTCTCAAAAACCGATCATCAAATGTCGAAAACTTTTTTATGGTATCAATTTGAAATGAAAAGTTTGGAAATTTGAGGATCTCACTGTCACACACACAGAGTCTGAACTACCCAGAAACGTCCCTGGGAGCATTTGGATCCGAGAGGGTGTTTTGTTCTTCAGCAGGAGTGAAATGGAAATGAGAATGTGAATAGTATTGAAGGCTATCGTCGGACAATAAATGTGATCGATAAAATTTGAAAGAAATAATCGCTTTGTATTTTTGACAACTTGACCCTGCTCTGAACTGCTATTGACAACAACGTAATTTAATTTCAGCTACTGTTGACCTAACATGCTTAACTGGTAACCGAAGTCTTGTTTCGAAGCTGTTTCCGTGAAGTCGTATGCAAATTAAGTGAAAATAAGATGAAAATTTATAAAATACTTATGTACAGTACTGTGATCACAAAAGCGGACACCAAATTCGCGGCGCTGTTCTCGACGCGGTCGCGATCGAGGTGACAGACAAGAAAAAAACCTTATCGACAGAAGCGCGGCTAAAGCGAAACACAATCTCCATCCCGCCGATTGGATTTTCGCAGAGATTTTTCGCGAACGTCAACAGCGCCGCGATTTTGTCGGAGGGAACAGTCCGAACTGCATGTGCACAAATGTAAACCGGTTTGCAATGTTAATGTACACATTGACCTAACCAATGTATCGAGTTGTTATATATTCTAAAAAAGGGTCAAATTCAACACTTCCCAGATGTCGCGATTGCCCACACCCTAACATTAATCATAACATAAATTCATAATCGTATTCATCTGAATTTGAAATCGTGATAAACATGGACTCGAGGCAGACACCCCCGCTCCACCCACTATGTCTTTCACCACTCCCTCTCTTTTTGTTGTCCCCCCGATCTGACATTGTGTAGGCAGACCCTCCAATCTCAACTTAATTTTATCCCTTTAATTATCAAAATGACTGACATCACTGAACACATTTGTATTTTAAGAGCATGTGAAGCGTCAATTTTTCGGACTTTACTGGTTACATGGCGGTTTTTAATGGCGAAAGTTCCAATTCATTATCAAGTCAACTCGTAGTCAGTTTGGTTATGGATATTGAACCGCAAAATATTCATTCCAGATCAATTCAACCCTTTTAAGCCCCCCCACCCCCCCCCTACATACACCTCCCTCCCGAGTGTGATGCATTACCCTTGCCCCCCCCCCCCCCCCCCCGCCACGTCGATTCTCTGGCAACGGGGGGCTGTAGTCGTCCCGGCCTCATGTGCCTATACTTCTTGAAAAAAAAAACTGACACCACCCCGGCACCATCATAACGAGCTCTGATTAAACCTGTTTTTACGGTGTGTGTGTGGGTGGGTGGGGGGAGGGGATAGCCAGCTCGATGCTCGATATATGCCACATGCATATCTGATGGTCATAGTCCTGATGTGGGCGTGGCCCTTCCCGCTGGTGGAGCTGCGATGGAATGTAGATCAGTCCTACTTCACTGTTTTTGAAAGTGCGAAGTCTCTGACGGAACTTTTATTTATTTAACTGCAGGGGATGTACAAGTAAATATACCAGGTGCACAGTCAGGGGATGGGAGCGGGGGGGGTGGGGGGGGTGTCTTGCAAAGAGTCAATGTTTTTTTTGGTGGGGGGAAACAACAACACTGAATTTTACTGGTTACCCCCCCCCCCCCCTCCGCCGGTCTTCTACACATGATATTGTAGACTCTAGGCTACGTGCCTGAAAAGACTTCAGATTTGGACCAGGACCGTGACGTGAACCACCAACATTAGCATTGTTGATGCAGTGCTCGACTGTGCATGTCCATTATTCATAATTGCCATAATTTGCCTACAGTACACACTGAAAGGTTGGGATTAGAAGAGGGATAAGTACTGGATGATTGGGGGGCGTGGTGGCTCAGTAGGTAGAGGTGCAGGCTGCAGGCCGCGAGGTCCTCTGTTCAAATCCCACCTGCGGCAACCGCGTTGTGTACTTGGGCAAGACACTTCACCCCCATTGCCACGTGGGGGGCACGGTGGCGTTGTGTACTGAGGCGTACTGCACGTCGATGGTGCATCTGTCTTCAACCAATGCTAACCCTGCTTGTGTGGAGCTGACAGTTGCTCGCCGTTGCTGAGTGGTTCTCCTCTGGGTACTCCTGCTTCCTCCACCCGTAAAACTGTCATGGTCATGATTAGCCATTGTGCAGAAATATGTGACCTTAAACACCAATAAATAAATTGGGTTGATTACGACAAAAACACTCATGTAGTGGAGTTTCCACTCACAGTGTGTTCAGGTTCTGTGAAAAAAAAACTTACAGCACACTGGAGACATACTTCAACAACAAATTCGTTTCAAAGCCTCTAGACCAAAATACTAAGTTATGTTACTTTAATTAACCCGTCGGGGGCGAACTGTAAGGAGCGAAAAACATTCAAACGATAAAATGTCGGACTTCTCAAACACGTTGTTGTTTGAAAGTTGTGAAAAAAATAATGCCCTCGTATTTGAAAAATACACTTTCTGGCGTGTTCTTTCATATGATATTCATGAATAAATAGCAAAAAATGTGACGATCACTGTTTTTCTTTCATTCGAATGCGCTTTTCTTTAACCATTTTAACTCGGAAATTCATGTCCGATCAGAATATCGATTCACCCCAAAACAGCCGACTTTGTGGTGAGAGAAGGTTTCAACCGTAAAATTGGCTTTTGACTGATTTCTGATGTTGGGTGAAAAACTTCTGTTTGAAGTAATTTGGGATATGGCCGCCTTTTTCCTTTTTATTTGTTTATTTGTTTATAATAATTTTACCAATTGAGACTTAATATTTCTATCGACACCCCAGACGGTGGCACGGGGGGGGGGGGGGGGGGGGGGGGGCAACTTTTGAAAATGGAAGTAGTTTTAATTATTTGTTAACCTTTGGCTGCATCCAATGGTAGGTTAAACAGATAGTTCTGTAAAAAGCTCAGCCAAGTCTAACTGAAAAAAATCCCTTTTTTTTGCATCAACTTAATTATAGCTCAGGTCGTGAGATCTCATTTGACCCGAGCGCATTCCAGTTAGGAGGCTAGAGACATGTTTTTTTTTTCAGGAAATCATTTTTTTAAAAAATAATTGAATCTGCCTAGGGATCGGGCCATCACTTTCTGAATTTAAAAAAAAGTAAGCCTATATGATTTCATTTTCATTTTAACCGAAACTCGGGGCAAAGTTGGCCTGTTTGGCTACACCAAACTATATTGGAGGACGTTTTGTTGGGGGGAGGACTTATCCTGCTGAATCCCTTCATGACATTCATTGATGAACCTCGAAATACTCTGTTTCTCTTAGCTACCAAGGATTTCGCAAAGTCCATAAAATAAAAGACGGGTGGAGTTAAGAATGGGCTCAGACTGCAGGCTTAATACTTTTCGTTCTCAGTTTGATGCGCTGAGGATTTACCCGCACAGACAAAGTCAATATGATAGTGTTCACTTGTTCACATCTATTTACATCTCCGCACACTTTTTTTCAAACTTTTTACTTTTGTCGATTTGAAAAGGGAGCGAGTCGGAAAATGTCATCAGGTTTGTAACTCGACTGGATTTTGTTGGGTTTTTTTAATTGCGACAATACATCGAACGAATCTTAGAATGTACGATCCGTTCACGCCAACCTTTGAAGTTTTCACCATCAAGGAATACATGTAACAAATCATCTCACAATGTATTGGTGTTTCCGTTGCGATTTTCTCTCGATTCTACCTAAATTTTGTCTCGATTCTTTCTCCATTCTGCCGCGTTTTATCGACAAAACCGCGATTCTCAATCGCGACGGAACCGAAGCCGGATCGAGAGCCGATCGACTAAAAGACCACTTTTGTGATCACAGTACT
Organism: Pictodentalium vernedei; assembly: GCA_031216915.1. NCBI lineage: Eukaryota > Metazoa > Mollusca > Scaphopoda > Dentaliida > Dentaliidae > Pictodentalium > Pictodentalium vernedei. Next base: position 731,721,156 of record CM062296.1, on the reverse strand, counting down.
GTAAGGCGCGAATTATTCTATTTATTTCATCTTTTTGCCTTTGCCACACGGGTAGGGTTCGCTTGGTGAGTATAAAGCTTGTTTTCGACCCTGCAATCTGTTTGGTTTCAACACAACATTGGCGAGATATCGAGGGAATCCATGTGAAGTCATGCCTTATTTAAAAATACTTTAGTTTAGTTTAAACAGTATTTATTTCAGATAAAATAAGTTCTCAAAGAACAACATTGAATATTTACAAAAGTATAGGTATGGTATACTTCATGTAGGATTCCATAGTGTTTCGCTAATTTCTCTAAAAATGGAATCGTTAAAAGCCAGATACTTATTGATGCAGTTGCTTCGAAGTGAATACTAAAAAATAGCCCATTTGATGTTTGTTCGACAGTTATTGGACACAAAAGACTGTTGCCAAAATGAGAGTGAAAATGAGAGAGCGCGAGAGGGTGAGGTGGGGGTCGGGTTAGGGATTATTGTCGAATAAACTGTTAGCTCAGCATGCTGTCAGGTAAACTGGTTTCAATTAACAGAGGATTGGCGTATTGTTATAACACGCCGTTATCTGACGTAAAAACATTTTCTTCCATTCGACTGTCGCCCCCACCCCACCACAAACACACACTTCAACAACGTAAAATAAAATAAATAGAAAAAAATAATTTAAAAAGGCCAGGCAAAACCGCAAAACATAGACACTAAATGATCGTTATGAAGTAAAAACGACCACAGTCAAAAACGGGTAAACAAATTGTTTTTAAAAAGGGTCATTAAAAAGAATGAAACCAAACCCAAATACCCCAATTGGAAAAATAATTCCCCGACAAAGCTGTGTGAATGTATGTGTGATGAATAAACAGCTCACAAATAACAATGGGATTACCTTCATAGACAAGTTTGTTGTGAAATCGACAGACGTACAACACTCATTGTGTATACGACAAGTTTGTTGACAAGTGATTATGGATATGTTAATTACAGGTGTGAAGGAATTAGAGCCAAGGCAAAATGAAGTGTTACAGTTGTAACTGAACTAATTTACCCATATGCATAGGTAAATTAAAAAAAAGGAATGCCGATTGAAAAACATGGTCTGAAATCTTCCGGGTGGGGGCGAAAGTTCTTCGGGGGGAGGAGCGGTCCTCTCGCCCCCTCCCCCGTTGTTGCAGGTTCGGTGGTTCAGTCAGTAGTGTTTCAGTTGAAAGGTGTGACGTCAACGTTGTGCATTCGAGTCTGGTCATATGGTTTGTTAACTGATTAGACCCTCGTGCATGCACAAATATGGGCATTGGAACGATCATATGGGAAATCGAATAATCTCAACTGGACGTATAATTATCACCAACTCCCGATCAACGGTTTTACCAACTGGGCGTATAAAAAAATCGATAAGGTGACATTATATTTTGAACAGTTTCAGTAGCACCAAACCTCCTTCGTTGTTATGGTTGATAGTTTCTGGTGTGGAATTGAACGCCGAATCTGTCGATCTATGATTTTAACATGTTACATTTGTGCGAACATGTGAAAAACGATATTTGAAGGAGAAATTTGCCCGTGAAATTCATTTTCTGAGATGATCAGCAGGTGTTTTTTCATACTACAAGAGTCGATTTTTCCATTAAGTTGTGTCGTTTCATTGTTAAATATTGTTTTATATAACATACTTACTGATTTTGCATTCTTCAGTCATTCCTTTTATTAAAAAAATCTTGTTTTCGGTGATCTTGGATACGCTGCGACTGAAACTTTGAGAGAAAAATAGAAATCTCTCGCCTCGCTTATCTCCACTTCCGGCTGAAGGTTTATACCCTGTGAACCTTGAATCTGAAAATTGCAACGTAAAGTAAAACTTTAACTTTAAAGTCTGAACAAAATTAATATAAAAGAAAGTCTTGTTCATCTTAACCACTTTAAAGTTCAGAGTCGTTATGATTTTAATTATTGTAGGTTTTTGCTACAAAATTATGACATGTTGTCACGATGGTCTTCAAGCATAATTGGCAGATGGCCTTTATAATTTTTGACCCAGATTCATTTTTGGTGAAAATGAAACTTTCTTTGACTTCGTTTGGCCACAATTCAAAAGAAGCAGCTGAAATTGGCTTTCCCTTTTTCTCATTATCTTCACTTGATGTCATTTTGAGTGTGAAGTGAAATGCCGGTGCTAAACAATACCGTACTGGTAGTCATAACAACAGTGAACCAGAGTTTCTACAGACAGCGGATAAAAAAAGGTGGCCCCACCAACTCGCCCTTGTTGAAATTAAGTTTTCACTTTCAATTTCAATGTTACTTCATCATCTGATCACATCAACACCTGGTTACTTTATCGCCGAGGCATTCAGTACTTCTTTGGTCGCTTCGGACTTTTATGGTAATTTCAAAACCAAGTTGCTCTGGCACTTGGTCATTTCGCCATGTGGTGTGTTTTTTTTACTATAAACGGGGGACGAAATGACTTGGGAAACATGGCCGAAATTTTATTCGCAGGAATGGTGCATTTTTAAAAGTCTACCAGTTCTACTCCACTTCCAGTTCAGTTGGGTTCAACCAAATATGTCACAATTCTGTAAACAATACATTCAAACTTACTAACTAACTGGTATTGTCATTGAGATCGAGTTTTCAGTTTGCGAATGCAACTTAGGTCAAAAAGGTAAAAATAAAACTCAAAAATATAAGATGTATACATTGGGATACACGGGAATCCATTTGGATTCCCGCTGGTTGTGTTTACGGGAATATTATGAGAATCGGATTCCCAGATTCCCGTCGAAAAACGAGCCCTGATTATCCACTCAACTTCAACTTACAGGCACCGATAAACAGCAGACAAGCAAGCAAATTGTCTCTTGATGGATGTGTAGATAAATCTGGTGGCCCTTAAAAAATCAGTGTGTGTAAAAAATATGAGTTCTGTAAAACATTCAGTTGACAAGTGATTTGGTAGTTGTCCACCTGTCACGTACTGTGTATTTTTACCCATTAGTAGCTGAGTGCTAACTCCATGGAATACTAGCAGAGGTTTTCTATTCAAAAGTGCAAACAAAACCCGATCGATATTATAGTGTTTTGAAAGAGTGCTTGTGTATATATTTTTTTAAAAGATAATATATTCTGTCATTCATGTGTGCAAATGTTTATAGATACTTGTAAAGCATTAAAGTCGCATATCATTAATCACAAAACCCGATCGATATTATAGTGCTTTGAAAGAGTGCTTGTGTATATATTTTTTTAAAAGATAATATATTCTGTCATTCATGTGTGCAAATGTTTATAGATACTTGTAAAGAATTAAAGTCAGATATCATTAATCACAAAACCCGATCGATATTATAGTGCTTTGAAAGAGTGCTTGCGTATATATTTTTTTAAAAATATAATATATTCTGTTATTCGTGTGTGCAAATGTTTGTAGAAAAAGTCAGATATCATTAATAAAAAAAATTGCTTAATAAAGTATTGTTTGTTAAAATCATTTGTCCCAAAAATCAGTCAACACAGATGATTGTCCATAAGATCATCATTGACAACTGCACTTGTTATTGTTGAGGTAATTACCATGGATACTAAAAAGCATCAAATTCAAGAAATGTTGAAAAATATCCGTCTTCACCACGTCAAAAACCACCGATTTCAAAGATATACAAATTGTACTACACACGCGCACAGTATCTGTGCTCATGCGTAGTACAATTTGTTTATCTTTGAAACATGATGTTATTTTACGTGTTGAAGTCGGATATTTTTCAACATTTCTTGAATTTGATGCTGTGTTTGCGTTAAAAAATGATGCAGACACGTAAATAAATTATATTTGGGCTGAGTACGACAAGTAGAATGTTGATTATGTGATTTGTGTCTTCGATATGAAGCGTGAACTGAGTCGACCCAAATGCGGCCAGTTTCTTTCATTTTTAGTCAGACTAGTTTTGAACGGGTCTCTCAAAGACTGTGAGGGCCGGGAGGGCCCCGGGTCACAGTCTTACAACGACTAGTAGAGGGGTAGCCACTACGTTCGGATAGCTGAACTAAGGTACTTTCATCTTCCCAGAAAATGTCTGGAAAAAATGGTCGGTTAATCAGGTTATTGCAAATTTAGACAGGCCAAGGCAAAGAAAAAAAAACATCATATCCGAAGCCCCTCCCCCCCCCTCCCCCCCCCCCCCCCCCCCCACCACATGATATTCTGCTTTAGCGGGCTATAAGCTGTGACTGCACAAAAAGTGTTAATTTTAATTAGCACTGCCGCAATATACAGGACGCATCGTATGAAGGTGTACCCCTCTATGAACCTACATTCCATTGACAAAACTCAATAGGTTTTGACTCGGGAAGTTGGAACTTGGAACTTGGAAGTGACGTGAGGATACGAGTATGAATTAGACATTATGTCTGTGGTCAATGGAAAAGACCAGTTGAAATTAGTTAGCTACAAGTCTTCATTGTAGACCCATCCTTAATTTAATTGGAATGTTTCCGGCTAAGTACAGCTTGGTAAAATACTAAATGATCACTGTTGTAAATCAAAACACATCTCCGAAATTAATCTGTCCGCCATGTTGTTTTGACAACGGCATGCGCAATGGACATTTATATACTTCCGGGATTTAAATAAAATCTCGGAGCAGTGGATGAAACGAACAATTACACTATATCCGGGACATGTGAGCTGTTCGGAAGGAGAACGACAACAGTGGCGGCAATTCATTTTAAAGCTCAGAGCATGCATGCTTAAGAGATTAGTTGTAATGCATGACATGATACAGATTTTGAAATCCACGAAAAGGCCTGCTGTACAGTTTCGCACTATTGCACTGGTTTAAAATTCTAAACTAAGGACATATGTTGAAACTAATGTGATGAACACTGAAGACGTATTTTAGAATCCGATATATCTTTTACATTAGGCTATGGTCCGTCCACCGTCATGGTGAACCGATCACTTTTGAAGGGTGGGCAATATCGCACTGATGCAATCATATTAGATTTCACACACTATTTACGGGAATAATCATCCAGAATTTAATTACCGAAGCACCAGGGTACAACCTGGCGCCTCATTTATTAAAATTTTGGTAATGATGATTTTTATTACCTGGTACACGTATGCATGAACTTTAATACCCACACGTGGATTCCGACCGTCCACGGCGACTGCACCGTATTTGTTGGATAACAGAATTTGAATTTTGGTCACAGAATTGGAGTATGTTGGTTATTGTTTACATGCCTTTATTTGGGCCATGCGAAGCTTCGAGATTCGATTCGATTCGATTTCGAATCTTAAAGTGCGGTAATGGCCGGGGGGGGGGGGGGGTGATCTCGACCCACTTTGGATACTCTCGGAAATGCCGGTTGGAAGCTGTCTTTTTTTTATAAAAGTCAAATACCGTAGTTCATGATGTTTATTAAAACAAATCATTTAAAACAAACATCGGCACTAACATATCAACTGCATTTCAATGAGTTCAATGGGTCTAAAGAAATACCTACTGAGTATCTAATCACGGACTACTCTTTTGATTTAATTAGTTTAATCATGTTTTAATTGTAATGCACCATTTTATACTCTTGTGAATACTCCACACACAGAAAGTCTGCTAGTGTGATTGAATGAATGAATGAATCTTTATTTGCAGCATACAATTACATAAAATATGGTTGACAGTTTAATTTAATTTAGAACAAAAGTAATAGTACACTGCATGGAGATGGCAATGCCAAGAAGCTGTCTCCCTGCCATCCCCATATTGAAACAGTAAAACATACCTGACATCAAAGTTAAATTAATTTGCTCAAAGCCAATTCTAAAAGGAGCGATTCACAGTTTCCAAAATGAATACATAGTTTATCATTGCAGTGTTAAGGATTTTGGGAATTTTGAGATCCAGAAGAGCTGGAGGTGCAATCGGGGCATCTCGGATTGTCACAAGGGACATTAGCCATATAAGACTTTAGGGCATTATCCATTATTGCCTTCTTATATTGCGGTCTGCTGAGTTGTTGGATTTGTGGGTCAGTTTCATTCCAAATTCGTGGGAGAGTATGGAACGGCAGTTCGGATGAAAAACGTGTTCTTGGTTTAAGTGTGTGTATTTTCCCAGACTGTCTGGTGTTCATGCCTGATGGATTCCTATAGATTTTAAATGTATCATCAAAGGACGCGGGTAATTTATTATTGCACCAATCATGCATGACCAAAAGGGAATGCAGGATATAGAGGTCGCTGAATTTTAGGATACCACAGCTTTTGAATAGAGGTGTGTGATGTAAAAGACTTGTTTGTTATAACACGAATGGCTTTCTTCTGCATGTTGAAGAGTCTTTTTGCGGAGGGTGAGTGCCCCCAGATTAATATCCCATAGATCAAATGGCTGTGGATAAGTGTGAAGTGCAACGATCTTAAGGCTTGCGGGGGAGACATTTTTTTTGCTCTATTTAATGCCAAAATACCCCTTCCTATTTTTGAACAAACAGCTGATGTGTGCTGTTTGAATTTCAGGTTTCCGTCCATATGAATTCCAAGGCACTTAAATGATTACTCCTCTTGGTGGCTACCGACTAACGATATATTCGTCTCATTCAGTGATATCACCTTGTTCTTGGCACTGTATGCGTCAAGTTGGGGGTGGAATAACACGAATCTGGTTTTAGAGGCATTTAAGTCTAATTTATTTGCAGAACTCCATTCGTTTATCTTAATTAGTTCAGATTTTGCATTTTCTATTAGCGCATCTACATTGTTACCTGACGTATATGCTGTTGTATCATCTGTGAAAGCTAGTATTTTAAGTAAGGTTGATTGGCTAATGTCATTCACAAACACTACGAATAAGATGGGTCCGAGGATAGAACCCTGGGGTACACACGCTGTTATCTCTTGTTTATTGGATACTTCATTCATGAATGAAACCGACTGACTTCTTCCATTTAAATAATCTTTAAACCAGGAGTTGGCCAATCTCCTAAGTCCATAATGGTCCATTTTTATCAACAGGAAGACATGGTCAATGCTGTCAAAGGCTTTCGAAAGTCCAGAAAAAGAGAAAGCGTGCAATCTTTCGACGGTCTATCATTGTTCTCGGCGACATTGTTTACCAAGTGTAAAACAGTATGTGTTGTTGAATGATGTTTCCTGAAGCCAAACTAATACTTGTATATAATCTTTTGTTCCTCTAGAAAGTTTGATAATCGCGAACACCACATTGTTATCGGAAAGGAAACTGCAAAAGCGTCAAAGAAAGCAATATAGACAAATACAAAGGAAGCTCTTCAAGACATGGAACAGTTACATTCACGGTGAGGTGAACACAAAACAATTGCTAAAAGTTTGTTCCAACTTAAACGGACCTACAATGTAAACCAGTGACATTACAAACTATATTTGTGTACAAACATTAAAAAGATATTTGCACAGTGGCACGTTTGTAACGTGCCCCGTGCAACCATCTACATTTATGAAAATCGAATGTATCGACATGAATAAAGCCTTGATTTTCTTCGAAGATAATTCGTGTTATATTTTGTCTAAACTCCCGACATTACCATATATCTAGTAACTCCCGACATTACCATATCTCGTCACAGGAACACGCTACAAACGATTTTTAAGAACAAAATAATATTTAAAATAACAAAATCATAACTGGATACCCCCATCATACTATACTATGATCGGGGTAGTCAGTTACGATTTTTTAACAAATAATATTTTGTACATAAAAATCGTTTGTAACATGCCCCTGTGATTATATTATCCAAAGTGGACCGAGATCAGCCCCGGGCCATTACCGCACTTCTGGACGGGAAAAATAGTGGGTTGAAGTCACTCTGCGTCGAGATCACCAAAAGTGGGTCGAAGTCACCAAATCGGGTCGAGGTTACTTTGGGACGATATCGTCATGGGTCGAGGTCACGGGATACCTTTGGTATCTTGGCATGTCTTGGTGATGTAGTTGGAATATTTTATTAGTCGGAACTTGAGCCACCACTGTCGGAACAAATCAGGTTTACAGCCCCCTGATTCGATTCGATATTTGACACGAATTCGAATAACATAACTTATTCGGTTCGAAGCGAAAATGGGCGACTCGCATGGCCCTATCCTTTATGCCTGGTAACAACTCTGTGTAAAAATTACATTTTAAAATGTAGTCATTTTTTTAAGGCCACTGTTTCCCGTAATTCCAGTGCTAATTTACCGCAAAACATCACACCTCAATTTTCTGACCAAAATTTCAAAGCAGACTTAGTAAAAGAATATTCCAATTTGAAGAGAGTGTATGTCATGTCATTTTTGAAAATGCATGGCAAAATGTGGAGCGGAACCTATGTTAATTAGGTATCAAATTCAGCCCGGAATACACGAAGAGAGTGCATGCGTCGAAGCCGGAAGACGAAAAATTTGTAATAAAAAATGTGTTTAATCGAAATCCTACCTAAATAACCGAAATTATTTCTCATAAATAAGCAAACCCTGTATAACTAGAGCAAGGACACGAAAAAGATACGACGGGTAAAGTTGTGTATCTGCATCAATATGACATTTTATGCGAACCATACAAACACCGCGATTATCCCTCCCAAAATAAACTAAACTTGTACTAACTAGTCGTGTACCTGCCTCGATTTCACACTTTATGTGTACCATACAAACACCCGAACTGAAACTCTAGAAGTCAGCGAGGATTGCCTCGCTCCTCTGGACAACTACGTTTTGGAATTTTAGAAGTCAGTTAGGATTGCCTCGGTACCTTGAGTTTCGCCGTGCGGTCTGTGTGTTTTCCACGCTATAACACCAATCAACAAAACAGAGATCATCGACGCTCATCAGGGGAATTATCTCTGCTGTACTAGAATCTGCTGAAATAGTCAGTGTAACGATTTTCATGCTAAATGTCCAACCTCATTTTTAAATCCAGTCAGCGTGGGTCTTCTACACTCTACTGGAAGCACACTACACAGATGTTCACCGGGATTCCCATCCTCTCATTTATTGTCTCGACATACATCAGCATAACGGGGACAAAATCATCGGGGATCCACCAACAGCAAACCACATTACTACTGAACCGGCAAATGTCGCCTGCTAAACGTAGATCACTTTGCTTACCAGTAGCCAAATTCCAGAACACGACAATTGTATTTCTCATCATAATGCAAGCGAATCTAGGTCCAGACTAGTACACTTCCATTTGGTATACACGTGCGATACCCGTCACGTAGTCTAACGACGGAACCACCTGCGACAATTACAGTGTACGGCACCACAAACCATGCACTGTATTATGCTCAAATGATTAAGAGCTCCCACAAAGGTCAAAAGTACAGTAGATGTGCCGCAAGTGCGACAAACTAAATATTACCTCCTTTACCTTCCACTCATATACAAAATATAAAATATCAATTACTACGAACATCTAACCACAACCGAGATTTTCATAGACTCATTCATATCACTTTACGAGGGGGAGGGGGGGGGGTTAAAAACTTTGCAGGAAGGTATGCTGGGATGGGTGGGTGTCAACGAAGGCCAAATAAAAATTGTTTACACCCTCTTGTAAATGTTTTAATTATGCCCAAAATACATTATAAAGACCGAATTTAACCCTTTACCCAACGTAACGGCCAAAACCGACCAGCGCTATTCTCAAAAATCGCCAATTAATTTTCAAAATATTTTCATTTTTTGTCTCAAAAACATAGGTTATGACCCCTCGTTGGAACGAGCTCGTCGAGCTCGTTCCAACGAGGGGTCATAACCTATGTTTTTGAGATAAAAAAATGAAAAAATTTAGTTATTCAAGAATTTTTTTTGCAAGTGTCGTCTGCTTTTCATGTTAGGTAAAGGGTTAATATATTTAGTTGTTTAATACATACTATTAGTCAATATAGGCTATTACTAGGCAGTTGATAACTCTAATACACCTACAATTGTTCCCGACGGTATCTTCTGTCTCAAGAGGATAAAATTGTGACCTACTCAAAGCAGACGTATAAGGTGGTTTGGTCGGGGAGAACATGGCATGGATTAGATTGCATTCAAGTTAATATATTTTCAGAAGCTTTCCCAGCTTAAACAAACAAATAAAGATAACAACCCCTGGCAACCCAAAAAAGTTTGAACGCCATTCTAACTTGCAATTGATAAAAATAACAACAAAGGCCGCTCATTACAGCAAATTTGAATTTGATTCCCAGTGTCAGAGCAACCACTGTTACTACCACATTCATTTCTCATTTATATAAAAATGTATCCATCATTAGTTTGAGGAAAATAGATTTCCCAATAGCGGTACACTGTTTCACCAGATTGTTACAAGGTTCTTTGAAATGCTGAGACTGTATGTTACACAGGCGACTTCTGGCTGTTTGTCGCCAGAAGTCGCCTGTGTAACATACAGTCTCAGCATTTCAAAGAACCTACGTAGAGGTTACGCCAATTGCGTAATACGCGATCTCCTCAATCTCATCTTCACCAAAAATCTATCGCTAGCTAAGACATGTACAAACATACCGGGATCTCGGACTGCACAACCATAATTGCAGATTTTGACACCAAGCCTTACTACACTCTAAAATCGGTTGGGTTAAAAATCAACCCAAATCGACTGGGTTGAGTGAATATGAACCCAAATTGGGTTCATATTCACTCAACCCAGTCGATTTGGGTTGATTTTTAACCCAACCGATTTAGAGTGTACCTGCAGACCAATCCATGCAAGGAAATCTCCCCTCTGTGCACACGCGGAAGGAATGAGACCATTTGAACCACGAACTAGACTTGCCCATCCCAACAATACAAGAAGTGGAAAGGAACCGATCCCACATAAATTCGTTCAAACAACACCTGATCAAAAGCATGGACAAACCAATCTCATCAAAATCCATCAAGTCAAATAAATAGACTGCCATGACCAGGGACGTAGCGACAGGGTGTGTGTGTGTGCCCCCCCCCCCCCAATCCTGGCCAAAATTTCTTATAGTTGGAAATTTGGAGAGCAAGTCATGAGTAGTACTAGTTGGAAATTTCATCTATCTGGATTTTAGAGCTTCTTTGGTGTGATGCTGATGTCTCCTATACTTCCCAAAATTCCAACTCGGTTTCAAGTCGACAAAAATTCTAACTTACTATTTACAACTACAGTGTACGCAATATCGAGCTTCATAAGTATGCATGATGTCAATCGGTACGAGATTTCTATAGTACGTTTACTTATCGTAATAAAAAAATCCTCGTAATGCACATCAAGAAAATCACATCAAGTAAAATCGATATCCCGAGTGAATTCCATCATTCGTGGTTACAAACTGATGAAACATCGAAAACTGGTCATTCACAGTCACAAAATAATGAAACATCGAAAACATATTCAATTCTCAGAATAATACCAATTAATAATAACCTGATAATTCTGTCATTAATGTGTTGGCATTTCAGTTACTAGAATCAATTGTATGCCCCCTTTCGTGGCTTCAATTTCAAAAATTTTCTCGGTAGTGAATTTCCAACTGGGGAGGGACCGGGACAGGTTGTTTCCCTCCCGGCTCCTCCCTTAGTTGGAAATTCACTACCCTACACCCCCCAATTGGAAACCTCTAGCCACGTCCCTGGCCATGACTCAAGCACAGAACCAAACAAATGTTGAGGTAAAAACAAAACCTATGCAACAAGGCAAAGCAAAAAAAAAAAGAGTGACCAAAATACAAACAGCACCAAAACGAATGTACGAGAAAAATACGTAAAGCAGAATGGAATTATTTAAACTGGGCGATACTAAAAAGGATGGCACTAAACCACAGGTACTCGGCACAAGCTGGGAAATCGAAAGAAAAATGATATTTGATACCATTTTTTAATCTATGCTGACGTGCCCCTGTAGTGGTATATAAATATGAACAAGGTACACAACTCGCTTTTCGAAAACGATAGCACTCATCTTCGTTATACCCCCCTCAAATTTGATTCAAACAACGTATCCAACAATACCCAGTATCAATGGAAAGGGGAATGAATAAGCTTTACAGTGGTGTATTACACGGCCGTTGGGTGTTCTTGGGTTGTTCATGATAACTGGGAGAATTCGCAGAAAGGCCGAAAAACATTTAGTCGGACAAGATAGTGCACACTGGCATGTGATTTACGAGCGACAATTATCCGATTTATTATAAATAATTCGAGGTCCCATTGTCTATGGAGGGCAGATTCAAATATTAACCGTATACCTTTATCAGTTACTAATCTCGGATTCACATTTATTCATTTCTGGAGTTCACATTTAACGTTTATACACTTTTTAGCCGTAACTTTGACATCTTTTCCCAAGTTGACGGCGTCCATAGATACGCGACTTGCGCAAAAACTTTCCCCATTCTCCCATTGGCTTATTTTCATCGATGATTTTCTCGGCATAAATAGTAGCCAATGGGATGTCATTGTGTCCGTCTTCGCTTCTATGGATGCCGTTAGCTTGTTTAGTTTCCAAGGGAAGGTTAAAAAAAATGTATAAACGGCAAATGTGATCGCCAGAAATGAATAAATGTAGATCCGTGATGAGTAATTAATTAGTAGATGAAAATTTGAATTTCAAAAAGCAAATTTCAGAAGTCTGTTCGAAAATTTCCAGAGCAATTTATGCCATAAACAAAGTTAAGCGGATTCTACCGAAAAAGTGCCTAAAAAAATTATACTACTCTTTGATCCAGAGTAACATGATGTATGGTATTCATACCTGGGGTCATTCGCCATCAACTTGAAAGATTACAAACTTACAAAAGAAAGCCATCCGAATTATATCTAACAAAAAATACAATGCTCATACAGACCCACTGTTTAGAGAACATGGTATTTTAAAATTTACATACCTGTATAAAGTCCAGATCTCTTTGTTTATGCACGACTGGTACAACAACATGCTACCCGAAAGCTTTGTGAACACTTTTAGAATTTACCAAAACCCCTCAGGAATGGACACAAGACAGCCGGGTAAATTACATACATTAAAATCAAGAACTCAGTTCTCTGCAAACTTTCCAATTCATACTTTCCCTAGTATGTGGAACTCATTAGAACCATCGATTCAAAATTCTTCCAGATCATCATTCAAAAATTCTCTAACGGAGCAATTCTTGAATTCGTACTCTTTTCGCGTCAGGTGTAATAATCCAGTTTGCCCCGACTGTAGGTCCTAGCTCTGTAATCTCATCCTTATCTATTAACTACCCCTAAATTGTTTCATTTTCTAAAATCGATGGAAAATTATTTTTATTTATATGGAAAGAACCATTTTAAAAATTAATCCATTCATTTTCTCTTCATTAACATAGCCGTTGTCAGGATTGTCTCACATTTTACTTCTTTGTTTTTATTGGGAATGGCGGTAAGACAGCCCTAGTGGCTATGCCATCAGTTGTTAGGGGAGCCACTATAGCCCCCAAATCTGATTACTTATAGCCCCAAGAAGCTTATAGGGACAAACCTGAATGCACTGGTGACACAGTGCATTTAGGTTTGTCCCTATAAGTTCTTGGGGCTATAAGTTCTTGGGGTTATAAGTTTCTTGGGGCCATAAGTAGTCAGATTTTGGGGCTATAGTGGCTCTGCACCATGCTTTTATGATCAGCTCTTATAGTACATTTTTTGGCTTATAAGTTTTCACTGGAGGATAAGGGAACTGTTTTTTTTTGTCTTTTTTATAACAAAGACTTGGTTGTGTACATGAGAAGATATATCTTTCTAATATTGTGGGTAGCCCTTATAAGGGCTGTTTTTTGATGTAGTGTAAGTCACTCAGCAGTTAGCAATATTTTTCATGTATCGCCCATGACCATCGAATCGTACCCGTTTCTTTTTTTTTTAGGCTTAACAATATCATCAGGTTCTTCCTCACTCTCATTGTGTGGAATAGGTTGTTGAATGACTTTATCTGTTTGTGTGGATGTAGTCACTGACTGTTTTCGTGCTTGACGTCCCCTTTTTCTCTTAGGTTGAGGCATCGGTTCTGCCAACTCATATGGTACTGTTAAAGGAAGAGTCGACACTTTGAATTCTATAGGAACTGTAATCTTATCAGCTGAGCGAACAATCTTTTGGTGAGATGAATTCATGTCTTGTAGAGTCTCCAGTATTTTCTGCAATAATGTTTCATTTTTTTCATCTTGTGAAAAAGAATTATTCACCCTCTCACTTGGTATGGTATCCTTTCGGTTTGGTATTCTCTGCTTTGTCATCAATGAGTTGTCAATACGAATTAAATCGTTAAAATCAGCTAAAATATTGAATTCGTCCATGATTGAATGCAGAAAAGGCGATTGCTTTTTATCAAATTAATTGTCTGGAATGTGTGCTAGATTATATAGACAATGTGAGGATCAAAAATGCACTGAAGAATGCTCATGCGACAATTTTGATCGAGTGCGGAAAAAAATTGTTGATAACAGATGTTTACTATCACGCCCATCCAATGTCAACAATTTTTTCCCGCACTCGATCAAAATTGTCGCGTGAGCGTTCTTCAGTGCATTTTCGATCGTCGCATTGTCTATAAAAAGAAGGTGAGTTGAGGATTTGGATACATTTCATCATCTGACTCAAGAATCATCTTTGACAGAGAGGAAAAACATGGAGTCAACAAAGATTGATTACAGTTCCGTAGAGAGTTATGAGAGAACCAAGAAACAGAGGGCTGATGAAGAATTTGCCTTGGCTTTGAGAAAGTGGTGGTCGGCAACACATCCCATGAAAGAACAAGATAAGAAGATTGAAGACCACCCTTTCATTAAAGCTGCCACACGTCCATTCGGGGAGATCCAGTATAAGAACCAACCTAAACACTGGTTTGATCTCCCCGTACATATGCAGGAGGAAGCTCTTGTGGGGAAAAGTTACACCTGGGAACAAGAATGTTTCACAGAAGCAGAGATGTTAGCAACAACCATAGACGTGTGGGAAGGTGAATTCTTTACAGAAGAAGAGATGGGTTTACCAAATAGCTCTCTACGGAACTGAAGATTAAAAAACTGCCCTTTTCAGGGCCAATTACAATATTAGAAAGAGATATCTTCTCATGTACACAAGCAGGTCTTTGTTATAAAAAGACAAAAAAAACCAGTTCCCTCTCTAGAGTGTGACCCGATGTCTATATTAATTTAAATCATTTTTTATTAGGGGTTATCCATGTGGTTTTGGGTTGTCACCTCTCCACTCTCTGCATACAACTTCTATAAATGGGGGAAATGGCATTTTGTGTGTGTTCTTGTGTTTTATTGTAAGCATAAGGAAATTATGCTTACAATAAAACTCAAGAACACACACAAAATAAAAAAAAAAACTTAGAGATTCGCGTTGTGGTCAAACTCTCTGTGATAGTTGTTTTTTCTATAGAAAGAATAGTATTCATTGTATGTTTAGCAATCAAAATTTCTCTACAGTATAAACTGTATATCAGGTTATACTATAAAAGTTTTTGATAAGTATGCATACAATATTAAACCTAATACTCTCAGTGAAAAAGAGAAGTGACTCTTAACTCTTTTTTACTGTTGGGAGATAATAGGGACACGGTCATAAAAAGGGATTATAGGACTAACGTAACAAAATCGACTAAACTATCGCAGAGGTTTTAACAAAAAAAACAAAAATGTATTTAAAGTTGAATCATTATAATGAAATGAAACTGAACATATATACACCGAGATCTGAGTTTGCCTATCCATGAGAAAACCTATTTACATCAAGATTTTTTTATGCTACTTTTATTTGACACCCAAGATGTTTTTTGAAAAAAATCTTGGGAGTCAGATAAAAAAAAAAAACCTGATATCACTCAAGTGATCTGATTTTGAAACAAATATAAAAAATAACTAAAAAAACCTATCTCTCTGTTACACAAAGGTCTGGCGAAAATTATATAATAGATGATTGACTTTAATAAAACTTAAAAAACTAAAAAGTCATCAATGGAAAAAAATTACCTCTGTGGGATTGTTTTGACACCTGATATTTATTATTATTACAGTTATTTCAAATAATGTCTAGTAGTTTGCTCAAACCATCGTCGAACATTTCTATCATTCTCTTGGAAATTTCTTGGATCGGATTTGATAGTAAGAACTGTCTCTAAATCATATCCTCTTGCAAGATGATCTAAAGCAAATATACAGTACATTCCACACACAACAGTAAATTCACTTTGTAGTCTCATTGTATTTATTGTCCAGGAATCTGTGTTTTCACTATGAAATTGTATATGTCTCTATCTATTGGTGGTAAACCATATGAATCAAAGTAGATAGCAGAATGATTGTCTTTAAAATATATTGCTTTCCAATGTTCTCCTGGTTCTTTTGATGAAACTGTGTTCACAATATATGCTTGTCTGTGTTTAGGTTTTTGTTTTGGTAACAAGTCTTTTGAACACACTTTTCCATTTAAGGATGATAACCTTTGAGAACTGTCAAGTATATTTTGTAATTGTATGGTTTCCATCTTCTTAGCCTTAATCAAGATATGCTGTATAATATGACCAGTCTCTTTTAACTAAATCTACCCACGTTTGAATGTCTTTTTGGCAGTCTATTTCAAAGTCCATATGAGCACAATATTCTAATAAGTTTATTTTTTTTGCTCTCTTGTGTAGATTATTAGTATAGTCACTGGACACACTTTCTGTAAACACTCTGCAATGTTTATATCTATTAATGTTGTTATGTTGGTTCGATTTTCTTCACAGATATTTTTCATTTTCTGTTGAATGGATTTTGTCAGTTCTATCACTACACATTCTTGAAATAATGTTTGTATTTTCTCTTTACACATTTTGAAATGTTCACACTAACTCATCTTGTTTAATAGTCAAATATCACTTCTCTGAATTTGTTGATTTCTATCTCACTATCAAATTCTGCATAGACAACAACGTTGATCACCTCTGGAAGAGCTTGAGCAAACTGAAGTTCAAACCAGACTTTATTGGGTGAGCCAAGGGCCCAGTACTACTCTGATCAGGTGTCAAATCAATACCCCAAAGGGTATACCCTTTTGCATAATCCTGCAAAGATAAATTAAATGATTGATTTTGTCCAAAATAGCCCTTAGCTTTGTACAATGATAAATATGAATTTAGATAAAGTCCACCTTCGAAATTCGGTTCAAAGGGACGTGCTTTAATGGTATGTCCATCTACTGTGATTTCCAACTTTTTCAAATCGAAATGTTGAAAATTAAATGGATTAGTGCCAGTATCTCCATCTATATCTCGATTACTAACTAAACCAAGAATAATTCGTTTTGGCATCTGTTTATGAAACAGATAGTCTTCTATTTTTGAAGGAAGACCACTTCCAATAGTAAAAGTTTTAATTTCACTACGTCTTATGGGCATTTTATAATTTGTTCGATCTATTTGTGCATTAAGATCATTCGCAAATTTTGGAAATAAATCCAATGCCGGTATTCTGAATATGGCTTTTTGAATTTCTATTTTCCCATTTTCACTACCAATCAAACAAAATTTAGTTGGAGCATGATGCAATTTAATTCTCATCTCAACTCCATTTGGTAAATACTTATCTTGCACAAATAGATCTAAATGTCGTTTTCCTCTTAGTTGTACATTTTTGCTACCACCAATTAATTTGGCTCGTCCAGTCAAACCTTTGTTAGACGAATCTTTACTTGTTTCTGTGTGGTGTCCAGGAGTATCTGTATATCACATCTCACTAGCAGTTTTTTTTGCACATCTCTCGAATAACTAAGAAAATTCGCAAAAATGCTCTATAAGCATAAAGATCTGTATTGGTGGTGATAAGATTTTACTGAACATGCTATGAAAAATATTATTGATTGGAGCAATTTGTGTATCTCCAGCCAAAACACTCCCATCTTGTTTTGTAATTTTAAATTGAACTTCAAGTGTAGATGCTGCAAGATCTAACCACTTGGGTGTTTGTCTTGGAATTAAAAATTCTATTGGTGAAGAATTATTTAAAGATGCAATGGGAAATTAGTTCAATTTCACCCATATTTGCTATACCACTTGATGTTGGTGATACATTATCTGGATCAAAACTACTACCAAAATGTTCGCAAGATCCATGTAACATCATGATTTTTAATCAAATATATCAAGTGGTCTTGATTTTCGTTTTGAATAAGCTTGTCTTTGACGTGTATTGCCTCTACGAGAACGAACCATAGACTGACGTTTTCGTTCTTGTTTTTGTCTTTTTATACCTAAAGCAGATTCACCAATTGATTTCAAAAGATCTTTTCCATGAGTTAATAAAATATCTTTAGGTGCTTTACGTTTTTTTATCTTTTCATTTGCTATTTCTAAACCATGCTTTAATCCATCTCTCTTTAAAGTTTGAAATGCATTTTTTGCAATTGGTTTTATAAATGGTGCAGCTGTTCTTATTGCTGTGCGAAAAATAGACCCTAATCCATATCCATATTGTCTTGGTAATAATAATATAATAATAACACTTCGGCCGGCCGCTGATTTGTCGCGGTTCTCATATGAGAAGGCCATGGTTACCCATGTTCTGCCAACTGCCTCCCTATTCCAGCACTTCTTCTCTCCTCCCAACACTCGGAGACGAACTGCTTGATGACATCCCTTGCCCCATTCTTCCCAATCTCTCCGATTAGTACATTAACCCTCTCCTTTGAGTCGTCCCCTAACCACATTTCCTTCATTCTCCCATCCCACTTCTCCATTATACTCCCCGTGAATCTTGTTCTTTTAGACTGGTATTTTGGGCATTCTATAAGAAAGTGTTCCAGGGTCTCCACCATGCCCACGTTACACATCTGGCACTCCTTTTCACTGTTTTTCCCAATTTTTCCCCTCAGCTCCAGGGACCGTGACCTCAGCTTGAACAACAGTGACCCCCCAAAGGTGCCATCAAGGTACTCTTCAAAACCAGGCTTCTCTTTATCACGCAGGCCACCCAAAGATCTCTTTGATTTGACCCCCTCTCGCCAATTACGGTTACAATCCTCCATGACCCTTTCTCTGACGATCTTTTTGCCCTGGTTTGCCCCAACGTCAAGGTCCGAGATCTCCATTGAGTAGTTTTCTACTAGCTCCCTCACTTGGACCATCCACCCCGTCTTGATATTTGAGTTGAAAGTTCTCGGGAACATTACTTTACACCATCGGCTATCGGGGAGATTTACCAAATAATTAAGATAACCGAGTTTCAATAGGTCTATCCTGTCCTTGATCCTCATCCACCCAAGCTCACCCCTGATTGCTTCTAGTGATGTGGCATTACTCGAGCCTGTTATCCATCAGCCTGCATCGTTCTGCAGGATTTCCAAGCTCTTAACAGCTGTCTGGTTTAGGGGTACAACTTCCGTACCGTATGTTATACTTGGCAGACCCACCATTTCCTAAATGGTTTTCCCCACGAAAACCTTATTGAAACTGTTTCTCCCTATAAGTTTCATTTGGTTAAGGATTCGCTTCCCCTTCAGAATCAATTTATTTGTGTGGTTTCGGTAGATGCCTCTTCCTGTTTAGCTTAGTTACCTTTTTTCCTGTGATGTTTATATTTACCCCCAGGTATTCATAGTCACTAGTCTCTCCTACACTAAGAAGTCTACTGCTACCTTCCAGAATGCAGAACTTCCCCACTCTCCACCTTCGAGTGGGGTCCACTTTGCGGCCCACGGGTATAACTTTGCTCTTGCTTTCGTTAAGTTCGAGTCTCCATTTGCTCCCATATTTCCCAACAATTCCCATCATCTTCTCGAACCCCTCTTCGCTTTCTGACACTAGCACCATATCGTCTGCAAAAAATAGCCCTGGGATCTTCAAGTCACCAACTGCAATCCCCTCGTTGCTATGCAGGAGCTCATCTCCTAAACCTTTGATGTCCAATGCAAAAAGAATTGGCGAAAGGATACACCCCTGTTTTAGGCCTATCTCCCTGTTTTAGGCCTTCCGTTCGCCCTACACCTATCCACACACACCCGCTTACTTGGTCTACCCATTCCTCGTGTCTTACCCACGTCTCGCTTAAGCCCATGACATCAAACTCCTCTGCCTCGATCAATGTAGCAATTTCACTTACTTTCCAGTGAAGACCCTGGATGTTGCTATAACCCACTTTCAGGGTACCGAGGTTCATTGGCTTCCGCCTACTGGGCCCATTGTTTTCTGGTGCTAGTCTTGGTAAACTTATTCTGTCCCCCTCACTCTTGTTCACCCCATCTCTGTCCACTCTAGTTATACTTGCCTCTGACCTCCCACCCTGCTCCTCTCCAAAAAAGGCTCTGCTACCCGTAGAATTTTATCCCCCAATATCCGTTTCCCCGCCCTGCTAAGATGCAGCTCGTCACGCCCGTACCTGCTCCCATTGCCCCAAAACGTGTCCCAATGGTCGATAAAGGGAATTCCCTGATCAACACAGTAGTCCTCTAACTCTTCATTTAGCGCCAAAATCCTTGAGTTCCATTCGTCCCCACCTCCAAGGACAGGAAGGACCCCGGATACGACTACCCTTGCATTCCTACTTAGCAGTTTGCCGACTAAACCTCTATACGACTCCACCAAACTTACTGACCTTCTCCCACATGGACCACCACTACTGGTTCTGGTCCTGACCCTGCCACAATGCCATCTACCCGGACCCTGAGATCCTCCACCTTCGCCCCCAGAAAGCACAAGACTGTTCGATTGGAACTATCAGGACCACAAACTACATTGTCAATCCCACGTACAATGCTGCTCCCGCTACAACTAATTTTCTTCTTCTGGCCCCAGTTCCTATATCATCTGCACCTCTCGTTTTGCAAGCTCCTGGCCCCCTCTTTCTCTTGACCGCCCTCCTTACCCTGACTGGCCTATCATCATCAACAACCATCTCAGCCCCCACACTTTCCCCCTCACTCTCGTCCCCAGGGGTATCAGAGTCTAAAACACTAAACCTGTTTTCTATAACTGCCTAGCAACCTTGGCAACTTTACGCCGACTCTGGCTTCCGGACTCGACGCAGCCCTGACCTGACACCACCTCCCAAATTTTCCTACTGGAACCCTCCTCCTCAGTTACACCCCCACATCAAGCATTATTCCGCCACGTTTCCTGCTTCCCAGTTTCCTCCTTGAGTCCACAACGACCTTCCACCCACCTTCCACCTCACCATCGTAGGAAACCTTCAACGGGTTAACTCCAGATACACCGGCCCTCCCCAACCTCCCTCTCAGCTCTGCAATCTCCCACTCGAATCCAACACACTTCTCTAACAACTGTAAAATATCCCTGCAATTCGCACATACCCCACTACTCTCCATTGATCGACCACCACCATACCTCATATTACACTGTCTGCATGCCTCTGGATCCTCACTCTCCCCCACCTGCACCCCTTGACTCACCTCCCTCAGACCTCCCTTAACACCCATACTTACCTCCGTCTGAACACCCGCCGTGCACTTACCATTCATGATTACAAATAATATACAGAATCCAATGACCGAAAACGACAAAAACACCAGGGCAACAAATACACACGAAAAAAGGTAACTAAGCTAAACAAATTGGAAAACCCTATCAACTAAACGTCCTTATTAGACCCTACGATCCTCCCCAAACACACTTGCAAAACTAAATATATAAAAACTTCCCTGAAATAAAACTAATATTAAAAAGATACTTATAAACAGTTCCGAGCAGAAAATTTTCTTCTTCTCTTCGTGAGTAGTATTCACATGAATACACCTTGATACACCGGCATCATTTTTACAACTTTAATTTATGTCTCTGCCTAAAATGCAAGTTGACAACTGCCTTGCCACTTGCAAACTGAATGGGTTTTCCAGTGTTCCCATTTATATTTATAGTGATCTGATCAAAATAAGATTTTGATACTGGTACGTAATGTACATTATCAAATTCTATATGAGTGTGTAGAGACTCTTTATGTGATTCAAATGGAATCACACGTAAAACAGGTGCTTCAATATCACCAAGAAATGTATAATCTGCTATGTCATCATAAATAAAGATTTGATTGAAATCCACATTTAAGTCCACATTATATTTAAATGCATCTTTTGATGTGTTATGAAGAACGATAGGAAAAATATCTTTACATACCAATTTTTGTAATAAACTTTCTGACATTTTAATACCCACTTTTCCAATACTATTTCCTACTATTTTTACACGGCCTTGGAGACTTGAAAATCCAACATGAAATAATATATCAAATGATTTAAATATGTCTCCAAGTTTTTCTTGAATTTCTATTTGCATTGCATCTGTGGCATGAGCACCATTCGCATATGCACCTGATAAAATATTTAATTCAACAGAAGAAACACCTTTGTGTAATGTATGTTTCAAATTCGTTTTATTAATACAATTTGATATTTTGCTATCTGTCACAGAGATTTTCAAAACAGATTCTTCATCTGTAATATTTTTTGCTTCCGAAGGTAAAATTACTTCAACTAATCCCACTTCCCAATGTTCTTTATCAAGATGAATGGGTTTAGATAATTCTGTTTGAAAACAACATTGGGTATTATTTGGAAACATATCCATAGAACTATCACTCAGAAGTGTTACGTAAAATGAATTCATTTTTCTTATCTTGTGGTTTTTTCAAATATTTTAAACCTGGACTTGGAAGAATATATCCTAAAGAACTACTTAATAACACTAACCACAATTCTTTATCAGGGGTTTGTAAACTCAAATGTGCATTTGGAATTTTTGCAAAGTTTCTCCATACTTTTGTTCTTTCTCACTTTTGGACAACTCTGAATTTTCTAATACAGATGATAAATTATTTTGAAGTTGTGCTGTATTTGTAATTTGAGGATTTGGGGGTAATCTTGGTCTTTGAGCTTGTTCATTTCTAAAACGTTACATATATTCTAACATTTGATTAGGTACAATAGCCATCTTTTTCATATTTTACTCACTAATTATTTGCAAGATTTGTTGCAACTCCTATAGCAGGTCCAAGTAAACCAAGTAATGGTAAAAAAACACCTTTTTGATTTAAAATTTGTTTTTTCTTTTTAAGAGTTGATTTACTAGTGAGTGCTCGTAGTTGTTGAAGCTTTGGATGTAATTTTTGTTTCTGACTTTGTGTTAGATGTATGTTGCCTTTTAAAAGATTATGACAGCATTCTGACACACAATTAATTAATTCTTTAGGTGCATTTTTCTTAATTTGTTTTTGAAATGCTGGAGGAGTTTGACTTAAACCTATTAACATACCACCATATTTTTTAACTAAAGGAATTTTTTGTTTCTTATTTTGTCTCACCATCTTGCTCTTATAGAATCTAATGATTAAATGAATCAAATAAAAAATGTAATGCTATTTATATATATGTGTGAAGAGTACACTTTATTTTATTAAAAAAAACATTTTCACTTAAAGTAAGACCTTATCTCTTTAACTGGTTTAGGTGTATTTAAAGCTATAAAACGTGCCATTGTGGGAATCTTTTCTTTTAATGGTACATGCTCTGTATTTTGTAGGGCATACATTGGTTCATGATTTTTGACACCATCTTTTGTTATTGACACTACACGTGTTAACTTAAGTGGTGATACTTTTCTTTGTTTTTGAAGATTTTTCACAAGTAATGCTTTTGTTTTTGTATGCTTTGTAGATGGAGAATTATGAGGTGCAATTTCAAAATTTGTGTACATGTATTTAGGTCCACCTTTCGTTGATTTTTTATCTCTCTAGAACTTGATGAATTATTTGATCTTTTCTTAGGGGATTTTCGTTTCCTTTTAGGTGTTCCTTTTAGGTAACTTTTGTTTCTTACTCTTTGTTTTTTTTGAATGGTGAATAGAATGATCTACTTGTCTTATGACCATCCCATCGAATTAAATTATGAATGATAACACCACCAAAAAATCCACCACCTCCTGGTTTTAAAATAATGTTTCATTTTGTTGCAAGATCTACTCTTGGATTTGCAAGTTGTTCAAGATCTTGTTTATGTTTATCCATATAGGTTAAAGTTTGTTTTGGCAATTTAATTTTCTTATTAAGTATGATTCTACTTGCTAATGTAAACCATTTTAAAATTTTCTTAAAACCTTTCTTATGTAATTTTTGTCTTGCAAATGGACTTGTTTCTTGACCAAGTTGTTCCAAAGAATGTATGACACTTGCATTTCTATGATGTCCTTTTCGTGTGAACCATAATTTAATTTTTTCTTCATCTTTATCTCCTAACATATCATCAAAAACTACAAGATGTGGAATAGTGACATCACTGACAATTTCAAATTAAAGTATATGTATTTTGCCATTCTTTATAACACCAAATGATTTTTGTGGGGGAATTTGAAATAAGTCATGTTTCATATCAAGAAGCTTTTTGACAAATTCTGTTTTTCCTGAACCACTAGGTCCCGAAATAAAGATATTACAAGGGTGTTGAAACAATAAACATTCACTCAATGCCACAATTGTTTTTTGTGAAAAGGTTTTCTATCACTAACTTATATACTTTCTGTTTCCATACCTTCTTCATATCTTTTAGTAGGTATTCGTTTTAAGGGTGCTTTTAACTCAAATAAAGTTTCTGAAGAATCTATTCTTCTATCTATTTGTGGTACACATTGTCTATACAAGTAATTAATGATTTCTTTATCATACATTATATTACCCCACACAACTCTTGTCCAAATATTTTCTACATTATCTTTGTAAAAAGCATTCATGATTTGTAATGCATTACAAAATTCCCCATACATTTCATCTTTTTCCAACTGATTATGAATAAACTCTTTTGTTAGTGTTAGATAACCAGGAGTGATCAATTGAAATGCATATAATAATGCCTTACATGTAATCTTGTTGTCTAAGATATGTCTTACTGGTTCCATGGTTGAAATCAAAGTGATGTTTCTTTTGTCTGTTCTGATGTATTTTGTGCATCAGGTACCACAATGTACTTTGTACATCAGGCCAGGAAAATCATTTTCTACATTATCTGTAAACATTTTGTCTAACTTAGTTTTGAAATTATTTGAAAGTGCAGCTTGTCTTGCAATCATAGTACTAAAGGATGTACTTTGATCATTTAGTACCATGAGTGCAAATAAAGAATTAGAATCTGGAAAATCATCTAGACACTTGTAATATTTTTTCATTGTTGAAAATATTTGATTTAAAGTGAATCCACAATCCATCACTGATAATATTTTATCTGGGGGTGTTTGCATACATGTTGGTGGATTGTGTAATTGACAATTTCTTATCAATTGAATATAAGAACAATTTTGTGACCACTTAACATGTTCTTGTAAAGGAATATCTTTTTCTTCCCAATTCACTAAACCTTGTCCACATACAAAACATTTTACTTTTCCATCTCCCACATAGAAAAATCCAGCTCTAGCTAATTCTTCTTTCTTGGATTTTAAAATAGGATTTGTAGTCATACTAAAACTCGAAAGTCTTCTTAACTCTGATAAGTATATAGGATAAGTAGGATTAAGTGGTAGAGACATCTTGCCTGCTCAGTGTTCAAAGTTGTAATGAGAAATCTGAAGGGTAATTTATACCTTGAACCCATAAGGTCTTGTGTCATATTTATCCACTACAAAACGTTTTGTGTACACAGATCTGAATGTTTTGGTTTGTCTTTCACTTGTGACCTGTCTGTTCTTGTTACGTTTAATTCCGTGTGTGTATTCAATGTTCAATTTGTAATTGTGTCTGTCTTGTACACATTCCACCATGGATTCAAAATTGAGTGTCTGTGATGTATTGTAATCTAATGTGATTCCTTTAACTTTACATGAAGTGTGTATTTGACCATCTTTAATGTATTTGTAACCATAATATTTTGGACCTAATCCTACATATTCAATAATTTTTACATCTGGATGTTCAACTGTCCATTGACCTAACCTACTGTTTACAATTTGTGGATTCCAAAGTGAGGGGTTATGGATGTGAATACAACTGTCTGTGTCAAAATATAATACTCGTCTACCCAAACGTCCTATTACTTTATATAATTCCAAACATGCATAAGCTGTGACAAAAGATGCAACTGCAACATTAGCTGATTTATGAGGTTCATAAACATTTGTAGTTTTTGTGTAATTGACTAAAATACATTTATCATGATCAAACAATTCAATATTTTTAATAATGATGTCTTTATCTTGTATCAAGTCAAAATATTTTGATGGGTCTTGTATGTATTCTGTTTTAGTTTTTATATTGTTTTGTGCACTTTTCCCCCATAAACAGTTTAATATGGTTTTAGCAAATGATCTTTGTCCTGGATGTTTTTTTAATATTTTCCAATCGCACGTTTTCAATTTGTGCATAGTCTTTCTTAAATGTGTCTTTGTCTGTTTCTGTTTTCACCAAATCTGGATATCCACTGGCTTCTTGTTTCATTTTTAAATATTTGTTCACATAATGTTTGTAAATTTCTGAAGACCATTCTCCCCAATGCCAAATCTGATAAGTGTCAAGTAATGTGTACCCCATCCCCAATGCTTTAAAAAGTTTAACAGATGTACATGTACCTGTAATACTGTGTTGATCTGCTGTATGTTCACATTTGTCTAATTCTTGTTCTGCACATGTATTGCAAAGTGTAAAAAACATTTTCTTGTTGCAATGAATTGGTAATACTGGCATGTGTAGAGATTGTGATGGTAAAACTTTATGTTTGATAAGTCCCCTGTACTGTCTTATGGTATTCGTGTTTATGTTTTCTTTTGTGAGTATATTTGGATGACCTACTGGATATTCTATGTGTTTAATGACATAAGGATAAAGTGAACAGATATCTATATATTTTATTTCATTGTCTGTGTTTTGGTCTACTTTAGGATGTAATTCAATGGCATTTGTTCCCCCACCAAATAATGCTTCACGTGGTTTAATAGGATCCGTGTTTGGAAAAAATGAATTTAATGTTGATTTTACTTCAGGATTTGATGTGCAGAAATGATCCAAGTTCATGTTCCCATGTTATTCTCATGTTATACCGTAATGATTCTAAATGGTGTATGCATTCCTGTGTATTGTTGTATAGATTTCGATAATTCATGTCTGTTGTCTTTGTAACGTGTTATGCACCCATGCCACATACATCCATAAAATTCAAAGATTGTATTTGTGTCTTTGTGAAAACCATCAACATAATTTTCCCCCTATTTTAACCTCCCCACCATTAAGTGCATGTAGAATATGTATGTTTTCTTCCTGTGCAACTGTCTGTAAAAATCTAATGGCTTTAATGGAGTATATGACTTTAGCAGGGTAGCCTATGTCTGAAATGAGTGCCATTTTGTTTTCTGGAAGTGAATTTTTTCTCCAAGCCTTTGTACATGCATCGGCTAAGGTAAATGCTTCTCTCAAGGGGTCTATGCCGTCACTATCTATAAATTTTTGTCTGAATTCCCCACACCCCCTACGTAAGATATCTACATCTGTCACGATAGCCGGGGCCATAAAAACACGTCATATAAGATCCATGCTAGTTTATTATAAAATGATCCGGTAATGAATTATACAGATGATTTTACAAGTTCAACCTTCTGACCGCACTTCTATTTTTATTATTTTGTGTCTATGCTGCTTTCAGCTTTACATCAAACACTCCAGCTAATCATATTGTTCACTATAACTTGAGGATTATTCCTCTAAACCGAGTAGCACTAAATACTTCAAGGATAAAATCTTTATATGGCACCAAGCATTTCATCACAAAGCATTTTAGCACAAAGCATTTCAGCACAAAGCTTTTTAGTAGAAAAGTACTTTGCACAAAGCAATTCAGCACAAAGCATTTCAGCACAAAGCATTTCAGCACAAAGCTTTTTAGTAGAAAAGTACTTTGCACAAAGCAATTCAGCACAAAGCATTTCAGCACAAAGCATTTTAGTAGGAAAGTACTTTAGCACAAGGCAATTCAGCACAGAGCATTTCAGTAAGAAAGTACTTTAGCACAAAGCAATTCAGCACAAAGCATTTCAGCACAAAGCATTTTAGTAAAAAGCGTTTATAATTGGCACTAAGCTATCACAATGTTGGAGCATAGGATGACATGACAATCACATTTCTCTAAGTGCAACCAGGATCTATCGACACCCATAATGGCCACAGAGTCTACCAAGTCCTATCATGACATAGGGATCACAACTTTCCAATGTCCCCTCCAATGTTTCTGATGCTTCAATTTAATGTACATCTTTCCACATCAAGTCAGTTCCCCACAATGAATCACCAACAGCTGGCTTGACCCATGATACAAATTGATTCACACACAAACTTCATGCAAGAGCACAATTCACTCTGTCCACACTGTCAGCTAATTAATTACACAGTCCAGTACACACACACTCAAAGCTTCATTCATAAGAGTGCATTAGCCAACAAACACAATATGAGCTGTGATAAAACAGAGATTAACCCCTTTCCAATATGCACATACAGTAAACTGTGACAACATCTGATTTACAGTATAGTTCCATTTCTTTTTGAAAACCAACTCTGGCATTACTAGTAAAGTTTTGTTTGTACCACTTGATAAAATCCTCCCTATCTGATGGAGACATAGAATCTGGCATATACAATGTTGAATCTAAATTAGGACCAATATAATTTTGATAAGCTTATGTGTTTGCCAAATGGGGGAAATAACCTTTTGCTAATTCTGTCAAGCCAAATGTTTTTGGAAATTGTGCCAATCTCATTGAAAGGAAATTTAAAGAATCTATAAGTCTAATACCACAAGCTTTAAGTGAAAGAATTTTGTTTCCATTCATAATTACATCAGGAGTTGTTGTACCAGTTTCAATGAGGTGTCTTAAAATAAATTGTCCATCAAAACCTCTTAAATTGTGAGCAATAGCTGTTGTCCCTTTATGTTCCTTACTGAAAAGCCAATCACAAAAATCTGATAAAGTAGATTCCCCTTTAAAAATTGATTGCCGTTGTCCAAATTTGTCACAGGAAATACATTCTTGATCTATAGATTTGCAAATACATTCCCCACATGCATGATGAGCAACACAGAAATTTGGGATATGAACTCCTGAGTCTTGTGTGGTTTCAAAATCAAAAAACACTAATGGAATGTTTGGTAATTTTTCATCCTCAGGTGAAGTGTATTTTGGAATGAAACATTGGTGATCAGAATTAAATACTTGTTGAAAATATTTACATTTTTTGAATCCTTCACAATGTGTTTTCCTTTTGTTAGATATATTAGAATTGCACTTTTTACATTATTGAACTAATTTACAAATTGTTTTTTCTTCTTTCCCTTTTGTAGGGATATGGCTATTATAGCAAGATGGACTTCTAAATTGTCTATTACAACTGCAACAGGTGATGGTATGTTCGGGAATACATTTTGTTGGAGCATAGCAAACACAACCAAAAGGGCACATGTGACGTTCTCTCTGTTGGACCCCTTTACTGCGAAGTTCACAATAGTAGTGACATCCTAAAAACCCTGTAATTGTAGTGATGACATCAAAATGCTGGTCATGGTGGTAAATATGAATAACTTTACTATCAGTGGTGGTATTTGGAGGTTTGAATAAAAATTCACTTTTTGCATACTGTGGATGAAGTTTGATGACATACTCTGGGTAAAGCAGGTCTTGTATTTTATAATATTCTTCATATCCACAAGGAATATTATAATCAAGACCTGCTTTGTCCATCAATGCCTTAGCTTCCCACTCTTGTGTCGGTCTATCAGAATTTCTAATATTTTTCCATTTCTTTTGCCAAAGTTCAGAATTATCTCTATCAACATGACACTTTCCCACTACAATGGCCCATGCGAGACACATTGAATCATTAACATTTTTAATTTCAATAATACTTTTCTTGTTTCCAACCATTTTATCAACAGATGAAAATGAAATTGGTGCATGTCGCCCAGACCCTTGTGGCAGAGAAGTGTGTGTTATTTCTAAAGATAATTGCCCATCATGGATAGTAAAGTTATCATTTGATTGTACAACTTTTTCTATTCCATCTAATATGGTGTTACCAGTGATACCTGAAGCCTTAGTAAATGGGATAAATATACCTATTTCTAATCCTGGGTGGTTAACTGATATTCTCATCGGATCGTTGTCTTCTACACCACATTCTTCTTTAATATTTTCTACCATACTGTCAAATACTTTTCCAAGGATGTCAAATGGATTCTTCTGATTAAATTGTTTAAAAGTTATTCTGCATACATGGGATTTGGAACGGAATTTTCTTGATGTTCTTTGTAGGAGAGGGTGGATGGTGTATAAGTCTCTTGCTGATTCTACTCTCTGTTTCTTGTTATCTACTTCACTCTCTGTCTCACTATATTCTTCAATGGCTCTCTTCATCTTTTCTTCTATCGTCTCTTATCAACTGGAAAGCTGTGAAAATATGTCTTGTCTTCTTGAATTAAAAGAAACCAAGTGTGAATCAGCCTAAGATTCCCCCACGTTTTATACTTTCCTTTAATGTACATTTAATTGTGCATTTAAATGTACATTTAATACCCACTGAATTATACTGTGAATAAATGTTTCTTATATACATTTGAAAAGTCATAAATGTAATCCATTAACTCTGTGGGAAAATTCCTATGGTAAATATTTTATAGCTTTTATTTGTTAGTGTGTCTTTCATTCAACATAAAAATACCATTAAACACATTTAACAACAGGTATATAGTATCCAGAGGTTATTGAGTGCAAAAGATAGCATAACTATTTGTGACCAAATGAATGTATATTTAAACAATTGTGTGTAAATGCATGTTATTGAACATTTAAATGTATAATTAAATGTACATTAAAAAAATATAAAAGGAGGAAGAATCTTAGGATGTTTCACACTTGCTTTTGACTTCAAGAAGACAAGACATATTTTTGAAACGCTCCAAAAGTTAAAGGTGGATAAAGTTACAGATCCAAGATTAGAAAAAGCAAGTGATGCTAAAAGTCTTTACTATAAACCATCTAAATGGGGAGAAGTAAAAAGACTTTTTAATGAACTTTATAAATTGATATCAACACCCGAAGAGATGATTTGTTCCATTTGTCATCAGAAAGAACATTGGGCGAATACATGTTCAGACAAAGGGCCATGTTTTTATTGCAATCAGAAAGGACATTAGATTAATGAATGTAGATTGAAAAAACTATTGAAAAACTCTGTGTCTCAACCAAGATGGGGGTCACCAGCTGTTGTTCAAACTGAACCAGTTAAAGTTTATCCATGGTCAAAATACATAAAGCCTACAGAAGATGGATTACCGATTACAAGTTTCAACTTACCCCCACCACTTGATGAAACATACATCGACAACCACACTTTACAGGGGATGAGCATGGTATCACTACCACCTCGACAAACTTTACAAATAAGAAAGTTGACTTAGCAGAAACTGTGTTACCAGAGTTTATTTATTTATTTATTGGTGTTTAAGGTCACATATTGATGCACAATGGCTAATATGACCATGACAGTTTTACGGGTGGAGGAAGCCGGAGTACCTGGAGAGAACCACCGAGCAATAGCGAGCAACTGTCAGCTCCCCAACATACTAACTCCACACAAGCAGGGTTAGCATTGGTTGAAGACAAGTGCACCATCGACGTGCAGTACGCCTTAGTACACAATGCCACCATGCCCCCACGCGGGCAATGGAGATGAAGTGTCTTGTCCAAGGACACAATGCAGTTGCCGCAGGTGGATTCGAACCGAGGACCACTCAGCTTGCAGCCTGCATCTCTACCTACTGAGCCACCACGCTCCCATTACCAGAGTTTGATGATAATGATGATACATTATTATATAATATGGATATACCCAAAGAAACAAAAATGGAAACCGATAATGAGTTAGAAGTATTATTTCCAGAGAAAGAGGAACCACCAAAGAAAGTTACAAGAAAACGAAAAGCTAAAGACAATAATTCTAAAATAGGAAAACTTTTCAAGAAACATTGAAAACAGTTTTTGAAAGTGACATTTTCATAAAAGACATTTACAAATCTGTAAATATTCATGGGATAAAAGTTTCAGATTTGAAAAAAGGTAATAATATTTTGTTTTTATTTAAACAGGGGAGAATTTTTTCCAACTCAGGATTTTTATTTATAAAAATAAAAAAAACGTTTTCATAACATTAATTTGCAAATACAAAAAATATTTTTGTGTTTGCAAATTAATGTTATGAAAAAAGTTTTTTTCATAACATTAATTTGCAAACACAAAAATATTTTTCTTATAAAATAAAAAAAACTTGCAAGACAGAAAAATAGTTTGCAAACACAAAAAATATTTTTTGTGTTTGCAAATTATTTTTCTGTCTTTCAAGTTTTTTATTCTTATAAAATGAAAAACTTGCAAGACAGAAAAATAATTTGCAAACACAAAAAATATTTTTATGTTTGCAAATTAATTTTGTTTTTTACCTAAATGTTTTCACACAAAAACATTTAGGTAAAAAACAAAATTAATTTGCAAACATAAAAATATGCCATGACAGGGAAATCTAGTGTGGGAACTATGAGGTTAACCTCTTTTGAATTGAGTAATGAAATTACAATTGAACAAAAATTCAATTCATTCCATTGTGGTAGCACTGAAATGTGCCACTCAAGTGTGTAAACGTGATATCTCTTTTTAAGAATATGGTGGCCCTTATAAGGGCCGTTTTTACTAAACAAAAAATGTTTAGTTCACCAACTTTATTCCATTTCTCTTTGCGGCTCTCTTGACATCCTTTTGATTAACAAGATGTAGTGATCCTCTTCCCCTAATTGTTGCATAATGATAAGTATCTCTCATCATTTTTCGAACAAAACAGTGTAAGGCTTCTCCAGCTTCATCAAGTGACAATGGTGAGATATTATCCACCCCAGTTTTTCTTGCCAATCTTCGCAGATTACTCCTTGGAATAGTATTACGTTCCTCTCTCTCCATCTTCACTTCTTGTGGTGGAATAGTATTTAGCTCCTCTCTCTCCTTCTTCACTTCTCGTCCCCTACATTCACCTTCTAGAGATGGAATCTTTACCTCGACGGATAGCTCAATTCTCATGATTGATGATAAGAAAAATGACGTTATGAAGTCGCGCATCGAAAGGAATGGTTTCACGTGCCGAAGGCGCGCAGGGACGGTTTGGAGAACAAGCCCCTTTCGACCCTCAGTAACATTATATGATCTATTTGTCTCATGTCAAGGCGTGACCGGAGACATACTCGGCAGATGTCTCCGGTCGATGTGTAATGGGTGGGTGGCTTCATTGATTGATGTAGGTTGAAGCCTCGGGTGAGGACCAGTGTGGAGTTTGGGTCCTCTCACAAAGGTACTACCTCTCCCCGAGGGTGCAGTAGTCTTGGGTTTTCAGGCAAGTGCAGTCTGCCACTTCGGAGATGATTTTGAATGTTGGCCATCACTGGCAAGTATAATCTGCCTCAGGCTGTCTCTGTTTGTTCGGTAGGATATCTTTGAAACAAAACAACAACGACCCCTTTCGGGCACCACGAGAAGAAGACCCGGACTTTCCTGGTTCGGGGGCAGGCCTGCATTATAATCCTATTTGGGTGGGACAGAAAATGCACAGTGAGGGCGCTTAACAGAAAGGGGCAGAGGCGGGACGTAGGACCAACGCTCGCATCCCTTGAAGTGGTCGACCACTTATAGGGATGGAGTGGATGATATTCTGGAACCATGGGGGTTACAATTTCCACAGCGGTTATAGTTTCCATAGCGGTTATTGGGGTGTTGATCAAAAAAGCATCTTCTGTGTACCTGCTTAAAAGAAGAAGGCAGAGTTAGTATTCATTAGAATTTGTAAAATATAGAAACTAAGAATAGCATATTTAGTTGGATGAGTAAGTCCATAACAGTTATAGTTCCATAGCGGTTGTTGTTTCCATAGCGGTTATTTTATGACGAACGAAATTGTTTCGCGCGCCGAAGGCGCGCAGGGATGGTATGGGGAACAAGCCCCTTTCGACCCTCGGTGACTGTATATGATTGGCTGTCAAATGTCTAGGCGTGTTGAAGGAGGAAAAGGTTCCGGTACTCGGCAGGTGACTCCTGTTGCGGTGTGGCGGTCTCGTTGACTGATGTCGGTTGAACCCTCGGGTGAGGACCAGTGTGGGAGGTTGGGTCCTCTCACAAAGGTACTACCTCTCCCCGAGGGTGCAGTCGATCTGGATTTTCGGGCAAGTATAGTCTGCCACTTCGGAGATGATATTGAGTGATGGCCATCACTGGCAAGTATAATCTGCCTCAGGCTGTCTCTGTTTGGTAGGACGTCTTTGAAGGAAACAACAACGACCCATTTTGGGGACCACCAGAAAAAGACCCGAACTTCCCTGGTTCGGGGGCAGGCCTGCATTGTGGTCATATTGGGTTGGGACAGAAGATGCGCTATGCGCTTACAAAAAGGGGCAGAGGCGGGACGCAGGACCAACGCTCGCCTCCCTTAAAGTGGTCGACCACTTTTAGGGATGGAGTGGAGGATGTTTCAGGAACCATGGGGTAACTGTTTCCATAACGGTTAGACTGTCCATAGCGGTTATTGGGGTGCTGGTCAAAAAGCATATTCTGTGTACCTGCTTAAAAGAAGAAGGCAGAATTAGTTTTCATTGGAACTGTAAGAAGATAAAAGTAGCACATTTTGTTTAATTTTAGATTTAGTCTTTAGCTGAGTCGGTGAAGGCAGCCCTTTCTGGTAGAAGGCCACAGTTAAGCTGTTAATCTGCCTATTGGCTCGCCGTCTCGTTCCCTATTTGTCCTCAAGCATGTTTAGTTTTTTAAACCTGATGTAATCTTAGTTGAGTTGGTGAAGGTAGCCCTTTCTGGTAGAAGGCCACAGTTAAGCTGTTAATCTGCCTGTTAACTCACCTTCTCGTTCCCTATTTATTATTTAGTTTTTTTACAGTATTTAATCGTGATGTAATTTTAGTTGAGTCGGTGAAGGCAGCCCTTTCGGTAGAAGGCCACAGTTAAGCTGTTAATCTGCCTGTTAACTCACCTTCTCGTTCCCTATTTATTATTTAATTTTTTACACTATTTAATCGCGATGTAATTTTAGTTGAGTGGGTGAAGGCAGCCCTTTCTGGTAGAAGGCCACAGTTAAGCTGTTAATCTGCCTGTTAGTTCACCTTCTCGTTCCTTAGTTTTTTCGAGCGGTCTTAGTTTTGATTGGAATTTTGGGGCTTTTGTCGGCTTTCGCAAATGGCTCCAAGTTCGGAGATTAGTTCGCTGTCGGCTAGCCGGTCATGATTTTTCACGGCTAGGGTGGCTAGGCGGTCTTTGATGGTTGGGATATCGGCCCTATCGTGGAGTGTTTTGATGGGTGTGTCCCATGGGGCGCGGAGGGCGACTCTATGCGCGTGATTTTGGACGTTCTGAGGTTTTCCCATATTAGTTTGGTTGAGGTCAGTTAGGATGATTGCCCCGTATTGGAGTACTGGGCGCACAAAGGCTTTGTATAGTTTGAGTAGGGTGGACTGCTTGGCTCCCCATGAAGTTCCCTTTAGCATTTTCAGTAAGTTAATGCGTTTGGTTGCTTTTTCGCCATGTCGTCGGTGTGTTTGTTAAAGGACAATTTTGGATCAATGGTGATGCCCAGGAATTTCGCCTCTTTGCATTCTGGGAGGGTGTTATCCATAAGTTTTAGGTCAAAATCACGTTTATTTGTCTTGCGAGTAAAGGTGATTCGTTGGGTTTTATTGGCGTTTAGCTTAATTCTCCATTTGGCGCGCCATTGCTCTAGCTCGTCGAGAGCGCGTTGCAGGGGTTTTTGGAGCAGATTGGCCGTATTGTTAGAGTCCCAGAGGCCCTTATCATCCGCGAATTGGGAGACTTGTACGCGATCATCGGAGAAGTTAAGGTCATTTACATAAAAGATGTAAGGGGGGGGGCTTAGGACGGATGCTTGGGGGGTGCCTGCTTCAAGGGGGACACTGTCAGACATTTCATTGTTCACTCTGACTTTATTAATTTCGCGATCATTTAGGAAAGGGGATTGTAATCTGGGCAATTTCATGGGGGGTCTCATTTTTGATAATTTGTAGCGCATTCCATTGTGTCAAACAGAGTCAAATGCTTTTTCGACGTCTAACAAGACTGCCGCGCCAATTTGCTGATTGTTGAGGGTGGTTTTCATTTGGGTGACTAGTCGGTAGACATGCTCGATGCCTTCTTTACGGTTTCTATAGGCTCTTTGCCATTTATTGAAAAAATCGATGTCTTCAAGGTGCCCCCTGAACCGATTGGTAAGGATTCGTTCGAATGTCTTACCCATACAGCTGAGGAGGCTGATTGGGCGGTAGCTAGCTGGATCGGAGGGGTCCTTGTCAGGTTTTGGTATCATGACACCGATGGCTTTTTTCCAGCATTTGGGAAAGTAGCCATGGGTGAGGCATGCGTTGAACAGTTTGTTTAGTTTTTCGATTAGGGAGTTTGGGCTTTGTTTTAGAATTTTGTAGCTTACTTCGTCTTCTCCGGGTGAGGAGGAATTTTTGCATTTTTTATGACGTTGATGATTTCGTCATTGGTGATGGGGGTGACGAGGTCACCGTCGTTCCCGTCTTCTGGCTCGTTGTCGAAATTGGGGTCACGGTAGATATCAGGGTGTTCATTGATGAAGTCATCAATCGCTTTAATGACGGCGTCATCATTGCCCGTGCCTTGATACGGGCGATGCGTTTTTCTTAGGAGGTCGGCAAAGGTATCGGCCTTCTCTTTGTCGGTGCGTGTGAACGAAC
Source organism: Pictodentalium vernedei (assembly GCA_031216915.1). NCBI lineage: Eukaryota > Metazoa > Mollusca > Scaphopoda > Dentaliida > Dentaliidae > Pictodentalium > Pictodentalium vernedei. Next base: position 731,684,390 of record CM062296.1, on the reverse strand, counting down.
CGTCTTCCTTCTTAAGAGGTTTGGCTGCGGCTTTTCAGCCCTTGTTTTTTTGCCCAGTTAGGATTTTGAAAGAGTCCCAGAATTTTTTAGCATCTTGGGCCCCGTTTAGGTTGGCTGTTACTTTTTCCCAGCTGGCTTGTTTTTCAGCTTTGAGGGCTTCTTTTACTTCGCGGTGAAGTTGGTTGTATGTTTTTTTGAGGTCAGATTTCTTACTGGGGTCAGCCTCAGTTTTAAGAGCGCGAAGAGTTCTCCGTTTAGTTTTGATTAGCTACAGAGTGTCGCCCGAGGTAGTGTTTCTCCAGGGGCGCACTTCTTCTTTTGGGCATATTTCCGTTTGGGGGTGAGTTGATGATTTTCTATATGCCCTCGCATTGGGTTTCAAGTTCTGCTGCATTAGATAGGGGGGTGTTTGTGAGTTTGACATCGATGATGCCGCGGTAGAGGTTCCAATTAATTTTTCTGAAATTTCTGCGGAGAGTGGGCGGGGGGGGGGGGGGGGGTACGTGAGTGGGCCATTTCCTAGCTGCAGTGAGGCATGGACCGGGAGGTGATCGCTGCCTAAGTCATCATCGCCGACCCAATGGTCATCGATGTGGTTTATCAGGGAGTCACTGGCGATAATTAGAATTTGGGAAAGACGGTGAAAGGGAGTGCCAGATGTGTAACTTGGACATGGTGGAGACCCTGGAACACTTTCTTCTAGAATGCCCAAAGTATCAGTCTAAAAGAATGAGATTCACTGGGAGTATAATGGGGAAGTGGGATGGGAGAATGAAGGACATGTGGTTAGGGTGAGACTCAAAAGAGAGGGTTAATATGCTAATCGGAGAGATTGGGAAGAATGGGACAAGGGATATCATCAAGCAGTTCGTCTCCGAGTGTTGGGAGGAGAAGCGCGAGAACAGGGAGGCAGTTGGGAGTACAGGGTAACCATGGCCTTCTCGTCCGAGAACCGCGACAAATCAGCGACTGGCCAAAGTGTTATTATTAGATCGAGGATTTCGGATGAGAATAATGGGTTGTTACTGATATAAGTTGCTGAGCTGTCATTCATAACCACATGAAGGTTATGCTTGTTCGTGATTTCAAGGAGGGCTTCACCGTTGGGGTGGTTTTTTTACAGCCAAAGTACAGGTGTTTGGCATTGAAGTCGCTGAGGAAAATGCAGTGTTTGTATTTCCTCGTAAAGAATTCAAAGATAGTGTCAGAAACAATTTTGCTTGGGTCGTTATAATAACAAACAATCGCGATGTTTTTATTGTCAACAGTGATTTCAGTAGCAATCACCTCTGCATCGAGGTGATTAGTTTTTATGGTTTTGGTTTTGATGTTCTGCTTTACTAGAAGAGCGACGCCGCCACCTGTGGTGATTAGTCGGTCTCTTTTAATAGTGCTGAACCCGCTTACTGAGAAGTTTTTGCTGGGTTGAAGCCAACTTTCGCAGATACAGACAATGTCTGTGTCTTCGAAATATCGGCTGATCTGAAGTTTTTTTTATTACTAACGCTTCTAGCGTTCCACACGGCTATTTGTAACTTATTCATGATGGGATCGTAATTTAGTTTCGGTGTTTTGTTAGAGGTTTTTGGCGGCTTTATTGGGTGTTGATTGCGGCTTTAATTAGGGAATCGGATATCTGTGTTTTGAAAAGCCGGGACGCTGACCGGCTAACATCTTGACAGATGTCAGACAGACTAGTAATCACGTGTTTATCTAATACAGAAAACAATGCTCCCGCAACTAGTGAGCAGATTGTGTGTGTGTGTGGGGGGGGGGGGGGGGGGGGAGGAAGCACTGTCGGGATTTTTTAGGTTTAGGTATTTTAATTCTATGCTCTGTTTAACTTTTTTAAAGTGGGGACACCCGCGATAGCTGCTCACATGGTCCCCTTTACAGTTTGGGCATGAGAGAGTCTGATCTGCATGCCTGTGTGAGGTGATTACCTCCACATCTCATGCATGTCAGATTCCCCCTGCATTTCGTGGCTAAGTGCCCGAATTTTTGGCACTTGTGGCACTGAATTGGTGGAGGGGTAGATCTATATTCCTCCACCACGTGCTTTCTGCCATTAATCATGACCCCGTCTGCGGTAAATTTTTGCTTAATTGCGTTACTGAGGGAGTTTACCTTAAGTCGCCACGTGCATTTGCCCGTGGCTCTTGAGGTAAACCTCTCCCATTCGCACTCCGGCAACCCCCTAGAAATTGCCTCCCTGGGTGTATCTGGGTGAACCCTAGTGACAACTATTCAGAACGGATTTGCCTTTTTACGGGTGGGGCGGAAGTAACTTTCCCTTGCCCCTGCCTTTTAGTTTTAGTAATCGAGCGATCTGCTGTCTTTTTGACAGCAGCGGAGAAGTCCAGTTCCATAAGAGGTGTTGGGGTTGGTGATGGAGTTGGTCCTGGATTACTTGGAATCGGCTGACCTGGTGCCTTAGCTGCTGGGCTAGAATTACTGGAATTGCTGGGATTACTGGATTTTTTGGCTTTTTCTGAGACGCCATTGTGGTCAGTTAGACTGGGGACTGAGATAGAGCCAGGAGGGCACGGACGAGGAATGAGACTCCGACACCTCTTGACTTTGCGCTCCGTCAGGGTGTCGAAACCATCCTCGTTAATGCTTTCTTGCAGTTCTATGTCGCAATCTGAACTATCTCTTCTTTGTTGCTTTCTTTTCTGTTGAGTTCTATTGCCTGGAGGGGCCTGAACTTTGGACGGCGGGACCTCAGGCATGCAGTTGCCATTGCTATTGCCTCTGGAGTAATCAGGGCTGAATAGCTGCGACAAGGGCTTGTCAGGATTGAAGTCCTTGGTGTTCAAAGGATCCTTAGGATCATTGGGAGAAGGTGATCTGATTATCCTGGCCCTCCCAGCAGCCCGAGCGACCCCTGAGTCGGAGAAGGGCTTTGGGGTTGCCGAGCCACCAGTTACTTTGAGTGTATTGTTATTGACAAGTTCAGTTGCCTTAGGTGGGTCAGGGTGAACTCCTGATAGAGCAGGTAGGGCAGTTGCCGTGTTTGGTAGTTCCCTATCCTGAACAGAACTGGAATAGGCTTCCTCTTGAGCTTCCTTAGGGGAAGAACTGGAGTTAGATGGAAGAATGGTAGTGCTTGGGACAGATGATGAAGCTGGAGACATAGCAGAAGCAGCATCTTCCCCTACACTACCTTTTACACTGACAGGTTGACGATGAATATCCGCCACCACCTGGATCTCCTTGGCAGGGGAACCAGGGGTGAGTGGAGTAACTCCTGAAGTTGTTATGGCAGGTTTGCTGTGCCTGTTAGGACTCTCTTGGTTGGCAACAAACTGAGTAATACGCTCATCCTTCTCCTTGATGGAGGCTTCAAGGCTTTTGATCCTGTCATTGAGTTTGTTAATAGTGATATGGAGACTGCTAATCAAAGACAAGAGCTCAGAGTTTTCCCCGGGTTTAAGTGAAACGTCACTTACCTGGTTCATAGGGCCGATAGAAGACGATCTTCTCGCCGCTTTCTCCTTTTCCCTTCTCTCTTTCCTCTGTTCTTTCTTTTCTTCCCTTCTTTTTTCTTTCATGGCTGTTGTAGTTGTTGTTGCTGCAGTATGATTTTTATAAACTTGAGACATGATTTTTGGTTTCTATTACAGGATCAAATGTGGATCAAATGTGCAAAAGTAAATATTAAGACAAGTGTATTAAGTTTAGCTCTTTTTTTTGCTGAAATGTGATGAAAATCACTTTTTCAGCACAGTGAATAGCCTTAAATAATACTAGATTGCACTGGTGAACACAAGTGAACGACGTGAACGAAACGAAAACGATGATGTAAACGAGACCGAAAAACCCATATGAACGTAAACCAACGTTATTTTATGATATCTCAAGCAGTGTTTTTATAGACAATACGAGGATCGAAAATGCACTGAAGAACCCTCACGCGACAATTTTGATCGAGTGCGGGAAAAAAATGTTGATAACAGACGTTTAGGATCACAGCCGTCCGATGTCAACATTTTTCACGGCACTCGATCGAATTGTCGCGTGACCGTTCTTCGGTGCATTTTCGATCCTCGCATTGTCTATAAAATCTAACATGCAATCCAAACAATTCATTTTGAGACAACATGAAGTACTCTCAAGATATGAACGAATACAGAATGTGGAGGTCCGAGGAAATGTCGATTAGAAGAAGAATCTTTCATAGTAGAGAGAGAGAAAGCACGGAAACGCCAATTAGCTGAAGATATTTTCGGTCATATGAGAAGTGGTGGACCTCAGAAATGCATTCGACAGTGGGGCCAGCAGCTTATTGATGAGTTGGAGCGAAAGGCAGGGATAAGACAGTTCTTAGCTGCCCGCGGTTATGAACTGGAGAAATACCGGGTGAAGAAAGTTGACTTGTATCCTGATCTTAATTGGCAGCCAGAAGGACGGTACAAAAATGTGAGGTTAAATCCGATAACCTGGATCCAGATTTAAGTGAAATCTCATGAGGATTCCTAAAAATCTGGATACAAGTTATTGAATATTAGCTTGACAAAAAATCAGGATACAAGTTAAACTCATTCATCCTAATTCTTATTATCTCTGTTTGTCATTCTAACCTATCAAAAAAAATTGTACTATAAGAGCTGGTCATAAAAGCATGGTGCGGAGCCACTATAGACCCAAAATCTGTTTACTTATAGCCCCAAGAAACTTATAGCCCCAAGAACTTATAGGGACAAACCTGAATGCACTGTGCCACCAGTGCATTCAGGTTTGTCCATATAAGTTATTGAGGCTATAAGTTCTTGGGGCTAAAAGTTCTTGGGGCTACAAGTTTCTTGGGGCTATAAGTAATCAGATTTTGGGGCTATAGTGGCTCCCCTAACTACTGCCATCTCCCTGTAGTGCAGCCTTGTATTTGAAATAATTGTATGTTGCTGTATTTAGTTAGTATTTGTATGCATGTTGTATTACAAAATAAAATCATTCATTCATTCATTCATTCAACTGGGATCCTTTTTTACATACACACCGTGGTCAGCCAGTCGGAGTAAGCTCTAATGTATAGTTCGGTGCAAGTTTTAATCTATCACTCAGGGCAGGACTGCTGCGCTCTGTCATGATTGAGGGATAATCTCAAGCACTTCTTGAAGAAAATGGGTTGTCATGAGCGTGACTACCGGGTATACCACTTCAAAAATCAGAGAAGTGTAATGTGGAACTGCGGTGAGTAGGTATATATTGCGGATTCACTATCACTTTGTACATGTACGTGTACACGATGCGTTTACCAACGTGGGATTCGGTGTTAAATCGCACGCTTGTTCACAAAAATGTTCAGTGATCTTGAATCTCCCATGTTTTTTGTGACTCCTAGATCGCACTTTTAACGTTCAAATACTCGTGGTGAACGTTGAATGTCACGCGTTTTTAAAAAAAGGTGAAATTGTACATTTTCACTTTTTTTTTTACTTTAAAAATTTTTGTCAACGTTCCCATCGCAGATCAGACCATCGATCCATCGTTGGTGAACGCGAGCAAAAAATTCTAGGCTAGCATCAAAAACGGTTTGCGGATTCTGGATCAGTGATCCAGAATCAGCAATTGTTTTGAGGCGGTGGGTTTTTCCCATTTATGACGTCATTAGGGGAATTCCCACTATGGGAATTCCCAAACTCAGCTAATAGACCAATCAGATTGCTCGATTCTCCGCTAATTAAAGCATGTAAGGTATTAATATGAAGGGCTCGATGAATACATTACAAAAATGACGTTTTTCATTTTATGTGGGGGTGGGGGTCACGCCCTTCATAAAAATCGAAGTTTCGAGAAGGTGGTCACGTGACCTATCAAATTGAAGGTCTCGACGAGTGGATTAAGAAGATCGTAATTTTAACCCTCGTCGTGGGGTGGGGTCACGACCAGAGCCGAAAAACGACTTCCTTTTTACAAAGCCAGGCATGTGAGGTATTGATATGAAGGGCTCGATGAATACATTACGGAAATGACGTTTTTTCATTTTATGTGGGGGTGGGGGTCACGCCCATCATAAAAATCGAAGTTTCGAGAAGGTGGTCACGTGACCTATCAAATTGAAGGTCTCGACGAGTGGATTAAGAAGATCGTAATTTTAACCCTCGTCGTGGGGTGGGGTCACGACCAGAGCCGAAAAACGACTTCCTTTTTACAAAGCCAGGCATGTGAGGTATTGATATGAAGGGCTCGATGAATACATTACGGAAATGACGTTTTTTCATTTTATGTGGGGGGTGGGGGGTCACGCCCATCATAAAAATCGAAGTTTCGAGAAGGTGGTCACGTGACCTATCAAATTGAAGGTCTCGACGAGTGGATTAAGAAGATCGTAATTTTAACCCTCGTCGTGGGGTAGGGTCACGACCAGAGCCGAAAAACGACTTCCTTTTTACAAAGCCAGGCATGTGAGGTATTGATATGAAGGGCTCGATGAATACATTACGAAAATGACGTTTTTTTATTTTATGTGGGGTGGGGTCACGACCAGAGACGAAAAACGTCTTCCTTTTTACAAATCCAAGCATGTGAGGTACTGATGTGAAGGGCTTGATGAATACATTACAAAAATGACATTTTCCACCATCGCCGTTGGGATGGGGTTAACACCGATCAGAAAATCAAAAGTTTCGAGAAGATAGTCGTGTGACCTATCAAATTAAAGCTATGGACCAGGATATTATGAAAATCATAATCTTTCCCTTCTTATAACGGTGGAGTTGGGACCATCTTGAAATCGAAAGTATTAAGAAAAGGTAGTTATGAAACGCATTAAATTGAAAACACAAGTTGAATCTGATGCATCATTCATTTTTGATATCTGTGTTAAAAAACGTGAAGTATGTTGTCAATATATGACTGTTATGCAAATTAGAGATGCACTCGCTTATTAACAAGTCACGCCTCAAGATGTTTCCTTCAATAATAACTCTGTTTACTGAACCATAGATTTGTCAATACAAAAATTTTAAGTTGATCTTCTAACGTTTCTACATATTGAGGATTGCCTATTTCACCATTTCCGAAAAAAGTGTCAATCCAAACTATTTTTTCTTTAGGAAACAATGCCCACATCGAGAAGACATTACAAACTGAATCAGTATAATCTTGACTAAACTCAAATAAAAAAACCATTTGTCACGTGTTATAGAAATGATTTGTAAACAGTCTAAACGCACGTGTGAAAAAGTTGTTTTGTTTTGTTTTTTACAACAGGAGTTAAAATATTTTAAGATAGGTGGCGTTATATAAATACAGCAACAACAAAAAAAAAAACAGTGTTTACAATGTGTCAGCGTGTGACTGAATGAAAATGAGAAAAAGCTCTTTTTCTAACCACATGATAGCGAAGCATTACATCAGTTGTCGCGATATTTGATGTCATCCAACAGCAGCCAAGACATTAAGCTTTTTACGTCGACATACCACTTGTCCAAAACAATTCTCTTTTAACCTTTTAACCCTAAACGGGTGAAATACATCTCGGTAACGACTCCCTTTTTTCTTGATCAGACACAGTTGTTGGTGGAAAGTTGACTGGAGGGTCGTTCAAAACAATTGATCAAATATATCGAACGAAAACGACTCATTTTCTAACTACGATTGTCGCCGTATTCTAACGTCACCACACTAATCATACAATACGATATTGGAACTGCACTACCTCTTAAATATTACAAATTTACGATTTGTATTGTCTTCAACACAAATCGTAAATTCCTTCCCGCATCACCATACTTATACTATACCGCATCGAATTTGACATCGTCATCACCCCCCCCCCCTTCCCCCGTGGGAACCCCGGGAAGTGAAGCAGTGCTTGTTTACTGTGGTAAACGAGCTCTGTTTCACTGGTAAAATAGGACCCAGTCACTAATGCTTGGGGTGCGAGTCCTCTAAAATAGACAACATGGAGTATAAACGATTGACTGACCTTGAATTTATCTTCATGTTGTGGTCATGATTAGCCATTGTGCAGAAGTATGTGACCTTAAACAACAATAAATATAAATATAACATCATCCCCTTGCTAGATAAACTTGAACTCGTCATCCGAATGGTGGTGTGAAATGAGCCTATAGGGGTTAATTAAGCTCGCAAGCTCGATAAGAGCTCAGGCTCTTGAGGTTTTATTTTGAGGATTCAGTGGATTCATGTTTATTCAATGAGCCTGATATCGTTTGGTAAGGAAACACAAAATTCTAGAGCTGGTGAGACCTCACAGAACTGCCAGTTATCACAACGTTTATAGTTCGATCGTACGATCTCTGATCGATAAATTTTCCCTAACATTCCGTAACATGGTCGATAATAGAAATTAGTATAGAAAATCGTGTGAATTGTTCTCTGAAAATTGCATTGCTTGTGCAGTATTTCTGATATTTTACAGATTGCGTTCAGGGTTTAGTTTTAAAAAAAAACCTTGTCAAATGGTTAGGTTCAAGGGAAGTAACTCTGTTAGGTTCAAAAGGAAGTAACTCTGTCATCCGTAGGTAGAGGTTTATTATGAGGTCATCAGAGGTCATAATACAGGTTTGGTTCATGGAAGTAACTCCGTTCATTCGTAGGTAGAGGTTTATTATGAGATCATCAAGGGTCGTGATATAGGTTAGGTTCAAGGGAAGTAACTCGGTAACAACCCATCTCAAAATAGAGGTTTATTATGGGTATATCAGAGGTGATGATACAGGTTAGGTTCAAGGGAAGTAACTTCGTAACAACTCATCCGTCAAACGGTTATGTTCGAGGGAAGTAACTCCGCAACACCTCATCCATAGGTAGAGGTTTATTATGAGGTCCTCAGGAGTCATGATATAGGTTAGGTTCATCAAATGATTAGATTCAAGAGAAGTAACTATGTAACAACTCATTCATCCAAACAAAATTAAAATTCGATGCACCACACTAAGAAGTGCTTGAAAAAAAAACATTTTTAGGTTAGGTTCGAGGGAAGTAACTCTAACAACTCATCCGTTCAAAACAAAAATTAAAATTCGATTCACCATATTAAGAAGTGCTTGAGAAAACCTAACAATGGTCGATAATAGAAATCAGTATAGAAAATCGTGTGAATTGTTCTCTGAAAATTGCATTGCTTGTATAGTATTTCTGATTTTTACAGATTGCGTTCAGGGTTTAGTTTTAAAAAAAAACCTTGTCAAATTGTTAGGTTCAAGGGAAGTAACTCTGCTAGGTTCAAAAGGAAGTAACTCTGTCATCCGTAGGTAGAGGTTTATTATGAGGTCATCAGAGGTCATATTACAGGTTTGGTTCATGGAAGTAACTCCGTTCATTCGTAAGTAGAGGTTTATTATGAGATCATCAAGGGTCGTGATACAGGTTAGGTTCAAGGGGAGTAACTCGGTAACAATCCATCTCAAAGTAGAGGTTTATTATGGCTATATCAGAGGTGATGATACAGGTTAGGTTCAAGGGAAGTAACTTCGTAACAACTCATCCGTCAAACGGTTATGTTCGAGGGAAGTAACTCTGTAACACCTCATCCATAGGTAGAGGTTTATTATGAGGTCCTCAGGAGTCATGATACAGGTTAGGTTCATCAAATGATTAGGTTCAAGGGAAGTAACTATGTAACAACTCATTCATCCAAACAAAATTAAAATTCGATGCACCATACTAAGAAGTGCTTGAAAAAAAAAATTTTTAGGTTAGGTTCGAGGGAAGTAACTCTAACAACTCATCCGTTCAAACAAAAAATTAAAATTCGATTCACCATATTAAGAAGTGCTTGAGAAAACCTCCAGGTTTTAGGTTATGTTCAAGGAAGTAACTCTTTTTAACAACTCATACGTTCAAATGGTTAGGTTCGAGGGAAGTAACTATGTAGAACAACTCATCCGAGGTTTATTATGAGGTCATCAGGGGTTATGATACGGGTTAAGTTCAAGGGAGGTAACTCTGTCATCTATAGGTTCAAGGAAGTAACACAATAACACCAAGGTATATTATTAGGTCGTCAGGAGTCATGATACAGGTGAGGTTTAAGGGAAGTAACGCTATCATCCGTAGATTCGGGGAAGTAACAATCAACTCACCCGTCAAATGATTAGGTTCAAGGGAAGTAACTCTTGTCATCCGTCAAATAATTCGGCTCAAGTGAAGAAACTTTGTAACGCCGTAGGTAAGGGGTGTTGGACCAGAAATGAAGCGAGGTTTGAATGTTTGTTTTTAAATTAAACGTGAAAATTATGACTCAGGACAAAACGCCTCGTGGGTGAAAACGTCTCAGGACTTTGAGATGGGTTGTTACCGAGTTACTTCCCTTGAACCTAACCTATATCACGACCCTTGATGATCTCATAATAAACCTCTACCTACGAATGAACGGAGTTACTTCCATGAACCAAACATGTAATATGACCTCTGATGACCTCATAATAAACCTCTACCTACGGATGACAGAGTTACTTCCTTTTGAACCTAGCAGAGTTACTTCCCTTGAACCTAACCATTTGACAAGGTTTTTTTTTAAAAACTAAACACTGAGCGCAATCTGTAAAAAATCAGAAATACTATACAAGCAATGCAATTTTCAGAGAACAATTCACACGATTTTCTATACTAATTTCTATTATCGACCATTGTTACGGAATGTTAGGGAAAATTTATCGATCAGAGATCGTACGATCGAACGATAAACGTTGTGATAACTGGCAGTTCTGTGAGGTCCCACCAGCTCTGGAATTTTGTGTTTCCTTACCAAACGATATCAGGCTCATTGAATAAACATGAATCCACTGAATCCTCAAAATAAAACCTCAAGAGCCCGAGCTCTTATCGAGCTTGCGAGCTTAATTAACCCCTATAGGCTCATTTCGCAATACCATTCGGATGACGAGTTCAAGTTTATCTAGCAAGGGGATGATGTTATATTTATATTTATTGTTGTTTAAGGTCACATACTTCTGCACAATGGCTAATCATGACCACAACATGGAGATAAAGTCAAGGTCAGTCAATCGTTTATACTCCATGTTGTCTATTTTAGAGGACTCGCACCCCAAGCATTAGTGACTGGGTCCTATTTTACCAGTGAAACAGAGCTTGTTTACCACAGTAAACAAGCACTGCTTCACTTCCCGGGGTTCCCACGGGGGAAGGGGGTGATTACGATGTCAAATTCGATGCGGTATAGTATAAGTATGGTGATGCGGGAAGGAATTTACGATTTGTGTTGAAGACAATACAAATCGTAAATTTGTAATATTCAAGAGGCAGTGCAGTTCCAATATCGTATTGTATGATTAGTTAGAATACGGCGACAATCGTAGTTAGAAAATGAGTTGTTTTCGTTCGATATATTTGATATTGATATTGATATTGATATTTTATTTGCCAGTATACTAAAATATAACAATGTATACATATAGTACATGGAGTTAACATATTGAAATTTCAACACAAAAATATATTTCTTATAGTACATATAAATATAAAATCTCAATAATTAAGGCATTGTATACTGGCAGGGGAAGGCATAGCCAGATTGGCTGTCTTCCTGCCTTTCCCTGAGAGATATAGAAGAAAAAGAGAAAGAAAGATCAGCAAAAGAAAGAGAAAGAAATTGGTATTACACAGCAACATTGTGGATTCCAGTTATTATGTCTTGATTTGGTCTCATTCCAGTATGCGTGCGTAGTGTCGCTGATGATCAACTGCGAAATGTCGCTCCCTTGATTCTGCTGACACCGTTCCTCCCATTAGCTTGGAGGTAGTAATAGTATGAGTAAATCTACGAAATGGTTGGTGGGAACAGAATGTGAGGCGACATGGACGAGAATACCAGACAACGATTACTGTCAAAGACAACACGTGATTTTATAGTTAACCCTTTACTAACATAACCGCCGAAACCACCCACAGCCATTCATAGAAGTCGTTATTCAGATTTTATTTTGTTTTCACACCTTGTTTCAAAACCACAGCCCATGATCCTCCCTTGGGGCGATCTCCTTGAGCTCGCCCCAATGAAGACACTCAAGCTTTGTCTCCAAAACGAAAAAATAAGATTAGTTAGTTATTCAAGAATTTTCTTATGACAAATGTCTCGGCTATCCACGTTGGAAAAGGGATACATTTTAGTTTATACAATCCGGACAATAAGGGTTCGATCAGGTAATGTTTTCGGAGTAAGAGGAGAAAAATATTGTTGTTAACTTTTTCTTGAATTCTTTCCTATTCTCTGTATTTCTGATATCTCTTTCTAACGCATTCCATAGCTTTGGTAGAGCAAAGACGGGTAATTTATCCAGGGTTTTGGTTCTGGTTTTGTGAGTGCGTAAGAGACCAGCCTGGCGAGTAATTATGTTGGGTTGGTTATTCACAATTGAGAAGAAGTTTGCAAATGAAACCGGGAGGTTTCCATTATGCAAATCAAACATAAATAATAAGGCGTGTAATTTATATAAATCTTTTAACTTCAATATACTATCTTTGATAAATAGGGGGTCAGTGTGGGCGTTGTATTTCTTATTATTTATTATTCGTAGTGCTCGTTTCTGCAGTTTTTTAAGACGATCACAGGCTTTTGACGCACCCCATAACGGAATTCCATAGATGAAATGGCTCTGTATCAGTGTGAAATATAACGTTTTCATAACAGTATGAGGGAGAAACTTTTTAACTTTATTTAGAACGAAGTTGGCAAGTCCAACTTTTGTGCAGAGTTGAGATATGTGGGCATTGTACGATAAGTTGTCATCAATATTTATACCAAGAAACTTTAAGGATTTCTCACTTTCTCCACTACCGACCTTGCAGATTACCCGGTTGTTTATATTGACATTCTGATGAGTAACATTCCTACCTCTGTGACTTGGATTAAGTAACATGTATTTCGTTTTCTTTTCGTTCAGGACTAGGTGGTTGGCTGTGCACCAGTCAAATATATTTTTTAATTCCTCATTAAAATCTGAGACTAGGACAGTTATCTCCGCTCCAGACTTGTATGCTTCTGTGTCATCGGCAAACGACAAGATATTTAATGTAGTTGAATTACTTATGTCATTGATGTATATTAGAAATAAAATAGGGCCCAATATAGAACCTTGTGGAACTCCACATGTCAGTTCAGTTAGATTAGAGTTGCTATCACCAAACGATACATACTGATTCCTGTTCTTCAGATAGCTTTTGAACCAACTTAAAGCGATACCTCTTATTCCATAGTGTTCGAGTTTTTGAAGGAGGATGTCGTGGCTTATTGTATCAAAGGCTTTGGAAAGGTCAAGAAAAATAGTTAAAGTGGTGTCCTTACTGACTTTGTTATTTTCTATAGCAACATGTTTTAACAGTTGCATAATTGGATGTAGTGTGCTATGCTGCTTCCTAAAACCATATTGGTGGTGATAGAGAATATCGAATTTATTGAGAAATTTTATCAGTCTAACAAACATCAGTTTTTCTAAAATCTTTGAAAAGACAGGGAGAATACTTATTGGTCTATGGTTTGTGAAGTTATTTTCATCACCTGATTTAAAGATTGGGATTACTTTTGCAATTTTCATTCTGTCAGGAACTATTCCCTGACTGAGTGAAATGTTCATGATATGTGCAAGGGGGTTGGCAACCGAATCTATCGAATGTTTAAGGATACTGGATGAAATATTTTCACAATCCTGACTTGCTTTAGGCTTCATTTTAGTTACAATATTGATAATTTCCAGGGACGACGTTGGTAAAATAAACATATTATCTGGGAGTGGGTATTTCATGAATTCGGAGAAAGATTTGCGTGGATTCGATATTTGTTTTGAGGTCTCCTTTCCTATATTTGCAAAGAAATTATTGAATTCATGAACGATTTCGTTCGGTGTATTTATCTTTTTTTCACCCAGATTAAAAAAGGAAGGTAAATTGCTTTTGTTTTTGTTTCTATTTAGAGCGTTATTTAGAATTTGCCACGTTTTTCGCATATTACTTTTATTTTCCAAGAGGACGTTTTCGTAATACATTGCTTTACTCTGTTTTCTAATTCTGTTGAACACCCGACTGTAATTTTTGTAATTTCTGACATTAAATTCTGTTGGACTTCTTAATTTTTTCATAAAAAATTTATTCTTGTTATTGGCTGAGATTAGAAGACCTTTCGTCATCCAAGGCTGTCGCTTTATGTATTTTTTATTCCGTTTTTGACGTTGCAAAGGAAATGCCGATTCAAATGCATTCAGAAAAATATTTAAAAAGTGTTCATAGGCAGCATTGGGACAGTTGGATTCCATAACTGGAGCAAAATCACACTGGGACAATAATACCTTGAAATATTCGATACTACTAGTGTTTATTTTCCTAGATAGAGTTGGCATTGTATTCTCTAGTGACATATTTGCTGATTCAGCGTAAAAGATTCCAAAATGGTCGGATACATCAGTGAGAATTATACCAGATTTGAAAGAGTTAATTAGATTATTTGAAAAGATATTGTCTATGAGCGTCGCAGAATGATCTGTCACTCTGGTTGGTTTGGTGATGACAGGCATAAAACCCTCACTAAACATTAAATCTGTAAACCTATCTGTTTTCGAGTGGCAAGCTACTTTCAGAAGGTCAATATTAAAGTCACCCATGATTAAGGTTGTTTTCTTTTCCTTGTTAAGTATGTCAGTTATGTTGTTGACCTTTGATTGAAAAAGATCTATGTCCGCTTTGGGGGCCGTGTTTGGACGATATATTACACCAATAATTCTCGACAGATTCTTATCCTTTAGTTCTATGAACATTGACTCAATCACATGTGGTATGAAAATAGAAAGATCTTTTCGGACAATGAAGTTAGTGTCACTTTTTATAAATAGTCCTACTCCACCTCGACCATCGTCAGCCAAGGGTCTGGTATGTTTTAATAAAGGGTGATATCCTTCTAGTGTATAAGATATATTAGAGGGGATCTGAAAGACCTCCGTGAGACCAATGACGTCGAATGTATTTTCATTACTGTTTAGTTCAGATAACAGGTGTTTTAGAGGATCCCAATGGGCATTAAGGCTTTGACAATTGATATGAAATGCAGAGAAAGATCCGTTCATGTCCCTGAGCTCTGATTGTAACTCACTAGGAAGGAGATATTTACAATCGGTAACGTTGTATATAGATGGGGAATCACCAGCTGTGTTGGACATGTTGGTCATCTCGTTCATGAGATAATTAAAGTCAAAGTTAGAATCAGTCTGGATCCCGTCCAAATTAATACTACCCGCCATGATTTACAAATATTCCATCAGCAACACCAAAGCACGGACGCATGAAGGAGACCTGAAGATTCATAAATAATATAGACAATTAATTTTGTGGCTGGAAAGAAACATCAACATGAGTTATAATAGAGTAATATAAAGTGTGTAAATGAAGATAATCTTTCTCATTGCATTGGTTTAATGTGATCAAAAAGAGGGTAGAGAGAGAAGTAAACAAAGATATTCCACAGAAAACGGAATTCATCATTCCGTTTTATTGTAAGGCGTCGTCATTTAGTCCCTAGCTAACTTATAAACAAAACAAGTCGTTTATACTAACGGTGGTTACGACAAAACAACATGGCATAAAACTGAATAGATTTGTAAGGGTTCATCTGAAACCCCTTTCCCCGGGTTCGGGCCCATGCACACATACAAACAAGATATACTTAATAAACGTGCTATTATGATAATGGACTGTCAAACTAATCTGTCTAAGTAAACAGTCAGTGGATCAGTTAGATAATATAATGCATAATTTATCAGCACATAGCAAACATCTTGTGAAAAAAAATTGTAAGGGTTCAACAAGAGAGTAGAGAGAGAAGTAAACAAAGATATTCCACAGAAAACAGAATTCATCATTCCGTTTTATTGTAAGACGTCGTCATTTAGTCCCTAGCTAACTTATAAACAAAACAAGACGTTTATACTAACGGTGGTTACGACAAAACAACATGGCATAAAACTGAATAAATTTGTAAGGGTTCACCTGAAATCCCTTTCCCAAGGTTCGGGCCCATGCACACATACACACAAGATATACTTAATGAACGTGCTATAATGATAATGGACTGTCAAACTAATCTATCTGAAAACGGAATTCATCATTCCGTTTTATTGTAAGACGTCGTCATTTAGTCCCTAGCTAACTTATAAACAAAACAAGACGTTTATACTAACGATGGTTACGACAAAACAAATGGACTGTCAAACTAATCTGTCTGAGTAGACAGTCAGTGGATCAGTTAGATAATATAACGCACACTTTATCAGCGCATAGCAAACATGTTGTGGATAAATTTGTAAGGGTTCATCTGAAACCCCTTTCCCCGGGTTCGAGCCCATGCACACATACACACAAGATATACTTAATAAACGTGCTATGATGATAATGGAATGTCAAACTAATCTGTCTAAGTAAACAGTCAGTGGATCAGTTAGATAATATAATACACAGTTTATCAGCACATAGCAAACATGTTGTGATTACAACAGACGATCAAACTAATCAGTCAAAGTATGTGGTGAGCGGATCAATTGGATAAATTAATACACAATTGACCACACTCCCCGATAATAATGTGATAAACGGGCAGTCAAACTAAACTGTCAAAATATACGGTCAGTGGGTCAGTCGGATAACATAATACAGATCAATTGTTTTGAACGACCCTCCAGTCAACTTTCCACCAACAACTGTGTCTGATCAAGAAAAAAGGGAGTCGTTACCGAGATGTATTTCACCCGTTTAGGGTTAAAAGAGAATTGTTTTGGACAAGTGGTATGTCGACGTAAAAAGCTTAATGTCTTGGCTGCTGTTGGATGACATCAAATATCGCGACAACTGATGTAATGCTTCGCTATCATGTGGTTAGAAAAAGAGCTTTTTCTCATTTTCATTCAGTCACACGCTGACACATTGTAAACACTGTTTTTTTTTTGTTGTTGCTGTATTTATATAACGCCACCTATCTTAAAATATTTTAACTCCTGTTGTAAAAAACAAAACAAAACAACTTTTTCACACGTGCGTTTAGACTGTTTACAAATCATTTCTATAACACGTGACAAATGGTTTTTTTATTTGAGTTTAGTCAAGATTATACTGATTCAGTTTGTAATGTCTTCTCGACGTGGGCATTGTTTCCTAAAAAAAAATAGTTTGGATTGACACTTTTTTTCGGAAATGGTGAAATAGGCTATCCTCAATATGTAGAAACGTTAGAAGATCAACTTAACATTTTTGTATTGACAAATCTATGGTTCAGTAAACAGAGTTATTATTGAAGGAAACATCTTAAGGCGTGACTTGTTAATAAGCGAGTGCATCTCTAATTTGCATAACAGTCATATGTTGACAACATACTTCACGTTTTTTAACACAGATATCAAAAATGAATGATGCATCAGATTCAACTTGTTGTGTTTTCAATTTAATATGTTTCATAACTACCTTTTCTTAATACTTTCGATTTCAAGATTGTCCCAACTCCACCATTATAAGAAGGGAAAGATTATGATTTTCATAATATCCTGGTCCATAGCTTTAATTTGATAGGTCACACGACTATCTTCTCGAAACTTTTGATTTTCTGATCGGTGTTAACCCCATCCCAACGGCGATGGTGGAAAATGTCATTTTTGTAATGTATTCATCAAGCCCTTCATATCAGTACCTCACATGCTTGGATTTGTAAAAAGGAAGACGTTTTTCGTCTCTGGTCGTGACCCCACCCCACATAAAATAAAAAACCGTCATTTTCGTAATGTATTCATCGAGCCCTTCATATCAATACCTCACATGCCTAGCTTTGTAAAAAGGAAGTCGTTTTTCGGCTCTGGTCGTGACCCCACCCCACGACGAGGGTTAAAATTACGATCTTCTTAATCCACTCGTCGAGACCTTCAGTTTGATAGGTCACGTGACCACCTTCTCGAAACTTCGATTTTTATGATGGGCGTGACCCCCACCCCCACATAAAATGAAAAAAACGTCATTTTCATAATGTATTCATCGAGCCCTTCATATCAATACCTCACATGCCTGGCTTTGTAAAAAGGAAGTCGTTTTTCGGCTCTGGGCGTGACCCCACCCCACGACGAGGGTTAAAATTACGATCTTTTTAATCCACTCTTCGAGACCTTCAATTTGATAGGTCACGTGACCACCTTCTCGAAACTTCGATTTTTATGATGGGCGTGACCCCCACCCCCACATAAAATGAAAAACGTCATTTTTGTAATGTATTCATCGAGCCCTTCATATTAATACCTCACATGCTTCAATTAGAGGAGAATCGAGCAATCTGATTGGTCTATTAGCTGAGTTTGGGAATTCCCATAGTGGGAATTCCCCTAATGACGTCATAAATGGGAAAAACCCACCGCCTCAAAACAATTGCTGATTCTGGATCACTGATCCAGAATCCCCAAACCGTTTTTGATGCTAGCCTAGAATTTTTTGCTCGCGTTCACCAACGATGGATCGATGGTCTGATCTGCGATGGGAACGTTGACAAAAATTTTTAAAGTAAAAAAAAAAGTGAAAATGTACAATTTCACCTTTTTTTTAAAAAACGCGTGACATTCAACGTTCACCACGAGTATTTGAACGTTAAAAGTGCGATCTAGGAGTCACAAAAAAACATGGGAGATTCAAGATCACTGAACATTTTTGTGAACAAGCGTTCGATTTAACACCGAATCCCACGTTGGTAAACGCATCGTGTACACGTACATGTACAAAGTGATAGTGAATCCGCAATATATACCTACTGCGGTGTACAGGCCTGTTATTCTTAAAAAATGCAAGAGGGCTAAAAATCGGTCCCCTCCCATGGCTCAGGGAAGCGATTAGCTCTCCCCAAGCTTACAAAAGCTAAATGTGGCAAAATGAAGTTTTACTAATCATGAATTCTGCCAAGTGGGCTCTGTATATTTTATTTGTTGCTGCTAACAAGGTAGTTTCTGTGAGACGGCTACACTGCCCCTCCCACACCTCCGGGCCTCAGCAGGGGCGGCGGATCCGGGAGGGGGGGGGGCACAGGGGGCACGTGCCCCCCCCCCCCCCACTTTTTTAACCAATTATGGGTATCCTAAAAGGACATATTCTGACATAACGTACACAACCGCTATGGCCATATTGACTGTGGGAGATAGTGGTATAGTTCTATCAAAATTAGCAACACAATAATAACACTTTGGCCAGCCGCTGATTTGTCGCGGTTCTCGGACGAGAAGGCCATGGTTACCCCTGTACTCCGAAGTGCCTCCCTATTCCCACGCTTCTCCTCTCCTCCCAACACTCGGAGACGAACTGCTTGATGATATCCCTTGTCCCATTCTTCCCAATGTCTCCGATTAGCATATTAACCCTCTCCTTTGAGTCTCCCCCTAACCACATGTCCTTCATTCTCCCACCCCACTTCCCCATTATACTCCCAGTGAATCTCATTCTTTTAGGCTGATACTTTGGGCATTCTAGGAGAAAGTGTTCCAGGGTCTCCACCATGTCCAAGTTACACATCTGGCAGTCCCTTTCACCGTCTTTCCCAATTCCCCCCCTCAGCTCCAGGGATCGCGACCTCAGCTTGAACAACAGTGTCCCCCCAAAGGTCACATCTAGCTACTCTTCAAAACCTGGCTTCTCTTTATCACGCAGGCCACCCAAAGGCCTCTTTGATTTGACCCCCTCTCGCCAATTACGGTTACAAACCTCCGTGACCCTTTCTCTGGCGATTTTTTTACCCTGGTTTGCCCCAACGTCCAGGTCCGAGATCTCCAATGAGTAGTTCTCTACTAGCTCCCTCACTTGGACCATCCACCCCGTTTTGATATTTGAGTTGAAAATTCTCAGGAACATTGCTTTACACCATCGGCTGTCGGGGAGATTTACCAAATAATTAAGATAACCGAGCTTCAACAGGTCTATCCTGTCCTTGATCCTCATCCACCCAAGCTCACCCCTGATTGCTTCTAGCGCTGCGGCATTACTCGCCCCCGTTATCCATCGGCCTGCATCGTTCTGCAGGATTTCCAAGCTCTTTACGGCCGTCTGGTTTAGGGGTACCACTTCCGTACCGTATGTTATACTTGGCAGCCCCACCATTTCCCAAATGGTTTTCCCCACGAAAACCTTATTGAAACTGTTTCGCCCTATAAGTTTCATTTGGTTAAGGATTCGCTTCCCCTTCAGAATCAATTTATTTGTGTGGTTCCGGTAGATGCCTCTTCCTGTAATGTTTATATTTACCCCCAAATACTCGTAATCACCTGTCTCTCCCACACTGAGAAGTTTGCTGCTCCCTTCCGGAATGCAGAACTCACCCACTCTCCACCTTCAAGTGGGGTCCACTTTGCGGCCCACAGGTATAATTTTGCTCTTGCTTTGATTAAGTTCGAGTCTCCATTTGCTCCCATATTTCCCAACAATTCCCAGCATTTTCGTTAGCCCCTCTTCGCTTTCTGACACTAGAACCATATCGTCTGCAAAAAATAGCCCTGGGATCTTCAAGTCCCCAACTGCTACCCCCTCCTCGCTACGCAGGAGTTCATCTCCTAAACCTTTGATGTACAATGCAAACAGGATCGGCGAAAGGATACACCCCTGTTTTAGGCCTATCTCCATAGGCACACGTTTCGTGGTAATGTTTCCCATGCTAAGTTCACTCTGTACATCTTTATATAATACTTTCATAATTCCAACAAACTCGCCTCTTAAGCCCATAGCCTCCAGCTTGCGCCACATACCTTCCCTCCATACTCTATCGTATGCCTTTTTGATATCCAAAAAGGCCATAAACATCTTTTTCTTTTTTGCTTTCGCGGATTCTATCATTTGGGATAGTGTGAAAAGATGGTCACTAACTCTCCTTCCCTTCCTGAAGCCATTCTGGATTTCTCCCAAAAAAACCCTTCTCCTCAATCACCTCCTCTAGTCTCCCATACAGGACTTTACAGAAAACCTTTCCAATGTTGCTACTGACAGAGATCCCTCGATAGTTATCCAAAACGTCTTTTTCCCCGTTTTTGTGAATAAATGTCACTTTACTTTCTCTCCACTCCTTTGGGACCTCTTGATTTTCTATGGCTAGATTGAATAGGGCAGTTAGGCTTTTCACGAGTTCCTCTCCCCCTTTTTTGATAAACTCGTTAGGAATTTCATCCACTTCTCCCGATTTTCCATCCCTTAATTTTGATATCACCTTTCACACCTCCTCCGTTTTAATTTCGCTGCACACGAAGCTCGATAGGTTTTCCTCGACCTGATTCGGACACTCTGGTGGGCTCCCCATGCCCCATCGCTTATCGTTTACCTTTTCCCAGTGCTTGACTAGTTCTGATGCGACTTGATCTTGCTCGTCTGTAACTTTGCCATCTACTTTAATACTCTGTGGGTTACTTCCTTTGTTACGTTTATTCACCCATTTCCAAAATAGGTTCGAACTCGACCCCCCTGTCGTTCTTATCGTCCTAATCAGACTGCTATTTCGTACTCTCCGATTATCGTCTTTAATCTTATTTACTTTATTTCGTGCTTGGTGGTATTCTTCCTTAGCAACTGTGGCCTCATTGCTTTCCGCCCCCTTAAGTTTTCTACTTCTCCTGTATGCAGCACATTTAGCTTTTCTTCCCTTTATGGCCCTTTTCAGTTCTTCGTTCACTCTGTACCCAAGTTCCCGTGTTGGCACCCTGACCTTTCCTACACTTTCCTTTCCTGCCTCCACCAGGCTCGCAACTATGACGTCGGCCATCTTCTGGACACTGCCCCTCTTGGGTACGGTTGCAAGCTTTGGTTTCAGTTTTTTATTGAACTTCGCGCAGTCAGCATCTTTTTTGAGTTCCCAAATCTCCTTAGAGCTTCCTTTGCTTTTTACTAGAGTTTTGGCCCTGATCGTCACTGTAATCAAGTTGTGATCACTATCCACCTCCATTTTACCCTCATCATCCACTTCTACCCCTATCACCTCCCTCCATAAATTAATGTCTGTGAGGATGTAGTCGATTATTGATTTTCTGTCGTTCCTCTCCCAGGTCCATTTCCCCTTACACCTCGCGTCCCTGTTCAGAATCTTCAGACCGAGCTCGTTTGTGAAGTTCAACAGCTTCCTTCCATTCCTGTTGACTTTATTGTCCCCACCCTCTATGCCTTCTTCATCATTACCTATGTGGCCATTCAAGTCACCCATCAGAATTATACCGAGCCCCTTGTTTTGTAATTCGGTGATATTGGACCTCAGTGTTGAGTATATCGAATCATTCCATTCGGGTTTGCTTCCCTCCACCGCACAATACACAACCCCAAGGGCAATACTTTTGTTTTTCAGACTGATCCTTACCCATCCAATTTCTTTCGATACCTCAGCCGGGGTGCTGATGTTTTCCAGGTCTGTGATCAGCGATGGTTTTAAATCCTCTTTAATGTACATGCCTACCCCTCCCCCTTTTTTCTGGCCTTCCGTTCGCCCTACACCTATCCATACGTACCCCCTTACTTGGTCTACCCGTTCCTCGTATCTTACCCACGTTTCGCTTAAGCCCATGACGTCAAACTCCTCTGCCTCAATCAATGTAATGTAGCAATTTCACTTACTTTCCGGTGGAGACCCTGGATGTTGCTATAACCCACTTTCAGGGTGTCAAGGTTCATTGGCTTCCGCCTACTGGTCCCTTTATTATCTAGTCCCTGTATTTTGTATATCCCACTTTGTGTACCTGTTCTTTCCTTGGGAAGCTATTCCTATTGATTTGGATTTTTGGTCCCTTTTCCTTATCCTCCTTGTCCCATTTTTAACACCTATGGTTCGTGACACATTTTCTGTGATTATTCCCCCCTTCACTGACCCCCCCCCCCCCTCCTCTCCCTATACCAAAAAAGGCTCCACCACCTGCAACATATTTCTTCCTAAAACCTCTGTACCCCTTGGGCTAAGATGGAGACCATCCCTTCCATATAGGTCATTTCTGCCCCAAAACGATCCCCAATTACCTACAAAGGGTATCCCAAGTTTCTTACAATACTCCCCCAATTCCTCGTGGTCCCAATGATCCGCGAATTACGCTCGCCCCCACCACCTAGTACTGGGAGAAGCCCCGAAACCACTACCTGTGCATTCTTGGCATTCAGTTGAGTTATTAAGTCCTTTAGACGTACCAAACCAAAAAATTACATTACGGACTTTGGGTCCAAGTTTGGACTATGGTAAAACGTGCGCATGTGTACACCCCTGCAGTTACCCAGAAAAAGATTTGTGCCCCCCCCCCCCCACACTTTTTTGGAGCTACCGCCGCCCCTGGGCCTTAGTAAGGCCCGGAGGTGCGGGAGGAGCACTGTGGCCGTCGTCGTACAGAGATCACTAACATAGCAGAAATCTGAAAAAGGCCTGGCTTTTAGGGATAGGCTGTTATGGTAATCATTATTTCTTAAGGCCAGGTGGGGGGGGGGGGGAGGGGGCTAGGTATCGACCTCCTTAATTTTTTAATGCGAGCAGTAGGCGAGCAAATAAATCGCTCTCCTGAAAATGCCAGTCTGGGGTGTATTGAACAAGTATCGGAAGATTAAAACCTCAGAGGCAAAAAATAATCCCCTTTTCCGGGTTTCGTTTGTTCTTATTATTGTTTTTGTCACATAAATGATTTATTTGATTGAAATTTGATTTTTCTTTATACAACACTGATTTAAAACTGTCGAAAACTTATTAAAGGTGGGTATTATTGACCACCAATTGTTTGATGGTCACCATCTCACCAAATGTGAGTTATAACAGCTGGTTATTAGTCATGCTAGCCGACTACCCTTTGTTTGCACTGCCAAACTTGACACTGAACAACAATTATCCCATTCGTAAGTCTAAAAAACCTCAATTCTTTGATTTCAAACGAAATAGTGCTAAATTCCCGAAACACGTTTGTTAGACGGATCGCACAGATCTACCAATAAACAACTTCCAGCCGGCCCTAACATTTACATTGAGAGTGCAGGGCTGGAATTGACCTTTCAAATGCCCTGCCATATCCAAGTCACGGAAGTTGTTGGTCCGTAGAAATGGGGACTCCCAGAAGATGGTAGGTCAACAGTGCAGGGCACAGAAATGAAGAACAAAAACCTGGATGGAATGGACAAAAACCTGTTGAGGAGGATAAGAAATAGTTTAAAAACCTGTAAATTTAAATCCTTACTTATCCTCTCAATAATTATCAATACAATTAGTCCACTTGCAGGAAACGTTATAATATAACAATAACATGAGTTTGGAGAGCGTTACGGTTTATTAACGGCCCGAGAGGAATGAATAACAGCCCGAGGATTTATTACCGGCACGAGACGAAGTCGAGGGCCGTTAATAAGCCAGAGGGCTGTTATTCATTCCTCGAGGGCCGTTAATAAACCGGGACGCTCGACAAAATCTTGTTATTACTATTATTACCATGACCGGAAGCGGGCGTCGGGCTGTTAATGAATTTTGTTTTCATTAACGCCCGCGGCTCGCTTCCGGTTGCATGGCGTCATGAATTACTGAGTCTTACCGTCCCGCTAAACTCTGTTAATATACTAGAGAACGCCCGCTAAAGTGGTAGGCCGAGACGAAGTCGAGGGCCATTAATAAGCCCAAGGGCTGTTCATCATTGCTGCAGGGCCGCTAATGAATCATGATGCCTGACAACAATCATGTTATTACTATTATTATCACTCCCTGTTACGCCTAACTGCACGAGGGAATTGCTGGAAGAAATAATCACTAAAGTCGGTTCGATATTTCCGTTTCGATCGTGCGTTCGACTTCGGTTCAGAAATACAAAGGGACGTCATCCGAATGGGAGTAATTCATTACACCATGGAATCTAAAAATAGCTGGACCGCGGGCCGCTAATGGCTATTTATACCATTACCGTCCGCGGCCCGACTCCGTCGAATGACGTCACTGAAATTATGGAGTTTTAACGGGCCTCCAAACTTATGTTAATCGACTAGTAACTTATAGATTGAGTGGTAATAATATAAGTTAATGTTATGAATTGACGAAAACATGGTCTGAGAGGTTTGCGGCTCGGAGTTTGTATTCAACCGAGACACAAACCTCAGACCATGTTACCGTCAATTCGTCACAGTAACGTATATGTTTCAAGAAGACCCAACCCATAATCACAGACCTACATCGTGAAATCAATAAGGCGACTTCTAACGATCATAACGATCATATAAGCTTAGTAAATAAAACTCCCATCAATAAATCAGATAAAGGTCAAGTGCAATCCATGTAAGTTCAAATCGTAAAACGATTTGTTGTTTAAACAAAATTTCATTCGGAACATCGTTTGTTGCGCGTGTGGTAAATCTACAAAAATGGAGCAACTTTTGCCGGTTACTCCGTTGACGGAATAATTACGAAACGGACAAGATTCCCCATTTCAAATATTTCGCATGGTGACTCAGACGGTAATATATGGTACTGGAGGCGTAAACACAGACGCAGCGGGAGGAGGGGGCGGAAAAAATTGCGTGAACATGGTGGGGGTGGGTGGTCAAGTGCCAACAAAATGTGTGTAAACAGTTAATGTAATTTGTTTCCTTGTTCACTATTATGGCATCTTTTGTGCCCCAAACAGTAACAAAATGTCACCATTTGACCATAAAAGCCTGTTCAGAAGCATTATTAACAAAAGTAACTCCCTCAATATGAAAAGTTTGGAGAATTTCATCAAAAACGCACTTGAGGATGGGGTAGGTGTCCGATATTGAACGGGGAAAAATTGTCCGACAATTTTCTGCTAAAATCGACTAAAATATCCATACACAACATAATTCATTCATATTCGAGGGTTTTTTGTGGAATATTCTTTAAAATGTGGCATAGCAAATATAATACTGCATAAGGAGTCATAATAGCTTGGTGGGATTGGTTTTTCAAAATGAAAAAAAAAATGAAAATATTAACTTTTATTTCAACAAAAACAAAAAAGTCTGTTTTAAAAAAAAGAAGAAAGTCTTTTTGACAGCTATCCTGCTATTCAGATGCCATAACAAAAATATAAAGACAAGGCTTGCTTTTCTTGAGTCAGAAAAAAGTTCCCTTTTTCGCAACCAACATTTGCAACATATAGGCCTACACGGTTACGGTATAAGCATTAGCAAATTAATTATGGGCATAGTGCTCACATATGCCATGATTTACCGAAACTAGGTACCGTGCATATCACTGCATATCAGAATATCAAAATTAGAAAAAGCTTATTTAAATCTGATTCCGATTGTCCACATGGGGGCACGATGACGCCGTGCACCAAGGCGTACTGCACGTCGATGGTGCGCATGTCTTCGACCAATCTAACCCTGCCTGTGCTCCAGTTCGGAGTTACGATGTTGGGGAGCTGGCAGCTGCTCGTCGTTGCTCGGTAGTTCTCTCCGGGTACTCCGGCTTCCTCCACCCGTAAAACTGTCACGGTCATGATTAGCCATTGTGCATAAGTATGTGACCTTAAACACCAATAAATAAATAAATAATTTAAATCTAAATCGATTTAAAATCAAAGGTTTCTAGGAAAAAGAACAATTGATTTTGATTTGTAAGGTAAACACAGAGAAACTAAATTTGTAAGAATAATTATGAAAATAGGTGCAACCTGAATGCGAACGCAGTTTTGAGATAAAAAATAGGCCAATATATTCAGCCCCCCCCCCCCCCACCCCACCCCTACACACTTTAAAAAAATATGTTTCGTAAAGTATTAGTTCATAGGGGCCGGAAAAGAGATAAAATATTGAAATAATTCTTACTTTTTTATTTTTGTGGAGGTGGCGGTGGATGGGTGGATACGGAAATGAATTTCAACATAAATTTGGCCCAGTAATGTCTGAATCATAAAAAGAAATGGGGCGAAATGTGTGGACTATGCTTGCCTAGTGTTTTTTTTATTAAGTATCTTAACGATAAAGAAGTATTGTCATTCAACCTATTCGCATGTGAATGTGAGAAGAGCAGTAGCCCATTTCATAAAATTAAGTTCGACAGCAAATAATTTGCTAATCACTCGTCCTCTATGTTTGTTGACAACAATACAGACGACAATCATGTAAAAGTCAACGCTGTATCATATGTCATCGCAACGCCAAGATCAAATATATCCGCCCATTTAGCACGCCCAAACGTTCGACGGTATCTAGCTCCTCCCACTCGGTTACTGGTTCGCAGTTTGCATTTCTCGTAAACTTTCGTTAAAGCAACCAAAAAGTTTGCTTTCAAAAAGATAACAAAAAACAAAATCGATAGTTAACACATGTCCTATATTTACTTTTAAATTTTCTTTATTTTGAACGATTAGTTGAATATACGAAAAGCTATTTTTTTTAAACTCTCGCACCCGACTTCCGAAGAGATTCAACATGGCCGTCGGCATAAAAAACACGATTTTTTATTTCATAGCCGATAGGAATTTCTAATGGAAATACTGAAAAATCTCACGCGTTATCTATGGAGCTCACTTCGTGATCCGCGCGCAGCGCCGCTCAGACTGCGTTCGCTAATAAATTATACATTTAGTTTGTCTGATCTGGTTTGATTGGGGTTTTAAATCGCTTTCAACAACTATGGGTACATGATGCCTATATCACAACGTTGTTAGTTCCCAAGATGAAGGTAGAGTTGCTCAAACAAATCCACTGGATGGCCAAAGAACTCCACCAAACACCGGGGAGGAACTAACAAGCTCATCCACACAAAGACTTCAATATGAGGATAAAAAAAATTCCTTCGAATTTGCTACATCACAAGAGTAAATTATCTATATGAACAGCCAGGCCATCGCTACTGTGCTGTCATTGGCTGGTTTTGAAGTGAAATTCAAAAGAACAAAATTCCAAGGCGTCTTTCAAAAATTATTATGAAAACCCAGGTGATAATTGTTTTGATGGTTAAGCAGTAATTTCGGTGTTCGTATTGTTGTCGAGTATATTAGAATGTATACCTAAGCTGGTAATCAGCAATTGTCCTTCTACAATAGTAGGGGGCGTGGTGGCGTTGCGGAAACCGATTCTCGTCAGATCACCGAAGTTAAGCAACGTCGAGCCCGGTTAATCAATGGATGGGTGACCGTCTGAGCGATCAATTCGGACTCCCGCGTTGTGTCCTTGGGCAAGGCACTTAACCCCGATTGTTCATATGGGGGCACGATGACGCCGTGTACTAAGGCTTACTGCACGTCGATGGTGCGCATGTCTTCAACCAATCTAACCCTGCCTGTGCTGTAGTGCGGAGTTACGATGTTGGGGAGCTGGCAGCTGCTCGTCGTTGCTCGGTGGTTCTCTCCGGGTACTCCGGTTTCCTCCACCCGTCAAACTGTCACGGTCATAATTAGCCATTGTGCATAAGTATATGACCTTAAACACCAATAAATAAATAAATAATTCTACAATAGTACAAGCTGCTTGATAACAAGTCCTGTTCTCCAAAAGGGTTTAATTATTGTTTAGGATTTATGTTAATAAGTAACCGTTGTTACGAGTAACTGTTTTACTATAAAATGTATGCATTTCCTGAATTCAACAGTCTGGCTATACCGGCTGAGAAAGAAGTTCGGTTGGTTATTCCGCCGCTAAATGTAAATAAATGTATAAAGTTAACAAGCGCTTTGAGTGAGCTAATTTTCCCCACAGTATACGCTTTACGACAATTTGTGGAGAATCCGGGCAGACTGACTTTTTAGCTTAGTCACGATCCTAAAGATGGACACGATTCAAGAACACGTTAAACAGCTCATCGGAAGTCTCGACGTGAAAAAAATGTCGCTGACCTGGAGAATTCAAGAAAATGAAACTTCCGTGAGCGTATCGTTTTACTGGAATAAATTGCCACAGGAGCGAAGGGACAAACCCAGGTCAAAGGCAAACAAGGAACGAGACCATAAACGTACAATGATGTACTTGGCACGAAAAGAAAAGCAATCAGACACATGCGAGGACACGCCAACAAAGCAGGAAGAAAAAGTATTGCCGGAGGACGAGGATAAATGCAACAGAGGATTGTTCAATTTAATTTCTGCAAAGGAGGAAAAACAAGCTGACATGAGTACACAAACTTTATAAATTTCTAAAGCTGACTGTTGCACATTAGTCCAACCCAGAAGCCTCACTAAATCTGTGCAAAATGTACCTGCTACATCAAACTTTTCAACCCAGACTTGTGACGACCACAATAAGCCCCAAGTTCTTGAGACTCTTTCATTCGCAACAAGTAAATCAACCAAAGTTACGGAAAAAGTGCTACGGGCACTTGGATACCGACAGCATAGCATTTATTATCTTATAAAATGGAAAGGTCTTCCATTCAGTGAAAACGCATGGGTTCATGCTGACGAGATAGATGAAAGTGCTCGCAATTATACAAGAGACAATCCGAAAAAAATACAGTCCGGTCCTTCTGGTCCTCCTGCGAAATCACGTTATAAAAAAACCGTGGAATAGGAAGTAGTTGACATTAATGATCGGGACATCAGACGATAATCGGTTTCTGGAGCACATCGAGGTTGACGAGTTCTCAAGAAATAATTTTGGTGAAAACAAAAATGTCACAAATTCGAGTTTCGTGTTAGGAAGGACAGTTATTACACCTTATTCGAACGCCAATTCATTTTCGTTCTCTTTGGAGAACCAAAGACTTTTTAGGCAAGGTGTACTGTCATAGGCTGGTTTTGAAGTGAAATTCAAAAGAACAAAATTCCAAGGCGTCTTTCAAAAATTATTATGAAAATCCAGGTGCTAATTGTTTTAATGATTAAGCAGTAATTTCGGTGTTCGTATATAAGAATTGTGGCCGTATAGGATACGCAGTCTCCCAAGGGGACCTAAACTTCACTGTGGGTGAATCTGACTAGAAACCGGGGCGTCAATGAGAGGTTCAATTTTTCCCTATGGGGGACTAAATCTGAAAAGAATCGAAGGAACTCTGTTTAAACTTAATTAATTAATATTTATTTAATTCACATCTCATTGTATAATTTATCGGGGGGTTATTTTTAGTTCCCCCATGACTGGAATCACCAGCTTATTTCATTTACAATAACTCAATATTTACAGTTTACTGGAGTGACCAGCTGTAAACCAACCAATTACACTTTCATGTAGCTGGAGTGACCAGCTTCTCTATTTGATTGGATTGACCAGTATTATTTACAATTTCTCTCTTACTGGAATAACCAATCATATTTGAATCTCAGTTAAACTGTTATGTGACCAGTATGGCAGTGGTTGTAAACCTTTAAAGTGCTAACTGACATAGTGCTAGGAGCCACTATGTGGCTTCAAAGGAAGTCCAAAGTGTCCAAGATAAAATCTTCACGTCAAATTTCTTTTGTGTTTCCCAGTAATTCATAAGGATTAATGATTGGTTCTAGGATCTGCCTTATAACGAATTATCGGAGAGAGCCTGCAGGCACCCCCCGGTAACCCGCTATAAACAGATTATTTATCAGTAAAGCTCTGATCATCAATGCTAATTTAGCACTCTACCAGTCATATCCAATTCTAAGATAGTTTCTTAAACCAAAATAACCGGTTGCAAAAGGGTTATTATATATGGTTAAATAGTTATCAATTTTTATAAGTACTAACAGTTTAGCACAGTTGCAATCCTTCAGTAATTTACAATTCTATAATAAATGGGACCATTGAATGACTCACACTGGAGTAACCAGTTTATGTGAGTATTGGCAGGGTTAACTGAGATTCAAATGTAAGGCTTATACCATTAATCAAGTTTCCTAGTGATTTGAAGGGTTAATTGTCCCTTATAAAAATGGAATGATTCTGTGTAATTTTTCTGGTACTACCTGGTACGACCAGTGGAGAATTTCTTTGCTTTGGCAGGGGTTAATTGAGATTCAAATGTAAGGCTTATACCATTAATCAAGTTTCCTAGTGATTTGAAGGGTTAATTGTCCCTTATAAAAATGGAATGATTCTGTGTAATTTTTCTGGTACTACCTGGTACGACCAGTGGAGAATTTCTTTGCTTTGGCAGGGGTTAATTGCAATTTAATTTCGGACTTCACAGCAAGAGCTGTTATAGTAGATTCTTCTAATTCAGGACGGACTGTACCATTGCAAATTTCAACACACGCAACTCTGTTTGACTTCCGAGTCCAAACTGGACTAATTAACACAATGGGCCTAAACTTAAGAATAGTTATATATCTCTGAAGAGGTGAATTTGTATTTGATTCCAGAATTTATAGTATGAATTTAATAAATCTCCATCATTTTTGATTAGGCTAAGTAATTGTGCCAATGATTTAACTTGTAAGTCCTAATAAATAACGGTAACATGTTGCAGCTGGCCAGAATGAGCCTTCATTCTGGCCCGGTGAAACATTCTACCGTCTACCGGCTCGAGTCGTCGGACTGCACTAAGTTACAGCAACAAGGGAGTATTTTCCCTGGTTCCCATCTTAAAGTGCTACGAGATATACACCTTTTTTGTTTTAGGTTTTTTTTCGATTAATTCTTGATATTTTTAGATCGTTATTTCTCGCTGGGAATAACCCGGCATTCAGAGTCTCAAATCAGCGTCTGCTCTGGCTTTTATAGGTCAAGAACTCCACAATTTTTGTGGGGTCACGTGATAATACTCTCGACGTCAATTTATTTATCACGTGACCCCACAAAAATTGTGGAATTCTTGACCTATAAAAGCCAGAGCAGACGCTGATTTGAGACTCTGAATGCCGGGTTATTCCCAGCGAGAAATAACGATCTAAAAATATCAAGAATTAATCGAAAAAAAACCTAAAACAAAAAAGGTGTATATCTCGTAGCACTTTAAGATGGGAACCAGGGAAAATACTCCCTTGTTGCTGTAACTTAGTGCAGTCCGACGACTCGAGCCGGTAGACGGTAGAATGTTTCACCGGGCCAGAATGAAGGCTCATTCTGGCCAGCTGCAACATGTTACCGTTATTTATTAGGACTTACAAGTTAAATCATTGGCACAATTACTTAGCCTAATCAAAAATGATGGAGATTTATTAAATTCATACTATAAATTCTGGAATCAAATACAAATTCACCTCTTCAGAGATATATAACTATTCTTAAGTTTAGGCCCATTGTGTTAATTAGTCCAGTTTGGACTCGGAAGTCAAACAGAGTTGCGTGTGTTGAAATTTGCAATGGTACAGTCCGTCCTGAATTAGAAGAATCTACTATAACAGCTCTTGCTGTGAAGTCCGAAATTAAATTGCAATTAACCCCTGCCAAAGCAAAGAAATTCTCCACTGGTCGTACCAGGTAGTACCAGAAAAATTACACAGAATCATTCCATTTTTATAAGGGACAATTAACCCTTCAAATCACTAGGAAACTTGATTAATGGTATAAGCCTTACATTTGAATCTCAATTAACCCCTGCCAAAGCAAAGAAATTCTCCACTGGTCGTACCAGGTAGTACCAGAAAAATTACACAGAATCATTCCATTTTTATAAGGGACAATTAACCCTTCAAATCACTAGGAAACTTGATTAATGGTATAAGCCTTACATTTGAATCTCAGTTAACCCTGCCAATACTCACATAAACTGGTTACTCCAGTGTGAGTCATTCAATGGTCCCATTTATTATAGAATTGTAAATTACTGAAGGATTGCAACTGTGCTAAACTGTTAGTACTTATAAAAATTGATAACTATTTAACCATATATAATAACCCTTTTGCAACCGGTTATTTTGGTTTAAGAAACTATCTTAGAATTGGATATGACTGGTAGAGTGCTAAATTAGCATTGATGATCAGAGCTTTACTGATAAATAATCTGTTTATAGCGGGTTACCGGGGGGTGCCTGCAGGCTCTCTCCGATAATTCGTTATAAGGCAGATCCTAGAACCAATCATTAATCCTTATGAATTACTGGGAAACACAAAAGAAATTTGACGTGAAGATTTTATCTTGGACACTTTGGACTTCCTTTGAAGCCACATAGTGGCTCCTAGCACTATGTCAGTTAGCACTTTAAAGGTTTACAACCACTGCCATACTGGTCACATAACAGTTTAACTGAGATTCAAATATGATTGGTTATTCCAGTAAGAGAGAAATTGTAAATAATACTGGTCAATCCAATCAAATAGAGAAGCTGGTCACTCCAGCTACATGAAAGTGTAATTGGTTGGTTTACAGCTGGTCACTCCAGTAAACTGTAAATATTGAGTTATTGTAAATGAAATAAGCTGGTGATTCCAGTCATGGGGGAACTAAAAATAACCCCCCGATAAATTATACAATGAGATGTGAATTAAATAAATATTAATTAATTAAGTTTAAACAGAGTTCCTTCGATTCTTTTCAGATTTAGTCCCCCATAGGGAAAAATTGAACCTCTCATTGACGCCCCGGTTTCTAGTCAGATTCACCCACAGTGAAGTTTAGGTCCCCTTGGGAGACTGCGTATCCTATACGGCCACATTTTGGCGAGGCTATACCAGGATACAGATAAAGAATTAAAATTAATTTAATTTGTATCCAGAGATACGAACCTGTCTTACTAGAAAATATAACATTAAATAAAATGGTTAAGAGTAAGAAAAATAAAGTAGAAGTTGCCCAGGCTGATAGTGGTGATGAAACTAACTTGGACCAGTGTGCCTTAGATGAAAATAATGAATTAATGGAAAATGAAGCAAGTACAGATAATGCAAATGAGAAAGATGAAACAGTGATTTTAACTGCACATCAAACTTCTACAAGAAGTCATGAAAGAGAAGAGCTTGGTGATAAACATGGTATAGGACTAGATACATGCTCGAATGGAAATGAACGCATGACTATTGATATGCGGGGTGCGACTGCACGTAGCGACAAGCAACGCAATAATTTTAATATGCGGGGAATGAGCACATGTATGTATAATGATGATCGCATGAATTTTAATATGCGGGGCATGGATAAGGGACCAGATGGTCAAATGGACATCGATTCCACACTGACAAACACTGAGGTACCTTTTGTAGAGAAGTATCACCATAGCAGAGCGGGTTCTGAAGCAAGAACAACTGACAAAGGACTTTTTAATTTTGATATACAGGAAATGGTTATGGATACTTGCAGTAAAAACGAACGCATGATTTTTGAAATGCGGGGAATGGTAAATGAAATGAC
Organism: Pictodentalium vernedei; assembly: GCA_031216915.1. Classification (NCBI taxonomy): domain Eukaryota; kingdom Metazoa; phylum Mollusca; class Scaphopoda; order Dentaliida; family Dentaliidae; genus Pictodentalium; species Pictodentalium vernedei. The sequence goes on along the minus strand of CM062296.1, from coordinate 731,650,273 downwards.
TAAAGGATTTCGAGATGCAGTTAAAGAGTTGGTAAACATTACATGTAACTCCAATGGGAATAACGATACTCAAGAGGGAATCACAAGAAATGGGGCTGGTGATACCAGGACTGCAAGACCCAGAGATCCTATTTACAGATCGGTGCGCAGTTACGAGTCCAGCGACGAAGACTCTACCGAAGTGAGTGATGTCGACTACAACTCACAGAGTCCACCCATAACAACAGTGAATTCTAGAGCACTTTCCAGTTATAAAAGTGGAGTTTCATGTAAGTTACCGGTATTTTCCGGAAAGGAAGATTGGCACGTCTGGTATAACAGATTTGACGAAGTTGCAAATAGATGAGGGTGGTCAGATAGTGACAAATTGGATGAAATTTTACCTCGTTTACAAGGGCAAGCTGGAGATTTTGTATTTGGGCAATTGACCCATGAAGTACGGTCAAACTATAGGAAATTAGTGTCTGAACTAGCTAATAGGTACAGAAAAATAGAAACTTCTAAAACTTATGGAGTACGATTTCGGAACCGAAATCAGCAGACACATGAAAGGATTGAAGAATTTGCAGTTGATTTGAAAAGGCTGTATGATAAAGCATACCCCAATAGAGATATGGCAACAAAGAAGGAAGATTTACTCAGGAAATTTTTGGAAGGCTTACTCGATCAAGAAGTAAGATTTCAAGTGGAGTTCTTTAAAGAACCCACCAGCATTGATGATGCTGTTGTTCAAGTTATTAACTTCATAGAAACCAAAAACAGGAACAAGGGAGACTACTGCAATGACAGAAAATATAAAAGATTTGCGCGAAAAATTAATTCAGACACAGACAGCTCAACAGAAGACTTTGATGATGAAATTAGTGACACAAAGAAGGGAAAAGGAAATAAAGGTGTTCTCAGAAACACTAAAGTCACTGGTAGAAATGGAAAATCAGCTAAAATATCAAATAAAGTACCTGCATCTAAAAATCAATCAAATGAGAACGGTGACGAGAAATTCGAAAAGGTGCTGGCAGTTGTTTCTAATTTAGAAGAAAAAGTTGAAAATATCACAAAAGCGTCCAGTGATGTCGCTAAATTAAGTCAGCCAAGAAATTTTAATGCAGAGCCACCCATTTGTTATTTCTGCAACTCTCCAGGCCACATAAAGAGGCATTGTCCACACTTTGCACAACGCAAGCCTGCTTACAACAGTGTGTGGCAACGGAACCAGTACAATAGCAACAATGGAACATCGTTCAATAGAGGCAGAACTTCCAACTGGAGAACTCAAGAAAATTTCTTTGGCGGGCAAAACACCTCTCAAGCTACATGTAACTATAATCCTCAGCAGAGGGCACAACCCTCACACTTCAGGTGGAACAAAGACCACCAAACAATGGATCATTCCATTAAGGCTCAAGAGCCCAATGCAAGTAACACAGGAAATAAAGGTTTAAACTAGCTGCGACTGACCCTACCGGTCGAGGGTTGGTCCAAGGAAATCAAACAGAAAATGACCAATTTGTACATGAAAACAAAACTTTGGAAAATTTTTCCCACCCACCTAAATCAGAGGACAGTGAAATGGTTATTATAAAAAGGAAAGTTCCAAGAGCTGATGGAGTTTATGTAAATGGCGAAATCAAAGGCGTGAAATTAATTTTTACAGCTGACACAGGAGCATCAAAAACTATAATTTCAGAGAAAATATTTAACCGAATACCCATGGGAGAAAGACCACCACTAATTAAAAGCTCATGTCTGAAAAGTGCAAATGGCGAGCCGATTCGAGAGCTTGGAAAAGGTACATTTGAAATTAAAATGGGAACGCTCAAGATAACCACGGATATTATAGTGGCCGAAATTGATGATGATGCCTTACTAGGAATAGACATATTACAAGGGGAAGAAGGTCCAGCTGACATATTGTTGAGTAAAGGCATAATCAAATTTAAGGAACATGATGTCCCCTGTATGCAAGTTGGCCTGGAAGAAAGCTACAAAATCCGAGCAGCTGATCATTATATCGTGAAAGGGAACAGCGAGGCCATTTTAGATGTTTTAATAGATAGACCGCCTTATGAAGTTGAACTTGGTGAAGTACTTCTTGAACCCACCCCATCCTTCACTGAAAGCACTTCCTTACTAATGGCACCTTGTATAGCAGATATTACAAATAATACAACAGCAAAGGTTAGAATCATGAACCTCTTTCCAACTGATGCGCATGTCAATCAAGATGCAGTGATTGGAAGAGCCGAGACTTTTTCTAGCACTGCAGAAGTAATTGATTGTGAAAATCCTGGAGAATCTACCAACTTCGCCTACATGCGCAGAATACAATTCAGCAAAGCGCATGATGAATCAACTAAATTTGATGCTGAACATTTTGCTAATGTGAAAAGGGTCGATGATGCGAGTGCATTGCATCATGTACCAGATCACCTGAAAGAAATGTTTGAAAGTGCCTCGGCAAATTTGTCACGCCTTGAGCAAGAGAAGCTATCATCTACACTCAATCAATATCAGGATGTATTTTCAAAAAATGAAGCTGATCTGGGATGTACTAACTTAATTGAACATGCGGTAGAAACAGGCAATGCAAAGCCGATCAAACAACCACCACGGCGGGTACCTATCGCTTATGCAGAGGAGGAAAGGAAGATGATTGAGCAATTAGAAAAACAGGGAACCATCCGAAAATCAAATTCACCATGGGCTTCTCCAATTGTTTTAGTCAAGAAAAAGAATGGTAAGTTACGCCTATGCTGCGACTACCGAAAGGTTAATGAGGTCACTGTGAAAGATGCTTTCCCATTACCAAGAATACAAGACTGTTTAGATACTATTTCGGGCTCTATACTCTTTTCAACATTAGACTTAACAGCTGGGTATCATCAAGTACCCGTAAAGAAAGAAGATATATGCAAAACAGCATTTGCCACCCGTTATGGATTGTATGAATACACCATGATGCCTTTTGGAATGGCCAATAGTTGCTCGACTTTTCAGCGATTGATGGAAATTGCCCTGCATGGACTACAATGGCAAACATTACTTGTATATATTGATGACATTATATGTTTTGGGAAAAATTTCAAAGAACACACAGAAAGGCTAACCGAAATCTTGGAAAGAATTAGAAAAGCAGGGTTGAAGCTAAAGCCTGAAAAATGTAATCTGATGCAAACTGAAGTGACCTTCCTGGGACATGTAATATCTAAAGATGGAGTGAAACCAAACCCAGACAATGTCCAAAAATTAAAATCATGGCCGAGGCCCAAAACCGTACATCAAATTCGTCAATATATTGGGATGGGTTCATATTACCGAAGATTTATAAAGAACTTTGCAATTATCTCGAGACCACTGGTGGAGCTTACCAAAAAAAATAAGAAATTTATTTGGACAACCGAGTGTCAAAATTCCTTTGAAAAATTGAAAGAGGAATTGAGCAGCCCATCTGTAATGGCCTACCCAAGAGATGACGGTGAATACATATTGGACTCAGATGCTTCAGATATCAGCATCGGAGCAGTACTCAGTCAGAGACAAAATGGAATGGAAAGGGTCATAGCATATGGGAGCCGAGCTCTGAATAAGGCCGAGAAAAACTACTGCATCACTGATAAGGAACTGTTAGCAGTCCGCTACTTTGTAGAATACTACAGACAGTATTTACTCGGACGACGCTTCTTGATCAGAACTGATCACCAAGCAATCATATGGCTTTTCAGTTTCAAGGAACCTAAAAGTAGAATAGCTCGATGGATAGAAATACTTTCCGACTATAATTTCCAAATAGAGCACAGGGCTGGAAGGAAACACTTGAATGCAGATGCAATGTCCCGTTGTGAAAATCCGAGAGAATGTGAGTGCCACAAAACTGACCATCTGGAGCCTCTCAAGTGCGGCCCATGTAAAAAGTGCCGAAAAAGATCCCTCGAAATGATGAGCTCTTGGGATAAATTTACAGATACCGAAGCCATCACCTCAAGATTGGCAGAGGGTAAGCCACAAGAAAATCCAGCACTGAGGAAAGTCGAAACCAGGTCAGCTGGCAAAAATAAACCACGATTAGAACCAGAGTCTGGTCATATTTTTACGCCATGGACGAATCAGTATACTGATAAGATGTTACAAAAACTCCAAAGGGAAGATACCGACATAGGGGTAGTCTATACTTGGATGGAAAATAAAGCACGACCAAAATGGAGTGACGTGATTGGATTAAGTTCAGCAATAAAGTACTATTGGCATATTTGGGACTCCTTACTTTTGAAAAATGAAGTACTGTGTAAGATTTTTCACTGCAGAGATAATACAGGAACCCATCTTCAACTGTTAGCACCCAAAGTTCTACGGGAGGAAGTCCTGCTACAGATGCATCAAAACATTCTGTCTGGACATCTTGGAAACAAGAAGACAAGGGAGAAAACTTTACAACGTTACTACTGGTTTGGAATCAGTGAAGACATACGAATTTGGATTCTAAAGTGTCATGAATGTGCAGCGAACAAACCACTTGTTAAACATCCAAAAGCACCACTGGGAACCATGAAAACAGGATCACCACTTGACCGCTTGGCAACTGACCTTTTAGGCCCATTACCCTTGACACCCCGAGGGAATAGATACATCCTACTAGTAACAGATTATTTTACTAAATGGGTCGAAATTTTTCCAGTGCCCAATCAAACTGCTGAAATTTGTGCTAACAAGATATTAAATGAGGTCATAAGTAGGTTCGGTTGTCCTCTCACCCTCCATTCAGACCAGGGTCGGAATTATGAAGGGGAGATCTTCCAAGAACTGTGCAGATTACTTGAAATACGGAAGACCAGAACAAGTCCCTATAACCCCAAATGCAATGGCCAAATTGAACGATTCAACCGCACCTTGTTGAGAATGATTAAGGCTTACTTAAAGGGTCAACAGACTGACTGGGATTTAAATTTAGGGTGTTTAGCTGCTGCCTACAGAGCCACACCCCATGATTCAACTCAATTAACACCCAACCTCCTGATGCTAGGCCGTGAAGTACGACTTCCTTCTGAAATTGTGTTTGGGGGTAGAAGTATTGATGAACAAGAAATAACCAGTTACGGGGACTATGTGGACAAGTTGAGAAACAGAATGCAAGAAGCCCATATTGTTGCCCGAAATCACTTAAATAAATCTGTTAAGAGACAAAAAGACTTGTATGATGTCAAAGTGTCAGTAAACCATTATCAAAGTGGCGACCTTGTCTGGTACATGAATGAAGCAAAGATTAAAAGTATTTGTCCAAAACTTCAACCCTTATATGAAGGCCCATTTTTAGTTTTAGAGAAAATTAATGAATTAATTTACAGGATACAACTTGATGAACAAGGTAAGCAAAAGGTGGTTCACCACAATAAGTTGAAGCCTTACCACGGTGATGAAGACTTGAAGTGGAAGAAAGCAGCACTAAAGAAGTTTCAGTCTACCAAACATTATAGTTATAATTAAATGTTGGTAAGAGATGTCAAAAATTTGTCTGCTACAAAGCCGACACTCTAAGTAGTTTTTTTTTTTTTACTTTCTTTTCAGGATGTCACACCCCAGCAAGTCTTTTGTGAGCCTACGGGGAAGAGCTTATAGATGCAATGCATGTAAATATGAGGGCGAGAGGGCTAGAGTGCTTGCACACATCTTCAAATACCACACCAAATTAGAAAGGGTGCCTTTTTACTGTTCCCTGTGTTTGTTCAAGACAGCAAATGAAAGAGACTTGAGAAAACATGTGTCAGGCTATACCTTACATAAGATGAAGAAAGAAGAAATGGAGAAAAGGGGTGAAGTTGTTGCCGACGACAGCATATTTCTAAAGAAAAGTACAGACCCAATCAATGCATCACAATATATGACACCATTAAGCAAGTTACATTCAGAGAAACTATGGGCACAGAGAGCAAAGCCAAAGGGGGACAGCAAAAAAACTACATGTACCATTACCACTGCAAACAGAGAAATTGACATCCTGCAAGAAGCCATTACAATCACAAATATACCACTCACAGACAAAGAGACAACAGAAAACATATTACCCCAACTATTGGGAACAGAAAACATCGATAAAGACACACCCAACCAGTACCCACAACCACAGACAACGATGCAAACCCTTCCAAGGAGCCAAACACCAGTCTTACCACAAGCAGCTACATGTACAGATAAAATAACAACAACTTCAGAAGCAACATGTGAATCACAACCACCAAATAACACCATCATAACAAAGCCAGCACCAGAACATATAGACGCAACAAAACAGAGCACCACTACAACCTCACATCTTCCACCTTCAACTCATATACACAGCATTCCATCTACTTCTACCAGCGAACAGCCACTAAACTTAATCGTTCAAGAAGCGTCAGAAGAGCCACTGGATCTGAGAGTTGTGAAGTTTGCAGATTCCGTCATGGAATTACCAGACCAAGAAGATGCACAATCTGTTGTTTCTGCTTTTTCGACTTGTTCGTCATCATCTTCGTCATCGTCTTCTTCTTCCTCATCAGCTTCTTCAAATAGTTCCGTGCTAACCACATCATCCTCTCTGGGGGCTACAGCTGCTAACGAGTGTACTTCGGGCAATATAAGTTCACAGATGATTGAGTTACAGCAAACACTGTTGCATGTCGTGGACACTATCAGTTTAAACACCAAGCAGATAACTCTCATGTTGGAATTTTCAAAACAGCAACCTCCACAGAAAGCAGACACTTTCGGTGATAGCATCAACACCTTGAATAAGTCAGTTCAAGAATTAGTTGGAAAAGTTGGGACACTTTCGGAACAGGTAGAGAAAAACACAAGGGCTATTCACACTTTCCGGCGATCAACTAGTAATACTGCTACCAGACCCACATCACGACCAATGAGAGAGATACAGAACACAGATACATCAAGATCGACCAATTTCCATCATCAGAAAGAACGAGAGAAGAGACACCACACTAAACCTTATCATTCTTATAAACATAATTGCCGTTATTAATATTTGGAGTAGAGCACATCCAGGCCAAATTACAATCAAATTGTCTATAACAATGCACAGCTGTCAGCTGGGATGACATGATTTTTTTTTTAAATTTTGTCTCCTTGGTTGAAAGTTCGGCATTCAAAAACAAAATGAATAATTTCTCATGCAAGTATCTGGCATAAAAAAAAAAAAAAAAAAAATAGCATAATAATAATTAACATTTAAAATGCTGATGCATAGCTATCAGACATGCTGACTAGGTTTTAAAAATTTGGTTGTCATAGCTGAAAGTGTGGCATTACATTTCCCCTGCTATTTGCAAACAGCGCGACCCTTATGTGTTGAAAAAAAATAAAATAAATAAATTTATCACATTTCACTTCGAAGTGTCCCTAATTAATTTAAAGCAGTACAGTACTGTAATCCTCTTTGGCATTATGAACTCTGTCCCACCTTTGGGCTTTGGAAATCAGAATTGCACTGGGCCTGTGCAACCTAAACATTACATTATTTCATGCAACATTTTGTTTGGTGTGTTCGTGAGGACACTGAACACATTTGGCAGAGGGTAATGTGAAATAATGGACCTGTTGGCTTTCGTATTCAGTCAAAATCTCAAAACAATAATTTAATTGCTTCCCGAATACGTAGTAGTGCCTTTCAATCTTGTTGCGTTTTGCAACTCCGTGTGTACAAATTCAAGGACGAATTGCCGTCTCCACCTCGGAGTGAATTGACGTATAAACCAAATCTGTCATGTAAGAACATACCTCGTTGCTATTTCCTCGAATCATCGTGGATTAAAATTGATCCATGATTGTCCCAAACAAATCATCCCATTTGAGAAATTGGCATTTTTTTACGGTAAATTAGCACAAATTTGATCACAGCCATTTCTTTTTTCAATCGAAACTCGGTCACTGTCATGCGCGTTGCGGGTGTTTCCTGCGTCCTACATTTTAACCGTTTCAATATGGAAAGTTGGAAATATCATAGCAAAGCAGCTTATCTGCATCAGAAAAAGGGAAATTCGCAACGAGAAATGTTCTTATTATTCATTTGCGCATGTTAAAAATACATGCCGGCACCAAAGTTACTAGGTAACTTTGGTGCCGGCATGTATTTTTAACATGCGCGAATGAATAATAAGAACATTTCTCGTTGCGAATTTCCCTTTTTCTGATGCAGATAAGCTGCTTTGCTATGATATTTCCAACTTTCCACATTGAAACGGTTAAAATGTAGGACGCAGGAAACACCCGCAACGCGCATGACAGTGACCGAGTTTCGATTGAAAAAAGAAATGGCTGTGATCAAATTTGTGCTAATTTACCGTAAAAAAATGCCAATTTCTCAAATGGGATGATTTGTTTGGGACAATCATGGATCAATTTTAATCCACGATGATTCGAGGAAATAGCAACGAGGTATGTTCTTACATGACAGATTTGGTTTATACGTCAATTCACTCCGAGGTGGAGACGGCAATTCGTCCTTGAATTTGTACACACGGAGTTGCAAAACGCAACAAGATTGAAAGGCACTACTACGTATTCGGGAAGCAATTAAATTATTGTTTTGAGATTTTGACTGAATACGAAAGCCAACAGGTCCATTATTTCACAGAATGTATACCTAAGCTGGTAATCAGCAATTGTCCTTCTACAATAGTACAAGCTGCTTGATAACAAGTTCTGTTCTCGAAAAGGGTTTAATTTTTGTTTAGGATTTATGTTAATAAGTAACCGTTGTTACGAGTAACTGTTTTACTATAAAATGTATGTATTTCCTGAATTCAACAGTCTGGCTATACCGGCTGAGAAAGAAATTCGGTTGGTTATTCCGCCGCTAAACGTGAATAAATGTATAAAGTTAACAAGCGCTTTGAGTGAGCTAATTTTCCCCACAGTATACGCTTTACGACAGTGCTTTAACAACCAGTCTGCCAAATGTGGACCTATTATATCTGAGCCCACACGGGGTTCAAGCTATACGGGTTTGAGTCTTTGTGAACAGTGCCGTATTAATCCATGGCCAAGGCCCTCTAGATGCTTTTAGGTACTCCGGGGTTTCAATCTTTCACCCCACTGCAGCTGACAGCCTGACCCTGGTACGGTAGGCACTATGTCTCTACTTTTCCCACTTTTCCTCCTTTTTTGGTGTCAACCCTTAGTTTTCAAACATTTATGTAACAATTCTAACATTTTCCTTATTTTTTTAATGAAAATTCCTACTTTTTTAAAATGTTGTGCTGTTGTTAGTTTTTGATACACATTTTAAGTCAGAAATAACAATAAGGTATCTGTATTGCTAATCTGATCTAAGTTTTTGTCTTTCAGATACTGAAAAAGATCAACCAGAGGTTGGCTATATTCAGAAACAGATGCATTCAGCATTTATCTGATGCATGTGATGAAGATGGCTTTTTAACCATTGAAGGTAATTTAATTGACACTGCATTTTTCCAATGAAAAAAAAACCATTATGTTGTTGGGATACAAGCTGTAGCACAGTGAATGAGCGCTAAATGGGTATGTTGATGAGTATGGAAGCCAGCATATATTTTAATGATCTTAATTTTATTATTTAATATGGTTACAGTTGAGTAATTTAATTATTTTTATGAAAGATGTGCAATATTTTGCCCTTATTTTTTTGGAAATTTCCCTTATTTATCCATAAAAATTCCGTTATTTTTTTTACAAAATTTGCCTCTAAAATGCCCTTATCTTTCAAAAAAGGGAGTTGAAAGACGGTAACTAGGGTCCTCCCGTCGTTGCCCCCTCTTCCCATTTCCCCGAAGGGCAGTGGGAGCAGGGGTGGAGGACGACCGGAGGGCCCTTGTTAGGACTAGGCACCCCCGAGAACATTTTGCAAAATTTAGTACTCAAAGAGCGAAGCTGAGGCATTTGTAGCGTGTGCAGTCCCTATATTTGGAGACCATTATGGGGCTCCATGCTGTGTGAAAGTTGCATTGGCCAAGCCCGAAAAGTTTTTTTTGGGGGTGGGGGCGAATATTTTAGTTACAGACCCCCCCCCCCCCCGCCCCCGTAGCATCCGACTAGTTGAACCACAATAAAAATAAAAAGTAACTTGTATTGCCATAATATAACCATTGTTGAAGAAATGCGTGAAACCACAATAAATCAATAAGTAAATAAATAATGTTGGATAAGGACACAGATATGCGTAAATAACGTGAATGCTCTTATCTGCACTGTAAGAAAACGAGTTAAAGGCAGGTAAAAAAGACAAGAAATTTTATTGAAGTTGACTCATTTACTTGCGTATCGCTATTCCTAATATGTTACTATTCGCCTTCACAATTTCTGTGTTCTACCAATTAAAGGCAAGTGTCTTTTACAACTTCCTTCACGGAAACTGTGACTGTCACAACTTCCTTTATTGGAAATGAAGTCATTGGCCCGTAAACACAAAATAACAACGGCAACCGTTCAGATTCATCCGGTATTTCACCCTAATACTATACCCAGACATGAACGAGGTAGCGCGTTATGTGATGAATAAAAATTCTTTACTGGATTTAGAACTGTGAATTCAAAAACAGGTCAGTATGAAAATTATTCGTATATTTTCTTTAAAAACCCTTTACCCAACGTAACGGCCAAAACCGGCCAGCGCTATTCTCAAAAATCGCCAGTTAATTTTCATTATTTTTTTCATTTTTTGTCTCAAAAACATAGGTTATGACCCCTCATTGGAACGAGCTCGTCGATCTCGTTCCAATGAGGGGTCATAACCTATGTTTTTGAGACAAAAAATGAAAAAAATAAGTTATTCAAGAATTTTTTTTCAAGTGTCGTCTGCTTTTCATGTTAGGTAAAGGGTTAAAAAGTTTTATAACACCAATCTAAAAACACTTGAAATCTGTTTAAAAAAAAACAGTTCTCCAGATCTTGTCAGCAAACTGCGAATTCTGAATGCTGGAGGGGGCCATGGTTGGGAATACTGCTCTGTCAACGATATTCAAAAGTTTGGAAATCAACCCCGGTATTTTGGATTTTCAAAACAACAACAACACACTGTATTGTTTGAAATAAGCATATAGTGAGATAAATGCAAAAGAAATTCCTCCACTTTTCCCTCCCCCGATAAAGGCACGCCTCGTACAGTAATTTGTAAATTTTCTTGGACAGTTTTTCTTGGGAGAACTGTATTCAAAAGGGGCGAAATCTGAAGGCACAGGGGGTGGGTACTTGTCTCCAATTTTGACAAAGGTTTGTTACACGATTACAATGAATTTAAAACTGTAATGTATGCAAATGTGTCAATAATGGCCTACAGGCCGCATTCCCGTGATCTGTTATCTGCAAATGTAAACACATTTTGTTACAACCAGACAATGAATTCTACCTGCGGCCATTTCGATCTATTCCTTCTACTTCAACTATCTTCCAACCCGAAGTTTTAGGGTTGGAAGATGGTTGGAGCAGAAGATATAGACAGAACCGTGACCCGACAGAAGTCGTGTCCACAAAAGTGAGACCCATCAGCCGCAGGAATCGTCGGTAATTATCGAAGTGCTGTTAAACGACCACAACACAAAGCGTGACACAAAAGGACGTTACGAACTCTTCCGAAGGTGAAGTGCATTTATTAACGCTCCACCCCATCAACACGCATTTGTAACTGGTTGAGAGCTAAATTATTTTTGATGGTGTGAATTTGTTATTCTATATTTGATAAATAAAACAAATTATACAGACAAAATATTATTTGCGCTCGGCTGAATATGGAAGATGACCAATGAAAATATTGGCTTTTGCTCTGGTACCCTCATTTTTTTGAAAGCCTTGATAGTTGCCTCTAGCACTCAACCAGTTTACACCTTTCATTGCACTCAGTCAAATTTTGAGAATCTGCGAAATGGCATTCTGTGGTGCATTATTAAAACCATGGTAAGCATCGTGCATGAATGACATTGCTCACCACCACTCCCATCAACCCCCCCCCCCCCCCCCCCCCACACACACACGCACGCACACACTACATCGGCAAGCGCTATGCACAAAAATGCCACTCAAAATGCCACTCAGAATTTTTTATTTTTTCAATCTTTTGAAGCTATGTTTTTGAGACAAAATGTTTTTGGGGGTTATCCAAGAAATAATTTAGAAAGTGTCATCTTGCTGTTCGTTCTAGTCAAGGGGTTAAAAAATAAAGGACCTCGCATATTGTGATCTTAATCATCACCATCATTCCCTCGTTGTGACCGGTGTTTTCGGGCTTGGTCCCAACACATTTAACTAATTGCCTAACACAAGAGATGGATAATCGTCAAAAATAACAGTACAAAAATTTTTGAAAACTTAAAAACTTTCAATTTTTGCCTCAAAAACTTACCTCATTGCTCTACACTGGGACAGGCTTTGTTCACAAGATGCGATGTGAACGTTATTTGTACGTGGTGTATTGGGATGGATAAGTCTTATGTTTGGAGATTCTTTCTTTTTAGTTTGGGATATTTTCAGAAGGTTTAGCACCTTTGGTTTGAATTGGATCTTGTTGTCGAACAAGGACAATAAATACTAAACCGGAGGTCCAAAGAAACATTTTATCTTGCATTGAACCAAAACTATATGCACTATGCCTAAAGTGAAATATGTAGTCGCTGAATGTGATTGATCGATTTTTTGTGTGTTTCATTAGCCACCCTGGTCTCAATTCAGTTGATATAAGAGCTGAAATGGTTAAGGGGTTTTCTTCTAATCACGTGGATTAACCTTGGTTAACCGATTAATCACTTGTCCAAATAGATATCTGAATAACCGCCATACCGTTGATGATTTACAGCATGAACCCTTTACCCAACGTAACAAACAAAACCGACTAGGCCTATATACAAAACTCTCCATTCAAATTTGTTTTCAATTTTTGTCTCAAAAACATAGCTTATGACCCCTCATTGGAACGAGCTCGTTGGGCTCGTTCCAACGAGGGGTCATAAGCTATGTTTTTGAGACAAAAATTGAAAAATGTTAGTAATTTATGAATTTATTTTGCAAGTATCATCTGCTACCCGCAATGTGTGAAGGGTTAAGAATGACCATTTCCAGCTACTGATACAGAATGATGATCATGCAAGAAACAAATATGTCAGCAAGTAACTTGCATGCTTTACTCTGTCTCATATAATTGATGTGAGTCAGTGTGAAAATGTTTGCCTGTTTTGGAGCAAATTTGTTCCTTTGTTGACCCATCTAACACAGGAGTTCAAAAGTAACGTTTAATCGAACAATTACTTTTTGGATAGATCAGGATGTTGATCATTGATTAATCGATTAATTGGTTAACCGTTTCAGCTCTAGTTGATATTCGTGTTTGTTTACAGCATGGCTAGTATTTGGGATGTAGACAAGACGGATGGGCTGTTGACGTTCGCTTTGTTGCGTCTGACCTGTGTTCGCGTCGCATTTGATGTGCATTTTCTTCAACGCTTTACCTTACATAACGAGAAAGAACCCAACTAGCGCTCTCCACAAATTCAAATTTTATTATTTTTTTAATTTTTGCATCAAAAACATAGATTATGATTCCTCATTGGAACGAGCTCGTCGAGCTCGTTCTATTTGGGTCATCAGCCATGTTTTCGAGACTAGAAAATGATTTTAAAAAAAATTCAAGATTTTTATTTTTTTTTTGGAAATGCCATCTTATTGGATGTGTAGGAGTTAACGGTTTAGTAAGTCTTCTTCTTTGGGAGCTCTTCCTAATTGTGTGTGATAAGATATTCCATAAAAACTTCATTATTTTTTTTAGTTCTAAAGTTCTGAAAACGTACACGTAGTTACTTAAGGGAGGGAGATTTAGAAATACAGCTTCAGTGGTCTGAACCTGGATGCTCAGTTGTATTTAAACTTTGTTATTCCTATCTTTTGTTACATTTCCGATAGAATACTTGATTTTGTTATTGATGTAATTACAGTTTTCAGATATAATCATTTTTCAAGGGACCCTATTCTGTCAAGTCCAATAGAAGTCAACCTATTCGACGAAAATTATGTACCAAGTAACTCCTTCAAAAAGATGGAGACATTTTAAAAAGTTTCCCCAATGTCTGGCCATTTGGTAACCTCCCATTAATCAGAAAATCAACAGTGATCAAAACTTTGTTTTTACCAATAACAATCAATGTTTGACCCTTTGAGACTTTAATTATCCTGTCGTTCAAACGTCACTGGGAATTCAATTTCTTCAACGTTTTTCAAAATGCGACGTCAAGATATTTTTCACATTAGTGATTATCTGGTTGAGAGGGCAAGATTATTTTTGGTGTTCTGAATTTGTTATTCAAAACTTGTTTTATTACAAATTATTGGAGAGTGCCCACAGGCACTCTCCAATAATTTGTAACAAAACAAATTTATATAAACAAAATATTATTTGTGTTTGACTGAATATGAAATATAAGCAAGGGAAGTGTTGGCTTTTGCTCTGGTATCCTCATTATATTGAGAAGCCCAGATAATGGCTTCTAGCACTCAACCAGTTAAGAAGTCTTGACAGCAGGATTATATTAGTATTTTAAGCTGCGATAACGTTTGGCTCAACGGCTGTCACTGAGCACTATTCGGAGAAATAGGAATTGAGGTTAAAACTTTAAAAAATCGAAAAATAATAACAAAAGAAATGACCACAAAGTATCAACGCACTGTTTGATATCGTAGGTCATAAGACGTACAGAAGTATCAAAGGGTTAATGGGCTTTTCCCGGATAGCGGTCCTCCTACAGTTACTCTCATAAAAATGACAAATATAATTTTTTGTGGTCAGGAAAATATGAAAAGATTACAGTAATTTATTTGAACGAAACTGGAAATTCATTTGATAATGATAATTCCTCCCATCCAAACATTCAGAATAATTAGTGCTCCGAAATTAAAATGTTTTATACCCATCTATTTTAGCTCCACGGAAAACACTTGTGTTGGTATATTTGATATATTTGTTATTCACCAGATGGTATATTTGATATATTTTTATTCACCAGTATACAGAAAATAAAACACAATTTACATAAAATGTACAAATCACCATACATATTTCAAACCAATAAGTTTGAGACCAACAAGTTTACTTATGTATACCAGCAGGGAGAGGCTTAGCCAGACTGGCCGTCTTCCTGTCTTCCCCTAAGTAAGGGAGAAAGAGAGTAAGAGGTGGATAGAAAGGGACAGGTATGTAGAAGAAGAAAGTACAGAAAGAAAAGGAAGGAATATCTAAACTGAAAAAAAAATTAAATGAATAAAATTGTATTGCAACATCATGAAGTGCCATTATTGTTTTTTAAAATAGATCAATTCTTGCATTTGCAAATGATGTGTGTGATAGAAGGAACCTATTGGGCGGGACCCTTCTCGCTCGGCCCCATCCAGTGCATTTAATACCGTAAGGTGTCAGAGCAAGAAGTAGACTGGTCGTGTACAGCACATTTATAATGCAAGAACCAGGCGGAACCCGGTGGCCAGCTAGAACAAGATTATCAGACAAAGTTACATTGACAATTAGTAATCTAAATATGCGAAGCTCGTCAGCAAACCTTGTCAACTTTTTACAATGTCATGTTGGTGTTGGCTTTTACGGGACTATGTGGCTTGAAGAGGAGGGGCTACAGGTCTGGGGATGACTTGGAATGGAAGAATACTAGACAGCACAATCCGGGCAGTAAGGATTTGAGTAATGTAAGGGGATGTTGGGAGATTTGGGCATTTTTAAACACTGCATGTGCATGAGTGGTATTAAGAGCAGTGGGGCGTATTATATGATCCCTTTTGGAACAATGCATAGTTTGCTTGGCCATTCGTAAATTATAAAACCACCACAACTTCGAAGAAACTCTTTTCTATCGTGATCGTATGAACACCAACACCAAATGTAAAATGGAAAATAAAGGTATGTATTTTGTAAATGATTTATTAGTTCAGATCGACAACGTTTTAACTTATTCGGGCTTCACCATATGCACACCCGCCCCGGGCGCCGGAAACATCCGAGAGCAAGAGAAGGAGGGATATCAAAAAGGACACTCGACTCTGGGTATGAGTTAAGACCAGGAGTTTACAACGTGTCATAAATTGGCAATAGTGTTGTAATTATATATATATCGCCTTTTAAGAGGAACAAGATGCAGATGGTGCCTTGTTCCACTCAAGGGACGATTTAAAGTTTTAGATATCACCCTCGGACTGAAACACTTCCCCCGTCCCATTGGCATTCGCACACTACGTAAAATACGTTAGAAACGAAACTCGAGAGTTCCGTAGTGAAGTCTTTTCCCACTGATGCACTCCTGACAAAAAAAGATCATGCGCTGCTCCTTTGCCTCCCCAGCCTCGGGGCAAGGAGACAGTTGCCCGGTGTTTGCGTCGCCCTTGCACTCGAATAGAGTTTTAAATGCAGATATTTGTCAAGCAACAATAAAAGAACATGGAAAACTTCCAACGATGACGACTGTAAACATGGACAGATTGAAGCTACACAAAGATATGTAATTTTCTATTGTCTATCATACCCCAACCTCAACTCGCCCCGCCCCCATCCACGCATCCTTGAAAAGCCAGAAAAATGGAATGATTTTCTATCTGTTAACTTACAGCCTTCTGAGTGGAAGCTTTTAAAACTTAATCCATTTTTCACCCAGAGACGACATTTACCAGCAAAATTTACAGTTTAAAACTTTTCATCGAATTATATTTACTGACGCCAGGCGGAACAATGTGAACTTTCGCAACCCGAATTGTACTCCTTACAATACAGTGAAAACAATTTCATATTTATTATTTTATTGTCGATTGCCAAAACTATTCTTTGGAGCTTTCTACACGCTAAAAACTAAAGTGTCAAAAACTACACTTGAAGTGCTGTATTTAACACTTACTAGGTGCTGAACTAGCACTTTGTTCAAGTGCAGATATCCCAGAACTTGACAGGTATTACAATAATACCACTTGACAAGTGTAATGTCGCGACACTTAAAAGGAAACAACGCAGATGACGCGGATCAGGCTCGAACTCTCGAGCCTGATCTGCGTCATCTGTGTTGTGTCCTTTTAATTATGTACCCACCAAGCGCAAATCAAATTATGGACGATTCTGGAAGAACCACCAATGCTAGACACATGGGAAGTGCCATCCATCCAAGTTTCAGATGTCTGACGATTGTAATGTCTAAGTGCTTACTTAAAGCATTGCACTTTGAGTGTTAAAACCAAACCCTAAGAGTTAGAATGGGTTTAACACCTTGAAAGTGTCATTTTTAACACTTTAGTTTTTAGTGTGTAGTACAGCAAATTTATTTATTTATTTATTTTTTATTTATTGTAGTTTCACACATTTCCTCTTTATGACACTTTCGACAGTCAGGATCGTCTCTGACAGTTTTGCGGGTGGAGGAAGCCGGAAAGAACTACCGAGCAATGGCGAGCAACTGTCCGACCCTACCCCTAGTACTAACTCCGCGAAAGCGGTGTTAGCATTGGTTGAAGACAAGTGCACCATCGACGTGCAGAAATACTTAGCACACAGCGCCACCCTGCCCCCGCGTTGGCAATCGGGATTAAGTGCCTTGTCCAAGGACGCAACGCTGTTACCCCTGGCGGGAATCTAACAGTGATCCAAGGCCGTAACCATTGAGCTTGAGCCATTGTGCTCCCACACCTACATGATAAATAACGTTCAGTTCCCGTTAACACAAATGTGTTATCTTTGGCTACAACGAATTTTTTTTCGACGCCTAATAACAAGATGGATTTTTATATGCTTAATTACAAAAATATCTTAGGCATTTTAATGTACTAACAGCACTGATATGAGTAGTATAGCACGTATGATTCGACCTTTATTGCCCGAACTTTTTCCGGTGCAGCTAGTGTTAAATTCCCACAGGAACAGGACTTTTGCCGGTGCAATCTTTTCCGGTGCAAAATGTCGGCACCATTCTACCACTCTTACGACATTGTATATTACTACTGACTTGTAGCAATACTACAGGCTTGCTAACTATCTCAGGTCACGACCTCTACCCTCGGTCAAGTCCCAGAATGTCCAAAAGACCGTCAATACTCTACACCGCACTAGAAACCAAGCATAACACCACAAGATCTTGCATTCCGATCTACCCACGGGATAGTACAAGCCATTAGGTGGTTTTAAAGTGCTGAGGGATAACAGTAGACCATGAGGGGTAAATATCCTGCACTGTATACTACCATTCTAGACACCAAAACATACCCCCACCACACCGCAAGACCAGGGGAACAACAAGATACATACAGTACACCCTATATTACCGTATTTGACAACCACAAATACTTCACAACACTGCATGACCTAGCATTATGCACTAACTATGCCAACTATACTAACTGTGGATCAGCACAACCCCTAAGATAGATAGTGGTAGCAAGGACTAACATTGAACCAGCAGGGGTACAGACCGCACATCCTATGCTACCACAATAGACAACGATGCATTAGCCCCACCCCACACCACAATACCGCTTGGCCTAGCATTTCATACTACCTCTATCATTCGTAGGATAGTATAAAGCATTGGGTTATTAGTAGTACCACTGGCTAAAAGGGGACCCACAGGTGTATATAACACCCATACCATACTACCATATCAGTTCAGTACGAGACATCTGACACACCCTGACCCGAACAACGTAATGTCGGATTATGCAGTGAACAACAGCGATCAACGTTTCTATGACATGTCGTGTGCACCATGACGCCACAACGTCATTGGCAAGTTGGCAACGTCAACCGTTTCGCGGGAAAACGTTCAAGAAAACTCACTTTTCCCATCAATTTTCCATCACATACCCATACTATATACTCAAAGTCATGTACATACATAAAGGATCTCAAATGAGTTCCCGTTTAATATTGAAATTTAGGAAACGAGTCAAGTAGATTTCATTTGCAACGAGCTTTAGCGAGTTGCAAATGAAATCTACTTGACGAGTTTCCTAAATTTCAATATTAAACGGGAACGAGTTCGAGATTCTTTTTATCACATAATCCGATATTGTCATTTTTTGCCGGTGTTAACTACTAAAAACGAACAAATAACTCTGTACAGCCTTCTTGTTGCGATTCTGGCTGTGACGCTGTGCTCCCATATTGTGTACGCTGCAGAAAATAGTTCCTAATAAACTCACTACATTCTTCAAATTTGCAGCATGCTTTCATCACGAAAATATAAAATTTCAATATTCCACCACATATGGATTTAATAACAATAAATAACACCTTTTAATGCAATAATATTTCATAAAAATCCCTTTGCGTCAATCGCTGTCAGAATCTGTTTCTATGACAACTCGTCGACGCTTTGCGAAGTTTGGTAATTCAGCTGATTCAGTCGGGAATTTTCGCTCACATGACCACCGTGTATGTTGTTGTTAGAAAAGATTGAGTTTATTGTACCGTGGAGCTGCATTGAGCATTTGTTATCATTGGAACTATTGTTATTATTCACTGACAATACTGGAATTTGGTTTAAACATGTGCTTTCTGAGGGAGGATAATTCAAAACTGGTGGAACTTCAGGTACATTTGAATTGGAGAGAACACGTGATATTTTCTGATGTTGAAATTCATTTAGGGTGGAATAATTGCTCACTGATTGAATATTGCGATGTCCGCTGATTTGAACAATGTGGTTTGTTGGTATATTTCTATCATTCAACTTTTGTATCATGTGCTTTCTGGCACTATGGTTTGACAATTTTTTGTCAGTGGTTGCGATACCAGCGGCTGTCGTCATTCTTCTCATCAAAGAGCCAAGTTTGTTCACACCAATTGGTTGCCGCTTGAACCAACATTCGCCAGATTTAGGAATTCCAGTGTGTGTTGCAATATAAAAGGGACGATCTGCATCACAGAAGTCTTTTGGTCGCTTACTTGAAAATGTTTTATAAATTTCTACTATACATTTTTCTGGCTCAGCTGTATTTGCCCACAACTTAGGTTTCACGCGACGCACATCTCTTGGATTTGACCCAGTTCTAGTTTTTGTTTGGCGTTCAATGAATTCAAGATATGCACCTTGGTTGAACTCTTCACAAAGTTTAACATCACCCCAGCACATTTCATGATGTTCAGTTGTACCACGCAGACCAAAGTGAATTGTGAAATAAAACCACTGGGTATTTATAATGCTTTGTGGTGTTGACGATCCAAACTGACCAGTTTCCCAGAGAATTTTTATTTCATCATCTGATATTGGCTGAGCTTTATTTGGTAGATTCCCTTTCCCATCGCGCTTCAAGGCCATTTGTTTACATTTTAAGACATCTCGGACCTGGCAAAATTCCACACTGTTAATTATGCTGTACCCATACCTTTGCCTCCGAAGTTGGCGATCAAAACTGGAGGTAAACCCCCGGAGAGTAGTGGGCTCATACTCAGAACCGTCAGCTTTACGAATACTGATGAGAAATTTACACAACAATTCAGAAAGTTCACTGGGAGGAATTTCATGGATTACACGTTTATCATTGTTGTTTGAATGCTCAAGGTTAGCATAGAACAGTTTCAAGTCATAAAATGTTTTTAAAGCAGTGTTCCTATTACTCTGCATTGATATAAATTCATCAATATTACTTTCAGCAGCAGCAAATCTATTATTTTCACTGGTCTCAACATTGACATTGTTACTTGACGTCTGCTGTATCGACTCGGCTTCAGTACATGGGTTATGAATGAGAGTTAACCTTTCAGGTTGAATATCTACCATAAAGTCAATTCCTTCAATTTTCACTGTGATGTAAACATCAGCACCATGATTTGTTTGCCCAAGTACTCTTCCCTGGCCCTTTCCATCAATTTTTACAATACAGTTTTCTGGAAAGTTTACTGCAGCGGCCATGTTTGTTTTGAACACATTAGTAGTGTAGTAATACAGTCACTGATGTAAAAAGTCTCCAAATGGAATGTCAGCATGTGATTCACTCAGATGCTGACATTCCATTTGGAGACTTTTTACCTTTATTACACTAGTGTAATATGAAAATTTATTACATGGCTTTAATACACTATAGAATGGTGTGATTATGTGCTAAATAACAATACATGCCATACCCACGCATATATATATACCATAGCATTCTATTTAAGCAGTGGGTATACCACTTGCCGGATGCCGTTCCGAATGGTGCCGAAATTCTGCACCGGGAAAGGCTGCACCAGTAAATGTCCGATCCCTGTGGGATGGCAATTTTACACTAGCTGCATCGGCAAAACTCCGGACAATAAGGGTCGAATCAAACGTGGTATACTACTGATATGTTTAAAAAATGAAGTGGAAGATAAACTTTTTATCCTGCGTTTTCAGTTCCCTTTTCATCAATTCCCTTTTCGGCAATTTCCAGAACATCAATACGCTTTGCTTTTCGCCAGTTACCGTTTCGTCAACCAGTTCATTGCAAATTATAACGATGCACAGCATGGCAAAAAAAAAAATGGGCCAGCTCTTGATTTTACAACAATACAGTTTCATAGTTGAGCAGTGAAATCAAGGTGAAATTCCTCAAAACAAAATCCCTCACCACAAAATACCTCAAGGAAAATGGCAAAGTTGGACAAAATCTTTCAAGACAAAAGACCTCAGCGAAAATTACATAAACGCCCTCAGACAAAATGACAATGGTGCACCAAATCTCAATTTAAAAAAAATTGTGTTTAAAAATGATTTTTTTAACATTACATCAAAAAGATTGTAATTAACTTAGCTCAGCTGGTATGTTAGTTTACATTCATAACCCGCCCCAAGACCGATACACTGGAGTTGACAATAATGGATCCGGAATAAACCCATTGTCCACTCACCATGTTTAACGTTAATGATATGCAAGGTCAGAGGTCGCTTCGTGTAAACATTTGGATCAGCCTGTCTGTGAAGACTCATATGCAATCGCAACAAACAAAATGTTTCGTTTGAAACGAGAAAATGTGCGTTTTCGATTTAATACTAATAAAGATGGAAAAAATAACATACTTTCAACACTTCATTTAACTGACAGCACAAAATTAAACTGAGTTTTTCGTCAAATGAATGCCGCAATGAACCCCTTCTTATAGTAAGTGAAGGCAGAGTCGGTATCATGTTTTCTTTTTGTTGGCGAGTGACAAAATGGCAGATCGATCACTCAAACGACACAGCGATGACTGCGTGAGTGAAAATACAAACCCTGGGTATTCAAACAACAAATCAATACAAATATTTTCAAGCATAACACAAAGATGCTCCGGCTGGAAGAGGTTGGGGAGGGGGTGTGATCCCTAAAAGGTGAAAATCGTCTGCTGTAACAGTGTCGCGTGTCTAAATAATATTTTGTCTATATACAGTACATGTCAAAATGAGTTGAAGAATAACCACTACCGGTATAAACTATAGATGTAATGTTTCCTACACTAACACAGGAAGCGGACATCCCTTTTTGTGATTCTAACAGAGAGCTTCCCAGAAAATGATGGAAGATTCTTGTATTGTCAGTGTCGAAGCAGAAGAAGCAGGATTTTTAATTTATTGTGTTTATGTTACAACCTGTTTTGACTGGTAATGTACATGTGTTCTGTAACTTTTTTACGTGTGTTGGTTTATACACAGCACTTGAGAGTTAATTGCATTGGAAATTCTGTTGCAGTAAATTTTCCAATGCATAGAAATTCAAAATGTAATTTATAATGTCCAGGAAAGGATATTACTTCAGGAAAACTAATTTTTTGGTTGAAGTAGTTTTGATAAGCCAAATAAATATGACCCGTGAATGGTGGGAATTTACCCTTCTGGTGCTGTTAATTGGGTTTTTTTTCAAACATTGGAAAATGTATTAATAAGAATCTCCACAATCCACGCACCTCACTGCCTTTCCCTTTACCTAACAAATTGACTGCAATTGCACACATAATTCATGAATTTAGCAGGTAAAAATGGTTTTCAAAAAGTTTTATGCAAGCCACATCATGTGATCTATCATCGGAATGATAGGTCACATGATTCGATTTACTTGAAGCCTTTTGTGTAAGTTTGAAAATTTAAATTGAAATTTCCAGTTTTAATGTTGTCTGTGGGTAAAAGTTTAACCCTTTACCCAACGAATCGGCCGCATCCGCCCGCGTAATATGCAAATTCAGCAGTTGAAAAAATATTATTTTTCAAAATTTTTTAACAAATCCATACCATGTGACCCCCCCTCGTTGGAACGAGCTCGTTCCAACGAGGGTTCACATGATATGGTTTTATTAAAATGTTTTGAGAAATTTGAAAAAATGATATTTAAAATAATAAATTTTGATATCGTCTGCGTTGGGTAAAGGTTTAAGTGATAAAGTACAAAATGTACTGTACTGCCTTTTTGTGATCAGAGTATTGCAATTCTACATTATTTCAGCAAGTCAAAATTTGTTATTTTAAATTTGTTTTATAATCACGAAATATTGAAATGTGGCTATGACTACAGTCCAGTAATTTTTAATAGAACTAATCTGTAAATGAACAATTATTTATTTAATAGCTAAGTATGAAATGTCTGGAAAAAGACTTCATATGGGTATAAATGTATGGTACAAGGTAGAAGCATATGTCCAAGTCTACAAATGAATGAAAATAAGTTGTAGCATAACCGCAAGAAACAAAGTAGCCCACTGCCATTTCATCAATAACAGAAGAACCTGACATCATTTTTTGGAAAGCTCCGTGGGAGCTTTCCAAAAAATGAGGTCAGGTTCTTGTGCCATTGGTGTAGTTCAAGATGCATAGTTTATAGTGGTTATTCTACTACAGCTTATTTCGACTAGTATTGTAAGTAAAGTGATTTCCGAATTCCACTCGGAGGTCTGCTGGCAGAAATTTTGCGCATGCAAAACAACGTACATGGACATCAACAACTGACCATGGCAGTCAGTAAAAACTTGTGACTCAACAAGCAAATCTGCAGTTTAAGGAGCACTGAGTATTTAGTTGTCTGGTGATCCATAAATTGCAGATTAGCTTGTTAAGACCCCAACTTTCTACAAGACTTGCAAGAATATGTTGGAAATATATGTATATCCAACTACTTATATATAGGACAAGTAAAAAATCACCCTGTGCGTACTGTAATACAATATCCATGTATGCATATTTTGGTCATGGATCAAGGGCCGGGAAGAAGGTGTGGGCCCAGGGTAGTAAGCCCAGAGTCCGGAACTTTGGAGGCCCGTGTTTGTCCAGGCGTCAAGGATTCTTGGTTAGGCCCGTCCACCCCACCCCCTAGTCCAGACATGGCTTGAAAGACTGTATTTTAATTTTTTGGTTTGGTACGTCCTTTCAAAGAACGAAACAGAATAAAAAAATTAAAACACCGGCTTTCAGGCCATGTTTGGCCTTGCCCTCCCCCCCGCCCCACCCCCCACCCCCAGCTTCTGACTCTTGTGCCAACAGTTAAGAAGGGGGCTGTATCGTGAATGAAGCTATGTACTTGAGCAACGGTTGTAATTTGGACTGCCTGATTCTTGAAGTAATAACTTTATTAAATGAACTTGACGTAATAAAGCTGTCATTTCAAGAATTGTGCAGTCAATAGCTGTAATTCAAGGTCATTGGGTACTCAGTGATGAACTTGGAAATTTGAAACATGCTGCTCAGAAACGTTATTTTGATGGCCAAAAAATAACGTGATTTTTTATCCCAAAAGCCGCCAGAAGACTCCATTTAATAACTGATTTCAAAATTTTCATGGGGGAGAAAACGCCCCTCCCCCAAACCATCCTACGATCGATCGCGCCTTCGGCACACGCTGCAGATGCCTTTATCATCTGCATCAATATCCCGACACTTTTGAAAGGGGGCCGTCACAGAATCAACCTCGGGGCCCGAATTTCCTCTTCCCGGCCCTCATGGATCTTCTACTTTGTGGGCGTTTTTGTAATAAGTCAGCTTCCACTGTGTGACATGTAAGTTTGAGTTGAAAGAGAAAATGGTCAAAAGAAGAATTTACATATATTTATGTCCGATTCTTGTATTATTAGTACAGGGAACATTACATCTATAGTTTATACTGATAGTGGTTATTCTTTAACACATTTTGACTTGTACAGTATACTGACAAACTATTATTAGACAGGCGACACTACTACTAGCAGACGATTTTAACTTTTTAGGGACCAACCCTCTCTCCAATCTCTTCCAGTTGGAGCATTTGTGTGTTATGCTTGAAAATATAGGTATTGATTGATTGTTTGGATACTCAGGGTTTGAATTTTCACTTACACAGTCACCTTTGTGTTGTTTGGGTGATCTATCTGCCGTTTCGTCACTCGTCAACAACCCCCCCCCCCCCCCCCCCCCCCGAAAAAAAAAAACAAAAAAAAAAACACACACACGATGGCGAGTCTGCCCTCGCTTATGGGAAGGTGTGCATTGCCTTATTTATTTGACAAAAACCTCAATAGTATTTTGTGCTGTCCGTTAAATGAAGTGTTGAAAGTATGTTATTTTTTCCATTTTTATAAGTATAAAATGGAAAATGCACATTTTCTCGTTTCAAACGAAACATTTTGTTTGTTGCTATCGCATGTATGACAGTCTTGAATGAAAGGTTGATCGAAATGTTTACCCGAAGCGACCTCTGACCTTGCATATCATTAACGTTAAACATGGCGAATGAGTTATGGGCTTATTATTTTCATGTGGATACGACAACGCATGTATTTATTGTGAGATTTCGAGGCACATCTATTGCAGCTGTCTGCGCTTCGTAACACTCGATATGACGGAAGTGCTTCACCTTGGACGCAGATCGGCTGTTTGTTTTATTTGGCTTTACCGCAGTGGCGTAGTCAGGGGGGGCGTGTGTGTGTGTGTGGGGGGGGTGGGGGGGGGGGGGGGGGCTGAGGGGGCACACGCCCCCCCAAATTTTAGTCACCCCCAGGTGATGTGGCCTAATTATTGATGCCTTTGACAACTTCTAAATTATTGACACAAACGAACTCAGAGTCAAGAAAACTGCATTGTTTTGTCTCGAAGTTCAAACGTTTTCCCGGGGGAGGCCCCCTCCAGCGAGAGGGGGTGTCCCCCCTTGTGCTCGCCCCATCTCACCGCTAGGGGGCTCGGATTAGACCGCGCATCCTATTCTGTATACCCCCCCCCCAGTAGTTCAGCGATCCGAAAGTAGCCCCCCCCCCCCCTTTGTAGGGGTAGCCGCTACGTTCAGCTCGCGGAACTAGCCCCCCCCCCCCTTAGATATTACCCGTGCCCCCAAGTTTGATATCCTGGCTACGCGCCTGCTTTACCGACACTTTTAACAACCAGGGTCATAACGTATCGGAGAGTTTTACGGGTGGAGGACGTCGGAGTAATCGGATAGGCCCACCGTGTAGCGACGAGCAAATGTCATACTCTCCAACTTACTTGCTCCGCACAAACAGTGTTAGCAGCGGATGAAGGCGGATGCATTACACAGTGCTACCGTGAACCCACATGGGCGACTGGGATAAGTGTCTTGCCCAAGGACACAATGCAGTGAGTGCTGGTCAGGAGTAAACCGTCGATCTTTCGGTTTATAGCCCAATGCTTTAACCACTAGATCACCGTGCCTCCGCACGGCGCGGCCACGAAACTGCACTAAATTACTAATATGTCAGTAGTTG
Source organism: Pictodentalium vernedei (assembly GCA_031216915.1). Taxonomy (NCBI): domain Eukaryota; kingdom Metazoa; phylum Mollusca; class Scaphopoda; order Dentaliida; family Dentaliidae; genus Pictodentalium; species Pictodentalium vernedei. Next base: position 731,623,620 of record CM062296.1, on the reverse strand, counting down.
GAGATGTGGAGATCGTTCCTTATTGGCCGGAGGGAGAGCCGGAGGGGGAGTGACGTCATAGTCACGTGATCCAGTGGCGCCATGTTTGGTTGTCATGGTAACCCACATGAGCGGCCATCTTGTGACGTCACCCCACAGTGATACGTGGTGTTAGTGCGCATGCGCAGCGCGTGTTGTTAGGGTGATACGTGTTTCCGTCGGTAATTTTGTATACTCGAGGCCGCCATCTTAGTTTCTATGGTAGCACGTGGTTGCTATGTTACGCAAAAGCTTATAATAGGACAGGTGCACGTTCGGAGGGTATGTTCCTTTATACAAGAGTAATTTCCCGATTCGTAGAATTACCACACACAATCCGACAATCCCTCCAAATCACCAAAAACCACCCCAAACTACCGAAATTGACTTTATTTAGTACGGATTTCTCCTTTTTAGGACCGCCATACTATGGTACCAAGAGGCCCCCAGGTACCGAGAAGGCCCCCAGGGGTAAGTTCGATGTAACTAGAGTAGTTTTTCTAGTTCGGATTCCCCCAGAATCCCTTTTTAGACTATACCATGACGTTTTTCTCCAATAAAATGCAGGTAGTCTTATAGTACCGGGGGTGGGGGGGGGGGGGGGCTTGGATTATAGCCAACTGATAGACAACCCCCATGAAAGCCTATATCATTCCAAGAATCTATGATGGAGCAGTTACTGATAAGCCATTGCTCGAACGGCTCGAATCCCATCGAGCAAATGAGCTATAGAGCAATTGCTCGTTCGAGTGACTCGCACATACTGCTCTTCGACTCATTTCGGTATTTGAGGATACCTATGGCCTGGTATTGTATTATTCGATGATACTTTTTACAGAATACTTATCTAAAGACACTATTACCTATTTGGCCCAACCTTCTAGGCCACCCCACCACGTACCTATCCCAAATTCCCCTTATAAGCTACCAAGCAGTTACTGAAAAGTAATTGCTAGAACGACTCGAAGTCCATCGAGCAAATGAGCTTTTGAGCAATTGCTCGATCGAGTGACTCCACATACTGCTCGAACGCCTCGAAGTCCATCGCGCAAATGTGCTATCGAGCAATTGTTATTTCGAGTGACTCGCACATACGACTCTTAGTCTCATTTCAGTATTTGAGGATACCTATGGCCTGATATTGTATTATTTGAGGATACCTTTCGAGGATACCTTTTATAGGATACTTATCTGAGGATACTATTACCTATTTTGCACAGCCTTCTAGGCCACCCCACAACATACCTATCCCAAATTCCCCTTATAAGCTATCGAGCAGTTACTGAAAAGTAATTGTTCGAACGACTCGAAGCCCATCCAGCAAATGAGCTTTAGAGACATTGCTCGATCGAGCGATTCTACACACTGCTCGAACGACTCGAAGTCCACCGAGCAAATGTGCTAACGAGCAATTGTTCTTACGAGTGCTTCGCACATGCGACTCTTAGCCTCATTTCGGTATTTGAGGATACCTATGGCCTGGTATTGTATTATTTATAGGATACTTATCTAAGGATACTGTTACTTGTTTGGCCCAACCTTCTAGGCCACTCCAGGACACACCTATCCCAAATTCCCCTTATAAACTATCGAGCAGTTACTGGAAAATCACTGCTCGAACGACTCGAAGCCCATCGAGCAAACCTCCAATTTTCGTGCATCGATAGTGATAAAACTGTGTTATAGGAATTCCCCATTCCTCCAGTGAGGATTTTACAGCATAACATGATCATTCTGACAAGTAAAAAACATATGGGTTTCTAAATCATTTTTTCAGAAGGCTTTCTCAAAGCAAATTTACTAAAAAATTGTTCCATTTGTAAACTGCAAATTGCCAGGTCCCAAACAGGTCTGGGTTAGTCATTTAACACTTCCATGTGACCTTGACCCCCAATTGAAATGCACTTGACAATACGCAGTTTGAATCAAGACCATCAACAGATTATTTTGGCCATATCACCATTAATGAGAATTATTTACTAAATCCACACCACCATAAACTAAAACTATAGCTCAAAATAGCCATTTGGCTGAGGATCCAATAACCTCGGAAATGACCTTTTAATAGGAAACGAGACCTTACTGGCTTCTTGATTTGACTTTTTTCGCCCTTCTAATAATTTCAAGGGAGATGACTTTATCCAAAGCCGATTTTCATGACGAGATCAGTCAGTTGGCTCGCCGTTGAACAGCAGATTTCCATTTGGATGAATGTGTGAATATAGGGTCGGACGTATCAATAACACATCACCTCCTGTGATAAAAATGTCAGCTCAACCTATCTGGGACACATCAAAACAAAATGATGAATTATTCCACCAACGCAGAACAATATTCTAAAACTCGGACCACCAACGTCAAAAACCTCTCATATAAAAGCGAGGGATCATTTGATATACCTCATTCATGGCCGGATATCTAGCACTAGGTGGTCCCTATCAGATAAACAAACATCAATGTTTCCCTGGGGAAAGTTTTTGTGCAAGCTTTTAACTGACGCATTGAGAATGCAAATTTCTACTTTTTTTAAACTATTCAAAGTGAATATTTTGGCCATTTATGGTTATTAATGTTCGTATTATTACAACACACTTGGAAACCATTGTAAAAGACCAAGTGCAAGTAGACGGTTTCAGGGACACTTGTGCAAGCTTGGTAGAGTAAATATAAAGAAACTTTATTACACGCAAATACTTTTATTTTTATAAAATACACGCTTTCTCTGCAAAAACCGTAGCGAACAATAATTTTGTTTATATTGTTCTTGAACAATACGGATCACGTGAGCGGAATATTTAACTATTTCTTTTTTACGTTTGGGTTATTTTTGGCAATCATTTGTGTTTTTAATATTTTTTTCGATCATCTAAAAAATGACAGTTCGAAAGCGAAAGCCGTTCTGTAAATATGCTAGACAAAGTACTAGAACTTTGAAAAAGGGTGTTTATTTGAGAATCGATTTACGATCATGGCAGGGCCTATTTTCATATTTGAACCAATAAGGACGAGCTGTAGTAACCCACTATAATCCAATTAGGTTCGGATATTAGGTGAACCGTTATCTATACTCACGTCCACGAACACATGTACGTATGTTTCATGATAAATAAGAATACATTGTTATCTGAAATATATGGTTATTAAGAGAACCATTACAGAAGCTCTCATTTAAAGATCTAACAATTATGGAAAATGTTGCAAGGACAAAGGAAGCAATTCTTATGGGAATTAACCTTTTACCTAACATAAAAAGCAGACGACACTTGCAAACAAAATTCTTGAATGACTAATTTTTTTCATTTTTTTTTATGAAAAAATAATGAAGATTGTATGATGATTTTTGTAAATAGCGCTGGCCGGTTTTGGCCGTTACGTTGGGTAAAGGGTTAAAGTACAGTGGCGTATCTAAGGTATGGCATGTACCCTGAGCGCCATTGAACAGTTTCTATTAAAGTCAAACAAGCCATCCTCGAATAGTGAAAAAAATAATTTTCTCCAGATGTTTGATCTGTCTTTGGTTACCAGTGGTGAGAAGCATTAGGATGGCCGGATTGTTAAACCACTTATATTAAATTATTAGACAAAAATACAATGTTGGAATCAACGTGACCACAAACCTCATAGTACCACTGTTCAGTCTCAGTGCCAGCTGGCAGTGAGCCCATTTTCCTGCGTAAACTAGGGAGGTTGTGTTGCTTTTCCGCCTTCTCTGTTTTTACTGCGCTAGCCATGCTTTTTACGTCTCAACGGAATTTAGGTTCCGCTCCACAGTTTTCCAGGCATTTCCAAATATGACATGCCATACACTCTCTTCAAATGCAAATATTCTGTAGCTTAGTTATCTAACTCATAACATGTATTACATTTCCAAATCCACAAAAAAACATATAACACTATCTGACTAAGTAGAAATAAACAATCTGAATGTGGGTGGAATAATTTATTGTCAAAGGCCAGACTTCAACCTGAAAAATTGCAAGAAAAAAATGCCGAAACCAGTCATTTTCAGCCACCTAGCAGCCTCAAAAGCAGAATTTTCCCACCAACCCCACCTACCCACCCCTGGAACAGAGCATACCCTGTTTCGAAAATGCAAATTTTTTTTTATATGTTTCCGTCTTATTTTTAGTTACCTGTCTGGTAACAAACCCGTGTAAAAATTACATTTTAAAAAATAGCCAATTTTTCGAAGCCACTGTTTCCCATAATTCATCTGGTAATTTACCCCTATGTATCAGACTCCAACTTTGGGACCAAAACTTCAAATTCTCTTGTCCAACAAAAAGCCTAATGTAATCATATATCTGATACTAAAAATATATCTCTATTTTACATGACCTTAGTTTCAACATATGCCCTATGTTTAGAATTTCACCCCTGTGCAATAGTGCGAAACTGTAGAGCAGAACCTTACGCCTATATAAATATCAACAACTAACGCGAAGCGAGATCTCACGTTAGTTGTAGCTATTTATTTTGGTGGAAATTCTTTTAAGAAGTAAACAGCGTGCCGTTCTATTCATATGTGTATGCCACATGTGCTATTTTCAGTAAATATGCCTCTGTTAAAGTAACCCACAAAGTATCTGCTAATTTCGCTGAAGTACCTTTTTGTATGTCGTTATGGTGCTGCCATTCAAACATAGGAGGAGCACCACGCAACTTTATTTTATTTATTTTTTTTAACAGACAGTGTCTTGAGCATCAACCGAGAAGGCTTCAGCATGAAATTTGTTGTATGTACTACAAGCCTGTTTTATGAAATCCCCATCGACATCAATGATAAACCGTGCGGAAAATGAAAATCGTTGACGGACTATTTTTAAATAGAAGCGAAATTACACTGGAATTTTGTACAAATCGTGCAGCGCAATTACAATTTGAATATAAGTTATTGTGATGAATTGGTGGTAACATGGTCTGAGGTTTGTGGCTTGGAGCTTATGTTCAACAGAGACACGAAGCATTGAGGTTGAACATTCGTTCCAAGCCCAAATCTCAGACCATGTTACCGTCAACTCATCACAATAACGTATATGTTCCAATAAGGCACTACCCATAGCTCAAAACCAACATCGTGAAACACGAGAGGCTTATTTACTAAACTTGTGATCATTAAAAGTTGCCTTGTTCAAGGCAACTTTTAACGATGATAGGTTTAGTAAATAAACCTCCTGTGTACCCATCACCAGATAAATAATCAATAAACCAGATAAACTCATTCCATCTCAGTTCAAATCGTAAATCGGTTTGTAATTTAAACAACACTTCATCCGGAATGCCGTTTAATGCACATGTGAAAAATATCGAAAAATGAAGTGGCTTGCTAGTCACTCCATTGATGAAGCAATTATGAAACCGGTGACATCATTTCAAATATTTTGCATTGTGATATCAGATGGTAACATTTGTCTCATCCAATCAGGGGGCGAGGATTTTACTCTTATTGGAGCATTGCTGCATCTATGAATTCCCAGTTACAAAGTTAACTATTCTTCAGAGATGCTCCAGGATTTATGGATGAGGCAGATCTGGAGTCAAGAAACCAAGCACTTCTTGAGAGACACAAATTTATTCAGAATAGCTAATCTCTGGAAATGGAAGGACCATTTTTTCATGATTTGTCTCAGAAAAATAGGTATATTTTAAACCAAGTAAATGTGCAAATTAGAATCTTCAGAAACAGCTCAAGTTTTTTCTTAATGTCTAAAGAGGTGAATCCAGATTATGATATCATTATTGAGGATATCATTTTCAAAGCATGCAAAGTATGAGTCAATTCAGCAGTAATTAATGGTCAATCCGAAATGCTAAAATCAATTAATGCTGAATATCCGTTCACAAAAACAGACATTAAAATGGCATCCATTTCTAAAGGACGAATAAGTTTTGTATGGGATATTTCAATCTGTGAAGCCCACAAACAAATTCTAGTAGGATTGGTGGCTAGTAATGCAGCCTCTGGCTCTTCCACACTGAACCCATTCAATTTCAAAAACTATAAAGTTGGACAGATCTCTGTGTTAACTGATGGCATTCTTGTTGATGGATGCCCTCTCAAAATGAAATATGCGGGTATTACCCATGGTTATGCAGACAACACTGTCACCGGTTTTGTCAGCATGTTTAAAGCAAATGGAATGGTTAAATAATTTTGGAAATGAGATAGAAGTAACTGATTATCCAAGAGGATATTCTTTGTATTGTTTTAATTTAGAACCCTCATATCCTATGGCAGAATATACATACATATTTACTGAAATCTGCTAATGTCAGAGTTGATATAAAATTTGATGAAGCTCTTACAGAGACTGCAGAATGTCTAGTGTATGCAGAATTCCCTGGTCATTTTGAAATAACTCCAGATAGAGAAAATATTTTTGAATAGAAAATCTAAATGAACACCATAAAATATGTACCCATCGTTAGATATAGTCATTCATGGCTTTGGAAGAAAAATCAAACTGGCGGGATTTTGAAAGTGCAACATCATTTAATACACCTACACATCTTTTGAATGTAGGTCCCACTCAAAGTGGCAAAAGTTATTTCATTAAAAGAATGTTAGAAAATTTAAATGGCATGTTTACAAACAAATTAGAAAGTGTTTTTTCTGTTATAGTACATGACAACCATTGTATCATGAAATGAATTCAATGTGGTTTTTCATAAAAGGAATACCATCAAAGCATGAAATGGAAGAATGGTTTTCTGATGATTATGTTAGCAATGATTAATGTAATTTTTCTCTCTCACATTTTCCCAAAAGAAAAGTGTATTCAGACAATATCTCTGAATTGTCACTATATAGTTCTATTCAGAAATTTCTGAGACATGCTGCAGGTGAGCACACATGGGAGACAAATATTTCTGAACAAATCAAAGTTTTTTCCTGAAGCATATGAGATAGCAACCAATCGCCCATTTGGCTATATTTTGATTGATTTACACCCATCCCCACACAGAGAAAAAAAAATCAACTGGGGACAGATATTTTCCCTGGTGAGGATGTAATTGTATTTGCACCATCTTAAATATGTGTTACCGTGAAGGAACACATTACTTTACTAAAATTTATGAAAGATACTAGACCTGCACAAAGAAAAGTTTCAGTTGACTCACAGACAAGAGAACAGGTACATTTCATTAGGGAATGTGTCTTTAATGTACTTGAAGGTGCAACGAAAATGACAAAAAAAATATTAAAAAACTTTCAGTATATAACAAAGTTTCTTAGAGATTAGTTCATAAAGCAAAAAGTCTCAAAGAGTGAAAACGCCTTTTGAAAAGGTGTACTGTTGTGTTACCTATTATTTTTAAAGAGGTATTGAAATATTTTTGCAATGGCAAGAGAATTAATGCTAATTCCAAAAAGAAAGTATGAACTTTTTATAGAAAAAATTGAAAAAGTAACACATGGTGAGAACAAAAGAAATCCATTAAACAATGATCCATATTCTATAGAGACAAACGACTGTCAGAGTATCTCTGAAGAGAAGAATGATGCAACCTCTTCATTAGGCAAATCTGAAGATAAGATTAACCAAGAAGATCAGTCAAGACCAAAGGAAACTTTTCACAGAGAAAATAGTGACTTAAAGCCACAAATACCATATGTCAAAAGGAGAACTTCTTTCCAAAAGAAAATGAATTCCACATGGAAGAAACTTAAGGCATAGTATTGCTCTTTTTCATTTAAAAAATTATAAGTTAGATAATGTATTTATATATTGTATTTGTTATTTATGTTTGAAATGTGTTTGTGTGTGTGTGGGTTTGTCTTACCAACTTGACGAGGTAACTAGACAAAAGAGTTTGCGTGTTTCGCCTTACCGAGGTACAAAAGACAAAAGAAACCCTTTACCTCGGTTGTTTTCCCAGAACTGTACCGGCAAAACGAGGTAGAAACTGTTAGTCCACACAAAGGACAAACAATGGGGTACCTCGGTGTGTAAGGTAGACAAGACTGTGTGTGTGTGTGTGTGGGGGGGGGGGGGGGGGTGTCTTACCAACTTGACGAGGTAACTAGACAAAAGAGTTTGCGTGTTTCGCCTTACCGAGGTACAAAAGACAAAAGAAACCCTTTACCTCGGTTGTTTTCCCAGAACTGTACCGGCAAAACGAGGTAGAAACCGTTAGTTCACACAAAGGACAAACAATGGGGTACCTCGGTATGTAGGGCAGACAAGACTGTGTGTGTGTGTGTGTGTGTGTGTGTGTGTGTGTGTGTGTGTGTGTGTGTGTGTGTGTGTGTGTGTGTGTGTGTGTGTGAATTGTGACCATAACCCTGTCAATAAAACTGTATGTAACATTCCATGAATAATGTATAGCTGAATGTATCCATTGAAATGAGATTTCATGAATTATCCAATCAAGATTTTGTATAGTACACAAAGAGGGACATAACAGTGGTCTGTGAAAATCAAACCAGATTACAGAAATAGCTGATAACTTCAATAAATTCATTGATGACTTGGCCAGAGATTTAAGTCCATCTTTTGTTGATAATTTAAAAACAATCCCTGAGATTGAGTTTTTCAGACCTTTAACCCTTTACCCAACGTAACGGCCAAAACCGGCCAGCACTATTCTCAAAAATCGCCAATTAATTTTTAAAATATTTTCATTTTTTGTCTCAAAAACATAGGTTATGACCCTTCGTTGGAACGAGCTCGTCGAGCTCGTTCCAACGAGGGGTCATAACCTATGTTTTTGAGACAAAAAATGAAAACAATTAGTTATTCAAGAATTTTTTTTGCAAGTGTCGTCTGCTTTTCATGTTAGGTAAAGGGTTAAATGACATATATACTTCTTCAACACAACCTACTCCAAATAATAATTCAAATGGGAATTTACAACAAAAACTCGTAAATAGAATGAAAACATGTTCTAAATGTGACAAGGAGTATGCTAATAAAAATGTTTAAAGAAACAGATGAAGAGCCATAATGGTAAATCATATCCATGTGAAATTTGTAATAAAACATTTAACTTGACAGAAACTCTTCAGCAACATAAAAAGCATGTCCATAAGTTATGTAAGAGAAAACTCTCAAAAGATGAGATTTCGAATCAAGATCGTCCAGACAAAAGAAATAATAATGAAAATAATTCATCAGTACAACAGGAAGCAGATGAGCTCTGGAAATGAACTTGAAGAAACAGCTAATCAACATCAAATGCCTTAAATGCAGGTGTTCAAGTTTACTCAATAAATTCAAAAACAGAAAGTGAAAAGAGTTACAGTTTAACATTTTTTTCCACTCAATTTTCAAGCAATCAAAAATTCCAATACTCAACAATGTGTCAGAAACAAATGGCGTGAAATGGTTTTTGAACACAAAGATAACACTATTGAAGGCAAAATCTGACAATGAGACAGTTGATGTTACCTCTCATTTTAGGAGTAAGTTTTACACTACAGTAAATAATCTGGATTTTAGTGATCCAAGTCTTAATGAGTGTTTCCAAAAAATGTTTCGGTCATTCAGTGCTTTTATTCACAATGGTAGTGGTTGGAGAATAAAATTCATAAATGTACTGGAAATTATCATTAATAATAATCATAATCATAAACTGTTTCATGTCGTTACTGTCCAACACCTCAACATTTGGCTAACACAAAGTGCATTGTCAACGTAAAACAATTGATAACTTGTGTTTTGTTTGGTCTGTGTTAGTGGCTGTTTATCCTGTAAATCATCATGTTCATAGAGTGAGCAGCTATCTTCCTCACTTTCATGAATTAAATTTAGCTGGAATTAAATTTCCATTTTCAATTAGCTACACTTTATTTGAATCACAAAATAACGTTTGTGTCAGTATATTTGCTGAAGAAGAGGTGAAATTTCCCCATACACTAAACTAGAGTTAAGTATTGAGATGCTAAAAAACATGTCAACTTATTGTTATTGAAAGCAGGTGAAAATGCCCATTATGTGTGCATTAAACTTTTCGATGGTTTCATGCTGCATTTAACAAAAATATATTTATCAGGACATAGACATTACCGCTGTTGTCCTTATTGTTTACATGATATCACAAGCAGTGATTTGAAAGAGCAACATATTGCCAACTGCCAAGTTGTTCATGGTGGTCAGAAAACAACTTTTCCAACTGAAGAAAATAAATCTTTGAAATTTACAGACTACTTTAAACAAAAAACAAATACCGTTTGTACTATATTGTGATTTTGAATGTATAAATACACGTATAAAGGGATACAAACCAAATCCCATGCATTCCTCAATCGCTAGTTATTCTAAGGTAGAACCTTGCAGCTATGGAATTAAAAGAGTATGTTTTGTGGATAACAATCTCACAAAACCTACCCTTATCTATATGTCAAAAGAGAATCTTGTGAAACACTTCCTTGATACTTTACTTGAAGAGCAAAGGGAAATAGAAAAACTGCTAAATGAGATAAAACCTATCTTGATAACCACGGAGCAACGGAAAGCTTTTGAAAATACAAAGCATTGCTATGTATGCAAAAAAAACATTTTATTTGACTAATAAAAAAAACAAGAGACCATTGCTATTTGACTGGGGAGTTTTTAGGGGCTGCTTGCAACAGATGCAATTTGCAAATGAAAAATAGAAAGTTCATTCCAGTCATTTTCCACAAACTTAGAAATTTGGATACTCATAGTATCTGTCAAGCCACTGGGAAATTCAAAAATGAAGAGATTACATGTATTTCCAACAATATGGAAAGATATAGATCAATCTCTTTGGGTAACCTCCACTTTATATATTCATATTAGTTTATGAATGCCTCTTTTGACACTTTGGTCAGTAATTTGTATACATCAGGTAGAAATGAATTTGAGCTATTACAAAATGAGGGTTTTTCTCCAGAACAGTGTGAATTACTGAAACGTAAAGGTGTACACCCTAATGACCACATTACGTCCATGGAAACATTTCAAGAACAAACTCTGCATGCTAAAGAATATTTTTATAACAGATTAACTGTCAAACACATCAGTGATGATCATTATAAACATGCACAAAATATATAGAACGTATTTGACATAAAAATGGAACGTATTTGACATGAAAAATTTTCAAGATTATCATTATGTGTAATTGAAAATTGATGTTTGTCTTCTTGCACGTGTTTTTTAACAATTTCAAAAGTCGCGTTCTTTGTATTATGAATTAGATCCAGCTCATTATATTTAGCCTTCCAGGCCTCAGTTGGTCAGCCAATCTGAAAAAGACTGATATAACATTAGAATTACTCATAGATCCTGATCACTACTTGTTTTTTAAAAGGGTCTTAGGGATGGTGTTTCATCGATTTTCAAGTGATATGCAAGGGCTAATAACCAAAACATACCTGAATCTTACAACCCAAAAATGACAAATAAATTTCTTATTTCTCTAGACTCCAATAATTTATATGGCTGGGCTATGAAACAATACCTACCCTGTGGTAATTTTAAAACTCTTGACTCAAAAGAAATTGAATTACTAGATATCAGAAATATCAAAGCAGATGCTGATGTTGGTTACATATTTGAGATGGAGACAAATCAGTCTAATACATGATGATGAAAAGTTGTTAAATGTATTGCAAAGCCATCATTTGAACTCTTTAAAATATTCAATGATGACTTAGTTGCAACTGAATGTAAGAAGATAAATTTATTATTCAACCAACCAGTTTATACTGGCTTTTTATTCTTGATTTATCCAAAGAGCTAATGTATAAATTCCATTACAATTACATTAAAAAGAAGTATGGCGGTAATGCATTGCTGCTTTTCACAGATACAGACAGTTTAACTTCAGACAAAGACATTTATGAAGACATTAGTGAGAATCTTTAAAATTTTGATACTAGTAACTACCCCAAAACTCACATTTGCTTTTGCAATAACAATAAAGCGGCCATTGGATTTTTCAAAGATGAAACCGAGGATGTGTCCATAGCTGAATTTGTTGGCTGGAGGCCCAAACTGTATGCCTATAAATATGGGGATATTGAAAAGATACGGGCAAAAGGTGTACATAATTCCACAAATAAACTGAAATTTGCCCAGTGCAAATAATGTCTCATGGATGAGAACAGTGAATTAGTGTACTGTTAATCGAATCAAATACTTAGTAAAAATCATGACTTGTGTTGCAGTTGTATCAATGAAGTGGCTCTTTCCACTTATGATGACAAACGATATATATTATCTGATGGTATACACACATTAGCTTTTAGACATTATGCAATTGAAACTTTATAATATCTCTATGTATTTATGTCACTGACGCATTTGATAACAAATTATACCTGTTAGTTTTCTTACATTTTGATACTATGTGTTTTATAACTCATGTGTCTTATTGTATTAGATGATTGTTTGTAAGATTACATTTTCTTTGTAAATGATATCTAACTCAATTGTTCAATACACTTTATTTATTATATGCTAAATGATAGATTGTTGAAGAAATTGCGGAAAGATAGAAATTATATCCCCCACTGTGAAGATATAGAAATTTTCACTTTCACGGTATCAATCAAAATGGCGGTTTTCAAAGCATCACTTCAAGACGAATACGAGTCAAATGATCACTGGAAATGATCAATTTGTTCTAAAAACTTATAATGAAATGTATAAATCTAGTGCTTTTGAGTGGATACCGATCATTTCCAGCAATAATTCAACACATTTTCACCATGAATTTGATGCATGAAACCCGCTAGTCCAAACATGTCCTGAAAGTCTGTAATATAAGTTTTTGGTATGGTACGTCCTTTGAAAGGACGTACCAAACCAAAAACTTATATTACAGACTTTCAGGCCATATTTGGACTAGAAACCCACCAGCTGAATCAGATTGCAAGACGTTATCTGTTCCGAGTATCAATCAAATCACTTCTGCGTTTCAATTATTCAATGCACTGTTTACTTTCATGCATCAACTCAAGGTTGAAATGAATGAAATAATCTGATTCTTATAAAAATCTTATAATAAAAAGAAAATCTAGAGTTTTTGAGTGGATTCTACTTTTAGAGAACAAGGTTGAAATGAATGAAATAATCAGATTCTTATAAAAATCTTATAATAAAAAGAAAATCTAGAGTTTTTGAGTGGATTCTACTTTTAGAGAACTAACTACCCCGGAAAGGCTCACTTCAGGCCCTGTGTTTGGGGGAAATGCGCGTACCACCCCAGACAGATCGTTCAGAGTACCTCAACTCGGGTAGTAGATGCTACTCAGTTTTTTTCTTTCATCTTGATGTTTAAATTTCAGAAATTGATACTACGTGAAATGTAACTACTGTGTATTTAATTAAATTGCTAATATATTGCATGTTTCTTTGTCAATAAAATATTGTACATTTATCTTTGTGTTTCCTTTTTAACCCATTTTTTCTTATTTAAATAAAAAACTTCATCATCACTATCTAGAAACTTTGGGAACTTCCTCTTTCCTCTTTCTCTGAAATAACAATGTTATATAAATAAATAGTTCTGTTTGGTAGAACATATGATTTGATTTGAACATTTGTGATGAAAGTAATGAAAATTCCACATTTTTATTTACTAAATTATCCAAATGTTAATGAAATATTTTATATTTTTTGGCAGTCAATAACTGGATAGTTTGGAATGTGTGTATTGCACTTACACCCTTTTATTGCAACTCTGAACAGGAGCCTTATTACACAGTACACATGTGGGAGAGAGGTGTAACAATGGTTAGGGCCTCAGGCACAATATATATAATATGTACCCTTAACTTGAGACAGCTGGGGGATTACAGGGCAACATGTGAATATTTGATTGAAGACATATGAAAAAAAGGGATGGAAGTGAACTATCCTTATTCAAGGAATCAGGACTGTGGAACCACATGATAAATTAACATTATGAATGGGCTTATTTAATGGTTTAGAATAGGAGAGAGCAATCCATCCTTCTACCTGGAACTTTAATGAAATGTTGAAATAAAGTGTTTTTACCATTGAACTTTCTCCAACTGCCTAGTGAAAGATTGAAGAACCAGGGGAACTCTCAGTCGGAAAAAATAATAAATAATAAGATAACAGACTGACTGACTTGTTTCTAGATCTTATTTCTAGATAGCTATCCCATTTATAATTTAGATATTTATACTACTCACAGGTTGCTAAGCACCAAATATTTTACACATCATTGTGAAATTTGCTTGTGACATATTTGCGATATTTTTGGTGGATATGATTGAGGAACGTATTGAGATGGTCCCCAGTGTTTACATTAGCTCTCGTGACAGGCAGACTTTTTGTGACAGTCATGGGAAGCATGTACCCCTTAATTTTCATGATGTTTTCCTGTACTGTCTACATGTACATGACATGTGTAGGGAATTCAATCTTCATTTCAACACAAACTCTTGTGATTTAATGATTGAATATGGCAAATGCAAATGTAAGAAAACATTTGTCTGAAGCAGAAAAATGGCGGGCTGTAGGGATGGTGGAGCAAGGAGGAGCTACCCATCGTTAGGTTGGTGAAGCCCTTGGTGTGCACCATATGGTGATCACCAGCAGGGTTGGGGCGAATACATTGTAAATGTATTGAATACGAATACTTTGAAATTTTATGAATATGAATACCAATACACAAATTTCAAATGTATTTGAATACGAATATGAATACTTTACAATGTATTCATGAATACAAATGTGAATACTTGAATACTTTTCAAAATTATTTCTTGTACATGTATGATAATTTGATCATTTTTATTGGGATTGAGGGTATAAGGGATTATAGTTGAAGAATTAGTTTTTCAGAGGGTGGATCTCTTTATCATTTAGAATCCAATCAACAGACATAAGTTGGTATTAATGACAAACAAAAGAAATAAAAAAAAAAATTCAAATATCAATTTATTTAGAAAACAATTAGCAAAATGTACACAGTACTCATCCAATGTTTTGTTGTTAAGTGCAGACGCAGTAAACACGTTTTTCAATTTATTCAGCAAAAAGACAATTATTAAACAGTAGCAACAAAAATATTACACTTAACTTTTCTCTTCATTATTTTTCAAATAATATTGGTATTATGTCAAAGAAGCCATAAAAATATAGATGCCATTGAAGCCAGCTCGAGTGGCTGGTTCAAATGGCATTCATATTTGTATGATTTTATTAACAAACTCAACCTCCATCTGCATCAATTTTTTAAATACAAAATAAATTTCTATATCATCTAACCCTTTACTCAATATGGATAGCTGACAACACTTGCAAATAAAATTTTTGAGTAACTAATTTTTTTCATTTTTTTTTGTCTTCAAAAACATAGCTTATGCCCCCTTATTGGAATGAGCTCAGTGAGATTATTCCACTAAGAGGTCCTAAGCTAAGTTTTTTAGACAAAAATGACAAAATAAAATTTGGATGGCAAATTTGGTGAGTAACGATGGTTCCAATGATTTTATTGACAAACTTACATCAGCTTTCCTAATACAAAATAAATTTCATTATTTTTCGAATATTATATAACTGGTTGAGTGCTAGATTATTCGGGATTTCAGAATTTATTCAACAAATTTTACTTTATTACAAATTATTGAAGACTGCCAAGAGCCACACTTTAATAATTTGTAATAAAGTAAATCTATATAAACAAAATACTATCCGCTTCAATAAAACCATACAACCACACAAAAAATTTCATTATTTCAAATATTATTGACAAACTTCCAAGATCATTTTAGCCTTTGGTAAATATTACTGATTATGATTACATTTAATCATCATCAAATCCTGAAAAGTTTTATCATTTAATCTGCACCTGTCTGGCCTAAATAGTTTACAAGCAATGCTGAATAATCTTTCTACAGAGGTCGATGAAGCTGGTATACATAAATGTTTCATAGCTAGATATGCTAGGGATGGATAAATGTTTTGTTGTATTTTTCAGAACTCTAGAGGTGATTGATTTATGTCAATACAGGGCTCCCGCAAATACTGCTCAAGTTCAGAGTCTGGTTTTTCAGAACTAATGTCACATTCCATAAAGCCAAAAAAATCAACTTTTCTCTTTGTTGATGGCTGTTTGTCAAATTTGTTAGAATCCATGTCATCATGTTTCGATGAAGCTGGAACAACATTAAGTTTGTGAGAAATTATTTCTTTCATTTGAGATGCTCCATCTCCTTTGCACCAGCGCAATTTAAACCTTGGGTCGAGAACCGCTACTACAGTGTATTCATAATCTTGTGAATATTTTGATAATCTCTGCTCAGTGGATGATTTTAGTGCTGTCATCATTTTGTTGTTGTATGTGGCTGATAAATTAGTTAGTTTATGTTGTAAACCTCAGGTGGGTAACAGGCACTGCCAAACTACCACTGACATTGTTTTATTTTGCTGAACTAAATTTGTAGCATGTTCAAAAGGTTCCAATATGTCGCATATTTCTTTCAAAACTTTTCTCTCATAGTTTGTTAATTTCAAAGTGTCTAATTTATTTAATTTTTCTTCTGGAGTATTTATTATTGATTGTATCATTGTCAATTGAGAGTTCCAGCGTGTTTCATTTGCTGCCTGCAATCGTTTTTCTCCTTCCAATATATCAGTTGCTGTAAAGACTTTCTGACATGTGATACAATTTTGGATGCTTTAGATATCACTTTATCTAAATGGGGACCAGCCTGTTTCAAGCCATCCTTAACAACTAACTATAAGGTATGTCCATAACACGAACCATATTTAGGGAAATTACTAAAGAATTCATTGTCATTTTCAACAAGAGTCTTTTCATCAGAATTATCACCATCACTGAATTCATCATCAGATTCAAGAGTCAATGTCTCAGCAGTCTCATAACCAGGGAGTGAGAAATTAAATGCTTTTACCATATTAGAAGCATTGTCAGTAATAACATTTGTGACTTTCTCAGCAATGTCAAAAGATGCAATAAGCTCTTCATATTCCTGTCTAATATTTTCACAGGTGTGACTTCCCTTAAATCTTTTACATGCTATCATGACTGATTTCATAGTCCAGTCTAAACTATAATGACCTGTTATACCAGGAAAATCTTTCATCTGCCTATTCGACCACAGGTCAATTGTTAAGCACACATTCTGTGCTCTCTGTAGTTGTTTTTTCAATTTGTGTTGAACAGTCAAAGATTTATCACTTAGTAGTTTTGTGGATAAATGTTTTCTACTTGGCATTTGATATCTCACATCTAAGTTACTAACAAATTCCCTGAATGTATCACTGTCTATAATATTCATGGGTAGCAGATTATCAGAAATGAACAGAAGTAGCGAATCTGTAATTTGCATCTGTCGTGTATCATAAGATGAATATTTGAATGATGGTTGGACAAAACTAACAATCCTTGGCTGTTTGGATTGATTATCAGCTGTCTCAATAGCAGGTTTAGCTAGGCTCTCCATGTATATTGATATGTGCTTTCTCTGAAATGAATTAAAAATGCAAAAAATTAAATGGATGAAATCATCTTTCTAATTTAATGTTTTCATTTTTTGTCTCAAAAAGATAGCGTATGACCCCTTATTAGAACACGTTAGTTCAAATGAGGTGTTGTTAGCTATGTTTTTGAAACAAAACACATGAAAAAAAGAGTGTAAAATCGACTTACACAAAGCGCCCCCCCCCCCCCCCCCCCCATCTACACCACAATTTTTCCAACACTTATATGTAAAAATTACAGAACAAGAAAACCAATTTTTACCATTTTTTCTATGTGACATTTTACCTTTTTGTCTGAAAAACATAGTTTATGACCCCTCGCTGGAATGAGCTCGTTTTAAATATATATATATATCGCCATATACATACTATCAAAGCCAATTTTTTCCTATTTTTCAGGATTTTTTTTTTCTTCTAAACTGCTTCTTATGACCCCAAAGTAGGGTCATAAGATGCAGTTTGGAAGGAAAAATCGGGAAAATAAAATCATTAAATAGGGAACTGTGAGAAATTAACACAGTTTTTGGGGTATTTTTTAAAGTTTTTTTCTTCTAAACTGCATTTTATAACCCCCAATAATGTCTATTAATTGTGGCGAATTGTGTCTTCTTTGCTTCATGTCTTTTATTAATATTTAAACATACATTGCTGGTGAGAATGCAATGTATGTTTAAATATTAATAAAAGACATGAAGCAAGCTATTCACAAAAATCAATTAAGCAATTACTGCACTATTGGAAAAATGTTTTAATTCAAGCACAATAATTTTACAGATCTATAAGTCTAACCTTATTTCTACTATTACTGTAGAAAAATATTAGATTAGTATTAATTGGATAATGGAGTTGTTTAGGGATTAAAAATCAATACTTTGGCCAGACTGATATCCTTTGTCCTAAGAATAATCTGTACAATTACAATGTTCAGTTTACAGTGAAACAAATTTTTAACAATGAAGAGTTTGCTATCAAAACGCAGATAAATAATTGAACTTACCTGCATGTGCAGTATGAAGTTTGAAGTACTACTTGATGGACCTGATATGAATGTTCACCAGAGCCTGGGCAAGATTTCTTCAGCAGTATGGCACACCAGTGAGATGGCATGGTGGTGGCAGAGACAGGGCAACATCTGCAACTGAAGACCGGTTTTTGATCATTCAGGCCCGTAGGAACCGCTTTGCCACAGCAACCCAGCTTCGCAGTGACCTTCAGAATGCATCCGGGGTAAATGTTTCGACGTAGACTATCCTAACAAGGTTGCACGAAGGTGGTCTCCGATCGAGAAGACCATGCATTCGCATTTCGCTGTCCCAGAACCATCACCAGGCACGATATGAATGGGCCACGGACCACGTTGGATGGACCAGAGATGATTGGCGACCTGTCCTTTTTACAGATGAGTCAAGGTACTGCCTAGACCACACAGATAGGCATTCTAGGGTATGGAGAAGACCAGGAGAGCGATTCCATGCAGCCAACATTGCAGAGCATGGCTGCTATGGTGGAGGTTCAATCATGGTCCGGGACGGCATCAGCTGGGATGGACGTACAGCGCTCCGTGTCCATGAACGTGGTACATTGACTGCACAACGGTATATTGATGAGATCCTAAATGTCTACGTCAGATTGTATACAGGTGCAGTAGGTGATAGATTCACCCTGATGGACGATAATGCCCGTCCTCATGTTGCCCATGCTGTCGGGGAGTACCGACAGAGGGAGGGGATTGAGCGTATGGACTGGCCAGTAAGATCCCCTAACCCCAATTTAATCGAATATGTCTGGAATGAGTTGCAACTTGCAATTTCAGCCCATCAAGTCCAGCCAAGAAGTGTCCAGAAGCTTGGTGCCGTGCTGGTCCGAGAATGGAACAAAGTCCCACAAAGGACCACCTGGAACCTGATTGGGAGCATGAGAAGGCGTTGTCAAGCTGTATTTAACAATAATGGGTCTCATACTCGATACTGAAGCCATACCAGTTCGCTCCGTCAACTTTTTGGCATATTGGAAAATTTCCTCTTTTACCAAAAATATCCATTTTCCATGGTTATCGTATTCAAAAGCTAAAAAATAATGTCAAACACAAATAAAATCTTAATTTCTGAACTTAAATCATTAAAGATATAATTAAATAAAAAATATATACACTGTTCATTACAATATTTCTACTAAAACGTAAAACATGTAGTTGGATGTACTTAGTGCTTAGCAAAATTTGAGTAGTATATGAAATAAACCATGTCCTCACCTTATCACTTGCTGTCTCCTGTGGGGATTTCGATGTGACACTTGCAGCACAAGCTGATTGAAAAATGGAGTTTATATATTAATGATTTCCTATAGCTTGATTAGGGGACTGTACATTGAGTAAGTGTTTTTTTTTCTCATGCTGAGATTTACCTCTGGGAAACAGGATTAGAGACTGCATTAGAGCATGTTTCCCAATATTTCCACTTTTTCCAAGACACATTAAAGAGTTTGGGTCACATTGTTCTACAATTCATCCTGCTCATCATGGTCATTCACAACTCCCTCAAAGCTACAAAAAGAGTTTAACTATTAATGTTGCACAATGGTGTTTACTGCTGGACAAATTGAAAAGTCATGATGGTCTCAAATGCTGTATTACTTGCAAACGGTTTTACTGTGACTTTGTGAAAATATCCCATTTATAAATCAGGTACATAAGAAAAAATATTTTTCATACCTTATCACTTTCACCCTTGAGTGAGGTTCTTGAACTACCAGCAAACTGAAAAAAGTTATCTATTAGGGATTTCCTGTGCCATAATAAAAAGACTGTACATTGAATCAGTGAATTAATATTAATTTTTAATAAAGACACACTAAGGGTGGTGTGTCTCTTGAAACTGTGTCGTCAATATGAATCAGGAAAGAACTCATTTTCAAGTTCAGAATCAACCAGTGAAAGTCTAACGACCTATCGTGAATATGGAGCACAGAGTTTTTTTTTGTCTGGACAGACCTAGCTATTCAAGGATCTTCCATACTGGGTGCAATGCAAGCGTCACAACAGAGTTACAATAACCGAAACGTGTTTAATCCATTCGACCTAAGACCCGGATTAGGAATTACGGACGTTTAGGAATATGCGTGGATTTGCAACGCAAGTAATTAAAAACATTCAGACAGGATATTGTTGGGAAAAGTTTCAAGAAGTGTCATGCACTTTCAGACTACTGTAGTAAATACATATAGTATATAGCATTTATTTGGATGTCCCCGACTAGTCAGTATGACCAAACGGCAAGGCTATGTCAGCTGGAGCAGTCAGACAAAACGTTTCACTTTTTCTGGGTATTTGCTCGACGAAACTGAAAATTTGCCAAATTATTATACGGAATTCTAGTTTTGTAGAATATTGCTCTTTGCAATGCTGTGAACTCATCCACAACACTCTCTATCAGTAGAACAGAAATTAGTTTGGCTCCTTCAATGACAATGCATAGCGTAGAAGTCTCACAGGTGAATGCTGATTGGTGAAATATTAGTTTGACCAACCCTCGAAACAAACCATGACAAGCCTTGCAGTCTGCCACGGCTTTTATTACACGCCCGTTCTATGATATCCCCATCTACAGCAAAACTGGTTGGCGATAAAATGTGTTCTTTTGTTGATAGTTGTCAAATGAATTGCTGAGTGTCCATCTAATAATGTTTTTATAGACGTGAAGGCGTGTAATCAACACAGAACGACACGCGTGTGTGTATGAGATAATCGATATGGCACTTGTGCCATCGCGGAAGGATAAAACTAGAGGCCAGTGTTCTATGCTTCCACGCTGGCACTCATGCCATATCGATTAACCCATTCACACTCGCGTGTCGTTCTGTGTATTTAACAAGGCGTTGCCTATTGTTGTGACTAATTTCGGTGATTGTAGATTCCTTGCCTGTGCAGCTCGCCAAGAATCATAATGCAAGTGTACATAAAAAACAATAGGCAACTCCATGTCATGCCCCCCCCCCCCCCCCCCGACTCCGTGTTTCGTGATCGAGATCAGTAATAATTTAATCCAATTAACCAAATCACATCACAAGGTGGGAGTTCGAACACATGCCTAAAGAGTTTCCTTCGGCACCAACCGCCTAGCGAAACAGCACTAAACCGTACACAACACTCGACCATCGTATGCAATTTTGCAGTATAATCAGAGACCTTTCTTCATTCTTCAGCACTCGGGAAATTTGAAAAGAAAAAAGATGTGTTCTGGCTTTATTTTCAGTGGAGTGTAATTTGTAGAATGAAATGAAGAAATCTTCTGCAAGTAATCCAAATCAGATCGTATATTTGCGGCAAAATATTCAGAGTAATGCTTCTTTTGCCAAACGAAACGACCATGTCCGTCTAATCCTTTTAGTAAAAATCACTATTCGATTAATTAATTTTTCTTTTAACTTTGGCTCAAAAAGATAGCGAGTGACCCCTCAGTGGAACGACCTCGTTGAGCTTGTTCCAATGAGGAGTCATAACCAATGTTTTTGCAGCAAATATGAAGAAAGTTTGTTATATAAAAGAAAACAATTCTCAAGTGTCGTCTACAAGTCGTGTAAGGGAAAGAGTTAAGAGTACACAATTCACAGCGTTTAATGTCACAAATGATAAACATCAAATATATTTTTCAACCCGGATACTGATATAATTATCTTTTGAAAGGCAAGCTCCGTGAAAAATTCAAATCTATGCAATGAGATTAAATGCAGGGATAAAATGTATACTCGTCTGCTTGTGATGTATGTCATACCAAATGTGTGGATAACGAGGTGGTGAACAGCATATTGTTTGCATGCCATTAAAATAATATATCCCAAACATTGACTGCTTTATTTGCGAAAATGCAATAGTTGAAAGCTTTCTTCGGTCATAAAAAGGAGAAAAAAGAGAACACAGCGTAGCCGATGCGTCCTTTACAGTCCAACGTTTGCGAATATGCTTTTATATCAAGTTACACGACGCTCGTACTATTTTTAATATACTGGTATATTTTAAAGCAAACATCATTTCAAAGTCAGTTTACTATTAAAAAAAACACACCTTCAGTTATATTTGTAATTTCAAGACATGTTTGTTGACACGAGGGGTGTACTCACGATTTTTGAATGAGGGTGTGAGGTAGTACATTTTAGACTGATGATCAATCGTAGGATGGTCGAAACTTTGGTCAAACTGTGACTGCTAGGGAGGTTCTAGGGTTGTACAAGCAGCAGACACCATTTATCTTGTAACCATTGATTGTAACACCCGAAACTCAACGAATCATTTAATGGCTTACAATTTCGTATTGATCTCAGTAGGTCAAATGAACCCTGGTATCAATACACAATAGTTGAGTTGTTTGAAAGTTAAATCCGTTACCTAACTTAACGGCCAAAACCGGCCAGCGCTATTCTCAAAAATCGCCAATTAATTTTCATTATTCTTTTCATTTTTTGTCTCAAAAACATAGGTTATGACCCCTCGTTGGAACGAGCTCGACGAGCTCGTTCCAACGAGGGGTCATAACATATGTTTTTGAGACAAAAAATGAAAAAAATTAGTTTTTCAAGAATTATTTTTGCAAGTGTCGTCTGCTTTTCAGGTTAGGTAAAGGGTTAAAGCCGTTACCTAACGAACTGGTCGCATCCGCCCGCGTAATTTACGTAATAAGCGGTGAGAAAGAATTTTTGTTCAAGAAATTTAACAAAACCATATCATTTGACCCCCCCCCCCCCCCCTCATTGGAACGAGCTCGTCGAGGTCGTTCCAATGCTGGGCAACATGATATGGTTTGTTATTGTGTGTGTGCGGGGGGGGGGGGGGGGGGGGATTAAAAATAACAATATTTAAAATAATAAATTTTGATGTCGTGTGCGTTGGGTAAAGGGTTAACAGACGTTCGAACCCAAGCTCTCAGGCCACAAAAAAAATTCTGTTTGGAATCCAACGCTGTTATGAGCTTTTTGTTTATCCACTTTTCGCGGAGTTTGTGTACTCACTACGATATATAGCCTAGATATTCTTTCGTTCTCGACTTATAGTTATTTGAATCAATAAGCATTCAATTCGTATTGAAAGCATCAATATATTAACAAATGTAGTGGAACTGCGGGACGTAATCATAAACAACAGCTGTGGTGAAGCTTCATTCATAATTATTTAGTCCAATGTGTATTTATTTATTTATTTATTTATTTATTTATTTATTTATTTATTGGGGTTTAACGACACTTTCGATAGCCAGAGTCACCTCGTGTCGAACAGTTTTACAGGTGGAGAAAGCCGGATTACCCGCAGAGAACCACAGAGCAACGGCAAGCAACTGTCAGACTACCCAACATACTAACTGCACACAAGCAGGGTTAGCACTGGTTGAAGACAAGTGCACCATCGACATGCAGTACGCCTTAATACACAACGCCAGCGTACCCCCACGTGGGCAATGGGATGAAGTGTCTTTCCCAAGGACACAACGCGGTTGCAGCAGATGGGGTTCGAACAGAGGACCTCTCGGCTTTCAGCCTGCACCTCTACTAACTGAGCCACCGCGCCATTGTCTAATGTCTAACGGTATTGGTAAAACCATTAAAGATTCGGTCAAATCAAGTCTCGATTGATAAACATTTCATGTGTCCATTCAACGCAAATGAATGTTTATAGTATTATTACACGCATGTTCTATGAAATCCCCATTTTCAGCAACACTAAACCATGCAGAAAATGAAAATCCGTTCCGTACACATGTGCGGAGCGGAAATCGTTGACGGACTATTTTTAAATAGAGGCCAAATTTCACTGGAATTTTCTACAAATCGTGCACCACAATTACAATTTGAATCGCTAGCGATAGCTAAAAATAGTAGCACGGGTTCCCCTCGCAAATATGATTGGCTGTAAAATGTGTTTTTTTTGTTGATAGCAACTGTTGTCAAATGAATTGCTGAGTGTCCTGCTGATAATTGCTTTTTGACGTGAAGGTGTGTAATAAACACAGAACGACACACGTGTGTGAATGGGTTAATCGATATGGCACTTGTGCCATCGCGGAAGGATAGAACTCGAGGCCTGCGGCCTCTCGTGTTATCCTTCTGCGCTGGAACTCGTGCCATATCGATTAACCCATTCACACAGGCGTTTCGTTCTTTTTATTTCTTTAGATTCAGTCAGAATGAAATTTTCATTTGGTACGTACAGCAAACTGTAGGTTCACTTTTGCGACAAACTGAAATATTCCAGCCGATTGAACCTAAAAGTATGCGATAGACATTCAAAGGCTAAACTGGTTCCAAGCCATAACAGCATCAAATTCGCTTGCCAAATTGCTGGTGGTTTGAGAGCTTGATTGGAACCACTGTTCCACCTAGCTTATCGACTCTTTGTTTAGAACTTTAGTTTGATATCGGGCTACTTTGGTGGGAGAACTAGTGCTCTTGGAGTCCCCATAGCACCGGTACGTCCCTGGTTGGGTTTTTTTGGAACCCTACCGAAATTTTATTAAATGTTCCAAAGCGGGTGTTGTTTACTTTGAAATTCCTAGACGACTATTTTCAAAATTCCTTACGGTGTATCAGTTTATAGAATCCTGCTTTAAAAAGGTGCATCATTGATTATCGGAGATTCACTAGCAATTCCAGGTTTCTGAATGAAAGCTTCCAGTCTGTATTAAGTCCCGTTTGAAAATAATTTCCAACAATCTAAATGGAACTGCAGTGTACAGGAGCCTCATAAACCGGAACAGAAAAATAGATCATGCTATAACATGCCTGGTACAGTCATATCATGATTACTGCTGTTTTCACACGCAAACAACGAAACTTAACCCTCTAAACACTGATGTCAAAATGCGGAAATCGTTGACGGACTAATTTTAAATATTAGATGTCACGTGACTTTCCCGCGTTCTGATTGGTTGAACAGAAACACCCTATTTTCCGATAGTTCGTCAGCGAACTCGCACAGACCTCCTATCATTTTTGAAAAAAGAATAGTGCACGGTAATAGTGCACGGTTATAAATAGTAACATTCGAATTCGCTTAGAAAATTCCATTGAAGCGTAAATACTTTGCAAGACATCTCGTCCTATATACATTGTTACATTTAGTTTGGAGAAATAAAAATATGTATCGAAATTGATGTTTGTAGTAGTGTTGGGGGCGGGGAGGGGGTTAATGGAATAATGGTATTGTGTTTCTTGGGGTTTTGGTTCTCTACCTCTCTATCCCAGAACTATGAGTGGCAGAATTAACTTAGTTTACCTTTTTCTTTTCTCTTTGGCTGTGAATAAGAATATTATCTTGCATATATGACCGATGAAGACCCCCCCCCCCCCCCCCCACACACACACATCTAATATAATAAGTATAGCATGACTTTTCGTTGACTATGCCAAAATAGTGGTCCTCGAGGAGAGAATAGTCCCTCCGCTACGCGTCGGGACTATCCTCTCCTCGTGGAACACTATTTTGGCATAGTCAACTCAAAGCCATGCTATATTTATTAAATAGAAGCCAAATTTCACTGGAATTTCAAGTAGCAACTTTTTCCACAGTGCGACTAGGTAAATTCCTAGATAAATTCCTGCAAAATGTCTCCCATAATGCAATTAGGAATTTAACCAATTCAATCTTGTTTGTCAGAGTTTAGTGAGCGCTGTCAAACAAGTTTGAATTGGTTAAATTACCAATTCAAACTTGTTTGACAACGCTCACTGAGCTCTGACAAACAAGATTGAACTGGTTAAATTCCTAATGGCATTATGGGAAAACTTTTGCAGCTTGAAATTTTGACATTTCACCATCAGTGTGTGGAGAGTTAATCACAATTTTGAAATGTCTAAAAGATCTCGGTCTCGTTAAAAGCATCGCCTGAGAATTACAGCGTTCCAAATGCCATTTTTGATTTTTTGAGAAAACGAGGAACAAAGATTTGCGCATCTGTCATTTGTACATCTTTTGGCGTAGAATAATGAAATTCTTGTGCAATGTTATTAGAATTTATTATTATAATATTTTTGTCACACTTTCCATAACCATGCTTATTACACGCCTATTACTTTTCCTGCAGTTCCATATTTGCAAATCCGTACGGAACATGTGTTCATATTGATTTCGTTGACGACCTATTTTTCCACCTGGCCTCATAGATTCATCAAAAGAACTAAACTCCGCCCATTCTCGTAATCGACCAGTCGAAACGTCGCATTCTGACCCATATCAATTTGGAAGCTGCGTTAACAGCTGATAAATTGAATGTCAGTGGAAAATGTTTTTGTTCAAAACTATCAAAATTAACGAAATCAAACTCATTCTATAAATGGAGTGTGATTTTATAACACTTGAGTTTTGACTTTGAAGCGAATATCTCTCAGATAACGACATTAAAAATACGAACAAATAACCAATTTGTACACAATTTTCATTTATATGTTTCTGTTTACGTATCGATTTATCACACGCGTTTGTCAATCATACCTGGGGTTTGTTTTTGTGTTTATTTCAGGCAGACGTCAGAACCGTTAAATTCTACAAATATAAGACTGCATTTCTCACGATTAGTTTAGAAAAGATAATTATCATAGAGGCGTGTAATAAACACGGAATACCAAGATGTGTGAATACGTTCGTCAACACAGCACTCATACCATCACAGAAGGGTAGAACTTGAGACTGCGCCTCCCGTTCTATCCTTCCGCGCTGGAGCTCGTGCGGTATTAACGAACTCATTCACCCATCGTGACGTTCTGTGTATTTACACGTTCGAGGATGCTTATGATTTTTTTTCTTTTTCACGTTCGCCCAACAAACTCTGTCCCCACATTTAAACGCCACCAAAGGTGTGTGTGTGTGTGGGGGGGGGGGGGGGGGGTGCTCCATCATTCGTCAAATTTACAATAGTTGGAAATTCGAAGCCCTAAATTGGAAAAAGCTGGAAATTTCAGAGAGGGCGCTGGGGGAATTTTTCCAGACATCTAGAATTTGTCCAAAATATGGAGTTTTTAGACAGAAAAGTAGTGAAAGTCCTCCAAATATTGATTGAAAAATTGTAAAGAATTATTTATTACATTTTTGAATGAGTTTACCTCATAAGATATAAAAAAAATTAACAAACATGCGTTGTCTCATGTTAATAAAGCACCCATAACTCGAAATAGTATGTTATTATGTTATTAAAATGAAACAGGCCCCGTGATTTGCGCGTTTCTTTTTCCATTTTCTTTCGCCGATAAAATTGACAGCGGAAGTACCGCCCACCTGTGCTCATGTGAACAAAAACAGATTCGTACACGTGTGTACGTCTGCTGTTCAGTATATCAAGAAAAAAATTACGATCATGGTATAAATAAAATATACACAAAGCAGCTTGGTGTACCAAATGTTCACCACTTGTGGTGAATATTTCGAACACCATGCTACTTTGAGTATATTCTATATATGTCATGGTATTTTGGATACGAAGGTGTCCGTTAAACACCTAGAATGTATGCATGTATACGCAACCAAATGAACACCGTCGTTACATAACAAGCACTCACACAAAATGATTATGAAACTAAATGCCATACAAGTGTCCCAAAATGAATTGCGGAAAAGTCTGCTGTCTGCATTCCTTTACCTATTTCCGTCCCCGCTAACTTCGCCCGGTTTATAAAAAATATGATTTAATGGACAGGTCTTATTCATACCTCACACAGTGATTATTCTTGACCACAGGGTGTGCCATGACTTTAACCCAAAGTCATAACTTCAAGGTCATGGTGGCAGATAGGGCTGCACGGTATTTCGATAAACCGATATATACCGGTATTCAAACCAATATCGATTGAATATCGGTGTAATTACAAAAATATCGGTTTATCGTCATTACTTATTTACCCACAATTTAATTTTCAAGATGTCTTGAGTTTTTTAACTGTAGCTCAGAATGAATAATATTATCGCTTTACCCAAGAAATCGTCCGCATGTGCCCACGTAATATACAAACTCAACAGTTGAAAAAATAAAATTTTAAAAAATTTCAGCAAAACTATACCATGTGACCCCTCATTGGAACGAGCTCAACGAGCTCGTTCCAATGAGGGGTCACATGATATTGTTTTGTCGAAATTTTTGGAACAATTTGATTTAAAATAATAAACTTTGGTATCGTCTGCGTTGGGTAAAGGTTTTTCGAACCGCGTCATCAAGGCATGCTGATCCGTTCCGTTATGATGTCTTAAGTCTCGATTGTGGTACTTATGTTCAGATATCTGAACAGTTTTCAATATACCGGTATACCGCGGTATTTTTTGAAGACCGATACCGGTATTCTGTTTTGAATATCGTGCAGCCCTAGTGGCAGATCGTTTGTTTGTTGTAACGTTGTCCAGGAAAACTGAGTTAGTGGATATATTATAGATATGTTACTCTTATTTCATATAGTGCTTGTTCGTGCCTAAGGGTGAGGCCCAGGGACATAACTCAAAATTCAAAGTCACCGACAGTTCATCTGTTGTAACGTTGTCCAGTCTTTAAAAATGACCCAATTGACATATCTTGTACACGCTTACAAAATGCTTGTTTTAAGGGTGTGTCATGAACTTGAGCCAAGGCCATAGCTCCAAGGTCAGCGTCAAGATCACGGGTCGTTCGCCCGTTATTACCTCGTCTGGACCATCAAAACGATTCAATGGACAGATCCTGTTCATACTTCACACAATGCTTGCTCGTTACCCAAAACTGTGCCATCACATTGACCCAAGGGGCTAATTCCAAAGTCAATGTCACAGCCCATTCGATCATTGTAACCTTGTCCACACCATAAGAAACGATTCCGTGGACAGAGCTTGTTCATTCTTTACACAATACTTGACTAAAGGATGTGCCACGACCCTGACTCAAGGACATAACTTGAAGGTCACAGGCCGTTCGTCTTCGCTTGTCACGACATAGACCAAAACAAAAATTATTTGCAGACTTGCACACAATAAAGTTTCACTGAATTTTCAACATTTTCTCTCTATTGTTCTACAAACTATCGCTGTCTCAATCTCTCTTCTTAGCTAATATTGGGAGAGAATCCATCAGATCGTTTTCTTTTTTTTCACTTTCTTCAAATAAGGGGACGATGAGTGCGTTTGTAGTGAACTTCTGGATTCCTGAAACTATAAAGGTATTGTTGAATAAAGTCGAATGACAACGTGACATCAATACCAGGTAATGGGTAAATGTAATTGGCTAAGAGCCAGTAATCTCGCACCGAATGTTATCTTCTGAGCCACTTTAAACATACAAACGAAAAGCACTGTTGAAAATTTTTGCAGTAACCTATGCTCATCGGAAGAAATATCATTATCCCAAACAGAGAACGCACAAAAAGAAATGCCTCTCTCGTAAATATCGAACCAAGGTGTGTCAGATAACAGAAAGAGACACGAAGACCAATGTTTCTTAGAGAGATACCAATGCAACGAGAAAAACTGGGCCAAGCATGAAGATCATCTATATAGAAATGCCGCCACTAACCTGAGACTGATGATTGAGAAAAAAAAAAACCCGAGAACATGGGGAATGTCTGTGTGATGTCGGCAAACAAGAACCGGTTTCATTAATACCTAAGCATGTGAAGAATTGATTACCCGCTTTTGGGATGCGTTGCCAACATCATTGAAGATAGAATACCATTGGTCGCAACCTGCATTAAAAGAGAAACGCAATGACGTTGTTGATCACAATGAAATTCTAACTGACATGAAACAGTATCAGTTATACAAAATTATAAATGTAATGTTTCCTCGGCCTTATTCTTTGCCCTGTTTGTCGAATCTTACTGAAAATTAAAAAAGTGACGCACATTGTACAAATTCCTTACTTATTATTTGAACATGGAACAGAAAGACATGCCAATTCATCGAAGCGAGTACTGTGGACAAATCTTTTTTTTGGATATTCAGTCTGAAGAGACTTAAAGAGTAAACAAAAGAGGAAATAGGAATCCCGAGACTGAAAAGATACTGAGACTTATTGTCATTTTATTATTAACTCCCCCTCCCCCCCCCCCCCCAAAAAAAAGAAACATTATCTCAAACAGAGAACGCACACAAAGAAATGCCTCCCTCGTAAATATCGTACCAAGATGTGTCAGATAACAGAAAGAGACACGAAGACCAGTGTTTCTTAGAGAGATACCAATACAACGAGAAAAACTGGGCCAAGCATGAAGATCATCTATATAGAAATGCCGCCACCAACCTGAGACTGATGATTGAGAAAAAAAACGAGAACCTCGGGGAATGTCTGTGTGATGTCGGCAAACATGAACCGGTTTCATTAATATCTAAGCATGTGAAGAATTGATTACCCGCTTTTTCGATGCGTTGCCAACATCGTTGAAGATAGAATACCATTGGTCGTAGCTAAATGAGACAACCTGCATTAACCCTTTACCTAACCTGAAAAGCAGACGACACTTACAAAATTAATTCTTGAATAACTAATTTTTTTCATTTTTTGTCTCAAAAACATAGGTTATGAAACCCTCGTTGGGACGAGCTCGACGAGCTCGTTCCAACGAGGGGTCATAACCTATGTTTTTGAGACAAAAAATGAAAAAAATAATGAAAATTAATTGGCGATTTTTGAGAATAGCGCTGGCCTTTTATCGTCGTTACGTTAGGTAAAGGGTTAAAAGAGAAACGCAATGACGTTGCTGATCACAATGAAATTCTAACTGACATGAAACAGTATCAGTTATACAAAATTACAAATGTAATGTTTCCTCGACGTCATTCTTTGCCCTGTTTGTCGAATCTTACTGAAAATTAAAAAAGTGACGCACATTGTACAAATTCCTTACTTATTATTTGAACGTGGAACAGAAAGACATGCCAATTCATCGCAGCGAGTACTGTGGAATTTTTGTTGTTGTTGTTGTTGAAATTCAGTCTGAAGAGACTTAAAGAGTAAACAAAAGAGGAAATAGGAATCCCGAGACTGAAAAGATACTGAGACATATTGTGATTTTATTATTAACCCCCCCCCCCCCAAAAAAAAAGAAAAAAAAAGAAACAAAAACAAAACAAACCAAAACAAAAAACAACAACAACAACAACAAAAACACGCACGGTACTGCCAGTAGTGATTTGACAAATTGCACCTTGACACTTTTGGATTATGAAGTACCACCCCAAAAACGAAACAGTTCAACTCATCCCTTACAATTATGAAACGTGGAGGATGGCTTCGACGATTTCCTCGAACGCAACGCAAGACGGATCATACAGAAAGATATATTTCTAGGAAAACTCCTGCAATTCGCCCTTGTGGGCCATCGGAGAAATTTAATTTAAAAAGGTACGTGTACATCACAGATTTTTCAAGTGTGATTGGCCATCGAAAAGAACAGATGCAGTGCAATCACGTTGTAGCTGTTTACCCAGAGACTATCAATCATCGAAAGATACGGAACCTGGAGTTGAAGAAGATACAGAATCTGAAGAAGAAAAAGAATAAATCGATCAGCATTAAGAAGATTTAAAAAAAAAACTAGCGAACAGTTTTATGAACGATGGAATGGTCAAAGAAACCGACTCTCTCGAAAAGGTCGCCAAAGAGGCTGTCTTGTTCCAGAAAACTGAATATGCTCGTGTGTGCATGACGAATTTCCATTTATGCAGTAAGCAAACCTCCGTTTAGAAGATCATTTCGCCCTTTACTTAACATGAAAAGCAGACGACACTTGCAAAAAATAATTCTTGAATAAATAATTTTTTTCATTTTGTGTCTCAAAAACATGGGTTATGACCCCTCATTGGAACGAGCTCGTTCCAGCGAGGGGTCATAACCTATGTTTTTGAGAAAAATAATGAAAAAAGTAATGAAAATTAATTGGCGATTTTTGAGAATAACGCTGGCCGGTTTTTGCCGTTACGTTGGGTAAAGAGTTAATAGGAAAAATGTCTTGAAATTGAAAAACTTGTTACAAAATTGCAACTTCGATATAGTCTTCCAAACAATATGCCCAAAGAATGTGCGTTTGAACACTTTGCTAACATTTATTTACATGCCTTTGCCCCCTGCAAAGAGGAAAAACAAACACAAAAATGCATTAAACGCAACCTTTGGATGACATCTGGGCTTTTGCAATCATCTCTTCATAAAAGCAGATTTTATGTAAACAAGATTCAATTTAATTAAAAACAGGAGATAATGTAAAGGAATATAAAGCTTTTCGTGTAACCTTCAATAAAGTTAAGCGACAGATTGCCAAACACCTCCATCCACGTGGGAAGGGTGACATGGGGTTGTTTAGCCTCACCATTAAAAATATTGAGGGACGAGCTAACAAGGAGGGTCGGAATACGGACACGGGCCAAACTCGGCTCGCAGAGCTAAGTTGGGACCGCACTATGATTTTCGTCCCTGCCGAGTGGACTCGAAATAGAGGTTCGTTCTTCGTCAGGTGTGATTACTAATCATTTCAGGCTGCGGAAAGGAAACAATGATTAAAGTAACAACGATTCTTTTATTTACATTTAAAATAAACTCATTCCACATTCAACACATTAAACAATTTGATCAACACAAATAAAAGACTTATCACAGGGGTTAAATAGTTTTTCGTCAATTCAGTCTATCTATAGCCCTGTACTGGCGCTATAGTCCACTCTCAAAATGTTACTGTCGCGGGCTCGCAACAGAAGCTTAAAACACCGAGTCTTAATCTTTTGCAGCTCTGACTGCCGGGGATCCCGACTAGCAATGTTAATTACCTTGTGGCAACATAGTTCTGATTTGGATTCGGTTTATCCACTGTGTCGGCTAGTTTAGCAAGTCTACGTCACAAACCTTATACATGTGTCCTTTGATCGAACTCTCCTTGAATGTTCCTGTCATTTTGAAACACACGCAGTTCATGTAGAACTCACAACTTTAAAATGCGCTTTCGAACTTACGCGAATTGTCACTGTTGACCTTGTGTCGATATTCATAGCATTCTGGTACTAAAACAGGCTACTTCGCGACCAACCTCTGCTTTCCTAAGGGTTAATACCACAATACATCAGCCTACACTTTGAGACAGGTGCGATTCGATCCTCGCTAATGACATCTAAACTTAGCCGTTACTGACATCTAAACTTAGTCGTTACTTGGGTTCGTAATCTACTCTCTAAATTCGGGCTTGTAATTCTCCTACGTCCACCTAATCTGATAATAGCGGCGTACAACGGAGCTGCGTGGATTGCCCAGCAGTTCCACTCGTACGAGACCCTATATAGCGTATCCTATTCGGCCGAACCCAAGTCTCACTCTTAAATGGTCGGAATCCAAGTCTCTCTGAACTAGCTTGTTCTCCACACTTTTATATCTTATCCCAACAACATTTCAAGATGCCTAAAAATGGCACGCGACATTTCTGGAGATAGAATCAGTGACGATTGAAAGTGTCGGTCACTTCGATATTAATTGACTTTAGATGGCCTGAAAATATTTTATGCTGACCAGATATATGCCAGAGAAGTATCCCACTGTGAATCGCCTAAGGATAATTATCTAATTAAACATGTGTGATTACTACACAGAGAAATATATATACATATATTTGAACTTCAAAGTAGGGGGAAAGGGCCTCCTCCCTTTTAGACTGGCTTTGCCTTGACACAGATTAAGGCCATATACTATAAAGACAGCCTGCCTAAAATCTAAAAGATTTGAAGAGGACCTGGTAAATATTGCGTAACGTTGTTAATAAAACGAAAACCTCACAACCATTGTTAAGGACATTTTTCTCCAACGGATAAGAGATGACAGATCCGGATCAAGTAGCATCCCTATTTAACACACATTATGTATTTATTTATTTATCGGTGTTTAAGGTCACATACTTATGCACAGTGGCTAATCGTGACCGTGACAGTTTTACGGAAAGAAGAAGCCGGAGTACCTGGAGAGAACCACCGAGCATCGACGAGTAACTGTCAGCTCCTCAACATGCTAACTCTGTTCAAGCCCCGCTCAAACAGGGTTACGGTTTCAGCGGTTGAAGACATGAGCAAGTACAAGGCGTCATCGAGCCCCATGTAGGCAACCGGGATAAAGTGCCTTGCCCAAGGACACAACGCGGGTCGTCTCGGATGGGGATCGAACTCGGGACCTCTAGCACAGAAGTCCCACAGTCTACCACTGAGCCACCGCGCTCCCAACAAACATTATGATCCTCCACAAAATTACTGCACTCGGTCATCACCCAAACGTGGGTCCTAATTCTATAACCTTACGTCAGTAAGTTGAAGCACGAACTGTGTGACATCCTGCTTGCAACAAAAAGTCTTCTCCGAGAAAAAGTTATTGTGAAGGATATGGAGAAACCAGGAAGACAGTCAATCTGGCTATGGCGACTCTAAACAATATGCCTACACGCATTCATTATATATAATGTATACCATGGCATGTCTATACTTTTATCCCCACATTTTTGGACAGTTCATTTTGTTATTATTAACTTTTAATATTGTTGTCAGATGATATATTGTTGAGTAATTACATTGTTAATGTAGTTATACGTTTTGGGTCCAAATACTCGATTCCCATTGGTCAGCTGGTTGAAAACGTCATGACCAAATGTAATTCATTTTCCAATGAATACATTTGGTCGAACTTTGACCCGCATTTACGGTAGAACGCAGTTGATAGAATGTAATTCGGGTGGTGTTTGGGTGGGTTTTTAACTTTTAGCGCCTCTCGCAGTGATCAACTCCGCTGCTGTTTCTTTGGTGACATTTCCCAACTGTGGCATAAAGCCCGTTATTAAAATACTCGTTTCCATTTCTAAAGCTGTGAAAATTAAAAATCAGAGTTGTGTGCTTTGTTTTTTTGTGTGAGGGTGGTTTTTCGCCTCGTTCGTTCGTACATGTTTTATTTCGTCTTTCTGTTTTGTTGTTTGGTAAAAAGTAGTTCAAACAGTTATGAATCCTTCGGGATTCATACATAATTTGTACCCAATCCCACACGTTCATACTCCAATAAAGATTATAAAAACTGCATTCAATTCTTAAATAAATTTTCATTCATTCTTTAAGAACGACATCTTGCTGAGATCGGCGCCCAGGAACTGGAACACCAATGAGTCGTACAGTGGACAAAGTGAACAGGAAGAGCCTTGAACAGTTTGTAGTGTCGTAAGATTGAAAAGACTAAAATTTGACCAATCACCGAATAACGAAGCCACTCAAAAAAAAAAAAAAGAAGAAAACTCAAGCTACAGACCAGAAGAACAATGGCGCAAAACAATGGCATTTGACCACGAGTGAATGCCAAACGACGGATCAGACAATGAAGGAAGCTTCCACTTAAATAAGAGTCCAGGCCAAGACTGAAACTCAAAAGGCTAACAAGCCAACGGCGCCACTAAGGGGGTCTTAGGGAGTGTGACACCTCTCAATAATTTTTCCACCGGGACATTTTCATTCGAATTGAAGACTAAGATATATATCCATTCGCTCTTGCTTGTAATCATGCACGATCCTTACGACACTGAATGGGAGCACGGAGGCTCAGTGGTAAACTGTTGGACTTCTATGCTAAAGGTCCAGAGTTCGATCCCCGTCCGGGACGACCCGCGCTGTGTCCTTGGTCAAGGCACTTTATCCCGATTGCCTACACGGTGTTACGATGGCGCCGTGTACTAAGGCGTACTGCACGTCGATGGTGCACATGTCTAACTGCTGTAACCCTGCTTGAGCGGAGCTTGAACAGAGTTAGAATATTGAGGAGTTGACAGTTGTTCGTGATGCTCGGTGGTTCCCTCCGGGTACTCCGCGTCCTCCACCCGTAAAACTTTCACGGTCACGATAAGCCATTGTGCATACTATGTGACCTTAACCCTTTGAACCCTAGTGGTCGTTTTCCGGCCTGGAACACGATACGTCATTATATAGGATGGTTGTTCAGTAAATGTGTGGGGTAGACCAATCAATATTTTCAAGGTGCAGCCCCAAGGCTGCACGTTGACAATATTGATTGGTCTACCCCAAATAATGAATATGGACTTTTCTTATTGCTGCCATTGAACTGGCATGGAAGATACCAGTAGAGTTAAACACCAATAAATAATAAATAATACGACACTGGATTTGATACTTGGAGATATGTCACACACATCGTCTGTCAACCGGAGGCCTGTAGTACCCGATTCGGTTATCCTCGGGTATTCTATCAAGTCCTCAGCATGACCAATTTAGAGGTACCGGTACAGTAGGTGTTAATTAAATAGGATGATAAGATGTTACGTTGGGCTCTTCGAATCACATATTTTCGATTCCAATCGAATCTTGAACGAATCGAGTCAGTCATTCGAAAATGAATCGAACCTCGAATCGAATAGAGGCGTCTTGAATCCCGACCGATAAAATATTCCAATTATATCATCAAGGCATGACTTCCGTCGAAGGAATGCCTTGATGGTGTAGTTGAAATTTTACCCAGTATAAAGATTTTTGTTCAAAAACAGAAAGGGTGCGAAAATTCTGTACTATGCACTATACTGGGCTAACCGCTAGCAACAGTAAGTTCACCGTCGATATAGCTTGGGAACTTTAAATTCGCTTTCAGCAGTGGTAGTGACCAGTGAAACAGGACTGAACATAGATGATGCGGTGGGTGCAGATGCTTTTTGTTAATATGGCTGAAATTACACTCAGTCGTTATTTTTAACATTATATATGTACAAGTTCTTTCTCAGCAATGTGTTTTGTGAGACCACTAAAATGGCTGAGACCAAGCGGAATTCCAGTGAAAAGATTCGAAGGAAAACGAATCGGGCAGCCGATTTCGAATCGAACCGAATACCAACTTAAGATTCGAAATCGAATCGAATCTCGAAGCTTCGCAGGGCCCTAATGTTACGTCACGTCTACTGCACGTATATTTTACTTATCCACAACCAAAGTTTTAAAAAGTCTGGAGTCTTTTGTTAGCTATAATCCCGTCTGACTACTAATCCAATTACATCACCAAGACATGCCTTCAACGAATGAATGTCTTGATGTAATTGGAATATTTGATCAGTCGGGCCTTGAGTCGTCACAATTGGGACAAATCCTCCAACGCAATCAGCCATCTTTGCTATCCACGTTTGGGCACGGTGGCGCTGTGTACTAAGGCGTTCTGAACGTCGATAGTACACAAGCCTTTAAACACTGCCAACCCTGCTTGTGCGGAGTTAGTACAAAGGGGCGTCTGACAATTTCTCGCAGCTCTATGCCCCTGCAACCAGTATGCAAACCAAATACAAGAGCGAAATTCCAAGGACGGATGAAATGAAAATCGAAGTTGAGCGACAAGACTAAGTCAGACCAAGATACTTGTCGGCGTTCAAAGAACACAAAGTATCCAACCTGCCCATGTTAAAAGAAAACAGCGAAGCTCGGCTACCCACGTGGCAATGAACCATCATACCGAATCAAAAATGAGAACCAAACCAAAAACGAAATTAAACGTCAAGAGGAAATGCCTTTGAAAACCGAAACACAGTTTATTACCAGATGGTTATCCGGCATTTTGTGAAGAGGAAGAAGATTGGAGCTGGGTGGGTTGGGGCGCGGTGGCGTCGCGGTAACCGGTTCTCGTCAGCTCACCGAAGTTAAGCAACGTTGAGCGTGGTTAGTAGTTGGATGGGTGACCATTTCAGCGACTGATTCGCGCTCCCGCGTTGTGTCCTTGGGCAAGGCACTTAACCCCGATTGCCTACATGGTGGCACGATGACGCTGTGTGTACTAAGGTGTACTGCACGTCGATGGTACGCATGTCTTCAACCAAACTAACCCTGCCTGTGCTGCGGTGTAGAGTTCAGAGTTACGATGTTGGATTGCTGACAGCTGCTTGTCGTTGCTCGGTGGTTCTCTCCGGGTACTCCGGCTTCCCTCGCCCGTAAAACTGTCACGGTCACGATTAGCCATTGTGAATAAGTATGTGACCTTAAACACCAATAAATAAATAAATAAATAAATAAATAAATAAATAGCTGGATGGGTTTCCGGTTTGGTTCCAGTTTTTGTGGCAAACTGGGAAATCGAACCACAGTACCCATCAGACTGATCAAACTACCTTACTGGTAGGGGGGAACTGGACTAGTTCCCCTATGTATTTTTGTCATTCAGTCTATCCGGCAAAGAATACGTCGTGTTCTCATTGCCACATCTCTATTATTGACTCATATACTGGACGAGCCAATAAGGGAGAAAATGTGACAATGAGAACACAATATAGATAAGATGGACTCTCTTCATTTGTTATTCTCATTTATGTTTTTTATGACTCGGTGGGCTTAGCGATTGGTACAGTGGAACCCTGTTAATTGAATAGCCACTTTGCCAGTTTACAGGAGTATTCAATTAACAGGGATTTGGTCACTTTCCTGTATTTTAGAGATAAATTGAGCATTTATTCTATTATATCGTGTTTGACAGAGCTCACGGAGCTCTGTCAAACAAGATATAACACAATAAATGCCTATATTAGATGCACTTATGTGAAATAGGTCTCTAAAGATTGGGTATTTGGTGATTGTCAGTTTAATTTCTTGACACATATTTTTTTATTCAATTAACAGGAGTTCGCTCTATAACCCATATTCAATTAACAGGTCAAATTTCTACTGAAAGTATGGTAAATGGTTTAGTGTTTCGAAATTATATTCAGTTAACAGGATTATTCAATTAGGAGATAAAAAATTAAATGGGCTCCACTGTACTCTTGAACCTCTAAGAATGATCAAAGGGCAGTTATGCTGAGATATTTAGAGACTTTTGCGGTGAGTGGTGTCGTACAAACTATTGCGTTTTTTTCTACGTTAACCCTTTACCTAACCTGAAAAGCAGACGACACTTGCAAAAATAATTCTTGAATAACTAATTTTTTTCATTTTTTGTCTCAAAAACATAGGTTATGACCCCTCGTTGGAACGAGCTCGACGAGCTCGTTCCAACGAGGGGTCATAACCTATGTTTTTGAGACAAAAAATGAAAAAATAATGAAAATTAATTGGCGATTTTTGAGAATAGCGCTGGCCGGTTTTGGCCGTTACGTTAGGTAAAGGGTTAAGGAGCCTTAAGTGCTGTTTACAATATGTTCGTAATTCAGAAAAACTGAACCGGAACTGAGGTTTTTTTCTGAAACTAAACATGAATCTGAAAAATCAAAACCTCCGCGCCCTACAGAAGATCACTGGACTGCAACCACTCAGAATTGTATCCGAGGAAGAAGCCAGATATTACTTGGGTGACCGATTGTATAATACTATGTAACTTTCAAAAAAGTTTCGCTCTATGGCGTACGAACAGGTTCGAAAATAATTATTGAGGTACATACTATATTGTTTGAGGTTCATCCTATATTATTTCAGGTCCATCCTATATTATTTGAGGTTCATCCTATATTATTCCAGGTTCATCCTATATTATTTCAGGTTCATCCTAAAATAATATTTATGACCCTCTCGTACGCGATCAATAATTTGTCCGACCCTGGATGGACTATAATTATTGTTTCAAGTTGAACCAGGTTCGACATCAATATTTCAGGTTCATCCTATATTAATTGAGGATGAACCTGAAATAATTTGTCCGATCCTGGATGGACCATAATTATTGTTTCATGTTGAACCAGGTTCGACATCAATATTTTAGGTTCATCCTATATTAACTGAGGATGAACCTGAAATAATTTGTCCGACCCTGGATGGGCCATAATTATTGTTTCATGTTGAACCAGGTTCGACATCAATATTTGAGGTTCTTCCTATATTAATTGAGGATGAACCTGAAATAATTTGTCCGACCCTGGATGGACCATAATTATTGTTTCATGCTGAACCAGGTTCGACATCAATATTTCAGGTTCATCCTATATTAATTGAGAATGAACCTGAAATAATTTGTCCGATCCTGGTTGGACCATAATTATTGTTGCATGTTGAACCAGGTTCGACATCAATATTTTAGGTTCATCCTATATTAATTGAGGATGAACCTGAAATAATTTGTCCGATCCTGGATGGACCATAATTATTGTTTCATGTTGAACCAGGTTCGACATCAATATTTGTGGTTCATCCTATATTAATTGAGGATGAACCTGAAATATTTTGTCCGACCCTGGATGGACCATAATTATTGCTTCATGTTGAACCAGGTTCATAATATAGGATGAACCTGAAATAATAAAGGATGAACCTCAAATAAAATAGTATGTACCTCAATAATTATTTTCGAACCTGTTCGTACGCCATACCGCTCAGTCATTAGTAGTAGGGAATGCGGTTTTCGATATGGACTGACCGGAGGTGGCGCCGGTGGTGGCACCTGGTTCCACCTCCGGCAAGGGGGGAGGGGGGGGGGGGGAGGTCGAAAGAGATTTTGGAGAGGGGAAAGGGGACAAGGTTGCGGCCATATTTTTAAAAAAAAATTTTTTTTTAAATTTTCAATTTTAATAATTTTAATTGCTATGATGTTACATATTTTTAATTGCTATGACGTAGCATATTTTTAAATTTGATTTTAATTGTTATGACGTCATACCCCCCCCCCCCCCCCCCCCCCCTTCTTAATGCTGAACAGTGCTATGATGGAGTAACCCCCTCTTTTAAATTTCATAATCCGCCTAACAATT
Source organism: Pictodentalium vernedei (assembly GCA_031216915.1). Lineage (NCBI taxonomy): Eukaryota > Metazoa > Mollusca > Scaphopoda > Dentaliida > Dentaliidae > Pictodentalium > Pictodentalium vernedei. The sequence goes on along the minus strand of CM062296.1, from coordinate 731,582,506 downwards.
GGCGTAATATATTAATAATTTTCGTTAATTAAATAATTTTATATTAAATTTAAATGGCGTTTTCGTTAAAGAATTAAATAATTTTAATTGCTATGACGTCATATCTCTTCTTATTGCTGAACAGTGCTATGATGGAGTAACCCGCTTTTTAAATTTTAATTGCTGCTACGTTGTCCCCCAACAATTGGCGTAATGTATTAAATAATGTTCGTTAAATAAGTTTAAATTGAATTTAAATGGAGTAACAAGCTGCTAATTCTCGTTAAAGAATTAAATAATTTTAAAACATTTAAATGGCGTAACATGTTGTTAATTTTCGTTCAAGAATCTATAATTAAATTAAATTTATTTATAAAAACTTCTCAATATGTCTCGAAAAACAAAATGGCGTGTCCGTTTGAAAGAAATACATGTACATGAAATGCTTCCATAAAGCAACATTGAAAAGTGTCAGAGCGCGTAATTGGGGTATCGATTGTATTTGTGAACAATGGGTCACCTACCCCCTTTACATTTATACATCAGTGAAATTTAAATGACGGAGATAGATTGTTTTCTCATTAATTACGGTCTGTCGCTTGTCAAAACATGCCCTTAGGTGTTTAACAGTTAATTATGTTCCACCGCGTTTAAAATTGCCAAAATCAAGAAATGTCCGGCCATCATTTTTCTCAAAGGTGATGACAATAATCGCCTTTAACTCAAGTAAAATTATTTAGGTCATGGCATTCAACTGAATTATAAAAAATCACCCCCGCGGTATCGTGTTTTACTGGCCAATATCAAATGTTTATTTTGGGATGTTTACTAAAGAATAAGCCAGCCATCCAAGTGAAAACATGAAAGAAGTACCATTCTCTAATTGCTCACGCGGGGGCGCGGTAGCGTTGTGTTCTAACGCGTACCTCACGTCGAGAGTGCACTTGCCTTCAACCAATACTAACTCTGTGTGGAGTATGCCAGTTATTTGCCTTTGCTTGGCTGTCGAAAGTGTCATTAACTCACCAATAAACAAATAACCTCTCACTGTGAAATTGGTATAAACGGTGTTATCCGATTAGCCACAAACATGGGAAGAGGATACGCGACTCTGTATTATCCAACCAAAAAATACGAGTTGGGTGTCGACTTGGAAAAAATAACCCCCAAGAGCAACTTGAAAAGTTTCGGCGCGCCGAAGGTACGGACAATGTGGGGTTTGAAAGCCAGTGCGGCCCGAGTAATTTAAAAGTCGACGCGAGTTATTTGGTTCGAGCGTGCGCATTGACAGTGGGTTCAGGACTTCGAGCTGAAAGGGGGACAAGGAATTGTGCATAACTACAAAAATTCTGTGTTTTATTTGGAAATGTGGGTACGTAATTGGGGATCTATTGTGTTTGTGAACAATGAGATACCTACCCCCTTTACATTTATACATCACTGAAATTTAAATGACGGAGGTAGATTGTTTTCTTGTTCATTATGGTCTGTCGCTCATCAAAACAACCCTAAGGTGTTTAACAGTTAATTGCTGACCGATGCGTTTAAAATTGACAAATTCAAGTAATGTCCGTTCATCATTTTTCACAAAGGTGACAATAATCGCTTTTAAATCAAGTAAAATATTAAAGTGATAACATTCAATTGTTTATCGATGAAGTGAATCATAAAAAATCAACCCGCTGTATCGTGTTTTACTAGCCTATATCAAATTTTTATTTTTGGATGTTTACTGAAGAAAAAGCCAGCCAACTTAGTGAAAACATGAAAGAAGTAATTATGGACCAGTGCATTTAAAATTGACAAAATCAAGTAATGTCCAATCATCATTTTTCTCAAAGGTGATGACAATAATTTCTTTTAATTCAAGTAAAAATATTAAGGAGATAGCTTTCAATTGTTTATCGATGAAAATGTATCATAAAAAACAACAATGTTAACAAGCCAATAGAAAGCCACGCCCCTTTGTGATTATCGCTGTAGATGTCAGCCAGTCAGAGGGCAGGAAATCGTCACGTGCACCCATGAAATGTGTTTTCTGATCGACTGAAAATTTGAAGAAACTTTCATGTTTGTCAATGTGACAAGATCTTTATGACAATCTCTGCGCATTTATGTATTAAATGAAACTAATAATTAATTTTGAGCCCGCATTTCAAGAATCGAAGTCGGGGTGTAATGAAGTAGCATATTTTCTGCAGACATTCTGTTAAATTCCACCTCAGATTTATTCACGTGGACGCAGCTGGTTTACAGTTTTTTAATTTGTACAAACTTGTATAAATTTGCTTTAATTTTGTGTTCAATTGAGTAAAACTGGTATTCGATACTTAAGGGTATATAAATTTTCAAGTGTTGTCCACACCACTGAACAATTTTATGACGCTCCGGTTAGCATGTTTAACCAACCTAACTACCCCTCTCCGACCACCCTTTGCCGACTATGAGCACAAAATGAAAATTAATATACAACGCTTCTATTGACTCCCGCCCATATAAGCTTGTCTCAGTCACTGCCCGCGTCTAGTCTATATCGATGTTACAGTACGGATCGGAATTAATTTTCAAGCATCGTATTACAGCACAGTCGAAATGAAATCTGATTTATTGAACCATACTACAGCGCATGTCAAAATTAATTCCCGTATACTTTGAGGTAAAAAAAATCGACACCTTTCTGGGGTAAATGTCGATATAAAAATAAGATAATACACGAGAACAACTCGTGTACCTGCATTTTGTTGATAAAATATGTCTTGTATTAGACCACATTCCGGAATATTAATGTGCCCACTTAATAACAACCGAATTTTTATTGGATCACAGCATTAGTGGGCAGTGTTTGTTTTGAATAATTGCCGAAGAGTCACGAAGTTACAATCGGTAATTTACGTGGATTTCCGAAAACGAGCGAATGCGATAATTGCAGAGAAAGGCACTCGGTAGTTTACGACACACTACAAATAAAACAATGATAAAATCTGAGATATACTGCATTTTTTAGCAATCGATAAGAACCAGAGATCAAAACATTCCAAACTGATTACTGATAAATTACTAGTCGATATGAAATCTGAAACCATGCGATAATTTTGTTGGTCATAAATTACTATTCTATATGAAATCCGTGATCGAATGAGAGAGGTTAGTTTACCTCAACCTCATCTCCACCTCAGTCAACAAAATATGCTATGTTTGAATTTTCGGATTTTCTTGTATGAGGATGGGAGGAGTTATTTGGGAGGGAACTCTCAGTGTTTGGGAGGGGTTGTGAGAGACCTCTCCATATCTGGGAGGGGTTGTGAGGCACTCCTCATTGTTTGTGAGGGATACTGAGGGACCTCTCAGTGTTGGGGAGGGAGTTGTGAGGCACTCCTCATTGTTTGTGAGGGGTTGTGAGGGACCTCTCAGTGTTTGTGAGGATTTATAGGAGGGAGGTTAGTTTACTTCACCCCACCCCAGTCCATTAGATACACTATGTCTGAAATATCTGGTTTCCATGTTTGAGGATGGGAGGAATCATTTGTGGGTGGCTCCTCATTGTTTGTGAGGCACTCCTCACTGTTTGTGAGGAGTTGTGAGGAATTCCTCATTGTTTGTGAGGGGTTGTGAGGCACTCCTCACTGTTTGTGAAGGGTTGTAATCATCGTTTGGTGATCATTGATCACTCGTTTAGTGGTCATTGATCGCTCGTTTAGTGATCATTGATAGCTCGTTTAATGATCATTGATCACTCGTTTAGTGATCATTGATCGCTCGTTTAGTGATGATTAAACGCTCGTTTAGTGATCATTGATCGCTCATTTAGTGATAACTGATCACTCGTTTAGAAATCATTGATCACCGAGGATGGGAGGAATCATTGTTCACAAACACAATAGATACCCCAATTACGCGCTCTGACACTTTTCAATGTTGCTTTATAGAAGCATTTCATATACATGTATTTCTTTCAAACGGACACGCCATTTTGTTTTTCAAAACATATTGAGAAGTTTTTATAAATAAATTTAATTTAATTAACGAAAATTAACAACTTTTTACGCCATTTAAATGTTTTAAAATTATTTAATTCTTTAACGAGAATTAGCAGCGATATGAATTTCAATAAACACGTCCAATAGAAAAGATAACGAATGTTATTTAGACTGGTTCCCAAAAGGTTGTTTTGATTTTTTATCGATCCTTGTGATCAGTATAGCTTGAAACAAAACAAACTGACTCTTCACCTTTGGGTTTAAACATCAGAATTCAAATTTGTTTATTTAAATGAATTTTAATGCTTGAGATGTGTAATGAACACAGAACGCGATGTGTGTTTGAATCGGTGGGTGTTTTACAAAACGAGTTGGAATGGCGTAGTCATATTTCGCGAGAGCCGAAATATGACAACGTCCTTCCAACGAGTTATGCAAACCACCCACCGATTCAAACACACATCGCGTCCTGTCTATATATTGAATCCCGTTTGAGTTTTATAATGACACTGTTTATATATCGCCTCTATTCAGGAGACGACTTACAAAAGCTTAAGCTTGCTACCAAATCCTGTTTATTTATTTTGTTTACTTACAATATTTCCTTATGTATATATATATATTTTTTTAAACATAATTTTATTTCTCAAAATAGAAATGGGGTTTGACAAACAGGCATAGCCAATATCAAAGTCTCTCCCATCACAAATTACAAAAGATAACAAATGGGTGCAACTGCATGTGCAATAAAGGGCAACACATAATTCTGATTTCATTAATCACATTTTATGAAACACTTAATTACATTATGTGCGTGTTGCCTCCAAAAAGAAGGAAATCCGTTCTTCCTTAAATCTTGGGTGATTTTTCGCATGACAAACAGACATTTTCGAACACTGAAATGCGTACTGGTCTATTAGATTTATGACAGCTACAGTACAGTTGTGGTCACTGAAATAGGCTGACACTCCCACTCCCTAGTCTCCCCCTCTCTCTCTCAAAAGAAGAGAGAGAAGAGAAGAGAGAGTTTGGAATTCATCATAGTTTACCCATACCGTTGAAAACGTCCCGTATCTAATATATAGTCTTGGAAAGCTTGAAAAATCTGAAGATTATCCGAATTGGACAAATATAAATCACCGAAAAGAATACTATCTAAAGTGATGTTAAACCTGCTTATTTTGTTCTGCAATTCCGGTCTCTGTAGTGACCACAGAGAACACTCAAACACAAAGTGTTGCTCATTTTCTCCAAAATGCCCACACGAACATCTCGGGTCATCAGATATAAATCTTACGAATTTGTGAGTATTTAAATCACTACAACACAGGCGTAGGTTGGAGTGGTATATTTCCCCCTTCCTGCAGCCAGTGCGGTAAAACTGTGGAACAGTCTGATCTTCACGCCTTAGTTTATTTTTGAAACTTTCAACGCTTTCACTTTAACCCTTTACCTAACGTGAAAAGCAGACGACACTTGCAAAAACAATTCTTGAATAACTAATTTTTTTCATTTTTTGTCTCAAAAACATAGGTTATGACCCCTCGTTGGAACGAGCTCGACGAGCTCGTTCCAACGAGGGGTCATAACCTATGTTTTTGAGACAAAAAATGAAAAAAATAGTGAAAATTAATTGGCGATTTTTGAGAATAGCGCTGGCCGGTTTTGGCCGTTACGTTGGGTAAAGGGTTAAGTATTTTAGCGTCGAGATCATTCCACAGCCTCACCTACGACGGCAGGAAAGATTAAAAAAAATGTCTTGAGTCCGACAAAAGGGGAACCCCCACCCCCACCCCCAGTTGATCGGTATTTCTAAGGTCTTCGAACACAGCCACACTACGGGCCTGGGCACAAGATTTGATAAATATGCGGGACTTTTTTCCATTATTCATTTTATATAATATTGTTAACTAATGTATATTACTGTTCATAAGATTACCATGTTATGTAAGGTTTTAGATTTTAATATTGGTTAGACAGTCTTGACGATTTACATACAGAGGACTGTAGTACTACTAGAATCAGACCCGAAATTTTTAAATATGCATTCCCCTCTCCCATCCCACTTTTAGCTTTCCTCGAATTTCTCATATCGGGCAGAACAACAGTTAGCCCCGTGGGTCACGTTAGTCCATGTGTTGTGGCGGATAATATCATGTCTCCTGTTCTCGGTTCTTGTGAAAAGAAATAAGTTACCAAATATTAGTGGGAAAGTCGCGCCGTGTGCTTCCCCAGCCATGAATCTATCTATTCATTTTTTTAAACATAATTTTATTTCTCAAAATAGAAATAGAGTTTGATGAACAGGCATAGCCTATATCGACGTCTCTCCCAATACATTTCACAAATTACAAACAATAATAAATGGGTGCAAGTGCGTGTGCAATGGAGGGCAACACAATTCTGATTTCATTAATCACATTTTATGAAACACCTAATTACATTCTGTGCGTGATGCCTCCAAAAAGAGGGAAATCCGTTCTTCAATAAATCTTGGGAGATTTTTCGCATGACAAACAGACATTTTCGAACACTGAAATACGTACTGGCCTATTAGATTTATGACAGCTACAGTACAGTTGTGGCAGTGGCCACTGAAACAGGCTGATATTTCCTCTCCCAAGTCTCATCCTCTCTCTCTCTCTCTCTCTCTCGAAAGAAAGAAAGAAAGAAAGCAGGAAAGAAAAAGAGAGAGAGAAGCGAGAGAGAGAGTTTGGAATTTATCATAGTTTACTCATTCCGTTGAAAACGTCCTGTATCTAAAATATAGTCCTTAAAAGCTTGAAAAATCTGAAGATTATCCGAATTAGACAAAAATAAATCACCGAAAGGAATACTATCTAAAGTGATGTTAAACCTGCTTATTTTGTTCTGTAATTTCTGTCTCTGTACTGACCACAGAAGACTCTCAAACACAAAGTGTTGCTCGTTTTCTTCAAAATGCCCACACGAACATCTCGGGTCATCAGAAATAAATCTTACGAATTTGTGAGCATTTAAATCACTACCACGCAGGCGTAGGTTGGAGTGGTATATTTCCCCCTTCCTGCTGCTAGTGCGGTAAAACTGTGGAAGAGTCAGTGTCGGATACAAGGGAGGGGCAGGGGGGCGGGGGCGATCGCCCCCCTCCCCCCAGCTCGAGTTGAGATATTTTGAATGTCAGGTTATCAAAGACAAAGATAGCACCGTGAAACTATTGTATGCTTTCAGTGTGCTTCCTGTGGTGAAAATTGCGTTTGTATTTGCGTTGGTACCAGAGAGTGTCTGCTGCAATAGGTCACACTGATACCTTGAGTAATAAATCATACATTTTCGCTATCAGATATGATGCCAAGTCCAGATGATTCTGTCATAGTCTGTGGTTAGTCGTGGCAATCAAACATACTTTAATGCCATCGACACAATTATTTTATAGAACTATATCTTACAATTTGGAACATTGGTGATTGATTGCATGTAATCTGTAATTAGACACGGGTGTCCTGGACTCTTCTAATCCCTTATGCTCATTACATAACTACATTACTAAGTCGTAGGGGTTGTTTGCATAGAGATTATTAGCATTATGTGTATGTACAAAATATGTATCAGGGTCTCGCTCCGGTTCCTAGGGGTAGATCACGACTAGTGGGTAGATCAAGACTAGTCGTGATCTGCCCCTTGAAACGGGAGCTCGACTCTGATACACATTTTGTACATCCACATAATGGTAATAATCTATTTATCTTACAATATCTTGGGGATAAGTCTAGAATATAGACGAATAATCTGTATCAGGGGGTCTGATACACGACAGTCTCAGAGTTAATACAGACAAAATACATTTTGATTGTATGATAAAATGCTTGATAGGAATTTCTTGCATTACATCGGTTCGCCCCCACCCCCCCCCCCCTCCCTCCTGGGGAAAAAATCCTGAATCCGCCACTGGGAACAGTCTGGTGTCCACGCCTTAGTTTATTTTTGAAACTTTCAACGCTTTCACTATTACGTATTTCAGCGTCTAGATCATTCCACGGCCTCACCGACGGCGGCAGAAAAGATTAAAAAAGTCCTACAAAAGGGACCCTCAGTTGATCGGTATTTCTAAGGTCATACGAAGACAGTCGCATCAAGGGCCTGGGCACTAGATTTATAAATATGCGGGACGTATTTCATTGTTCATTTTATAAAATATTGTTAATCTATGTCTTCGCCTCGGTTCTTTCAGTGTTACATAACCAGTTTCCTTATATAGTGCCTATTCACTTGCTGTCAGTGATAATCAAATTGCATGTGTATTTGTTGAAACGACAAACACCGTTTAGAAAGAAAGCGCTATTACACTATTCGAAGAGCAAACAACGGTGTACGATTTGGGTATGAGGTATGATTGAAAAATGTGTATGTACTCGACGTCTGCTTCCATTTGGACAAGTCTTACAGTTTCCAAGAAGGAAGTGTTTTTCCTGATTTCAAAGTCGTATGGTAAACGGAAGGAATGAGGTGTTATGCACGTTTTGTTTGAACTTGGATGGATTGGTAAGATTCCCATTTCCCTCGCCGGATGTTACAAATGGGAGTTTCGGAATCAAGTTGGACGTAGGCCTACAGGGATGTTGTACCAGCCATTTTGAAATACCGAATGAGCTTGTGATTTGTCCTTCTTGTTTCTTGTAATTGTCAGACATTTTCTATATAGCGTCAATATAGAATCGACTTATTGTTGTGCTTCATTGCCTCATCCGCAATGCAAGTTATCCCAAGCGGTATTTTCGTGGCAGCTCCATTGCCCGGCGAACTAAGTATTACAAATTGTCTGGTGCTTTCGTAAGCCAGAGAACTAGTGCTATTGAAATTTTATATTCCAAATTGTACAATGACGCTAATACGCTGCCAGATTAGCGTATTATTGCTATAACAATTTAGTAAATTGTTATAACAGTTCAGCTAAACCGGTATAATAGTTCAGTTAAACTATTATAACAGTTTGACAGTTAGCGAAACTATTATAACAATTTAACAATATGGAATATTAAATTTCAGTGGCGCTAATGCGTTGCTGTACTTTCGCGATCAATACCGTATTTAAAGCTCCAAAAGATGTCCCCAAGCCACCACAAGTTTTAGTATTGATAAGCTGTTCCAAAGCTTCTGTCTGTGTTGGTAATACTATCTGGGTTTATTTCACTACGGATACTGTGGTGTGACGAAACCGATACCGGTGAAAGTCCAGTATCATCATTAATGTCTCATCTGTACATGGCTACCAATTCTCGTCTGTCATTTTGTTGTGAGGACACTGGTAGCTCTGTATATTTTTGACTGTGTACATGCCACTAAGTATCTTCAAACTCTGAAGGTGTGTGTGTGTGGGGGGGGGGGGGGGGGGGGATTTGTCCCACGGTTCATATATACGCAAATACTACACATACCCACGATACCCGGCAACCCATTCAAACAAGCAGTCTGCAATATTCGAAATTAGCATCGTCAGCAGTAGGAGATGTGGAGATCGTCCCAGATTGAATGGACTCTGCAGTGGACCCCGGAAGTGACGTCATAGTCACGTTACCTAGTTATGTCATGTTTAGTAGTCATTGCAGCCCACGTGAGCGGTGATCTTGTGGCGTCATCCCCATATTGATACGTGGTCTTGGTGCGCATGTGCAGCGCGTGTTGTGAGGGTGATACGTGTTTCTGTCGTCCATTTTGTATGAAGGAGGCATATTGGTTTCAGAAATTCTATGGTAGCATGTGGTTCTATGTGACTCAAAGGCCTGAAATAAAACCAGGTATGTTCTGAAGGTGCGACCCTTTGTATAAGAGTGAATCTAATTACCCAAGTAGAACCGACAATCCCCCAAATCACCAAAACCACGGAAAACAAATTTCCCAAGAATCCTCCTTTTTCCAATAATAGGCGCGTTCCTACGTATAAAAGTAAGCTAATTTCCCCAAAATCTACGGTTATTTCGTAGAAGTACCACAAACAACCCGACAACTGTTTTATTTGGCTAGGATATTTCTCGAAATCCTCAGTTTCTACCTATTTATTTCAGGTATGATTTCTGGAGAATTCTACTTATTAAAGTAGCAGATAGTGCCATAGGATGGAGAGGTCTCCTGGGGCGTGTTCTATTGTTCCGAAGTATACTCCAGTAGGGTAGAAGAGCCTTTAAGTTGGAACTTAATTTTGCAGGTTTGGGGTACTCTCTCGTGGCAGAAGAACATTTGACTTGGAACAGTTTTACATTCCAAACCTAGTCTGTTACTACCTATTATTACATACGCTATTCCCGCTACTCTAATCCGTACAGCCTATCTAGTCCTAGGTATCTCTGGTTTCAACCTTTACCCTTGTCCAAGTCTCAGAATGTCTGACCAGATTGCTTCATTTCCCGTAATCTGTACCTACACATACATAGTTATCTCCCTTGTGTAGAACGAAGTCCTATATTTTTCTTAAACGACAAAGACAATCAAGCAGGAACATACATTGCTCGAACAATTCGAATCTTATCGAGCAAATATGCCGTCGAATAATTGCTCGAACGAGTGGCTCCTTTTACGACTCGTATGTTCATCTGGGTATTGGAGGATACCTATGACATGGTGATGAACAATTGGAGGACACCTATTGGCAGATATCTTTTAGTTTAAACAATATTTACTAAAAAAAAACAAGTTAACTGTATACATGCAAACAAGTGTAAACAGGTTGAATGTTTTGTTTCAGTGAATACAATTAACACATAATGTACCAAACTAAATTGTTGTAGTGCGGGATTCGGAAGAAAGCTGAAAGCTTTTGTGAACCGTCTCCCGGGTCTGTAAGCGTACACAGTTTCAATTACACAGATAGAACAGGTGGGTTGGTTGGATATTGTTTAAACACTGAAAAAATGAAGAAAGTAGAATGAGAGGACGAGTGAAAGAGAAGGAAGGCATTTGGAAAAGGTCAACTTGAACGCACAAGACATCAACATTGAATAACCCAGTTTGGGAACTGACTCGCTTGGAGATAAGACAGACAAGCAAACTCTCCGCCACTCGATCATCACATTAGCTTGATGGCCCATTAACAGAAGAGCCACTTGCTGCTCTTTTAGAAGAGATAGTTGGATAGCACGATAGGAGCTCACTTGAAGATGTTGTATTGAGAGATCATCCAGTGGGCGACTTGACCCAGATTCCACCCATTGTAAACTATAATGTCAGAAGCGGTAGGGTTACAATTATTGGAAGCGTTTACTAAGTAGAATAAAGTTCTGCACCATTTCAAATACAGCCGAATTTTCATCATGGTAAGAAATTTGGATCTAAATAGGAGTGTTGTCACATCTGGTTCGAATGGAAGTGATTTTATTGTTGACGTGGGTGCCTCTTCAAAGACAGGACAGAACAAAAGAAAATGTTCGCTTGTCTCGAGTTCACCATACTGGCATAGGGGTGATGGCAACATATGGTTATTGAATAAATGGGTGCTAAGATTACTGCAACACAACCGCAATCTGCGGTGATAGATTTGTCCTACTCGTGATTTTGCATGGCTATAAAATGACGGGGGTCGCAGATTGCCACTGTTAAGATAACTTGCGAAATTACTCACCGATGAATTTTCCCTGATTGATAATGGTATGTCGTTCCATAGGCCTGTAGTTCTCGGTATAAATGAAGACTGTCACAGTTGGGGGTTGCAGAAGGGAACTCTGAGCTTATTACTTGCTCGAAGATTGAGACATCGGCTGGTAGCAGAGACTGTTTGGGGAACTTTATTTGCAATATATGGGTGCGTCATATGCTGAAACATTCGGGAGAATTGTTTCAGTTTGTGTTTGCGTCGTCTCTCCTCAAGGAAGTCCCAGCGGGTTTCATTGTACAACGCGGAAGACCTAGCACTCATGTTTGCGCCAGTCACTATCTTTGATGAAGCCAACTGTACTTTTTACATCTCGATTGTATTACTCGCTGAGCAATTATCCCAAATGGTGCTACCATATTCAAGAAGAGTCCTGATAAAGGCAAAGTAAATCTGTTCCAGGACACTGTGATTAAGAGTAAACTTTTGCCTCCTCAGTACATCTACGCGAGACCATGCTTTACCGCTTCTATGTTCGATCTGGTCATTCCAGGTACATGCACCATTTAAGATAACTCCCTGGTGCTTATGACTTGTAATATCCGATATCTGAGTATTACCAAGAAATAGTGGTGGGTGCACAGCAGGGGTAACCTAGAGCGATATGAGCATGCTCTCTGATTTTTTAGGATTGAACTCAACCAGCTAGGTCTTGGCCAATGCTCTATTGTAGACATATCCTGGTTGATCACAGTTGCTGCTTGGGTTGGATTCTCGGCTATACGATACAATGATGTATCATCAGCGAAGAGCCGAATGCTATACTTAAGAGGTTATCTGTTATGTCATTAATATTCATGAGATATAATAAGGGGCCAAGTATCGACCCCTGAGGAACTCCAGAGTTTATCGGTCTCCAAGATGAAGTCTCGGAGGCAATCACGACCCGCTGAACCCTGTCGGAAATGTACGATTTTAAAAATGCAATTAAATTACCTGAAACTCCAATTTTTCCAGCTTGCGAATGAGACCCACATGCCACCGCTTATTGAATGTTTTACTGACGTGAGGGTGTGAGATGAGGAAATCGTCGGGGGCTCGACAGAATTCGTCATAGAGGTAAGTTAGTTGAAGTATAGTCGAGTCACCAGGAGTGAACCCTGACTGAAATTGACTTAGGACGTTGTTGCTACTCAAGTACTTCCACAGCTGTTTGAAAATACATTTTTCAAAAATCTTGCCAGCACATCTTAGGAGGGAAATCGGACGATAGTTGGTTATGAAACTGGAAGGGTGCTTTTTAAATCGGGCCTTACATTAGCGTTTTTCCACATAAATGGAAAGTAATTATTATTCAGGAGAATATTGAAAATTACTGAGAGAAGGATAATTTACATCCCTTCAGCAACGGAGACTTATAAGATCGGACCCTGCAGTCTTTGATGCATTAAGGGATTTTAGCGCTTCGTATACTTCGCTGCTCTGAATGGCTATAATGTCTATTGAGTGAGGGACGGGTGTGGCCAGTATTGGTAGAGAGTCGTCCACTGATGAGATAAAGGTAAAGTATTCGTTGAACACGTCAGCGTTTTCTCAGTGGCGAAAGTTTTATCCAAATGACTGACAGCCGGAATATCTAAATTGGTGCTGCTTATGAACGTCTTAAGGGGTTTCCACAACTGGGCTGGCGTAGTTGCACGACTAGTGAGTACTGACTGTACGTTTGCAACATTAGCTGACTGTGGGAGACCATTGCGTTTGGCAACACGATATAACCATTTTCTCTGTCTTATTGGTAATCTTACTTCGTAATGCATCCATTTCGGTCGGTCCTTTCTAACAATGATCCATTTGTTGGGTATGTGTCAGGAGGTAGTGTCAAATAGCTCTTTAGTGAACTTTGAGACTATTATTATCCCTGGTGGGTGAGGGCGTGAGCTGGGGACATCTTACCGAGGACAAGATATTTGGGCCAGACGCGAGGCCTGCCGAGTGTCTGGCCCAAATATCTTGTCCCGAGGGTGACATTTCCCCATCTCACACCCGCCCCCATCAGGGATAATTTTTCTCCCACCACCAAAACAGTCTGACGTCATAAAAAGTAATTCAGGGGCGCGTGCAGCTATGTCGAACAATTTTGTTGTCCATTTCTGGAAAAACTAATTTACTTATCGGAAAGAGCGCACAAAAGTTCTGTATATACTATAAGTATATACCACAAAATAAAATTCCAACGCCGGCAAGACAGGGGTTAAAGATTTGTAGCTAAATGAACATTGATACATTCCGATGACGTCATATTATGAATTCTGCAATGTATTCGCAGAACTTTTCGACAGGAATTCCGTGCTACTCACTCCACTCATAATGGCGTTCATCCAAAAATCCATATAAAAGAGTCAGAGTCCTTTGGTTTTACAGTCTGTTTTTTATTTCTATTTTCTTCGACAAACGTTCGTCTGATAATATTTCCGAAACGTGACACCATGTTGTTTGTTTTCAGAAAAAAGTGCGATAATTGAATAGTTCTGCGCTCATGAAATATGCTAGTAAGCCAATATTGGTGGTCACGTGGGTGGGGTGAGACAGGCATATCTCTCTCAGCAGTCACATACGACTTTATATATGTCTCAGTACCTTAGTGGTGGGAGAAAATGGTATCCAGGCCCGATGCATTGAATATATTAATATTCCAGTTTACACTATCGAGCGCGGCATTCAGTTCGCGATAGGGGCCCTGTGAATACAATCAAATTTGCGCGATGGTTTAATAAAGTCGATCTCCAGAACAGTCGGAGTGTGATAGCGGATCATACCAGGTATGAATGGATCTAAGATCTCGCAAGTCTTCACGTTGACTGTCTTATTTACAGCAAAAATGTCAATCAATAAAGTAGAAGATTCCATGATTAGGCCCATCCACAAGCTGTCTAAAATTAAAATATCTAATAATATTTGAAAGATGCCCTCTGGAATCTGCAATCTAATTGTCCTTAAAATCACTAGTAATGACAAGAACAGGTACAGAAGTATCCGTTGCTTTGTCAATCGAAGTGGATATAATATCCCATGTTTCAACAGGACTATTGCGTGGACGATAAAAAAAAACTCCTAAAAGTAGCGACTTACACCTTTCTGTTATTATTTGCGCCCGTAGGCACTTGACGGGTACCAGTTCTAGGTCAGAGCAATACCACCCTTAACGTAGACAGCAACCCCGTCTCCTCTTGACGAACGATTGAAGCGCAGTGGTTCCTGGAATCCACGTATATTAATTTCGTTAACAGGGTCATCATTATGTAACCATGTCTTAGTGAATGCCATAATGTCATCTGACGAGGACTCATACTGGATAATGTCAAGTTTGTATGTTAAGATGGAGGATTTTAATCGCGTTATCGGTGTGTTGAAAGTCCTCGTCAATTGGTTCTGTGTTGGGATGGATGTCTTCGCAAGTTAACAACAGAACGGCCAGGAAACACGGAAGCAAGCACAAAAAATATATATTACGTTTGTATCCAGTAAGCTGTTAGGGACCCTGTAAGGAAGGTCGTTGGGTACGGTGGGTTTCTTTGGACTCTTCGGAATGTAAGATATAATTGCCTAAACGCTCTTCCACGATGGCTGCACTGTGAGAAAGAACAGAACAGACATCTTGACAATACATTCAAACTGTTCCATGCCCTGAAGGCGCATGAATAGATATGTCAATTAGCAAATGGATTCTGATTGTCCTAAAGTGCTTTTAATGCGACGAATGAAGGCTTCAAGGTTGAAGGTGCCTATCCGGGCTCGATACATTGCGAGGTTACACATTATGTAATACCTGAGTGGTACCAGAAACTGAGTGCTCTGATAGTGGTACTCTTCCTGATAGAAGACAGTTCGGCCTGTTGTGCATAAAATACATTCAAGTCGGCTTCAGATAAAGAGAGGAAATGTAAAGAAAACTGTTGGAAGTAAGACATACTGATGATGGATAAGCAAAAAGCGAAAAACAAGAGAAAGAAAAATATGTACAAGAATTTGTGTTTAATCCACGAGAAAGGTGCTAATCTTTGTGGTGGGTTGAGGAATAGGGACATGATTCGATATGGATGAAGCACAGTGATGTGTGTGTGTGTGTGTGTGGGGGGGGGGGGGGGCAGGATTAGTCAAAGATAGGTTTGTGTAGCCTAGATCTTGTGATCTGACTACTTGAAGTGCAGTACGTGGAGCTCGGATCATCAACAAAACATGCAGGCGGGTTTTCAACCACCAGAGAATTCTTGGCTTGGATGAGTCATCAGGAGGGCAAGCAAAGTTGAGCCAATGAACTTCTCATTTGAACCCAGAACTACAGTGGCTATGATGCTGCTTGACCCTAAATGTATTACGACATATATCGACTAATATCTATTGGAGGATACAGTTTGGAGAAAAATTATTGCGCCTAGAGCCTGTTCAGTTCCTGGCTTCTAGGTCACCCCTAGTTCTTCATAACTCCACGGCCACTACTACTGATTTGTCCCTTGTCACCACTGTCTGTCCTTTATTTGTACCTCTACTGTTGGCTACCAATATCTGTCCTGTACTAGAGTACCGACCCTTGCTAGTGACTACCAGGGCTCTCAACACGTACATCACAACACCATAACCCCAACGGGCCCCAAGTTCATATCGCTATCATACTTGGCATCCATACAATCTGTTTGCTCTAATGGCTAGAATCTTGTCGAGTAGTGACTTGAATAGGCATTGGTGGAACGACTCGAATCTAATCGAGAAAATAAGCCATAAAGTAATTACTCGAACGAGTGACTCCTTTTACGACCCTTATGCTTATTCAGTTCAGTTCCTTGCATCTAGGCCACTTCTGCTGACCTACCAATAGTCACCATCATCTGTCATATGATCAGCATCCAGTGTATTTACCCAATAGTGTAGTTTTCTACCACCATTGCTGTCTTGTACCATTACTACTGACTTGTAGCACTACTACAGGCTTGCTAGCTATTTCAGCCTGCTTGAACGACTGCAATCTAATCAAGCAAATAAGCCATCGAGTAATTGCTCGAACGAATGACCCATTTTACAACTCTTATGCTCATCTGGGTATTGGAGGATACCTATGACATGGTGATGTACTATTGGGGGATACTTATCGGAGGAAGATACCTACTGAAGGGTACCTTTTGAAGGATACCTATTAGATCGCTCCTGCTACCTGATCGGCTTCTGGCTTCTAGACTACCCCATGACCTTCATAGATCTTATTGCACGCCTATACTTTTATTTCAATAAAATACACGCTTTTCCTGCAAAAACCGCAGCGAACAATAATTTGTTTTGTATTGTCCTTGAACAAAACGGATCACGTGCGCGGACTATTAACTATTTCTTTTTTTACGTTTTTGTTATTTTTGGCAATAAGTTGTGTTTTTAATATTTTTTTATTAAACTGTAGGTGTGCAATAAACACAGAACAGCATACGCGTTCAAACTTTCATTTTTTGCCGCACTCGATCGATTTCGGCGAAGGGATAATATTGAACAAGAAGCCGAAGGCTTCGAGTTCAATATTACTCCTCCGCCAAAATCGATTAATATTTTTTTTTAGTAAACTGTAGGCGTGCAATAAATACAGGTCAGCACACGCGTTCGAACTGTCATTTTTACCGCAATAGATCGATTTTTACGGAGGAATAATATTGAACTTCGGCTTCTCGTTCAATATAATCCCTCCACCAAAATCGATCGAGTGCGGTACAAATTGACTGTTCAAACGCGAATGCCGTTCTGACTATTAAACCTCCACTGCTGACCTACCATCTGCCCTATGATCAACTTCTGCTGTAGGCACCTCGTACTATAGTATTCCACCAAACCAACAACCTTATACTATTACTATTGGCTTCTAGCACTACTTCTTACTTCCGAGCTATGCCGGATTCTGTCTCGACTCTATCCTCGGTTGGGTATTTTATCAGATCCGTATTGGTCATTACATGTCATTGATCTAGTGCACGCTAGGGTACCATCAAGGGGAGCTGAAGATCCACATAAGAAGATTTTATTCGGATTCCGTAAGAAAGATGTGTTTTGGGGGATATCCATTCGAGGATAATTATGACCCCTAGCATCTGATCGGGTTCTGGTTTCTAGACCACCCCACACCTTCAAAGGTCTAAGAACACTACTTTTACTTTATCCATAGTCACCATCAGCTGTCCTATGATCAAGTTCTACTGTAGTCACCCAATAGTAGGACTTGAGATGGTAGAACCAAGCTGCTTTTAATAATGATGGATACTCTGGATAGTAGGGCTTTTCGTGTGGCTGAGTAGGACAATTTGTATTCTAACATCGGGTGCATTGATGCGGGGAGCTGTGAATTCAGGGGGAGACAATACTACTTGGAGTTTGGGTAAAACATTTATATCTTAATCATTTAGAACAAAGAGTATTAGAACAATTTCGTGAAGCACAATTTTCGTTCGAAAAGCTCGAGATCTCGAATTTTTTTATATCGCGATCTCAACATAAAAAAGAAAAAAATGTCGAGATCGCGATATAAAAAAATTCGAATTCTCGAGTTTTTCGAACGAAAATTTTGCTCACAGAAAGGCTCAAATACTCTGTCGTAAATTTAGACATTAACATGGAAGAAAAAAGAGTAGGATCGTATTAGACCAGGTTCGCGACAAGGTTTGTATTGTGTGGGGTCGCAAGATATCTCTAGTCTAGGGTTGTGGACTTGGTCAGAGCGTCCAGGCATTTTTTATAAAGTGTGGGAGCTTAACTGAAATCTTTTAATGGGCCACCCCAACATGCAGATGCCGAAAGCACGAGCTTTTTGTGGGGGTTCGGAAAAATGTTGAAAATGTGCCATTAAATGGAGCTTCAGGTAGGACCCTGTGAAGCTTAGAGATTCAAGTCGATTTCGGATCTTAAGAAGATATTTGTTTTGATTCGAAATAGTCTGCCCGATTCGTTTTCGCTCGAATCTTTTTCATGCGAATATGGCTTGGTATCAGTCATCTTCATCGTCTCACAAAGCGTATAGTTCAGATGGAAATCATACATAAATAATGTTGAAATAAAAGACAAAGTGTAAATTCCGCTAGATTAAAATAAATAGCATCTGTACTAATGCCACTAGCCGTACTAATTCCAATATCACTAGTCCCTACCACTGTTAAATGCACATTTAATGTTTCTAAACAACGTCGACTATGAACTATAACCCTTACATTGTACTATTCCAACTTCATCATCAAGGCATGCCTTCGAGGAAGGCATGCCTTGATGATGTTGTTGGATTATTTCATTAGCCATCACAGACGGAACAGGTTTATAGCACCCCAGTCCCCATCAGTCATCTTCAAGACACCACTGATTCGATTCGATTCGATGTTCAATTTGAATAATAGACATGATTCGGTTCGAGTTTCGATTCGAATTGAAAATGTATGATTCGCATGGTCCTAGCTTCAGGTGGCTTTTGGGGTGAAAATCCACTTTAAATTTAGGGTTGACATTTTTACCACAGCGTGTTTCATATTTTCAAGCTAGCCAGTTAAAGTTCAGTTTACTAAGTGGCAGACTTTAGTGGCGAAAATGCCGGGTTAAATTTTCAGTTTACAGGGGCTAAACAGCTGAATAGTAACTTAATAGATAAATAATTTTATTTAGCTGTACACAAACTCATACATTACATTAAGTGTATTTTTAGTGTCAAGTGTCAATTTAGGGTTGACAAAATGAGGTTTTTACCACAGCGTGCTTCATATTTTCAAGCTAGCCAGTCAAAGTTCAGTTTACTAACTGGCAGGCTTTAGTGGCGAAAACGCTGGGTTAAATTTTCAGTTTACAGGGGCTGAACAGCTGAATAGTAACTTAATAGATACAATTTTTTATTTAGCTGTACACAAACTCATACTTTACATTAAGTGTTAAATATGTCAATGAGATGACATAAAATGTTTTTAGCAAGGAGATGACAAAACCAGATTGGCTGTCTACCCGTCATCTCCCGGAGAAACAGTGTCTGAAAACACCGGATAGGGCCTACAGACTGTTGCTAACCTGGACCCAGTGTAGAAAATTGTATAATAGGACCATTGTGGGAAGTGTGCGCGTGGTATGTGTGTGTGTGTGGGGGGGGGGGGGGGGGGGGGGTGACGTTGAAAAATGTAACTCATTCTTTCAAACTAGCCTTATAATACAGATAGAATCGCTTTATTACATTCGGGGCTTGGTGTGAATGAACTTTAAATGATTCATCGGAGAAGAGTGAGACGATTGCCATTTATTCTGTCAAATAAAGCTATTTATTTAATGCTCAGGCATCAATTCACGCTGAAAAATTAAGTCATATTCCCCTGTCGGTCGGCAAAACGAAATATCAAAATGATATTTAGAAATCGATATTTCATCGTAGGTTCGGATGACGAATCAGATGTACTTTAAACGAGTCAGCACATCAGTAATGAATTCCAGAGTCCCAAATACAAACGAATTCGAATAATTGATAGTGACAGTGACTAAATCAATTCATTAAATCAGCGGTTTCAAAGTTTGACTTTCTCATTCACCTTCCAGCGAAAAGCCGAAATCACTTTCAAATTTCTTCAGTTCAACTTCACACGTCTTCAGTGCATTGAGTTCAAAAAAAATAAAATGACGTGTCTTGTTATTGAAAATAAGAAAGTGGTGTTTTTTATTATTGTTCTATTTCTTTGAAACACATTGCGATTATTTCAATTCGCCAGGCTTGGTAAATCGTAAAGTTAGGGGAGAAATAAGACGGGTCTACTTTTTGTGCGGATATTCACACATTCCAATGGTTGGAGTTTGGTTGTTGTAATTTTTGTATGGACGCCGGTTCGGCACATAAATTTTGCGCCTTAATGGCAAATAAAGGCCACAAATTGGAGAGTTTGTAGTCGTAGAGCATTAAATAAAAAGAAAATTCACGAAAATTTGATGAATGCGTCGCTCGTGAAGATCCTCATATTTCTTTGTAGCCACTCACGAGATATTTTCGGTATTCATCAAATTTTCGTGAATATCCTCTATTTCTTCGGTTACTCTGATCGTATCTCTCCACTTACCGTCCTGTTTCATGTCAATAGCCAGAGAGGAATGTATAAGAGGGTCGAGATATTCAGACTAGACTTAACTCTTAGAAGCCGGAAGTCGAGTTTTCTTGCCTGTGATGTAATACGGCATGTAATCTGGCTGTGACGCTTCGGCTATCTTTGGTCTGGGGAGAATTAAACACCGGGCAGGTGCTTCTAGTCAAGTGTCGTCTGCCTGAACAGGCAGACAACACTTGACTAGAAGCACCTGCTTTACTGTAAGTTTTTCGCGGTATGTCATGTTCAATAAATTCATTCTGATTCCCCGGTTTCTAAGAGTTAACTAACACGTTCTCGCCGATTAAGCCATAAAAGGTTTATCGTTAGCCGCCATTTTTTTCATATTTCCGGACACATCGTCTTCCTAAAACAACAAACTTGCTGATGAAAGTTACGGCATTTTTTTTCATAATATCTCCTCGTCTCTACCAAGTTTATCCTTTGGTACAATCATTAGGAAGGACCTTAGCTACTCTGTAACCCCGTGAGAACCTTGGGAAGACAAACAGTGCTTGTGTACCGTGATAAACAAGCTCTGTTTTACTGGAAAAATATGATACAATCCCAAATGCTTGGGGTGGAGGCCCTCTAAAGTGGGCAACATGGGTTTAAATAATTGACTAAACATGACTTTATCTCCATGCTACGGTTACTATTATTGTGCAGAAATATGTGACCTTAAACACCAACATTATTTATTGGTGCTTGAGATAACATATTTCTGAACAATGGCTAATAGTGACCGTAACATGGATATAGAGTCAAGTCCAGCCAATCGTTTGTACCCATTTTAAAGGACTTACACCCCAGGCACGAGGGACAGGGTTCTATTTTACCAGTAAAACAGAGCTGGTTTACCACAGTAAACAAGCACTGCTTCACTTCCTACATCACACTGTGTGGCTCATTGGTTAGATCATTTGACTTGAGTTATATTGTTAACCAGGGACCGACCTGAGCATTTAAAAATAGGAGCCAGACTTGGAGCCTACTTTTGAAATCAAGAAGCCAGGTTTACTTCTTAGCCGGTAAAGTTTTAAATTATTGTTGATTGTCAAAATTTGTTCATGTGTTTTCCCTTGTTACAATTTATGGGAGAGTGCCTATAGGCACTCTCCCATAAATTGTAACAAGGCAAATCCACAGAAATGATATAATGTTACTTCAAAGATAATATGAAGTACATTTACAGAACAGGAAGTCTTTATGTTGTAGCACTTTTACACCAGCATAAAGCCCAAATATGGGCATCAAGCACTCAATCAGTTAACTGTAGTTATATTACTTTTTGATAATCTTCTTGTTTGAAGCTTTCATCTGTGTAGAACATACATTTTTTCATTTAATTACATTCGTATTTGGCATAATTAAAGTTGTTTCTAAAATGATTGAAAAACCATTCATTTTCACAATATTTCCAGGTCAAGTCTTGGCTGCCTGAGTGTGCAATGGGGGAAATGGGGTCTTACGGTTATGAGCCAACTTAGAAGCCCATATTTAAGATTGAGGAGCCGGATCAGAATTTTAGGAGTCACATTCACACTGGCTCCTTATTAGGTCGTTCCCTGTTGTTAATCCGTGGGGTGCATTTATGTTTGCGCTTGCGGAATGGATAATCTGTTTGCGAGATAACACGTCTAACGACAAATCATCAGGGAGGGTCAGTATTTATTTATTGATGTTTAAGGTCACATATTTATGCACAATGGCTAATCATGACCGCGACAGTTTTACGGGTGGAGGAAGCCGGAGTACCCGGAGAGAACCACCGAGCAACGACGAGCAGCTGTCAGCTCCCCAACATCGTAACTCTGCACTGCCGCACAGGCAGGGTTAGATTGATTGAAGACATGCGTACCATCGACGTGCAGTACGCCTTAGTACACGGCGTCATCGTGCCCCCACGCGGGCAATGGAGATGAAGTGTCTTGCCCAAGGACACAACGCGGTTGCCGCAGGTGGGATTCGAACCGAGGACCTCTCGGCTTGCAGCCTGCACCTCTACCTACTGAGCCACCGCGCTCCCAGGGAGGGTCAGTAACAGTTTAACTCTGCAGTCCCCCTAGGCCCGTGAGGTTAAATTATTACTAATCCTCTCCACAAATGTAATTAATATTCTGTAGGATGATGTCATCCAGAAACATGCACCCTAAAAATTTGTTCTGTTTCACGAGAATCGGGTTTGATTGTCGTAAAAGTTTACTGCGAGAATCAACTTCAAGTTCTTAAATAATTTTGAATTAGATCGTACAGTTAAACTCTTATGGGTGCAACCAGTACATATTTAACAGCAAAATACTGACCTAATATTCATACATTTTCATGAGTTAACCCTTATGGCCAAGTTTCAATTTTGGTGAGTTTTAACATACAAGGTTTTGGTGGTCTTGCTAATGAAAGTTAAAAAGGCCTTGTCGGTGGTTTGTAGTGAAGTCTTGACGGCCTATATAAAACAAATAAATAGAATTCCCCAGGACTTTAACCCTTTACCCAACGTAACGGCCAAAACCGTCCAGCGCTATTCACAAAAGTCGCCAAATAATTTTCATTATATTTTCATTTTTGTCTCAAAAACATAGGTTATGACCCCTCTTTGGAACGAGCTCGTCGAGCTCGTTTCAATGATGGGTCATAACCTATGTTTTGGAGATAAAAAATGAAAATAATGAGTTATTTAAGAATTTTGTTTTCAAGTGTCGTCTGCTTTTCATGTTAGGTAAAGGGTTAAGAGCACTTTCCAAATCGATGACAAGAATCAGATGAACATTTTGCAAGAATCAATGTTGATTCCTATGTGTTCCTTGCGAGAATCATTTGCTAGCTTCGATTCTGATTCTCGCATGTTCGGTCCGTGAAAATCGGTTTTATAATGGTTAAAGTGGGCAAGGAAACATAAACAGACAATATTGTGGTTTCCGGGTGAATGAAAAACAACATCCCCTGATTTGTTTCTTAGAATGTTAGGGGCAAGTGAGGAAACATACTTCCTCATTCATCTGCCGTAAAAAAGAATTTCTTGTGATGCAGTCATTTTCATGGTCCGCGTTGCTTTTTTTTGTTCGATCGAACTTTTTATTTATTTTTTTATTACTCTGAATCCGTCCCCCATGAATTTGAATGAGTTCATATCCCGCCTAACCCCACGTTCTGATTACAATTGTAGACACAGGGATTCTTCTGCCCTCTTTGGGAAAGGGTCCGGGGCCCATTCGTTTGGGAAATTCCGCACCATGAATGCATCAATTGGGAATTTGTTTTGGGGGAGAGAAACACACAGAGATTAAGAAATATTACCTTCAAATTGAACTGAGAACACGCACAGGCTATATTCGACTTTGCAGTTGTGGCTAGGCAAGTCTTGGCTGCCTATATGAGTCAATATAAAAAATGTACCATTTTGATGTCCCGGAGGGATACCGATTTTGGAATTGTAATTGTGGCCTAATATTTTTGTCAGTAGTCTGGAGGGCCATAGGTACCAATGGTTCCCAGAAATTTTCACATTTCCTATAAAGATGATGTCATTTTCTCCCGTGACATAGCAAATGCATATTACAGAAAATGCCATCTTTGTATGACTTGCCATAAATGTATCATTCGTGGATGAATTCTTCCTGTTAGTGTTCTATCCGAAACAAGGGCCAAAAATGACTAGCCATCAGAATATTACAATCAACACACGTTTGCTCTTACCCCGTATACATTGTAATCGCCATTCGTTACAGAAAATACACGCTCTTTTACAGGAAATACACAACATGAGGGAGGGTGAGAAGGTTGAGTATGAGGCCTCAGATGTTGGTAGAGCTGTTAGTGAAAGTGATGAGAAGGTTGAGTGTGAGGCCCGGGGTGTAGGTAGAGCTGTTAGTGACAGTCGTGAGAAGGTTGAGTGTGAGGCCCCGGATGTAGGTAGAGCTGTTAGTGGTTGTGGTGAGAAGGTTGCGTTTGAGGTCCCGGATGTAGGTAGAACTGTTTGTGACAGTGGAGAGAAGGTTGAGTGTGAGGTCCCGGATGTAGGTAGAACTGTTTGTGATAGTGGCGAGAAGGTTGAGTGTGAGGTCCAGGATGTGGCTAGAGTTGTTAGTGATAGTGGTGGGAATGTTGCGTGTGAGGCTTCATATGTGAGTGATAGTGGTGGGAATGTTGCGTGTGAGGCTTCATATGTGGCTAGGGCTGTTGGTGATAGTGTTGAGAAGTTAAAAGTGTGAATTGCTTATTGTTGGTGGCAATGAAAGAGAGGTTAAGGGAGACTTGTGGTGCAGGAGGTATTGGAATTTGATGAGAATTCGGTTGATGAATAATCTGGAATGACAGTTGTGCGCGCTGTCGGTAACTTGGATGGGCCAGCGGAGAGTGCTACCAGTGAGTGTACCTCCAGGTGTGATTCGCCATTGTACGCTAAGCAAACAAGTGGAAGGTGCCTGTAAGTCTGAATGGTCGAACATCCCCACCCTCCCTCACGAATGCACGGGAAAGTATGTTATAGTACGGTACCATAAGGCTTTGTACCCAGGACAAGTAGACAGTGTATCAGGTTCTGAGTTGTTCGTTAAATGTATGAAACGAAACCGGCCAAAGACAGCGAATTGTTTCATATGGCCTAAGCGATGTACAGACGTGTCATGGTACGGTAATGAAGAAATTGTCGTGGTAATCCCATCATAATTTTGACCAAATTTATTTTGTGGAACTAAGTTTTTAAACTGCAGATGTCAATCAAGCACATGTACGTTTATCGACCAGCTCATCAACTTGATTGTAGAACATTCCAAAATGGGGCATGTGGTTAGTCAAATCTTCATTGCTCGCATTACGGGTGAGTATTATTCCCATTACAATTGACTATGTCTGAAAATTTGGAGCTCGTTCCAATGAGGGGTTACAACCTATGTTTTTGAGACAAAAAATGAAAAAATAATGAAAATTACTTGCCGCTTTTTTAAAATAGCGCAGACCGGTTTTGGTCGTTACGTTGGGTAAAGGGTTAAAGGTTAAAGAAGAACACATGTGTTGTCTGCCCTTGAATTCAGACGCTTTTTATTCTCCGTTAGTTTGGTAAATATTGGTTTTCTGAGGGCTTATGGTTGCTCAGTTCTGGACACCAATTGTCAATTTATTTTGTTTAACTGGAGACTGAGATTGGGAATGTTTTAGTTTGAATTGGGTAAAATCTTGCCAAAGTGCCATTGGAAATATATTCGACCCCTGTAGACAAGCAGGATAATACCCGTTACAACATGGTAATGTGCGGGTTAAAATTATAGACAGGTATCTTACGTTTACTATAAGCGATTTTTTTTATTGACTTCCTTCTGTTTGTTCAAAAGATCAAGCAAGACACAGGCGTCTGTTTACAGAAGAAGACTACGAAATATCGTATGACATTTTGACGATAATATTTTGTGCTAAATTCAATTTGTGAGAACGTGAAAGGAATGCCATTAGGGGGACCTGAATAGTAACAGGTTGCGCTGACAATTTTGGAATACAAATAAATGGAACTGGGGCGTGACCACTCCAAGTGGTACCCTTTGTGGGCGAACATTACGTAAAAATGATGCTTGCCAAGCATGGAATACATTTAGCGCCGTTTATTTCTTATCGCAAAGGTAAAGAATGTCTTGTGTGTCATTGAAAAGGGTCAACTTCCTTGTTTCCGACGTTACGCAGAAAGATATTCTTACCTTTAAAAAATCTCTGCTGTCTCATATTTCGAATAGGCTAATCGGATTTTTGTCGATTTTAATAACAAAAATGTATGTATGCCTTATTTATCATTGATTCAGGCATTAGCGGTTTTGTGCGAACCCACGGACTTACTTTAACTTCAAGGACAGCAACGGTGAGTCAACGCTACGCATAAAATTTTTTACTCAGATTTACTTATTTTTAATTATTACGACTTTGCATGGCGTTCCTAGTTCATTGGCCGAGTTTTACTCAAACTTTAAAACTGCGTTAAGTTTGGCGGATCACGCGACGTGTTGAACCATTAATGAGTTAGCATCTGAATAAACAGTTCAATACGCAGGGACGTGGCTACAAGTGTTCGATTGGGGGTGGGGGTGGGGGGTGGGGGTGTAGGGTAGTGAATTTCCAACTAGAGAAGGGACCGTTAGGGGGTAACCCCTCCCCCTCCCCCCAGTTGGAAATTCACTATCGAGAACATTTTCTAAAATGAAGCCATGAAAGGGGGCATAGAATTGTTTCTAGTAACTGAAATGCCAACACATTTATAATAGAATTATTAGGTTGTTATTATTATTTGGTATTATTCTGGGAGTTGAATATGTGCTAAACAAATGCTCAAGCTGAGAATTTTGAGCAATTCATTCTTCCCTAACATTAAATCAGATCTTATGCAGGAATGATGATTTACATGTTGCGAGTTTCTAGTAGTGCATTTCGAGGATTTCTTTTATTACGATAAGTAACGTACTATAGAAATCTCGTACCGATTGACATCATGCATACTTATGAAGCTCGATATTGCGTACACTGTAGTTGTAAATAGTTACAGTTGGAATTTTTGCCGATTTGAAGCCGAGTTGGGATTTTGGGAAGTAAAGGAGACATCAGCATCTCCAAAAAAGCTCTAAAATCCAGAAAGATGGAATTTCCAACTACACACGACTTGCCCTCCGAATTTCCAACTTTTGGAAATTTTGGCCAGGATTGGGGGGGGGGGGGGGGTGAAACGCCCCAACCCCCCTGTCGTCACGTTCCTGCCAATACGTTAGGTGATTAAAATCCGCTCGATACATAGTTTTCAGCATTTGTCTTAGCTCGAAATTCGATTCCCCGTGACACTGTAGAGACAAGTTTCATTTCGGGGTGTTTCGGTCATGTCACGGAAGGATTATAAACGAAAATTATGAATACAAAATGACCTCCCAAACTACGTGTTCCTACTACTGTTTGAATCCTTGAAAGTTTCCCAAATTCTCCGTAGACCGGCCTGTTACAACCGATAATGTTCCAACGACGCATAATGTTACACCAACGCATAATGTTACAAAAAATGTAGTAAACAACCGATAATGTTATAAACTCCACATAATGTTATAACTTTTTTCAACCCACTGTGTTATAAAAATCGACGCATAATGTTATAACTTTTTTCAACCCGTTATGTTACAACAAATTAACCGATAATGTTATAACTTCTGTATACTAATTCCAGTTACAGCTATTGTAGATGGACTTTACCACTTATCATTTATTGCCGCATAAAGATATGTAATATTTATACTAAAGGTTTCACGTTACATAGACGCGGATTATAATGGTAACTCAATTGTGTGACGTGATTACCATGATCATCCAGTGCCCAACATGGTGAAGGCGGTGGTGGAGGGGAGGGGTGCTATTTTATCTGGTTGGTGCGTTTACCAACATGCGTAGTCTCCGCTTCCATATATGTAGTGTACCATAGTCCCCTGACGCCTTTGGGGATGGGCAAATGCCTCTGTTTCTGCTCGTTTTAGGCATCTAAAACTCATTTGTCGCATATTTCTTTGTCATAAGAATATCTTATTGTTCATTAATTTGACATTTTAACAACTAACAGTGAACAAAAATGAGGTGGAGTTAAAAGAGGTCAAAAAGTTGGATGGAGCAAAGTACATATGGTGGATGTGGTGGGTTGGTAGTGTCGCATGGAACAAGAATAAGATGCGAGACTGGGTAGGAAGAGGAATGGGGTTTAGGAGGATTGAAAGGGGTGGGCATGGATTAGGCTGAGAAAGAGAGGAGGTCATGGATTAGTACATCAGGGTGATTGTGCAGAGAAGGCTTTTTGAGAATGCTATAAGGGAGTAATGCTAGACGGTATGATAATATAGATGGTGGAGATGTTGGAAAAAGTGGAAGTGATGGATTTGGGATTACAGGCTTTGGAAAAGGCGGAATCACTAGAACAGGCAGTATAGGGAGAAGGAGGAGATTGTGGAGGAGGAGTTGTGTTGATGTTGGTGTTGTGGCGGTGTTGGTGATGGTGTTGAGTAGTTATGTATGTTGAAAATGAGCCATTTTGTAGGGCCCCGGGGCAGGACTCCGGAAGTGACGTCATGTCACGTGACTGGGCGGTCATGTTGGGTTGTCATGATGGTGCATGTGGGTGGCCATCTTGTGACGGCATTGTCATGATAATAGGTGGTAGGAGTGCGTATGCGCAGCGCGTGTTGTTATGGGCACACGTGCTCCGTCTCACCCCTAACAACCCCACAATAGATATCGAATTAATCCAAACAACCCGACAGTTTTCAGAAAACTGACCCAAACGCTCCTGAAAACACTCCCAAATAAAGGTAGGATAGTATCCTTAATGAGGGTATGAGACATATGAAGAGGTACTCATTGTGCTCATTTTCATAGCTTTCATTTTGAGACTTATGATTTTGCGCGCATCATGCTAATTTTCAAAGCTTTCATTGCTTCATACGACGAAAAGGGGGATTCCGTGGGTTTGTTATCCTAAAAATATAGGATAGTATCCTTACCTAATGTCTGACCATATAATGGACGCGTAATTTATCACAGAAATGGGTTTATTACAATAATGGTTGGTTTATTACAATAGTGTTTTTTTTAACTCAGAGATAAACTCAGGGGAGGGGGGAGTGTCCCTGTCCCCGGAGCCCTACTGCCCCTTGCCCCTGGAGCTCCTGAAGTCCCAGTCCCTCGAGTTTCTGGCGAGTTACTAAATCGGTACTGGCAGGATTCTGGAGTGTTTTGGACAGTTTCCTGAGGATTGTCGTGTTGTTTGGGGTAATTCGATATCTATTGTCCGGTTGTTTGGAAGTGATTCTACGTAAACGGAACGTGCTCCGTACAAACAATGTGTCCTCAGCATGTCCACGTCCCAGACACAATATTACCGGTCTCACATTTACCAAAATCCACTACAATATGAGACTGTCGAGCTCGTTTGGGTAATTCTATACTACCGGAATATATTCCCACACAATCGAACATATCCTCAAAATACACCCCCATCTTATACCAAGAGGTTCAGTCACCTGGCAACCAGATGACACCTTAGAAACTAAGATGGTGACCCCCAACCATAAAATGGACGAGGGAAACGCGTGTCGAATGAAAAGACATTCCCAAACAAGTAAAAGAAGCTCTGAAGAAAAGTAAAGGGCCCGGTGCTCGAAAACTAAAGCATAGGTTGGGTAGCCAGTTCTGTGGAATCAGCGAACGCTCTGTGTACAGATATCTGGGTAAATCCACAGTTTATCACCTACTGAAAGCTAGGTTTACTAATCGATATGTCCTCAGGCCAATCCGAGCAGCAGCAGTACAACAACGGCACCAAGTTGATATTATGGACATGATCAGTTACAAGATAGGCTATAATGGCAAAACTTACAGCTATGTACTGTCTGTAATGGATATATTTAGTCGTTACGTGTGGTTAAGACCGATGTCATCTGAAAGCAGCAAAGAAGTGGCGCGTTACTTAAAAGATATATACATCGAACGTGGACCACTAAGAGTTCTACAGCACGATAGGGGATGCGAGTTCTTGGGTGCAGTGAAACAGCTAATGAGGAAAAAGGATGTAAAAATAATATCAAGCTCCCCTTATCACCCACAGAGCCACCGAGTCCTGAGAAAAAAAAATTGTTTGACTTGGTAAGCCTAAAAAGACGTTGTGTAAAACGGGTTAATCACCTCCCTCAATACGCCGCAGTTCTAAACGAAGACGCAAGAGAAGAACTTAATTGGAAATTGCCGTTTCAAATATACTTTGGAAGGCAAAACCACCGCCTAACCTTTGCTAAAAGTGCCACAGACAGCAATATGAGAATCGAAAACGTGTCGGCCAAAAGACAGAATGACCTACAACCATTGCCAAAAGACTTCCTCAACTTTGAAACACGTAGGCTGAAAATGAGAGCCGCAGCAGTTTCATCTTCTTCAAAATGTAACCGGAGAATGATAAACCGTGAAAGTGGTAAAAATCCACCGTCTCTCTACAATGTAAGACAGAAAGTCCTTGTTAGGATAAGAAATGCTAAGCACCATGAATCCCAGCGACATTGTGTTCTTCGTGGTACCATACTCAAAAGAGATCTGAGATTTCACCGTTATGAAGTGAGGTATCTTCCGCCTAAAGATAATACTGTAGTTGATAAGTGGTTCTCTGTAAAGGATGTAACCAGTGTGACCGCTGAGGCTGAGAAGAAAAGTCGAGAGCGATCACATAAAGATATACATCGGAGTAAATATTATATTGTGATTACCCACAAGGAAAAACTTCAGAGAGTAGGGTTAGCTGTTCAACTTGACCCAAATGGTGATGGCAGTTGCCAATTTGCTGCTCTTGCAGATCAGCTTGTGGGTATTGGTATCTATAGATCACCAGAGACATTGAGATAAGAAATTGTATCGGACCTTCAAAGGAATCCTTACAACAGACTTGGCGATTATATGGGTGATTATATGAAAAACGGTGATTTTGGGCGGTATATTCAAAACATGGGGCGAGACGAGACATATGGTGATCATATAACTTTACAGAGAGCAAGTGGACTTTACCACGTCCATATCGTAGTTTCCTCTTCACTTGGCCAAGGTGCAACACGTTTTCTGTTTCCCAATGGGCAAGTCAACGCGGACTTACCTATATTATACTTAGGGCATATTGCTGAAGGTCATGGGGATCACTATGTGAGCTTATGTCCATCAAGCATGAATCTCCAGAATATTCTCAACAACATGCAATCATCTAATTCAAATGCTTGTCAGAATCAAGTATCAATATCTGATTCGCCTCATCCTGATGATCGGACGAGTCAGATAGGAGTTGACTCTGTCGACAACGAATCCGTTAAAAACCTGCAAGAAGATGCAAGTGAACGGAGTTGTATACCCATTTTCCCAACCGAAATGTTTGAAAACATAATTGAAAAAAAAAAACGTTGTCTATAGATATGGCCATGTTGGGCGTCTTTAAGGGGGTGTCACAACAGTTTAAAGAACTGACATCTAGGTTTCACCCTTTTCTACACATTTCAAACAATTTGGCTAAATCCATTGGGATTCTAGAAAACAGCAACAGCATTATTAGCGTCCGACGCCTGAATTGTGCTGCTGGGAAAGGGAGTGGTCTGGCCCATCGTGTAAGGGAACTGTTTGGAGGTACCGGAAATTGGTTCAATGCCTGGTTGCTGTTGATAAGTTATCAGTACTCTAGATATATCATAAGCGATATATTCTGGAAATATGTAGCACCAGCAAGCTACACTTTAATTACTTATTACATAATTATTTCTGATTTATTCCAATTTTAGTGGACAATGGTTTCATTTTTTATTCTCGCACATCACTGCATCCCAAATACAAGGGCGGGGAAGGGGAGGAGCGGTAACTCGACAGTCAGATCGAGTAACTTGAGTTGTGGTCTTGAACAAGGGACTTAGTCCCATTTGTTTAATGTGGGCAAGGTAGAACCACGTGTTCAGACCAAGGCTAAACTCGCTTCTGTGGCGTTAGGGTTGCATTGATTGGTGAGTTGCTACACTGCTGAAACATTTAGCTAAGATACCTTGCTTTTGTAACCAGGAGTGAAATGAATCAATATCCTGATCATCTTTGACATTCCCATTTCCAAACGTGTATACAGTAATTAACGTGGAAAAATGAGTCTCACACATACGCATTATCTTTCTCTTTCTTTCTCTCACTCTTTCTCCTCTCCCACCCTCTTTCTTCTTCTTCTTCTTCTTCTCTCTCTCTCTCTCTCTCTCTCTCGAGAGAGAGAGAGAGAGAGAGAGAGAGAGAGAGAGAGAGATAAAGAGAGAGAGAGAGAGAGAGAGAGAGAGAGAGAGACTCAAGCGTTGTCCCATATTACATATCGGTACTTACACGTTATTATCCATGTGGAATATCAACTTGACTACGACTAGAAGTTTGATTTATTCTACTATTGGTGACATTTTGCTTCTACTATATAATCAAATATTTTGGCAGTGTAGTTACTACCCATTGTTACTTTGGTTGGATTGGGTTCATTCCGGTTTACTATACTAAATGCACCTAAGCTTTTGAAAGTGTCCAGTGACTACGCAGTCAACCATATAGCTGGTTACACATGTTTTGGTATTTGCTTCCAGTTTGTTGTATCTATGGGTACAAATTTTATTCGATGTATTTCAATTACATTTCTGAAGATATGTGATCGAAATTTGTCTAATAAGATTTGTGTCAGATTACACTAAAATATGAAGAAATTATATACACCAGCAAATCAGACCGGCTTTGCGGGTGACACCCAACCCTCGCTTGTCCGTGGGATCTCTGTCGTATGTTCCAGTAAAGTTTCGAAATGTCAAAAATACCTCGATTTGTGGCAAGGAGATGCCTGTTATGTTTTATTTTTTTCTGGAAAGAGAGAGAGAGAGAGAGAGAGAGAGAGAGAGAGAGAGAGAGAGAGAGAGATTAGTGATTTAGATAGATTAGTGAAACATTTCACTCAGGACCTAGTGGCGAACTCAGGAAAATATTTTGGCTGATACATATTTGTATTATACTACACTATAGCTCCAAGTAATCCCATACAGGATATTCCGCTTTATTTTTTTATATTTTCTTCAATCAGATATATGAAAAAAAATTATATTTTATTTTATATATTTGAAAAAAATACGAAATCCAACTTGCATGGATCGAAATTTAAAAACACGTATCGGAAATTTGCAAATATTGTGGTCAAGGGAATATCAAGGATTGCGAGTCGATTTTTCTTATCGCCACTTTGACTGATGTATTACCCACAACACTGTCCATTTTGAGTTCATCGTCAAATTAAATCATGTCTGTGAGAAGCAGCCAAGACTTAATTTTACACTGAATGCAAAATGTTCAGTCACTGTTGCAGTGCTTTTTAAAGATAAAAAATATTTTCTAGGTTCAACCCGTATCTTATTTTATTGCATTGCCCCAATATGCTTAGCTTTTCCCAAAAGTAAAGATAGATAGGGCCGGGGTGGAGTTTTACCGAGATATGCTTTAGAGAGATGTAACGTGTGGCAGAATAATCATTTTGACAATAAAAAATGTTTCATGAAAGTCTATTCAATGCCAGTTTTTACCCTAACAAAACATGCCGAAACTGCCCAGAAGAAAATTGCCTACGTATGGCTTACATAACCTGAAATATATTGTACTTTCTCAATAAAACCATACAAATATTTTTATCATTGGAACCGGATCAATGAGCCGGTTCCAATGATATTCATATTTGTATGGTTTGATTGAAAAACTGAGCTAATTTATTTTTAAAATCATGCAAGTTAGTATATTTCCAGGAAACGTTGTGTTGGGTAAAGGGTTAAAAAAACTGAACGCAATGCATGCCTGAAACAATCAATGTAACCCTTCTCCAAAACATTTCATTACTTCGACAGAGATTGCACAAATTTGTCTTAATGCAGTAAAACTATTCAAGACTACTGCGCCTTTGCCAACATGACTTTCGTTTGGTTCGATGAAACTTCGGGTGTCTGCCGTCTGGAAACGTAGAATACTTTATATGTTACATCACGCGTATCTTACATATAGTATATTATACGTTTGCTTAGCCTATCTATATATGTAAGACAAAACAAATATTTCTGAAATCTTTACTGGCTTTCAGTGTCAGGCTTTGAGTATTATCCTATATATAATACTAGGTCGGGTGCCCGACTTCGTCCGAGCAATTGTCACTGTGGATGCGCAAAGATTGGCTTCCACGCACATAGCCGACGACGGCAAATCACTACGCGATGGATCGTACATACAAATCCCAGTTTTCGTCCCGATCGGCCCAGTAGTTTCCGAAATCGTGATTGCGCATGCGCGAATACGGGCCCACCCCAAAGCTGACTACCCGATGGACCCTACATAAGAATCCCAAGTTTCGTGCTAATCGGCAAAATAGTTTCCGAGATCGTTACTGCGCATGTGCGAAGACGGGCCCCGAACCCACGTCCGAATAGCATATATCCTCCCCGGGCCCAAACTATACACCCAGGGCAGGTTTCGTCCCGATCAGCCCGGCCGTTTCTCCAGTCTATAGAGAACAAACAAACAAACAAACAAACAAACAAACAAGATTACTCATATACATATATAGACTATATGGGGTGCCCGACTTCGTCCGGGCTATTGTTACTACGCATGTACAAAGATTGGGGCCCACCCATAACCGTCGGTGGCAAATCACAACCCGATGGACCGTACATACAATTCCCAGGTTTTGTCCCTATCGGCCCAATAGTTTCCAAGATTGTCACTGCGCATGCGCGAAGACGGACCCCAACCCATACCCGGTGGAGAAAAATGACTACCTGATGGACTCTACATACAAATCCCAAGTTTTGTCCCATTCGGCCCAGTAGTGTCTGAGGTCGTTACTGCGAATGCGCGAAGATGGACCCCCCCCCCCCCCCACTCCACACACGACGGTGGCAAATCACTACCGATGGACTCTACATACAAATCCCAGGTTTCGTCCCGATCGGCCCAGTAATTTCCGAGAACGTCACTGCGCATGCGCGAAGACGGACCCCAACCCATACACGACGGTGGAAAATGACTACCCAATTGACCCTACATACAAATCCCAAGTTTTGTCCCGATCGGTCAAGTCGTTTTCGAGTCTATAGAGAACAGACAAACAGACAGACATACAAGATTACTCAAATATATATATATATAATATCAGAAGTTTATAAACAAATCCTTGTGCTGGTAGTTATAAGAAAAAAATGTATTAAAGTTCAAAACAAATACAACGACATCACTGGCTTTTTTAAAAATGCCTGAAGATCCGCACAGAGAGCGGTGAAAGCGCTAGCAGGAATATAGTCAGGGATGTCGTTGTATTTGTTTTGAACTTTAATACATTTTTTTCCTTATATATATAATATATATGCTACTCAAAGTTTGCTAAGCACCAAGTATTTTACACATCATTGTGAAATTTGCTTGTGACATATTTGCGATATTTGTGGTGGATATGATTGAGGCATGTATTGATACGGTCCCCGGTTTACATTAGCTCTCTTGACAGGCAGACTTTTCGTGACAGTCAACGAAAGCATGTACCCCTTGATTTTTATGATGTTTTCGTGTACTGTCTAGATGCACATGACATGCGTAGGGTATTCAATCTTCATTTGAACACACACTCTTGTGATTTAATGATTGAATATGGCAAATGCAAATGTGAGAAGACATTTGTCTGGAGCAGAAATGTGGCGGGCTGTAGGGATGGTGGAGCAAGGGGCTACCCTTCGACAGGCTGGTGAAGCCCTTGGTGTGCACCATATGGGCAAGATTTCAGCAGTATGACACACCTGGAAGACGGCATGGGGGTGGCAGAGACAGGGCAACATCTACAGCTGAAGACAGGTTTTTGATCATTCAGGCCCGTCGGAACCGCATTGCCACAGCAACCCAGCTTCGCATTGACATTCAGACTGCATCTGGGGTAAATGTGTCGACGCAGACTATCCGGGCAAGGTTGCACGAAGGTGGTCTCCGATCGAGAAGACCATCTATTCGCATTCCGCTGTACCAGAACTACGGCCAGGCCCGATATGAATGGGCCATGAGACCACGTTGGATGGACCAGAGAAGATTGGCGACCTGTCCTTTTTACAGATGAGTCAGGGTACCGCCTAGATCACACGGACAGGTGTTTTAGGGTATGAAGTAGACCAGGAGAGCGATTCCATGCAGTCATCATTGCTGAGCATGACCGCTATGGTGGAGGGTCAATCGTGGTCTGAGACGGCATCAGCTGGGATGGACGTACAGGGCTCTGTGTCCTTGAACGTTGTACATTGACTGCACGGCGGTATATTGATGAGATCCCGGATGTCCACGTCAGATTGTATGCAGGTGTAGTGGGTGATAGATTTATTCTGATGGACGATAATGCCCGTCCTCATGTTGCCCGTGCTGTCGGGGAGTACCGGTAGAGGGATGACCAAAAACCGGTCTTCAGCTGCAGATGTTTCCCTGTCTCTGCCACCACCATGCCGTCTTACTGGTGTGCCATACTGCTGAAATCTTGCGCAGGCTCTGGTGATCACCGTATTGTGCACACCAAGGGCATCACCAACCTGACGATAGGTAGCCGCTTGTTCCACCATCCCTACAGCCCGCCACATTTCTGCTACAGACAAATGTCTTCTTATATTTGCATTTGCCATATTCAATCATTAATTCACAAGGGTTTGTGTTGAAATGAAGATTGAATGCCCTACACGTGTTATGTACATGTAGACAGTACACGAAAACATCATGAAAATCAAGGGGTACATGCTTTCCATGACTGTCACGAAAAGTCTGCCTGTCAAGAGAGCTAATGTAAACACTGGGGACCATCTCAATACATTCTTCAATCATATCCACCAAAAATATCGCAAATATGTTACAAGCAAATTTCACAACGATGTGTCAAATATTTGGTGCTTAGCAAACTTTGAGTAGTATAATAATAACATGATTTTGTCAGGCGTCCGGTTTATTAACGGCCCTCAGGGACTAAATAACAGCCCTCTAGCTTATTATAACGACCCTCGACTTCGTCTCGGGCCTTCAATAAACCCTAAACTAAACCTGTGGAAAAACGAATGTTTGCCACTCCCACTGATACAAAAAATCCTTCACAAACTAAAGTGGGAATTAAATATGGCGATTGACGCAATGCAACACAGACACTCAGTGGGAATTTTCTATAATATTCTTAACAGAAACTCAGGTCAGTCAGGTGTGTGCTTTCGGCCGTATACAGGTACAGTCCATCTCAGATGTTTATCATTCAGAATACCTCATTGCTCCTCTATAATTACTACTGTTATTATGATAATACTCTTACTCTGTGGTGATATTCACCTGAATCCCGGCCCAGTTCGACCAGCATCAGGCAGTGAAAATTCAAACACAATCTCTATCTTAAACTACAATATCCGTAGCATCCGCCACAAACTGTCAAAAATAGCAGAAGACGTGGACGACTTTGATATTATCTGTTTTACGGAAACACATTTGGATGACAATGTGAATATAAATGATATATTAATTCCAAACTATTCTGTACCTATTGTACACAATCGTAATCAGTTTGGCGGTGGCGTAGCGGTATATTTTGCGGATCACATCATCTTTAAACAAATAACACACTTGTCATTTGATGACGATATTCTTTGGTTTGAAATTGGTAACAAAGAAAAATTTATTCTCTGCGTTACATACAGATCTGAACGAGAATCGAGCGTAAACTACTGGACAGAACTAGAAGATAGAATTGAAAAGGCTTTAGAAATAAATCCAGCAGTGGTATTAACTGGTGACATAAATTCCAACCTTTTTGATGAGCATAGTAGATTGAATCAATTATTAACCCAATTCAACCTAACAAATGTCGTATCTGAGCCTACACGAATTGGTAGAACGTCTCGAACACTGCTAGACCCATTCATTATTAGCGATGTTGTTACGGTTGCCCAGTCTGGCACACTTGAATTGGGTTTTTCCGACCATCTTGCGGTATTCGCGCATGTAGTTTGTTCTCACCCAACTCAACCCCTCACCTGTCGCGAAGTCTGGAATTACAAAAAAGCAGATTTTGAACAAATGAACAATCTAATTGATGAAACCGACTGGGAGAACTTAATCTGCAAGGAAGAAGACATGGATGTTGCTGTTTCAGCGTTTATGTCTTCTTTCTTGAAGATCGCGGAAAAATGCATTCCACACCATATAGTTACAATAAGAAAATCCGACAAGCCATGGTTTGACAGCACAATCAGACGTGCTCTCCGCCTACGCGATCGATTACGTAAGTCGGCTCTAAAAACAAACAATCCTAACACATGGGCAAAATATAAAGTAGCTAGGAATAAAGTTAATAACATGAAGAAATTTGCTAAAGAACAATACTTCGAAAAAATTGATGATCTGATATCTGAAAATCATGATCAACGTCAATTCTGGCATGTTATTAAAATGTTTCAGAACAATTTTGCGTCTGAACCAGGTATACCAGCCCTTAGAAAGACCGTGGGTGCCTATTCTGATATCTTAGAAACCGATATTGGGAAAGCTGAACTCCTGAATGAAACATTTATCAAGACTAGCTTGTTGGACTCTAAGGGCAAACAATTCCCACCCTTCAAACACAGATCAATTAAATCAATAGCTGACGTCACTTTTACGCAGGAAGACATTGTCAAAATAATCAAAACTCTCAAAACCAGCAAAAGTAGTGGCCATGACGGCATCGGACATAGAATGCTGAAGGAAACGAAATCTTGCGTTAGCAGACCCCTATTTCTGTTATTTAGAAAATCATTGGACTTGGCTGTTTTTCCATCAGAGTGGAAACACGCTGATGTAATTCCACTGTATAAAAAGGGAGACCGCCAAGACCCTCATAATTATCGACCTATCTCTTTACTATGTTGCATAGGAAAAATCATGGAGCGAGTGGTGTTCAAAGACGTTTACAATCATTTTAATGAGAACAATCTATTTTACCATTTACAATCTGGCTTTC
Source organism: Pictodentalium vernedei (assembly GCA_031216915.1). Lineage (NCBI taxonomy): Eukaryota > Metazoa > Mollusca > Scaphopoda > Dentaliida > Dentaliidae > Pictodentalium > Pictodentalium vernedei. Next base: position 731,543,305 of record CM062296.1, on the reverse strand, counting down.
TTCCAAATAACAGTACTGTATTCCAGCTGTTGGAAGTCTACCACCGCCTTTGCGAAGCTGTAGACAGAAGTATGCATACGTGCGGCGTCTTCTGCGATATATCGAAGGCGTTTGACAGAGTGTGGCATCAAGGGCTTATTTTTAAACTAAGGGTATATGGAGTTTCGGGAAGTTTACTTAAATGGTTTCATAGCTACATATCATCTAGAAAACAAAGAGTTAAAATTAACAGCTCTTATTCCAATTATGAAGAAGTCACAGCAGGAGTACCACAGGGATCAGTTCTTGGGCCTTTCCTCTTCTTAGTATACATAAATGACATTGTTGACGAAATAGACTCAATCACTCGCCTTTTTGCGGATGACACGTGCTTGACTGAATCATCCAGTAATCCTAGTAATATTGAGTTGAAAATGAACTCTGAGTTAAAAAAGATAAATGATTGGGCCGAAACTTGGTTAGTCTCATTCAACGCGAAAAAGACTAAAGCTGTCCTGTTCACTCTAAGCAAGACAATTTCGTCACTAGAAATTACATTTAATAATGAAGAAATTGAATTCTGTAAACACCACAGCCATTTAGGCCTAACATTGCAAGCAAACCTGTCGTGGTCAGAACATATTGACAGTATTTGTAAAAAAGCTTACGCGAGGCTATCCCAGTTAAGAAAATTGAAATATGTTTTTAATAGGAAAATCCTTGAAAAACTGTATCTTGCTTTTATCTTACCAATTTTAGAATATGGAAATTCAGTATGGAGCTGCGCTCCCGAGTACCAACTCAAACGAGTGGACGATGTTCACTGTGACGCTGCCCGAATAATCACAGGACTTACAAGGTCTGTTTCAAAAGAACGACTTCTGCTGGAAGTAGGTTGGAACAGTTTGGAAAGTAGGCGTCATGTTCAGAAAATGTGTACTTTTTATAAAATTGTTAATCGAACAGCCCCGAATTTTCTACATCACCTACTACCACAACGTGTCTCCGACAGATCTCATTATAGTCTACGCGATGCATCAAATTTTGCCCCTTTTCATTGTCGAACGGAACTATTCAAGCGATCTTTTTTCCCTTCCTGTACTGAAATTTGGAATAATCTGCCCGATGCCATTCGCAATAGCACTTCACTAATCGAATTCAAAAGATTGATCTCACCAGCCAATTTCAAACCACCTTCTCATTTTGCGACAGGAACTCGTAAATATAACATCATCCACGCGAGGCTACGGACTGGTTGTAGTGACCTTAATGGTGATAAATATAATAATTACATTGGTACTTCCCCAATCTGTTCTTGTGGCAGAGGCGTTGAGGATGCAGAACATTACTTTCTGCACTGCACCAACTATGACGACATTCGTCAAACCCTATTTGACGAATTGAGACGAGTAACAAGTGACAGGGCTACAATAGATTTGTTACTTTATGGGAGCCCATCATTGTCATTCAACAGTAATGCATGTATTTTCCTGTCTGTTCAAAAATTTACTCGGGACTCACTCCGGTTTAACCCAGACCACGGCGCATAGATGCAACCATGTAGGATATGACAGTAATAACGTTCAATACGGGTCAGGTGGCACAACATACATGACGTACCGACTGGTTTTATACATGTAGTTGATACTGTTTCTTGCGGCACTGCATCAGCCAGAGACACCGGAAGCAGGGTGTGTGAAGGGAGGGCATCATCACTATATGTATATAGTGTAGTATGGAGCAGGTTTTTTCTTTCTTTCTGTTTTCCTTATGTTTTTCCTTTTTATTGGTAACTTTTTCACTATCTAATTAAGTCTTTCTTTTTATCTATCCTAATTTGTTTTTCATAATTTTGTTCTGCCATTGTATTTCTGTTATTCTATGTACAGGAGCGGAGAGTTTTCTAAGTGACTAGCACTTGTTCTCTAATCCTGATTTGCATTTATTAATGGCAAATAAAAATATGTTTAATCTAATAAACCCTCGCGCTGTTTTTCATTCCTTTCGGGTCGTTTATAAGGCGTAACGCCCTCCAAATTCATGTTATTGTTATATTAGCAAAATCATGTTATAGAGGATCCCTACGGTTTTTGTTTGAGTGAAAATTCCTTATTTCTCTCTAGTCATGAATGAGATGATTCAGGTATTCAAACGAAAACTGTAGGTATTCTTTTTATTATATGCTCATCAATTTTGCTTGGTAATGCTATTTTTGTAGAAACTGTCATTGTTTACAATGAAATTTCAGAGAAGAACAACCAGGGACGTGGCTAGAGGTTTCCGATTGGGAGGGGGGGGGGGGGTGTATGGTAGTGAATTTCCAACTAGAGGGAGGGACCGGGACGGGGAACCCCCTCCCGGTTCCTCCCCCTAGTTGGAAATTCACTACCGAGAAAAATTTTGAAAACGAAGCCATGAAAGGGGGCATAAACTTGATTCTAGTAACTGAAATGCCAACACATTTATGATAGGATTATCAGGATATTATTATTATTAGGTGTTATTCTGGGAATTGAATATGTGCTAAACAATGCTCAAGCTGAGAACTTTGAGCAATTCACACTGTCCTAACATTAAATCAGATCTTGTGCAGGAATGATCAATTTTCGATGTTTCATCATTTTGAATTTCTTGAAGTGCATTTCGGGGATTTTTTTTATTACAATAAGTAAATGTACTATAGAAATCTCGTACCGATTGACATCATGCATACTTATGAAGCTCAATATTGCGTACACTATAGTTATAAATAATAACAGTTAGGATTTGTGCCGATTTGAAACCGAGTTGGGTTTTGGGAAGTAAAGGAGACATCAGCATCACTAAAGAAGCTCTAAAATTTAGATAGATGGAATTTCCAACTACTCATGACTTGCCCTCCCAGGCTTGGCATTCTTAAAAATGCCGGAGGGCTAAAAATCGCTCCCCTCGCATGCCCCAGGCGAGCGATTAGCTCTCCCGAAGCTTACAAAAGCTAAAAGTGGCAAAATGAAGTTTTGCTATTAATGAATTCTCCCTAGTGGGCTTTGTACATTTTATTTTGTGCTGCTAACAAGGTGGTCTCTGTGAGATGGCTACGTTGCTCCTCCCACGCCTCCTGCACTCGGCAAGGCCCGGAGGTGTGGGAGGGGCACTGTGGACGTCTTACAGAGACCACTAACATGGCAGAGATCTGAAAAGATGTAGGTTTTAGGAATAGGTTGTTATGGTAATCATTATTTCCTAAGGCCAGGAGGGTTAGTTTTCGCCCTCCTTATTTTTTGTGAGGCGAGTAGTAGGCGAGCGAATAAATCGCTCTCCTGAAAATGCCAGGCTTGCCTCCCTGTGTCCAACTATAGGACATTTTTGCCAGGATTGGGGTGGGGGTGAACCCCCCCCCCCCCTTTCGCCACGTCCCTGAGAACAACGACCAAGAGATTGGAAACGCATGAATGTAATCAATGGTCGCATCGAGAGTGAAATACGATATTTAAATACGACTTGCGTATACATCGTGTCGATCAAAGAAATACATATAGCATTTTCTGTTTCAGCAATTTCTCAGTATTTTGGGGGCTAGCATATAATAAATTGTTATAGTCCTCAAAACATAGGTTAAATAACATCTTATTGAAACTAGCTCGTAAAGAGGGATTTAAATGAGCAGTGTCCTTACGTACATCATCATCTATCAGAAAATGGACGAATCCATGGTCCCTTCGGGTTCAGCAAATCATTAAGCCCTTTTGCAAGAAGAATAGCAGACGACGCTTGTAAACAAAATTCTTCAAAAAATAAAAATGCTCACTTCTTGCCCCTGAAACACATAGCTCATGCCCTCAGTGGAACGAAAAGGGTGATTTTCCATTTCGAGTATGACGTCACCGAATCCGTTTTCATCACAAATGCTCAGCTTCAGCTTGATGCTCCCCCTTACCGATAAACAAACAAAAAATTGTCTGTCAACAAACATTCTTGCTTTCAAAAGTATATATTTATATTTGTTAAAAGAACAAGAAGATAGATACCAGCCAGCCCATACCGTTACAAGTAGACACTGACCATTGGTGGTCCATCAACTACAAATTTGCTTGTTGTGTCATATAGAGCTCTTCCCAACAGAGTGCTTCAAGAGTATTCCGTCAGTAATATGAGAGGTACACCAAGCCAGTTGCTAATAAGAACGGGGGGGGGGGGGGGGGAGGGGAAGCCTCAGTAGGGTATGATGTAGAGTATGAGCGCACCAAATGTTTGGCACAGATCGTACCTCACCAAAAACTTAGTTTTTTCGGAAAATTTTGGAAAATATATGGATTTGTGAGATGCGACACGTGTGCGTTCACATCGTCACTTTCTCCCGTTTTTTACAGTGGTTGCGTTAGACGAAGCGTCATGGGTTTAACTTTCCATTTCTCTAACGGTCAACGCGGCCGCGACTAAAATTTCGAGTGAATTTATTAAAAACCCTAAACAATTCACTCTCTCAAAAATTCACCTTTAGGTGCGCTCGCAGGTTTCTCGGGAAAACGCTCGCCTTTTCTCAGAGGTGACACGGACTCGCATTTTAGGTGAATGTTTACGATTTGGATATTGCGTATTTGGCACGATTGCGACGGATACGTGATCATCACTGAGATTCCCATTGACAAAAATTCCAAAACGACACAGGACGAGCGATGCAACGCGGATTTCCGCGAAAAAACGGAGTCCGAATCGAGCTGTGAATTTTATCAGGTGCGCCGGAACTCTCCGGCGATGACGTATGAGGTTTTTTTGGACGAGGAGATCGCTCGTCCGAGTCTAAAAAGTGTGAGGTGCGCCGAAACTCCCCAGCGATGGCGTAGGAAGATGGATGGATGGATCGCGATCGAAGATGTGTAATGCTATATTTTGAGTTGTGAGACGAGTGATGAAAAAAACTGTTTTTTAAAATATATATATAAAACGAGGTTAAAAAAAATAACCGTTTTCATTAAAGAAAAAAATTGTTGTATATATATAAAACAACATTCAAAAGGTAACAGTTTTCATTAAAGAAAAAAAACCAAGAGGCCCCGAGGGGACCTTAATCGCTCACCGGCCAAAGTGGTTCAAAGAAGTGTTTGGAGTCACATTCAGTTAAACATAGTTTATCAACACTACAAAGGAATGAAGCCATGCAAAGGCAAATTTTATGGAAATGGATCTGAACAAACCTGAACCTAACATGCTCCCCTGCCCCCCCTCCCCCAACCCTGCCCATAGAGAGTCCAAATAATAAACCAGGGACTCAAATTGAACAAACTTGAATCTGATCCCACTTGAGCTGTTACAAATGTATATACCAAATATGAAAGAATTCTGACTGGTGGTTCTGAACAAGGAGGTTTTTAAAGAAATGTCCTCACATTGCATTAAGATAGACTTTGGGCTCAAATAGGGAGCCAAAATATTAACAAACTTGAATTTGCCCCCCCCCCCCCCCCCCCCACCCCCTCCCTCCTATAGATGTTGTATACCAAATATGAAAGGATTCTGACTGGTGGATCTGAAGAAGAAGATTTTAAAAGAAATTTCCTCATATTTCACTAAGTTAAAATTCGGGCTCCTTCAGGGAGCCCATTTATTAACCCAGAGACTCGATTTGAACAAACTTGAATCTGACCCCAATAGAGATGTTATATACCAAATATCAAAAGATTCTAAATGATGGTTCTGGAGAAGAAGATTTTTTAATTTAAAAAAAAAATTATGGGTGCTATCAGAGTAATGTTCCTTGTGGCGCCCCCTGTGGACGCGGAAAGTCTATTTGTACAAACTTGAATTGACGTATGATAAGGAACATGCACACCAAATTTGGTTCAATTTGGTCCAGTAGTTTGGGAGGAGAAGTCGATAATGTAAAGTTCACGACGGACGATGCCGGACGACGACGGCCGACGACGGACGGCAAGTGATAAGTTAAGCTCCCTTCGGTGAGAAAATAAGATTACAAACAAATAACTGTTTTCATTAAAGAAAAAGAAATAAAATAAAATAAAATAAAATAAAATAAATAAAACAATGTTTCTACACATCGTTGAGTAGATTATGAAAATTCTATTTTAACCCTCGTCGTGGGGTGGGGTCACAACCCGACTCGAAAAACGTCTTCCTATTTACAAAGCCAGGCATGTGAGGTATCTACATGAAGGGCTCGTTGAGGAGATTTTGAAAATTATATTTTAACCCTCGTCGTGGGGTGGGGGTCACGACCAGAGTCGAAAAACGTCTTCCTTTTTACAAAGCCAGGTATGTGAGGTATCTACATGAAGGGCTCGTTGAGTAGATTACAAAACTGACACTTTTCCATTTTACGTGGGGGTGGGGGTCACTCCCATCAGAAAATCGAAAGTTTCGAGAAGGCCAGAAGAAGTAAAAAAAAACAAAAAAAAAATAAATATTTTCTTACAATTTACATTTATTATCATAAAAAACACACACAAGGACATTACACACATTAAGGAAAAAAAACTGTAAACAAAGTTGTTATTTTTTTACATTAATAAGAAGTAAAAAAAAAGAAAAAATCCAAAAATATTTTCTTACAATTAATAACTATTATCATAAAAAAACAACACACACACAAAATTTAATAACTGTTTTTTTGTCATTAAAGAAACAAACTGTAAAAAAAAGGTTGTTATTTTTACATTTATAATAAGAAGCAAAAAAAAAAATTGTTTACAATTAATATTTATTATCATCTAAAAAAAAATAATCAGTCATGACATCGTCAGTACCTAAACAATTCACATTGAAGAGAGTCGAGAGATTTTCTAAGTTCGGTAGGAAAATTTATAGACTACAATCGCACAACGCCATCGAATTGAAGAACGTGGAGACAAGTGGATTGAGAGATGAATACGAGAAATATACATTACCTTTGAAATTGAATGAGACCGCTCTGGATTTAATGTATGAATGCCAAGATGATCTATTAGCCATTCTTTCGGAAAAGATAAAAAATTTCGATCCAGACGATCTGTCGTTCATCTATGGGAGTAATATATATCCGATTGTTTCTAAAGAAGTGGTCGATAAATTGAAACTGAACAAGGGGGAAGAACAAACGTTCGAGAGTGTGAATCTAGTTTTCAGATGGATTTATCAATGGGGAGATGATAGCTTTAAAGTTAACATGCTCATAACAGACGCGAAAATAAAAAGAGAGAGTTAGTTTATTTATATAGATAGATTTAAATCTTGACTTGAAAAGCTTATTAAAGTACTTATCATGAGGTAGTACGTGTTTTTTTTTTGTTTGTCTTTCTGGTTTTTTGTTATTAAAGAAAAAGAAATTGAAAAAATATATAATATAATAAGAAGAAGTTTAACAATTCAAAAAATTGTTATTAAAAAACTAAAAATATAATATATACATATTAAATAAGAACTTTAACACACAAAAAAATGCCATACACAAAAAGGTATATCGTGGAAAAAAATTATATTTGTCTACCAAACCCCAGTTGAAAAAGTACAGTAGAAATTTAGGAATTAAAAATTATAACCGTTACAAAACTAAAAAATGATTGATCGAAGCCGTGTGCGAGGAGACTTGTGATCTATCACTGGTGAAATTACAAGCTAAAGTGCATCAGTCGTTGAAATTGAAAGGTGTTAAATACATGAAAAAAGATGAATGCATAGGTGTTATTTGCTCAACAGAAAGGGAATGGATGAAAGATCTTCAGTACCAACAAAAACAACTTGAATCGCGAAAAAAAAGATGAGAAGACAGCAACGACAAAACAACATCAACAAACGACTGCCGAGGAAACTAAGAAGAAGACGACCGTTAAACAAAAAGTGGTGGAGCTGAAGAAGGTTTTAAAAGAAAATAATAAAAAAATGAAAAGCGATGCAGTTCGAGATGACGAATTGTTAGAAAAAAAAAGCGATGGATGAAATCAAGAGAGCGGTGAATGAAAAAAAGGGATTCGACACGATAAGGGAAATCAAAAGGGGAGCGTTGAAGTTGCCACTGATTTTGATAGAATGAGACAAAACGTTCAGGAAACAGATGAAGGGTAGAGTGTTGAATGTAGTACGAAAACGTCTAGATAAGGGTTTAAAAATAAAAATGATCTTGCATTGTTTGATGAAAAAGGTCGATGTGAAGAAGGGCGAGAGCGTGGTGGAAGATATCTATTTCCGATCTAAAAATGAGATTGTGTTTAGAGACAACGAATTAGCCGATGTTTACGAAGTGATGAAAGACAAGATGTTGGAATCTATGTCTACTTTTCAAAACAAGGGAAGTGGTTGCAAGTTCGAGAAGATATTGAATCTCGAGATTCATGTGGACAGACATGATCCTTTGAAAGCGTCTTCCTTCATAAAATTAGATTATTTCATATTTAAAAAACAAGTCATGATCAACGTGAAAAATAAAGAGGATAACGAGGGTTTCAAACGGGCAATCACATCGGTCCTGTATCCCGTAAAAAAAGATGCTCAGAGAGTTTCCAAGTATGCAGAGACTTGTAAAAATCGCAATTGGATGGGAGTGCCTTTCCTGACGCGATTGAAAGACATCGAAGGTTTCGAAAAGTTAATATCTCCGTTGCCGTGAACGTCTTAGGATACAACGGAGATGATAAAAAAGGAATAGTCTATCCTTTCAGACTAACTCAAAGAGAGAGACAAGATTGTTAATTTGTTGTTAATTTCCGAGGGTGACAATCAACATTATTGCTGGATAAAAATATGAGTTATTTACTGTCAAAAGCAGATTAGTAAACATAATGGTGAGAGATTTTTCTGTCTGAACTGCATGAATTCGTTCCATAGTCAAGAACCACTGATGCGTCATCGGGAATATTGCAGCAAAAAAGCAAGGCGTTGCCATCAAAATGCCGAAACCTAACACTTACGTGGATTTTCGCAACTACAAAAAAAGATTAGAACCACCATTTGTCATCTACGCTGATTTCGAATGTTTCACCATGGAAATAAATTCTTGCCAGCCTGACAAATGTAGGAGTTACACCGGAAAATATCAGAAGCACATACCTTCGGGTTATTGTTATTACGTGAAATGTTCTTTCGACGATCGAGAATCGTCGAGTTCCTTTATCTACACCAAACGTTCAGATGATGGCGACATGGCTCAAAGATTCATGGAAGAGTTAGAATCAAAAGTTCAAATATTATACAACAAATTTAAACTAGAGGGCTGCCACATCCACGGGGCAGCTGATCCCCCCGAAAAAAGTGTGGTCATCATCCAGAAACTTAAAAGTACATTGAATTTGGCATAACTCTGAAAAAATTGACCAGACCACACTTTAACCCTTTACCTAGCAAACTGACAAAAAACAGCAATCCGGAAACCAAAAATCATAAGATTTTTTAAGTTGAAAAGGGGCATAACTCTGGTAAAATTAATCAGGACAAACCCATTTTCGAACTTGACCCGTATTTTGATATGTTTGCACCACATATCAAGTTTGGTTACAATCAAACTATCTTGAGGCAAGTTACCATCCGGAAACCAAAAATCATAAGATTTTCTAAATTAAAAAGGGGCATAACTCTGGTAATATTAATCAGGATGAACCCGGATTCGAACTTGACCTGTATTTTTATATGTTTAAGCCACATATCAAGTCTGGTTACAATCAAACTATTTCAAGGGAAGTTATCATCCAGAAACGAAATGTAAACGGACGGACAGACGGACGGACGGATGGACAAAAAAAACGCGTGACGACTATATCCCCTGAAATTTTTTTTCGGGGGGATAAAAACCTAAAGACAGGATCATCACACAAGAGCAACAGCGAAAATACAATGAAACCACCCAATGTCTCATCTGTAGACAACTATTTGATAATCAGTCTGAAAATAATAAAAAGTTAGAGATCACGATGACTACACAGGTCTGTTTCGCAGCGCTACTCACAACAGATGTAATTTGAGATTTTGAGATGCTGAATTCTATCCAGTAATATTTCACAATATCTCGGGCTACGACAGTCACCTGTTCGTGAAACATATGGGTGTCAACGAGGAGGGAGAGTTGAGCTGCATCGTGCAAAGTGATGAAAAATACATTTCATTTACTAAATGGAAGACTGTCAATAAAAAAAGAGTTGGCGATGGTTTCACTGAGAAAATGAGTCCCATCCATAGAGAGACACGTTTCATCAACAGTTATAAATTTAGGTCAACTGGTCTGGAAAAATTAGTTGTTAGTTTGAGTTGGGAGAAATTTAAAATCACAAGTAAGCATTTTAATGGTCGACAAGAATTGATGAACATCATGTTGAGGAAAGGCATCTACCCTTATGATTACATGAGTGTTCTTGAGAAATTTGACGATGTCGCTCTACCTTCTAAAGAAGATTTTTATTTGAAATTATACCAATCTCACATTTCTGATGATGATTACGAATGCATGCAAAAAGTGTGGAGATTGTTCGACATGAAATCCATGAGAGAATATCACGACCTCTATTTGAAAATTGATGTGCTTCTCTCGTCCAACGTGTTCGAAAATTTTCTATCGGTGTGTCGTTGACATTACGAACTAGATCCGGCTTGGTATTTCACTGCACCTGGACTTGCTTGGGATGCTCTCTTGAAAACGACTGAGGTTCGATTGGAATTATTAACAGACATCGACATGTTGCTCAAGGCTGTGAGGGGTGGCGTCTCTATGATTTCCACCAGATATGCAAAAGCTAATAATTCTCACAGGAGAAAAATTTTGATTCGGAAAAACTGAGTAAATACATACAGTATTGGGACACTAATAATTTGTACGGTTGGGCCATGAGTCATTCTTTACCGATCGGAAATTTCAAATGGGTCAAAACGTTGGAAGAAAACAAAAATGGAGAGACTATCCTTGTATTCTAGAGGTTGAATTGGATTATCCAGAAATGTTACAAGAGCCACACAACGTTTGTCCGCTGACTCCCGAACGAATGGAAGTGAATGGCGTCGAGAAACTCGTTCCCAATTTAAATCACAAATGCAAGTACGTGGTCTAGTGCGAAAATCTGAAACATTACATCGATCGCGGGATGAAATTGATCGACGTGCATCGAATCATTCGATTCAACAAGGAACCTTGGATGAAAAAATATATCAATCTCAACACGAATTTAAGAATGCAGGCCGAGAGCAACTTCAAAAAAGATTTCTTCAAACTCATGAACAATTGTGTGTTTGGAAAATCTATGGAAAACATTAGGAATAGAACCAACGTTCGACTCGTCACGTCTGAAGAGAAGTCTAGAAAATTAATCGCGAAATCCAGTTATCAACATAGAATCATATTTGATGAAAATCTAGTGGCCGTGCACATGCAAAAGATGCACCTAAGGTTCGACAAACCCTGTTATCTCGGAGCGATCATCTTAGACATTAGCAAGCAGTTGATGTATGAGTTTCACTACGTTCACATCAAAGCAAAATTCGATTCGAAAGCTAAACTATTGTTCACCGACATGGAAGTCTAGCTTACGAAATAGAGACTAGGGACATCTATGAGGACATAGTATGAGACGTGAACAAATGGTTTGACACGAGTAATTATCCCGACAATCACCCATCTAAGATTCAAACTGGAGTCAATAAAAAGGTGTTGGGTAAATTTAAAGACAAGAGCAGTGGAAGACAGATCACTGAATTCGTAGGCTTGAGACCAAAATTGTATGCTTATCTCCTCGATAGTGAAGAGATCAAGAGATGTAAAGGCGTTCAAGCATGTGTGACGAATAAAAGCATCACTTTCGAAGAGTATAAAGACTGCCTTTTCAAAAATTTGACAGTGTATAAAAAGATGGCTACGATTCAAAGTGAAATGCATGAGATATACACCAAATAAATCAATAAGATTGCATTGACAGCCGACGATGATAAGACAATTATACGCGAGGATAAAATACACACTTTCGGACTCGGACATTATTCCACAACATTTCAACAACAACAAAATCGAGAGGATGATGAATGGAGTACGACTGAAGATGTCGAAATGTCATAAATTTAAAAAACACTCGCAAGTTTATAAATTGAAGAAAAAAAAGAATAGAAAAAAAAATTATAAATAAAAACAAAAAAAAAAAAAACATCTTTATGAATAAGAAGAAAATAAAATGCATATTCGTTGAAGATGTCATCTTACCCAACGAACCCCTATCAAACATTGATCTGTCAAAAGTGGCAAAAGATTTAAAAATCAAATAGATTCGATGTGTGTTTTCTAGAGATGCTTTGCCGAGAAAAAAAGATGATGATGATTCAGAATGTGGAATTTTAAATCTGGACGACATCGGAGGCGAGGGCACGCATTGGGTCGTATGGTTTTCAAACAATAAAAATTATTATTTTGATAGCTACGTAATCTCACTGCCGATGGAAATAAGAAACTATTTATCGTCAGTTATTTACAATACCGAATGAGCGCAAGCACCAGATAGAGTATTTTGCGGTCATCTATGCCTCTATGTGCTCAAGAGATGGTCAGAAGGAGATCACTTTCAAGATATTCTCAACGATTTACATTAAAGAAATTTTTTTTTGATATATATAGAGAGATATATAAATAAAAAATTTTTTGGTTGCATTAATTAAAATAATAAAAAATATATAATTTTTAAATAATAAAAAAAAACAAAACAAAAAACATGACAGTCGATAAATTCGGTCGCACTGACAATAATGAAGGTTCCTCTAGAAAGAAAAGAAGAACCACAGTTGAAATTGTTGGTGACATTGCCAACTTAAATGAACGATTCATACGGAGATACGAACCTCGACAAGAACCTTTAAATTTAAACAGTAAGAAAATCTACAATCTTCCCGAGCCAATCGATCAGTCGGATGCCATGACTAAAAAATATGTCGATAGAGGAGGTGAAAATTTTCGGCAGTTGATGAGAGATAACTGCGTGAATAAAGCCATGACGGATGATCTTGACTTGAAATCTAAATGAGTGTTGAATGTAGCGCATCCTAGAGATTCGAGCAATGCTGCCACTAAAAGATATGTGGACGACTTTCACGCGAGATTCAGTAAACATCTGAGAGATCGGTACGTTCCTGAAGTGATGCAGTCTGAATTGAATGCAAATTCTAACAAGATAATCAGTGTGTCTGTTCCCATGAATCCCAACGATGTGTCGACTAAACAATACGTAGACTTCGAACTGAGAAAGAATAACATCGATGAGCTAGAAATGAAATCGAACCTGGATGCGTGATTCAACAAGATATTGAATCTATCCCAGATTACCGATGTGGACAAAGACTTGACTGTGGTCAACAAAGGCTATGTGGATTCTGCCCTACTGGATTCTCAATCCTATCTGGAATCTCAAGTCGATGAATTGTATCTGAACAAAAAATCTGGAAGAACCATGGAAGATGGTATCAACATGGCTGGTCACAATCTATTCGGTCTCAATGACGACCCAGAATATGATTCCAGCGCAGTCAGTAGAAAGTTCTTGGAAGAAAATACGGTTTGGAGAAAAGGTGATATCACTGGACATGGGAGGGTACGCACTCACGAATCTACCAGATCCCACCCACATGACAGATGCCTGCAATCTGATCTCCATCGTGGAGAAGATAAAATACGCCAGACAATTGATCACAATCTGGGCCTAGGAGACCAGTGCATTAGATGTGGAAAAAGCCGAATGGTCCCTCGGAAACGGAGGTAACAGACTGTTGCATGGTCTGATAGGATATCCCATGCCTGTGGGAGGTGATATCATTCGAATGAGTCTGACTTTTACGGACTTGAGAGGAGCGAAAAATCAATCGTCAATCTCATGGTGAACGGTGTGGAATGTGAGAAGAGGTACAGAGTCGAAAAGATGAAGGAGCAACATTCGAACACTAGCATCTTCAGTACGCCTCTCAAGGTGCAGATGGGGGATAGGATCAATTTCAAGACAAAAATCAATAATCCCCAAGCTGCCACTTCAGTGGTCTCTCTGTTGATCGAACTGGATCCTCTGAACAAACAGTGAGTACAAAAAAATAATAAAACTAATCACTTTTTTGCGATGTAGGGGAGACAACTCAATAAAAAAATTAAAAAATGTATGATTAAATCATTTTTTTACATATAAAAAAACAATAAAAAAAATGAACAATGATAAAAAATTAATACAATATTTCAAAGAAGAAGACTATGTGATTGACAATCCTTTTGTAAAGAAATACGCATTCAAAAAATCATGTGAAAATGCATCTTATAAAACAAAACATCTGGAAACCATGTGCATGAGTGAAGGAAATTTAATGTTCGTGAAGAGAGCTCCACAATCTTCTGTCAAACGTTCCAAGTGGAAGATTGCAGAAACCAAACGTGAAGGGGAAAAAGATCAATGGGTTTTCGTGAGTGAAGGAGGAGCATTGGAAGTTCCTCTGGAACGTAAAAATGACGAAAAATTGTTCGATCTGTTTTCCAAACACATATTCGATTTTCAAGACAGATTGGTCAAAAGAAAACGATTCTTAACTCTCAAAAACCTGAGAAGCAAGAAAGATAAATTGTGTTTGATATCGCGTTTTGCCTCTTATCAAGGAGAAAACGTAAAAGACGTTTCTAGGTTCAACAAACTCTTACAAACATTATTTTTGCTTAAAACATTAAGCAAACAGCAAGAGAAAAAAAAATATTTTGTAAAGTTATAAACCATTTCAAAATCATGTAAAGGAGACAACTCAAAAAAAAATATAATTGAATTTTGAGAGAGAGAATAAATAAAAATCCAATTATATTTATTTTTTTATTTATTACTTTTTTATTTTGTTTTGATTTGACATTCCGAACTTACATATATTGTTATTTGTTTTGGTTTAACATTCTTAAACACTCATCCATGTCTAAACCAAGATCCAACATAGCAATAATAAATTCTTCAAAAGCCGTTTCTCCTCTATACGTTAAGGTATCTAGTAAATGTCTCCCACAATCTTTCGTGGTTGTTCCCTGTTTTTTAATTCATTCTACCATCGAATGGTAGTCAATATTATGGGTGTTGTCATTTCCAACCGATCTAATATATTTAATAAATTGCTCTCATCTATGTTACCTACCAAATGCTTTCGATTTCGTCTCAAACATTCTCTATCTTGATTATTTAGTTTTTTTAGTTTTTTTTTTATTATTATTTTTTTTATATTTTATCGATATTTTTTTAGGGATATTTTAATTTCTATTTTTATATATATTATATCATCGAATGATAGACATTTTTTGTCCATCCGATTCAAATTCTAACTCTCTATCAGATAGGACTAGAGCAAAAGCCTCCGTTCTCCTTGGCACATTCTTATCGAATTGCATCTTGATCTGAATGTCTAAGATGCTACTCTTGAGTTTGTTTACTAATGTCAAATACGAACAGGGGATACATCGATTTGTATTCGGTGGAGTGATGTTAGGATTACCCATCAATTCGTCCAGTCGATGATATTTCTTTCTGAAATCCGCGGCATCACTGTATAGTCTGCAGAAATCGTTCTTATCGAAAGAGGCATTGTAATCGATGGCCAGATATCTCGTGGCATTTAGAAATACCTGCATGTTTCTCAAGTTACAATGATCGAATAGGGAAGGATTTTTCTCCTGAGACCCATCCTTATCAGTTTGGAATGCCACTACGATGAATCACATTTTTCTCTGAAGCAGATTTCATGGTCAAATTCCAGTCGAAGTGATTGCTAGATGGTGGAATACTAGCTGTGTCACACTGTCTCATTCTAAATCCCACCAGTAATTTACACTTTGATTCTATGATCTTGTAGAGATGTACTTTCTCCGTGACTGAAGGCAATATGTGCAGAACGAACCAAGACATCTTGTTTAGATGTATCTTACCCACATCGGTCACAGCGGGTCTTTTGATGGCTTCATCGTTTCCTTTTCAAATCAATGTCAGATTGTGTTTGAATCCACAGAGAATCTTATCATAATCTTCTGCAAATCTGAATATGTGTTTCAGTGGTAT
Organism: Pictodentalium vernedei; assembly: GCA_031216915.1. Classification (NCBI taxonomy): domain Eukaryota; kingdom Metazoa; phylum Mollusca; class Scaphopoda; order Dentaliida; family Dentaliidae; genus Pictodentalium; species Pictodentalium vernedei. The sequence continues at coordinate 731,527,343 of CM062296.1, read as the reverse complement.
CCTGAACGAAAATATTCCTTTGGGTCTCGATGTCTTGACGATGTTGTCGAATCTCAGGGCGGCACCAGTATTGGCTGCACTCGTGTCTGCAATGGTGTCTTTCACCCACAATGGATTAAGTCCTTTAGATTTTGAAAAATCGTCTGGATATGACAAGAGTCCGTACATTGTGGTGGCTTGTCCGAGATGAAACACAGATTCTATCTCTTGTCCCGAGAGCATGTATTTTATATCACTGAATAGATGCATCATACCATTATTGGCTAGAGTGACTATGTCATCAGCATAATCGCTTCGATCTTCTTTGGTGAGACACCCCTGTATCACTATGTAACTTTTGCTGGGATGAACGAAGAGATCTTGAGTTTCGACATTGATTCTTATTTCACCGGCATTGTTTAGACTGGTTCCAGTCACTGGTTCGTACTCGTGAACTTCATATTCTTAATGCTTTCTTCTCTCAGTATACCTTCGGTTACATCTAATATATTCGTCATGTTTGTTTTTGTTGTCTGTCTGTGTTAATTCACTTTTTTATTATTATTAATTGTTTTTCTTTTAATTATTAATTTTTATTTATTATTTTTTCTCCTTTTAACTATATATATGCAAAAAAAAAACTGAAGGGTTAGATCTTCAAAATGTCGTCTTTTGCAATTCTTGTTCGTAAAATGTTCCAATGATTGATGCTATCATCTTCATCATCCTCTAACGCTTCTATTTTGTAAGTCACTGGATCCGTGTAAAATATTCTAACGATCTTAAAGATTTCTTCCGTCCATCGAGGAGTATAACCTTTTGCAAAGAGTGACTTATAAGAAATGATTCTCACTCAATCGCCGACTGCAAATTCTGGTGATTTGGACTCCTTCTTGATCCTTTTGGGATACAGATTAGTGAATATGCATTTTTCATTTCGAGGATCGCTAGCTTCCGCTGGAGTAATCTTGATCGATCTATGTTGCGTATTGTTGTATTCTTCGACCAGTTCATCTAGAACGTCGATATATTTCTTGGTCTTATTAGCCATGAAATACTTGTACATTTTTTCCTTCATGGTTCTATTCCAATGTTCGATCACGTTAGCTTTCCCTTCATTTTCGACAGAATAGAGGTTGACCAATAGATGAACGTGACTGTTGTAAAATTCCTTCCCTTTGTCCACCCACAATTTATCTGGTTTTCGAGAAGACGCTGCAAATATGCTCTTCAGAGCCTCGGCCATGCAAGCTCTTGATTTATTCTTCAGAGGTCTCATCCATCCACATTTCGAAAACAACATCGATGACCGTCAGTATGTACTTAATGCCCTTGTTCCATTTCGAATGCGATTTCATGTCAACCAGGTCGGCCAACCAAATCTGATCCAGACCCTTTACGAATACCCTTCTCCTTCGAAATTTATGTATGACAGGCTTATGTAGTTCATTCGCCAATAATGTTTTCTGGACATTTTTTTTTATGACCCCATCCGAACCGACGTTTGGTGACGATCACTTTACTGACCAACGAATGTTCGAGTCTCTCTCTCCTAGTGGGATTTGGTATAATTTTCAACATCGTCAACATGTTTTTATCACAGATTCGATTATGATTCTCAACGTTGGGATGTTCAGCATAGCACAGATCATGAGTGTGAGTGGCCAAATCCACCCTATTGATGGGTTTGCTCCAAGATTTAGGTGCCAGATCTCGATTCAATCTCTTATTTAATTTCGTGCCAGGTCCTGTGAACTGATGTCCTGCCAGATGCATTTCGATGGGTAGATTATTAATCAATTTATTCGTCAGTCCAGCACTGCATTTGACGAATTGCGTTTTTGTCGAACCACACATTTTACACGTTTCGCAAAGCATGGGATTTTTTTTGTCAGTACTGTTTTAGCATTAACTGTATCGGTAAATCTCTTGCATTTGACACAATACATTTTGTTTTTTCGTATATATATTTTAATTATTTTTTTTTTTTAAATTTATATATAATTTGTCTTCTTTTATATATGCATTTTTTCTCAATTGATTGCTTCTAGAATCTTTTTGGGATCCAATTTATGAAACGATTGTCTCGCTTCTTCCCTACCTTTTTCCACGAGAGAATCCTTCAATTCTTCCTTGAAAATCTGATGACTTTTGACTCTTATCTTCACTTTCATGACTTCGTATTTTTGTTTTTCGTTCAATATGTTGACGAATTCGCCGTCTGAAATCCTACCATCTTTCAATGCCATAGAGATTTTATCTGACACGGAATCGATCTTTGCATTGGCTAAAACGCTGATATTTTGTGTTTCTTGGCCTTCACGGATAACTTCTTAGCACGAAATTTTCTGATCGCACTGACAAATCCGCCAGTCAAAGCCAATCCTTCTATGGCCAACACGATTGGAAGAGCAACAAGTGCGGTCGACAATAGACTGATTGCGGCAACATTCAAACCCATAGAGATCATGAAGAGAGTCAAATCCAGGCCATTCCCGAATTTCTCTAATCTCAAATATTTCTTAGTTGGCGAACAACGAGAATCTCTCTCTTGCATTAGATATGATTGAATTCTATTGATTTGTTCGATTCGATACCTCTGCACCTCATAGTCACTACTTTCTGGTGATAGAAGAGGTGCTGTGGGCTCCACCTTCTCTAACAATGGATAGATGTTTTTTACTTTGAAGTTCCATTTTCATTTTTATTTTATTTATATCTATTACTATTTTTTATGTATTTTTTTATTATTTTCACCTCCTTATTATTTAACGAAAAAATTTTTTTTTAATGTTTTCTTCCCTTAAACAAGGAATTCATAAAAAAAATGCAATGCCTGTCGGAAAATTTGTGGTCTTCCCTTTTCAACAAATATTCAAAAACGCATTTTCTGTCTTCATTGGTGAGACTTCGATGTGCTAACTTCAACTCTTCCAATCTAGTGGGCTGGGGTTTTCCAATGCCAAACACTAATTGATTCCAACATTTGATCACTTCGTCGTGTCGGACATATTCCAATGCAGACATGAAATATGTGGTGACGATGTCTTTTCATTCCATCATGAGACGCGAATGATGAATGCGATTAAATTTTTTCTCCTCTCCACAACTGAGACATCTTTCATGCATGATGCGAGGAAATTGTTCTTCCACGCAGATTGCGTAAGCTCTGCACAGCACTCTTCAAAGAAATCAAGCTCTCAATTCCATGGAATTGTTCATCATAATTTTTATATAAAAAAAAATTTCTATTCTTATTATTTATTTTTTTTTTATTATTTTGTTTTTAGTATTATTTTTTTTATATTTTTTCTCTTTTATATATATTTCATTTTTTTTAATAACAACATATCTATTCATCTCATCATCAAACGAATGAACGAATACTTCTCATCTATTACGATCGTGCATATTATTATTGGAAAGACTTTTTTTTCGAAAGTTGGAGTTTATGCCTCTCCTATTTCGATAAAACCATTATTTTTTATCATCATCGTTAGAATGATACGGGAAATATCGTTTTCTCTCCTTTTGTTTCATTTTTTTATTTTTGTTTTTATAATAACATACCAAAAATGGGTATATTCTTAAACGGCGAATTCTGACCAAACAATGAACCTTTACCAATCAGTTCCACATTCTCGCCGGTCTTCAGATAGAGACCGTCTCCATGGAAAGCATTGCCGCCTTTTCTGATGGTTCCTAGATACAATCCTTTACCTTTGACATCTATGTGACACACAGCTCCTCCCTTCTTCAAAAACAGTCCGTTTCATCTCTTCTTCAGAAACAATCCTCTACCCATTAATTTGTCGACTCCCAAACTAGCAAGTCCCGAGAGAGCTCCCACACCCAGAGCTAGTAACACCATCTTCATGAGAATGGGTAATGCTTTGGCGGGGAGTCCCGCCAGTAGCAGTAAGAAACCGCCTTTCATTCTCAGATTGTATCTCAGTTGAGCGGGACTCAATCTCACCATCATTCCCTTTCGATTATGAATAGCTTTCTCCATCCTTTTGATTTGAGTTTTTGACAAGGCGATCCGATCGCTACCGCCACTCGCCAGATCTTTGCAACTGGATTTAAGTCTAATGGTCTTGCCTCGATGGCTCAACACCCTGCAAAGTTTAGCTTTTTGTCCTTCGGATATGTTCAGGTTTTTAATGATGTATCGACTACTACTCATATTTGTTGCTGGGTTTTTTTGACTGGATTATAATTTTTTTTTAATTAGAAATATTACAAGTTAATGATTTTTTTAATTATTATAAATATTATAAGTTTTGTTTTTTGGTTTTTTTTATTTCTTATTTAAATATATAAAAAAAAAAGAAAAAAATTTTTTTTGTGAAATAAAAAAAAAAAAATAAATTTTTTTTTTCAAATTATATTTATTTATTTTTTATTTACTTTCTTTTATATCTCTCTGATGTGAAATCGTATAGTTATTCTCTCTCCGTGAAGATCTAACAGATCTCCATTCTGATCCGTCAATGTGGTTTTGATGCTATACAACATGTCCAAGATTACGCGTAGATAGACGAGATTTCTAGGTCACTCCACGATCTTGTAACCCGGAGAAACGTCTGAAAAAAACGAGTAGATCGTAGACTGAGCGCTACCATCGACGTAACTTCCCAAGATCACACTGACATTCACTAAAATGCTATTGACTGCAAGAATGTCGACCATATTTTTGGACGCGGCATGACCTCGATACATCTTTCGATCAAATCCCAACATCTTACTGATCGAATCTTCCACACTAAAATCCACTCGAAAATTATCTCCCAAGTCTAATATTGTCTGTAGAGTATTGGTATTGGGAGCAATTCTTATCATCATGCTTCCGTGACCATCGGTCTTCAGTCTCGTCTGGATGTGATGGTTCAGATCATCTATGTTGTAACTTCCTTTGGGAATTCGTATCTCAAACCAATCGACTCCGTTGGAATACTTGAATGCGTTATTCTTTTCAGTGACGTTGGGAAATGAATAGTAAGTCTCGAGATTAACCAACACCATCTCGTATCTCTTTTCCTTCTTCAATTCGATGGAAGGTTTGAATTTAGTCATGAATCGAGTCGTGTCGTGACTCACTACAATTTGAAAGGATTGTTTTGCAGTCGTATTCTCGACTATCTGTTCTAATAGATGATGTTCTGACATTTTTATTATTATCATTATTTATATATTTTTTTTATATATTTTATCGATATTGTTTTTTTATTTTCTTCTCTATTAATATTAGAAATATAAAAAAAATCATCAAATCCACTTCGATATTTTCCGTTGTTAAATTCGCTAGTCAAATCGATCACCACGAAATTGTGAAGTCCTTTGTCCCACACCTTCTTACAAAATCTCCTGAATTCTTCCCTACTCATGTTACTGGCCACGTGATCTCCATAGATGTGATTAAGATTCTTGAGATCCTGACGAAAGAGACACAGAAAATTAGCATTCTCCCTTATCATCTGTCTGGGCAGTCGAAAATAATTCTGAGACAAATAGAAAAAATCCACGTTGCTGTGACGTCCTCCAACGTAATATGATTCGCATCGATTCTGTCTCTCCAACAGTAGATCATTGAAGATCATGAGATTTTTGTTCTCTGACTTCAGCTGTCTAGGATCGGAAACATTGTCAGCATTCTTGTAAAACTGACATTCCACGTTCGAACACTCCAAGTTTCTCTTGGTCAGTTCTCTCGCCGTTCTTTCCAATATATTCGAAGTCTCATATCCTTCGAATTCGTCTCGATTGTCAAAGATTCTCAACATAACATCCTTGGGTAATTTATGCATTATGCACTCTCGAAGTAATCTGTATTCTGGTTGAAAGAGACTCTTGCCAAAAGCGAATAATCTGCTGTAATCCAGCCAACCAGGTCGCAACAATAGATTCTTCAAGAGATTGGTCTTTCCGCAGTTCGATTTTCCCACTATTAGACCTCTTACGCTCCTGGGAAAGAACTCGTCGTTTGACCTCTTGGTCATCACGTCATTCCAAGACATGTCTTTAATATTCATTTTCTTTGTCTAGTTTGTTTTTTTACTATATTTTGAATTATGTCTTTTTTTCTAATTTTTTTCATATTTTAATTTCTATTATTTATATCTATAAAAGTTTTTTTTTTATTATTCATAAATCACTTTCAATCCCGATCCTTTCGTCATTTTAGCCACGTCTTGTATTCGTACGACATCATCATAGAAATCTCTCCAATTTTTCGGTTTGATTCTTGATTGTTTGGCAGGTTGTGGAGTTATCAATTTATTAATTAAATTGTCGGCACCTCTCTTAGCGGCTTCCGAAGCTATTCTACCGCTCGCTTCGGTCGCAGCTTTCTTACCCGCATCGATCGCCATTTTCTTTCCGATTTTGAGAGCGCTCGACGCGATCTGTTTCGCGGCATCGAAGGTGAATTTACTTATTTATCACTAACATTTTTTTTTAATTATTATTATTACTATTTTTTTTAAATATATATTTTTTTATTTACTTAATATTTTTTTTATTTTTTTCTTTTCTCTTACTATTTTATTATTTCAAACGATTCATCAACTTTTGATAATCCTTCTTAATCAAGACCTTCTGCCTCAACAATTCGTCGTACATGCTCATTATCTCGTTATCCACTCCGGTGTTACCAGCCTCCCTGCTTGCCATCAACAATCTCAATCTTTCCAACAAAGCATCGGGATCATGCGGAAGAAATATCGTGTCGGTCATCCCCTTTCCAGTCGTCGATTTCACGAAATACTCGTTCGCTTTCCATATGGGTTCCACCACGTTCTTCCACTTGTAACCTCTCCTATCCTTAGGTCTCGTCTCTCTGGGATCGTTGTTCTTCTTCATGGCATGAGTCTGAACCAGAATGTCTCCATAATTTTTGTAATCCTCCTCGGTGTAATCGCCGGGTCTCTGGTGAGAGAGCAAAGTATACAATCCGTCAGTCATTTCGTACCTATTCGGACCGACGATCAAATAACGACCTTCAAGCGATGATACTTCCATGTCACCCACGAACATTTTATCGCCATCGTCACGAAATCCGTACATCTGATCTTTCACGATTCCACTACCACCGTCAAATCTGCCAAAATGCTCCAAGCGTCGTTACTATCTGCATTACTCGCATCTTCGGACAAACTTTTCGACGTAGCACTACCGACGCTACTTGGTTCGGTCTCGATTCTATTCGGAATGAAATCGGAGAAAGTTCTCGGTGCTAAAGTACCGGGGTGTGAAGCGGTCATCCTCAGAGAACCGTCTTTTATGGGTCTCAATTCCTCGACGATCTCTTTCCTACCTCGTTCCTCAACCTCGGTGACGGGTCTGAACAACTTGGTCGCCTCTCATCTCAATCCCATCTCTCCCAATCGTCTGGCTCTATCTTGCGCTTGAATATTCTCCTTACTCCGTATTAATTCGCGAACCTGCTCGTCCCTTCGCTTCGAATCTCCGATGTGTAGAAACATTGTTTTTATTTATTATTACTTGTTTTCCTTCTTTTTTTAATAAAAAATAGTTATTTTTTTTTTTGTATGCTTATTTATTTTTTTTTAATGTTGTTTTATATATATCTTTTGTATTCTTATTTTTTGAATGTTGTTTATATATATATTTTAAACAACAATTTTTTTCATCAAACGTCTCACAACTCATAATATAACATTACACATCTTCGACCGCGATCCATCTTCCTCCGTCATTGCTGGGGAGTTCCGGCGCACCTCACACTTTTTAGACTCGGACGTGCGATCTCTCTCCTCGTCCAAAAAAACCTCATACGTCATCGCCGGAGAGTTCTGGCGCACCTGGTAAAATCCACAGCTCGATTCAGACTTTTTTCCGCGGAAATCCGCGTTGCATCGCCCGTCAACGAATGTGTCGTTTTGGAATTTTTGTCAGTGGGAATCTCAGTGCTAATTGCGTATCCGTCACAATCGTGCAAATACGCAATATCCAAATCGAAAAAAACTCACCTAAAATGAGAGTCCGTGTCACCTCTGAGAAAAGGCGAGCGTTTTCCCGAGAACGGTCGTTGTCAAAACCAGCGAGCGCACCTAAAGGTGAATTTTTAAGATAGTGAATTTTTTAGGGTTTTTAATAAATTCACTCGAAATATTAGTCGCGCCCGCGTTGACCGTTAGAGAAATGGAACGTTGAACCCATGACGCTTCGCCTACCGCAACCACTGTAAAAACCGGGAGAAAATGACGATGTGAACGCACACGTGTCGCATCGCACAAATCCATAGATTTCGAACGTGACGCACGCAATTTTCCGAAAAAAACTAAGGTTTTGGTGAGGTACGATCTGCGCCAAAAAATTGGTGCGCTCATACTCTCCATTATACCCTACTAGTCTTCCCCGAAGATTTTCGCCCCAACCCCTTCAAAAAAAAAAAAAAACATTGGCCCAATGCAACCTCCACATAACCTATAAAGTCCTAAAATGATCTCCAATTTCGGGCTTCACATTCAATAAATGCCCCAGGTTCGGCCCAAGAGCACTGAATTTTGCAAAATGTTCTTTGGAGGCCTTGTCCTAACAACTATGACGTTCCGGTTGTTACCCCCTCCTTCCACTTCCTTTCAAGGGTAGTGTGAGAAGGGGGTAACAACCGGAGTGCCCTAGTTTTGAATTGGGAAGGCCTCCCCCACCCCCACCCATCACATGCGGTTTTCCAAATGTGTTTATGCCCCCCCCCCCCCAAAAAAAAAAAAAAATACTGGCTAGGACACCCCCTATTACAGAATATTGTCTACGCGTCTGCATCAAGCGTTCGTTATTACTGTAAAACACTTCGTGAATACGGTTAGCTATAATTATCGACAGATATACAGTAAGCACACTGTATTCCCTTTCAACATGGTTTGTTTATTTTTTATAGTTTAACACGTTCAGTGGCAAGGGGCACATCGTGCCGAAAAGTTTTGCGGGTGCAGAAAGCTAGCAAGAACCGCCAAGTACGGTGAACAACTGTCATACTCTCCAACTCACAAACTCTGCACATGCAAAGTTAGCAGCGTTTGAAGGAGGGACGTGACAACGGTTACTTATTTCCAGTTCCTTATTCGACATCCGTTATCACCTGATAAAATCGGTTGATAACGGATGTTGAATAAGGAACTGGGAATGAGTAGGCCCCTAACGGTTGTCACGTCAGTCGTTGAAGGCAAGTGCACCATCGCCGTGCCATACGCCTTAGTACACAGCACCAACGTGCACCCACATGGACAATCAAGATTAAGGGTCTTACTCAGTTACCGCTGGTCAGGATCAAACCGTCGACCTTTCGGTTTTAAGTTCAATGATCTTACCACTGAGTCACCGTGCTCACCGTTCAACATGATACACAAAATTTTTGTGTAAATAAAAGTTCGGTGCTCGGTGAGCAAAGAACATAATGGACCGCCAATAAATAAGACAAATTAGGAGATCCAGTACTAATATTTAATCGATGAGGAGGAAGAGCTCCGCCACCTCCACCCCACATACAGGGCTGCTCAGTTGAATTAGTACCGATACTCCCTACAAATACTGAATGGATTTGTCCCAATGCGATAATTAGTAATTGACGCGACAATCCCATTCAGGAACTCCACGATGAAAGGTTAACCCTTTACCTAACATGAAAAACAGACGAAACTTGCAAACAAATTCTTGAATGACTATTTTTTTCATTGTCGAGCTCGTTCCAATGAGGGGTCATAACCTATGTTTTTGAGACACAAAATAAAAAAAAATAATGAAAATTAATTGGCGACTATTGTGAATAGCGCTGGCCGGTTTTGGCCGTTACGTTGGGTATAGGGTTAACCCTTTACCCAACGAATCGGCTGCATCCGCCCGCGTAATATGTAAATTCAGCAGTTGGAAAAATATTATTTTTCAAAAAATTTCGACAAAACCATATCATGTGACCCCGCGTTGGAACGATCTCGTCGAGCACGTTCCAACGAGGGGTCACATTATATGGTTTTGTTGAAATTTTTTGAAAAGTTTGAAAAAATGATATTTAAAATAATAAATTTTGATATCGTCTGCGTTGGGTAAAGGGTTAAAGGCTGTGCAGCTGAACCGGGAAAACACAAATGCGACTTGTATAAATCGTTTTGCAGAAAAAAAATCCGATTTTTATCCCTAATGGTAGCTCACTGGGCGCTAAAAAATTCTTTTAAATTCCCTTATGCTGAAATCTATACCCCCAAATCGGTCACATACCAATATTCTGAAGGCCCAATTCACCGAGGAACCGATATTTCGAGGGCCCAAGAATCAGAGAGTCCGATATTCCGAAAACCAAGTACTCCGAAGGAACAATAGCAGACGCCCAAATTCCGAGGAACCGATATTCCGAAAGCCCAATACTCCGAAATTCCGATACTGCAGAGGCGTAATACTCCGAAGACCCAGTATTACGAAGACCAATTAATTCAAAGTCTCAGTAGTCCGGTGGCCTAATACTCCGAAGGCTCAATAGTCCGAAGACGAACAGTTCGATGGCCTAATGCTCCGAAGGCGCAATACTCCGAAGGTCCAATAGCTCGAAAACCCAATAGTCAAATACTCCAAATGCCCAAGTCAGAAGGCCTAATATTCCACTGGCCCACTCGTCTGAAGGCCTCAAAAGTCTACTCTGAAAAGAGGTGTGAAACACTAATCGTTTTTCAAATCCAATGTCGCTGCCTCATTCCCAGAATTGTGGATCCGGAACTGGTTGCGCCCAATTTGTAGGTCACTATACTTATTTTTAAAGGGTTTATCTGACATGCTAAGAGAGAAAATTTGAAAAAAAAAATTGCTCCTTCTTTTTTTTTTTTTTTTGATAGATAGACGAGACACATAATGGAATATCCGTGGATATTTGTCGCAGTTCTGTTTTATGGACTGACTCGGTCTTCACAATTCGAATTAAGCTGCATCCACAATTCAACTGGCAGAGCATTCCAAGCACTCAAAGGTCAGGCGGTGATAGTGAGTGTTGCGTCATTAACAAGGTCATCGAAAGAGGGCCAGTGCGACGAAGTAACTTCAGAAATAGAGATATTGGAAGCTATTCGATGGACATTAAAACGACTCAATGACAGAAATTTTATGCCGGGCATTGATTTAGGTAATTTGAATTTTCACTAAAATCAATTAAAATTTGCTGTCCTTTAAATAGGTTGTTACTATATGGATACGAATGAGCACTATCTGAGCTGTGTGTAGAGAGGAGTGAGAGCACTGAGAAATGGAGGCCGGCACCCTTGTCCCAAGAATTTACAATAGGATCCCCACAGGCACAAACGACACTCATGTCCAAAGATTTACAATTGGAATTCTCATAGGAAAATCTTACATTTTTTGCTCTAAAAGTCTGTGTACATGAGATTCATTTTCTTTCTTTCTTTCTTTCTTTCTTTCTTTCTTTCTTTCTTTCTTTCTTTCTTTCTTTCTTTCTTTCTTTCTTTCTTTCTTTCTTTCGACACATATTTAGAGTACTTTCACCTAAGCCACGCACACGAACTTTGGCACACTTCTTCATTAAATTATTCCTTATGGTGGCAATCACTTTTACTTTCACGAATTTATACAACCGATGCGAAATTTAAGTTTTTCCTTTCTCTTTCAACTTTTAATATCAACTCGGGTATGAAGCTCCTGGTCTTGAAACTTAGGAAATGTATAAAAACCATATCTATAAATGTATCTAGTGAATTCTCAAACTTTAAGGCTGAACAACTGTGAGGCGATGTCATTGATGGGGGGTGGGGGGGGGGGGGTGGGGTGGGCTAGGGGGTGTCAATGTTTAAAAGATTAAAATGCCTCCGATGTTTTATGGAATTTTTTAATTTTATAGAGCTTAACATTAAAAAAACAATGTTTTTACGTTTCCAATCTATCGCCGTTTTATACCTTTTAACCCTTTACTGAACGCAGACGATATCAAAATTTATTATATTAATTTTTTTTTTTTTTCAAATTTTGTCAAACAAATTCAACAAAACCACATCATGTGGTCCCACTTTGGAACGAGCTCGATGAGCTCGTTCCAATGAGGGGTCACATGATATGGTTTTGTTGAAATTTTTTGAGACATATTTTTTCAACTGCTCAATTTTCAAATTACGCGGCCGATTCGTTAGATAAAGGGTTAATGACACTTCAAACTTAGGTGCCATTTTTCATTAAAAGGATGATTTTCCAAAACACACAGCTCCGTGTTACTAACTTGCGCAGCTATAAAGATTTCGCACACTGTAACTTCAATGATGGCTCTATTGAATACAAATGCTAAAATTTCACACTTCAACCTGTATTCAAAACAACGTCAAATTTACGTATTTTCTATGAACGTCTGATATTACCTGACTTATTAACCGCCCCGCTTGAATTTTGGAAAATACATTCTCCAATAAAAAACATTTCTAAAAAATGTGCTGTCGGCCTGGTAAATTCTCTACGGTTGCCGTCGAACAGGGTGGTAACGTCATCAGGCGTCAACGTCTATAAAATTAAAGTGAAATTTTAGTATGTTGCAGATCTCGAAAATATAGAAACTCTTTTTTCCTTTAACGCCATTTTCGATGTTTTTACGTCCGTTTATGATTTTTACAACCTTCCCTATTTTGGTACACACCTTCCTAAACAAAATACAAAAGATGTCACTATAAAAAATATACTGACAGCTCAAGGGATAGTTGAAATGATGTCCCCTGGCAGTTGTATGGCCAATGACGCAACATACTTAACATGTCTGAGGATAAGCCACGTGCCCGTGGAAAATAGGGTCTTGCGAATATTAGAGATTCGATTCGATATCGATACCATACGCCTGCTTCGAGATCGATCCTGAATCAGTCTCAAGATTCGATTTTTTCGAATTTCTCTTACTAATTTCAATTTGTTACATTTCCAACAAAAGTTGGATAAACTTGTCATTAGAAAATTCATTCATGTTGGTTCAATTCCTATTTAATTGAGTAAATGGCAATGTTTAATTGTTAGGTAAGTAGTGAATTTTGCCCAGAACATTACCCATAGTTTTAGTTTTTGAAGGCTTAACTTGCAACTATTCACGTTCTTAAGAGCGTGAACAGTGAATAGTAGAAAGTAAAGCCTTTAAAAACTAAAACTATGGATAATAGGCCTAGCTGTTTCAGCGACGGTGCTACAGAGAATATTTAGTTATTGGTGTTTAAGGTGTTCACTCAGTCGTGTAAGGGTCATCACAGTGTTCCGTAACTTCCGTTTGGTGCAACATGAAATAACTTGTCTTTTAAGATTCGATTCTGCATTCGATTCGATATCGATGAGACATGATTCGATTCGAGATTCGATTAAAAAAATTGTGATTCGCAGATCCCTAGAGCAAATGCAAGCCAAGGCCCAAAACTGCATGTTTTCCGATTGACGTTACACACCAGAAGAGTGGTGCCAGCGCATCATGCGCCAGATCGCCACCAACGAAGAAGGTGTGGAAAAGCTCGTCGAGCACACGCTATTTAAAGTGCAAGGTTGCGGATCTGTAGGTCCAAGAGGCCGAGCTCGCGGGCACCATCAATGAACCATCTCACCCTCTGGACCGCACAAGCTTATAAGCAGATCGTCACCAGCTGACCACGCCATGGTCCCGCAGAACAACTTGAACATCACTGACGTGGCCATCTGTGCTCAGATGCTCCCGTTTTCCTCCTTACAGGAGGGAGGACCTCCAGTTGTACCCCCGAGTATGTACGTGTTCCGTCAATCTGTTCTGCACCCGGGACGCCATACTGCCTTCCGCGACTGGTTGTATGCCTCGGACCGCCGCCTAAACTTTGAGGCTGTGCAGCCGATCATTGCCCGGAGTTACCAATGAAGTGGCCGTGGGGTAATGGAGCGACTTCGTGACCACAACAGATGCTCTTTTGTGTTCTCCAATACCTCACCTCGTTCGAGGATGGCGAGGTGGTGCGCCGGATTGGGCGTGAGAGCACAAAGGATAAACCAGAGCTCTATATGCCCCCCCCCCCCACCCTTTGCCACCAACATGCAGTCTCTAGAAAGAACCTCAATACAGATGCTTCAGTGTTTTGAAGATCGTGTTATCGTTTCTCGGAGATTGTGTTGACGAATATTCTACAGCTAAGAAATCCAAATGACTTCACTAATTAACCCTTTGAACTCCAGTGGTATCTTCCATGCCAGTTCAATGGCAGCAATTAGAAGAGTCCATATTCATTATTTGGGGTAGACTAAATGGCAATCAATATTTTCAACGTGCAGCCTCGGGGCTGCACGTTGAAAATATTGATTGGTATACCCCACACATTTACTGAACAGACATCCTATTTAATGACATTATGACATATCATGTTGCTGGCCACCGGAAAAACGACAGCTAGGGCTCAAAGGGTTAATACAGAAGCTTCTACATGTATAATACATGTCGTACGTTTTATAACAAATAGTCGCATAAAATCATGATCAGTTTCCGTAATCTCTATTAAAAATTGTTTTTATACTTTTAAATGATGAAGATATTTATGCATTTTGCTACAATTCGACAGTCTACATTCTGTGGCTTTGCAGTTGAGTCTAGGCAAGTCTTGGCGACAACTGACAAAGTTCTTGTGTCGCAGTAAAAAATAACCAAAATCAAAATTAGGCCTTCAAGGGTTAAAGAAGAATGAATTTTTTATTTGAATGAGGACTCAGATTGGGAAATTTTGTATTTGAATTGGGAAAAATCATGTCAGAATGCCACTGGGAAAGGGACCCATACTCGGCCCATGTAGACACCCAAAATAATTCCTGTATAGTCAATTATTGGGTCTCAAATGCATCGACTTTTTGAGCCAAACATGTAAGATTTTTCTATGGGAACATGGGCAACCGGGGTTAAGTGTCTTGTTTAAGGGTACCGTGCAGTTTACGCGGATAGGATTAGGATCGAACCTACGGCCTTTCTACCTGAAGGCCAATCTTCTAACCTCTGAGCGAACGCACACCCCAAAGGATCACTGTCAGGAGAAAGTTGTCAGAGAGTTTCCCAAGAATCTCTGTTAGGAGCAGGTTGTCAGAGAAATTCCCATTGATCGCTGTCAGGCCCAAGATGTCAGAGAGCTTCCCAAGAATCACTCTCAGGACCATGTTGTTAGAGAGCTTCCCAAGAATCACTGCCAGAAGCAGGTTGTCAGAGAGTTTCCCAAGGATCACTGTCAGGACCAAGTTGTCAGAGAGCTTCCCACGAATCGCGTCGGGGGCAGGTTGTCAGAGAGCTTCCCAAGGATAACTGCCAGGAGCAGGTTGTAAAGGAGCTTTCTTAGGATCACTGTCAGGATCAAGTTGTCAGAGATTCCCATCCCAAGAATCACTGCCTGGAGCAGGTTGTCAAAAAGCTTCCCAATGATCACTGCCAGGACCAGTTTGTCAGAGAGCTTCCATACCATCACTGTCAGGACCAGGTTGTCAGAGAGCTTCCATGGGATCAATAACAGGAGCAGGCAGTCAGAGCTTTTCCAAAGGATCAATGTCAGATGCAGGTTGTCAGAGAGCTTCCCAAGGATTACTGTCTGGAGCAGATTATCAGAGAGCTTTCCAAGGATCACTGTCAGGACCAAGTTGTCAGAGAGCTTTCCAAGAGTCACTGTAACGATCAGATTGGTATAAAGCTTCCCAAGGATCACAGAAGCAGGTTGTCATAGAGCTTCCTAAAGATTGCTATCAGGAGCAGGTTGTCATATAGTTTCCCAAAGAATCACTATCAGGAGCAGCTTGTCAGAGAGCTTCTCAACGATCATTGCAAGGAGCAGGTTGTAAGAGAGATTCCCAAGGATCGTGGAAGGTGCAGGCTGTCAACGAGCTTCACTATCAGGAAGGGTTTGTTTGAGAGCTTACTAAAGAACACTGTCAGGGGCAGGTTGTCAGAGAATTTCCAAAAAAGATCGCTGTCAGGAACAGGTTATCAGAGAGCTTCCCAAGGATAATTATCAGGAGCAGGTTGTCAGAGAGCGTCCAAAAGATCACAAGAACAGTTTGTCAAAGACCTTCCCAACGATCAATGTCAGGACCTAGTTGTCACAGAACTTCCCATGCATCAGCTTCAGGAATAGGTTGTAAGAGGTTCCGAAGGATCACTGTCAGGAGCAGGTTATCAGAGATCTTATGAAGGATCACAATCAGGAGCAGGTTGTCAGAGAGCTTCCCAGGGATCACTGTTAGGAGCAGGCTATCAGAGAACTTCCCAGTGGTCACTGTCAGGAGCAGGTTGTCAGAGAGATTCCCATGGGTCACTATCAGGAGCAGGCTGTCAGAGAGCTTTCCACTGGACACTGACAGGGGGAGGTTGTCAAAAGAGTTCCTAGGGATCATTGTTAGGAGCAGGTTGTCAGGGAATTTCGCAAGGATGAGTGTCATCAGTTGTCAGAAAGCTTCCCAAGGATCAGTGTCAGGAGCAAGTTGTCAGAGAGCTTTCCAGGATCTGTGTCGGGATCGGGTTGTTAGAGAGCTTCCAAGGGATCACTACCAGGAACAGGTTGTCCGAGAGCTTTCTAAGGATCACTAACAGGAATAGGTTATCATAAAGCATCCCAAGGATCATTATCAGGAACAGGTTGTCAGAGAGCTTCCCAAGGTTCACTGTCAGGAGCAGGTTATCACAGTTTCCCAAAGGATCACTGGCAGGGAGGGGTTGTCAGAGAGCTTCCCAGGGAACACTGTCAGAAGCAGGTTGTCAGAGAGATTCCCAAAGATCACTGTCAGGAGCAGGTTGCCAGAGGGCTTCCCAAGGATCACTCTCATGAGCAGGTTGCCAGAGAGCTTCTAAAGGATCACCACGAGGAGCAGGCTGTAAGAGAGCTTCCAAAGTGCAGTCGCCGCGAAGAAAACATTCTACAACAGTGAAGTGACCTGCACTCATGCCCCATTGTGTCCGATCTATAAGTTAAAACCTCCGACAGTTGCTTACCACTGTCGGGACAGTCAGGTGATTCTCTTCCACACAATTTCTCTGCGACCACAAGTCCGTAACGTCCATCTTAGCCACCAGCAAATGGTCGTAAATTGAATTGTAAACGCACGCTAAATTTAGTGAAATGGTCGTGGGGGTGGGTTAGCTAATTCCAATGTAATTAATCTCTTTCTTCGACACAGGTCACGGGAGCTCACATCATCAGAGATAGGTACCGAAATTTTCTGCTTAGCACAAAAAATATTCGGGCTAGCTAAAACTTAGGCACCAGACAATTAAATTCCTGGACATTTCCAATTTGAATCATTGGGTATAGTTGTTTCCCTTTGAATTTTCATTTTTGAGCAGGGTTGATTTTTGACGAACTAGGATGAGTTCTTTTTCATATTTTAGGATTGATATCAGTGGATTCATGTTCTAACTCTGGCATGGCGGTTGACTCTGCATTACGAGTACTGAGAGAGTTTGAAAACGGTAGCTGTCCCTGTGGAATGGAAGCGAATTGTAAAGTCTTTGGTGAGTATTGTTTTAGGTTTCTTCAAAGACTGTAAGGGTATGGTGCCACATCAGGCATGTCAAAGTACCGCCGGTACCACACATAAGCGGTACCGAGACGGGCCGTCGAAACCGGTACCGGGACGGGACAAATCAACAGTTGGGTTACATATCACAATCAGATGGGAGAAATTCACATTTAAACCGACCCAGTGCCCAGGATCGCAAAGACAAACATGGCATCGTACAATTATTCTGTGGCGACATCAAAGTAACCATAAAGCACGAAAGGCGTGCTTTATGATTACTTTGACGTCGCCACAGAATAATAATTTCTTAGAAGTAACCGGTGATGGCGCTTTCATTGTCTTTGATGCCAAGTTTAAAAATTCAAAATGGTCGACCTTATCGAGGTCGTTGTGTAGACAGAACATGTACCTTTAAAGTGTTTTGATATGTTTATACACAAATTGGTTGAAAGTATGTCGTGCAAGTGTGCTATACACGATTATCAGTTTTTTTTACCCTCGTTCAGTTAGGAATTTCCGCATAAAATAATTTTGTCCCGGTACCGGCCGGACAAAAGCATCAGTACGGGTACCGGTTGGAGCATGAAGGAACCGGGGGTACCGGTGCCGGTACAGGAACCGGTTGACATGCCTGTGCCATATGGATGAAATAATAACATCATGCTCCATTGTGTCAATTTTTCATCAACAGTCAATTGATCTGTTTCATCATATTCCATCGAGTTGACAAGACCAGATCAATCAGACCAAACAGGATGCCTTAGGCGTCGTGTTTGGTCCGGCTGGTCTGGACTCATCAGCTATTTTGATAGAATATGACAATAACCGCTTTCTCTTTCCTATTCTCTTTTCTGATCTTTCTCACCTTTTATGAATTTTTACTTTTTTGTTCATACTCTGTATATCATACCTCAAGTGCAACAAGGCGACGTCTGCAATGCTTCAACAATTGTTCATTTTTAGACCTCAATTAAATCAGTTGTTTTCATATAGGAATGAGTGTACGTAACGTTTTAGAACTAGTTCTCCAGTGCCTTTTGTATTCTTTATGGCAAATAAAATATGCTCTAACTAGGCTGTATTCGATTGGTCTGGATATATCCCGGTACCACCACAAAAGAATGCCAAACGTGGAATAGAACTTTTTGGCATGTTCTAACTTGTCTTGTACAACGTTGTTCTTCTGCTTTATGGTTCTGGAATGTTTCGGTCGAGTGGAAGAAACTTCTTCCAGCCATTTTCTGTTAGCTACCACTGCAACAGATACCACCCACAATGGCACTACACCCACAACCCGCTATCCCTCTGACTATTATTGATGACCCATGTATCTTATCACCATTACTTACTTTCATCCATACTACCACTTATATAGTCCTGTCAGCTTTTCTGGTTTCTACTAGTCCGTCTTCGGGCAGTACAATCTCCTGCTTCTTTCGTCTGCTACTTGCCTACGGTTACCACTAACTCTTCTCACCACTGTCGCCTAGTAGTTCTATTAGTGGCTTCTACATTGACTCCAACTATCCGTCTTATGACTGGCTTTGACCGATCCTGTCGTCATCCAATAATCTAGTCTTCCGCTGCTACATGCTTGTATCACGGGTACCACTATCCTATCTACCCTGTATCCGAGTCATCCACCATTACTAATGGCTTCTAGTAATACTGTTTCTTATCACTGTCCGACTAGTTGCAACCGCTACGGGTCACTATTCTCTTATACTGATGGTCTCCGAACATCACTGGCAGTCGAATTCAGACTTCCCGGTCGTAGTACTACATTTTGCATAATAGGCCAAAATCGTGTAAGATGAGAAAATGAGGGATTGACTTGAAATTACATCTTTATGAGGTATTTTCACACAGGGTGGAAACCTAATTTGCCCTGGCTTCCATGATTCAAGTGCTATCTCACAAAATACCCCAACTACATCTTCGAAGGCATGGCGTGATGATATACTTGGAATATTTGTCAATGGTGATTATATAGCTACAAAACTCCGGAAATCTGTTTGTGCATTTATTTATTTATTGGTGCTTAACGCCACGTGAGCAGCCAGAGTTATATCGTGGCGAGGAAAAGGTAGAAAATAAAATACATCATTGTCAATGACAAAGAAAAGTGATTGATTGAAAATAGGATATAATTACAATAGAATGACGAAGATATGAGTAGCTTGAACAGTAATGAGCGATGATACTGATATAGTGAATACCTTACAAAATCAACCTGGGGCCAATACTGTAAAACTTTTATAATTGTATTTTCTAGAATTGTATTTTCTAGTTATGACTTTAAATGGGTTGAAATGAACCCTTATCATGTTCAAAGATGTGGCAATTTGCCAGTTGGCAAATTGCCATATCATTTTTAAAATGCTAATGATTCATTTTAGTCATATTAATGGTTGGAAAATACATTTCTAGAAAATACAACTGTAAAAGTTTATAGTATTGGCTCCTGGTGATTTGAAATATGAAGAGTCGAGTTTAACATAATAAAACAATATTAACATTTATTAAAAAGGTTAATTACTTTAAAAAGTGACAGAACTTTGTGTGCGCTCGTACGATAAAATAAATGGCTAAGAGATCCCACAGTGAAACGCAGCCCTTTGACGTGATTAAAATCAGTGCAATGTAAAAGAATATGCTCCACTGACAACACCTGCTGGCAAGGAACACAGTCCGACCGCATATTACCCTCCAACAAAAAGAAATGTGTTAGTCTAGACCAATTTGACATCGTGTCAAAATTACATGATCTTTTCTACAAAGGGCTGTGCATAAATACATGTACTCATCGTGTTGCGTACACGCTAAAAACTAAAGTGTTAAAAACTACACTTGAAGTGCTGTATTTAACACTTACTAAGTGCTGAACTAGCACTTTGTTCAAGTGTGGATATCCCAGAACTTGACAGGTGTTACAATAATACCACTTGACAAGTGTAATGTGGCCACACTTAAAAGGAAACAACGCAGATGACGCGGATCAGGCACGAACTCTCAAGCCTGATCCGCGTAATCTGCGTTGTGTCCTTTTAATTATGTACCCACCAAGCGCAAATCAAATTATGGACGATTCTGGAAGAACCACCAATGCTAGACACATGGGAAGTGCCATCCATTCATGTTTCAGATGTCTGACGATTATAATGTCTAAGTGCTTAAAGCATTGCACTTTGAGTGTTAAAATCAAACCCTAAGAGTTAGAATGGTTTTAACACCTTGAAAGTGTCAGTTTTAACACTTTAGTTTTTAGTGTGTAGGCTTCACAGCTTTTGATTTAATTAGCACGTTCCGAACACAAAATTGGTCATGCTGAGACGGTGAGACCCCAACATTCAAAATCCGCCGCAGACCTCCATTTGCATGAGATGGCCTGTGTATGTGACATGAGTCCTAGAAGCAAATCTAGTTCTGTAAGAAAGTACAAGATAACCAGAAAGGGTGAATCAATAACTAAAACTCCAATCGAGATGGAAATGTCCCGACTACAAACTTACCTGGGGCAGGAGCGGACTGGGACAAGAAAAGTTACCGGGGAATGCAACAAGGGGGCCCCAGACCCCAGAAAATATTTTTATTTTGCGAACTGAATGAATGCGACGTCCTTGCATCTGAGTCATCAATGGCAGTACACATAGAGGATATATCGATGGCATTATCGTATCATCTTGATCGATCATTCGACAAAAGTGGTTCTACCGGCGCAGAGCACCATCGGGAAGGCCACATTTCGGCCCAGTCGTAGAAAAGTTTGATTTTTGTAATCGAAGGAAAGCTGTTTCCTTTCATCTGAGCGATCAATGGCAGACTAGACTGCTGGTATATCGAAATTTCCCCTATGTGGATTGCGACAGTACAGTCGCCGGAAACTTGTCGAAATTCACGCGAGGGCAATGATGTCAGTAGGTAATAAATGCCGATTCAGTATCACTTGTACATGTACTGTACAAGTACACGTACATGTACGTGTACCGCCATAGGGATTCAGTGTTAAATCGTGTACAGAGTGCAAAAATGTTTTTTTCATGGTGATACAGAATCGGCAATTTTTTTGAGGCTCACAGATCGCACTTTTAACGTTCAAAACACCCGTTGGCGAACGCGTACATTCGACACATCGCTCAATTGTACGAAATTTTAAGAAATTGTACATTGAAAATTTTTTCTCTACGTTCCCATCGCGGATTAGACCATCGATCTATCGTTGGTGAACGCGAGCAAAAAAACGTTTTGCCGATTCTGTATCAGCATCAAAAAGCGGTTTGCCGATTCTGTATGGCACTACGTTCACCAACGGGTGTTCGAACGTCAAAAGTGCGATCCGATCGGGGAAATACATTACAGAAATGACGTTTTTAATTTTATGTGGGGCTTGGGGTCACGTCCATCAGAAAAATCGAAAGTTCGAGAAGGTGGTCACGTGACCTATCAAATTGAAGGTCTCGACGAGTGGATTAAGAAGATCGTAATTTTAACCCTCGTCGTGGGGTGGGGTCACGACCAGAGCCGAAAAACGTCTTCCCTTTTACAAATCCAGGCATGCGAGGTATTAATATGAAGGGCTCGATGAATACATTACAAAAATGACGTTTTTCATTTTATGTGGGGGTGGGGGTCACGACCCTCAGAAAAATCGAAAGTTTCGTGAAGGTGGTCACGTGACCTATCAAATTGAAGGTCTCAACGAGTGGATTAAGAAGATCGTAATTTTAACCCACGTCGTGGGGTGGGGGTCACGACCAGTGTCGAAAAACGTCTTCCTTTTTACAAATCCAGGCATGTGAGGTATTAATATGAAGGGTTCGATGAATACATTACAGAAATGACGTTTTTCATTTTATGTGGGGGTGGGGGTCACGCCCATCAGAAAAATCGAAAGTTTCGAGAAGGTGGTCACGTGACCTATCGAATTGAAGGTCTCGACGAATGGATTAAGAAGATCGTAATTTTAACCCTCGTCACGACCAGAGTCGAAAAAGTCGTTCTTTATACAAAGCCAGGCATGTGAGGTACTGATATGAAGGCTCGATGAATACATTACGAAATGACATTTTTCATTTTATGTGGGGGTGGGGTCACGACCAGAGCCGAAAAACGTCTTCCTTTTTACAAATCCAAGCATGTGAGGTACTGATATGAAGGGCTTGATGAATACATTACAAAAATGACATTTTCCACCCTCGCCGTTGGTATGGGGTTAACACCGATCAGAAAATCAAAAGTTTCGAGAAGATAGTCGTGTGACCTATCAAATTAAAGCTATCGACAAGGATATTATGAAAATCTTAATTTTCCCCTTCTTATAACGGTGGAGTTGGGACCATCTTGAAATCGAAAGTATTAAGAAAAGGTAGTTATGGAACATATTAAATTGAAAAAACAACAAGTTGAATCTGATGCATCATTCATTTTTGATATCTGTGTTAAAACGTGAAGTATGTTTTCAAAACAAATATATGATTGTTCTGCTAATTAGAGATGCACTCGCTTATGAACAAGTCACGCCTTAAGATGTTTCCTTCAATAATAACTCTGTTTACTGAACCATAGATTTGTAATAAAAAAATTATAAGTTGATCTTCTAACGTTTCTACATATTGAGGATAGCCTATTTCACCATTTCCGAAAAAAGTGTCAATCCAAACTATTTTTTTAGGAAACAATGCCCACGTCGAGAAGACATTACAAAACTAAACGAGTATAACCTTGCCTAAATTCAAATAAAACCATTTGTCACGTGTTAGAAAAGATTTGTAAACAGTCTAAACGCACGTGTGGAAAAGTTGTTTTGTTTTGTTTTTTACAACAGGAGTTAAAATATTTTAAGATAGGTGGCGTTATATAAATACAGCAACAACAAAAAAAAGTGTTTATAGTGCGTGAGCGTATGACTGAATGAAAATGAGAAAAAAGCTCTTTTTCTAACCACCTGATAGCGAAGCATTACATCAGTTGTCGCGATATTGATGTCATCCAACAGCAGCCAAGACATTAAGCTTTTTACGTCGACATACCACTTGTCCAAAACAATTCTCTTTTAACGCTAAAACGGGTGAAATACATCTCAGTAACGACTCCCTTTTTTTCTTGATCAGACACAGTTGTTGGCGGAAAGTTGACTGGAGGGTCGATCAAAACAATTGATCGAATATATCGAACGAAAAAAACGACTCATTTTTTAACTACGATTGTCGCCGTATTCTAAACGTCACCACACTAATCATACAATACGATATTGGAACTGCACTACCTCTTGAATATTACAAATTTACGATTTGTATTGTCTTCAACACAAATCGTAAATTCCTTCCCGCATCACCATACTTATACTATACCGCATCGAATTTGACATCGTCATCACCCCCTTGCTAGATAAACTTGAAATCGTCATCCGAATAGTGTTGCGAAGTGAGCCTATAGGGGTTGATTAAGCTCGAAAGCTCGGTAAGAGCTCGAGCTCTTGAGGTTTTATTTTGAGGATTCAGTGGACTCATGTTTATTCAATGAGCCTGATATCGTTTGGTAAGGAAACACAAAATTCCAGAGCTGGTGAGACCTCACAGAACTGCCAGTTATCACAACGTTTATAGTCCGATCTTACGATCTCTGATCGATAAATTTTCCCTAACATTCCGTAACAATGGTTGATAATAGAAATTAGTATAGAAAACCGTGTGAATTGTTCTCTGAAAATTGCATTCGCTTGTGCAGTATTTCTGAGTTTTTACAGATTGCGTTCAGGGTTTAGTTTTAAAAAAAAAAAACCTTGTCAAATGGTTAGGTTCAAGGGAAGTAACTCTGCTAGGTTCAAAGGAAGTAACTCTGTCATCCGTAGGTAGAGGTTTATTATGAGGTCATCAGAGGTCATAATACAGGTTTGGTTCATGGAAGTAACTCCGTTCATCCGTAGGTAGAGGTTTATTATGAGACCATCAAGGGTCGTCATTCAGGTTAGGTTCAAGGGAAGTAACTCGGTAACAACCCATCCCAAAGTAGAGGTTTATTATGAGTATATCAGAGGTGATGATACAGGTTAGGTTCAAGGGAAGTAACTTCGTAACAACTCATCCGTCAAACGGTTATGTTCGAGGGAAGTAACTCTGTAACACCTCGTCCATAGGTAGAGGTTTATTATGAGGTCCTCAGGAGTCATGATACAGGTTAGGTTCATCAAATGATTAGGTTCGAGGGAAGTAACTATGTAACAACTCATTCATCCAAACAAAATTAAAATTCGATGCACCATACTAAGAAGTGCTTGAAAAAACCCCATTTTTTAGGTTAAGTTCGAGGGAAGTAACTCTAACAACTCATCCGTTCAAACAAAAATTAAAATTCGATTCACCATATTAAGAAGAACTTGAAAAAACCTCCAGGTTTTAGGTTATGTTCAAGGAAGTAACTCTGTAACAACTCATACGTTCAAATGGTTAGGTTCGAGGGAAGTAACTCAGTATAACAACTCATCCGAGGTTTATTATGAGGTCATCAGGGGTTATGATATGGGTTAAGTTCAAGGGAGGTAACTCTGTCATCCATAGATTCAAGGAAGTAACACTATAACACCAAGGTATATTATTAGGTCATCAGGAGTCATGATACAGATGAGGTTTAAGGGAAGTAACGCTATCATCCGTAGATTCGGGGAAGTAACTCTCAACTCACCTGTCAAATGATTAGGTTCGAGGGAAGTAACTCTGTAACAACTCATCCGTAGGTTCGAGAGAAGTAACTCTGTAACACCATAGGTAGAGGTTTATTATGCGGTCATCAGAGGTCATGATATGGGTTAAGTTCAAGGGAAGTAACTCTGTCATCCGTCAAAATAATTCGGTTCAAGGGAAGTAACTTTGTAACGCCATAGGTAGAGGTGAATTATGAGTACAGCAAAGGTTATGATGAGTACATTAGAGACCACGTTGAGACCATCAGGGGCCAAGATACCAGTTAGGTTCAAGGAAGTAACAACTCATCTGTAGGTTCAAGGAAGTAACTCTGTAACACCATAGGTAGAGGTTTATTATGAGGTCAACAGGGGTCATGATACAGGTTAGGTTCAAGGGAAGTAACTCTATCATTCGTAGGTTCAAGGGAAGTAACACTGTAACACCTAGGTTATTATTAGGTCATCAGGAGTCATGATACAGGTGAGGTTTAAGTGAAGTAACTCTATCATCCATAGGTTCGAGAGAAGTAGCTTTGTAGCACCAAGGTTTACTATGAAGTCGTCAGGATAGGTTCGAGGGAAGTAATAACTCATCCCAGGTTTATTATGAGGTCATCAGGGGTTACGATACGGGTTAGGTTCGAGGACAAAGTAACAGGTTCGAGGAAAGTAACTATGTAACACCAAGTTTTATTATGAAGTCATCAGGGTAGATTCGAGGGAAGTAACTCTGTATAACAACCCATCCGAGGTTTATGATGAGATCATCAGGGGTTACGATACGGGTTAGGTTCGAGGAAAAAGTAACGCTGAACAAAACAAATAAATATTATAAAGTATAATTCGTTGCAGTTTTTGTTCCTTTTCCATAAAGAAAAATTATATATATTAAAAAATCGATAATAGAAAAAATTAATAAGACCATACAAAGTTGATTGTCTGTTTCTCAAACCATTTTTTTCCAAAAAGCATTCGGGCGGGCGGTCTTTTTTTTTCTCCCCGAGAGGTTGTTTATGGTAATTCGACCCCCACTCAAACGCCTGGTGGATCACGCAAAATTTCCCAAAAGATATTGGTTATTCACCGTAGGGGTGTTGGGTCAGAAATGAAGTGAGGTCTGAATGTTTGTTTTTAAGTGAAACGTGAAAATTATGACTCAGGACGAAACGCCTCGTGGGTGAAAACGTCTCAGGATGAAACGTCTCTGGGACAAATCAAATGTCGAAGCGCCAACTTTCACAGATTTATTTTACCAATAATAAAAAAAATTCCTTTCACAACCTGCGTAATAAAATCGTGAATCACAATTTTCCCTCATTATATTTAAAATTATCACAACCCATTTGAACGGGTAGTTCATCCACAAATCATATATTTTGGAAATCTGGAAATGAAATACAAAACGAATGTTTGCGTGTTTTTATTAACCAATTCGACCGCACATACCTACCTATGTGCGATTTATTTTCAACTATGTCTGTTACTTTTATATCAAGCAACGGTTACTATTAGTTATCCAATTATCCTGCTTCTCAAATGCATTTATTTAAATTAACTGGGAAACTCGTAACGGTTTCAAATAACAGGACACAAATTCCCAATGACAGTCATTTACAATACAAATCTTACTAAAATAAATGCCAGGAGACTGTGTTCTATTCAACATAGAATCTGTCTTTGCAGACTTTTCTGAAGATTGGCACGAATCAAACGTGGTGCGAATCGACCACTCCCCTTTGTGACTGTTTGTTGTCAGACTGAAAGACACCTTCCTTCTTGCTCTCATTATGACTTACCTTTTACAAAATAAAACACTTTTCTGTCGTGAATATTGCTGAAACCCACCCACTTTATTAAAGTGTGATGTAGAAAAAGCTTGAAGTGTTAATTTAAAAAAAGAATTCGTCAACCCATCGATATCGATTTACCGAAATGAGCACAATATCTCATGTTTTTTTAAAGATTTTTTGATGTCATAAAAAGGTTGCATGCGCAGCAAAAATAACCATGCGCGTGGGCCTGAAAAACATAGAGGTTCTTTTTTCTCGTCTAATGTAATTAATAATACATCAATATTTTTTTTTAAAAAAAATCAGTTTATAACTGATAGTAGTGTTGTTGTTATGACTGATAGGTTAGGGTTTTTATTACGAGTACATCAAGGTGGACAGCTCTATTCCATTCCCTCACTCGAGTCCCTTTGCGTGAAGACTTCTTTTTTTAATGCAATTCAAGAGGTGTTAACCTCATCGAGATTTGGAAACAGTTTATAACTTCACGAAATATACATTTCTCTTGCTGTTTGCTTAATTTTTCATATAAAAATAATGACTAAGAGTTTGTTGAACCTAGAAACGTCTTTTAGATTTTCTCCTTGATAAGACGCGAAACACGATATCAAACGCAGTTTATCTTTCTTGCTTCTCACGTTTTCGAGTTGTAAGAATCGTTTGCTTTTGACCAATCTGTCTTGAAAATCGAATATGTGTTTGGTAAACGGATCGAACGATTTTTTCATCTTTTTTTTTACCCTCCAGAGGAACTTCGAATTCTCCTCTTTCGCTCACGAAAACCCATTGATCATTTCCAGGTCCGATCCAGGTGAGCAATATACTGTAACACATCGCGCTATCGTAAGGACAATGCTGCTTTTTGTAAGGATTTTATAACCTACATTAGGTAGGGATACGGGCCCTCTAGAATTTCAAATTCTCGACATTATCCCTATCTTTTTTACACAGTAGAGTAATAAGACCTAATCTCTGAGACTCTGACGGATTTTACCAGAGATAAAACGCTCAGGTTGAGATACTGCCACTTCATGTTCTAATGATACTGAAACGGGAGTTCTCTCTCTGAATACTATTATGGAAAACTGTGATTATAACCCTCAACTAAATTGTCCAACACAAAAAAAATATATATATATTTCCTGTACATCTCCCTAACCGCCGGCCCCCGGGGAGGGGGAGGGGGTAGGGATGGGGTTAGGGGAGGGAGGGGGATTAGGGAAGGGGGATTAAGGAAGGGGAGGGGGCTAGGGAGTGGTGGTGAAGGGGATTAGGGGAGGGGGGGTAGAGGAGGGGTATGGAAGGGGAGGGGAGGGGGTAGGGAGGGAGGTGTTAGGGGAGTGAGGGGATTAGGGCAGGGGGGATTAAGGAAGGGGAGGGGGCTAGGGAGTGATGGTGAAGGGGATTAGGGGAGGGAAGGAGAGGGGGTAGGGGAGGGGAGGGGGAGAGGGAGGGGATAGGGAAGATGGGAGGGGTAGGGAAGGGGAGGAAGTGGGCACTAGGGGAGGGGACGGGGTAGGGGAGGGGAGGGTAGGGAGGGGGAATTAGGGAAGGAGGGGAAGGGATTAGGGAAGGAAAGGGAGGGAGGGGGTGGGGGCCGGCGGTTAGGGAGATGTACAGGAAATATATATTTTTTTTTGTGTTGGACAATTTAGTTGAGGGTTATAATCACAGTTTTCCATAGTAGTATTCAGAGAGAGAACTCCCGTTTCAGTATCATTAGAACATGAAGTGGCAGCATCTCAACCTGAGCGTTTTATCTCTGGTAAAATCTGTCAGAGTCTCAGAGATTAGGTCTTATTACTCTACTGTGTAAAAAAGATAGGGATAATGTCAAGAATTTGAAATTCTAGAGGGTCCGTATCCCTACCTAATGTAGGTTATAAAATCCTTACAAAAAGCAGCATTGTCCTTACGATAGCGCGATGTGTTACAGTATATTGCTCACCTGGATCGGACCTGGAAATGATCAATGGGTTTTCGTGAGCGAAAGAGGAGAATTCGAAGTTCCTCTGGAGGGTAAAAAAAAAAGATGAAAAAATCGTTCGATCCGTTTACCAAACACATATTCGATTTTCAAGACAGATTGGTCAAAAGCAAACGATTCTTACAACTCGAAAACGTGAAAAGCAAGAAAAACAAAGTGCGTTTGATATCGTGTTTCGCGTCTTATCAAGGAGAAAATCTAAAAAACGTTTCTAGGTTCAACAAACTCTTAGTCATTATTTTTATATGAAAAATTAAGCAAACAGCAAGAGAAATGTATATTTCGTGAAGTTATAAACCGTTTCCAAATCTCGATGAGGTTAACACCTCTTGAATTGAATTAAAAAAAGAAGTCTTCACGCAAAGGGACTCGAGTGAGGGAATGGAATAGAGCTGTCCACCTTGATGTACTCGTAATAAAAACCCTAACCTATCAGTCATAACAACAACACTACTATCAGTTATAAACTGATTTCTTTTAAAAAAAGAGATATTGTGCTCATTTCGGTAAATCGATATCGATGAGTTGACGAATTCTTTTTTTTTAAATTAACACTTCAAGCTTTTTCTACATCATACTTTAATAAAGTGGGAGGGTTTCAGCAATATTCACGACAGAAAAGTGTTTTATTTTGTAAAAGGTAAGTCATAATGAGAGCAAGAAGGAAGGTGTCTTTCAGTCTGACAACAAACAGTCACAAAGGGGAGTGGTCGATTCGCACCACGTTTGATTCGCGCCAATCTTCAGGAAAGTCTGCAAAGTCAGGTTCTATGTTGAATGGAACACAGTCTCCTGGCATTTATTTTAGTAACATTTGTATTGTAAATGACTGTCATTGGGAATTTGTGTCCTGTTATTTGAAACCGTTACGAGTTTCCCAGTTAATTTAAATAAATGCATTTGAGAAGCAGGATAATTGGATAACTAATAGTAACCGTTGCTTGATATAAAAGTAACAGACATAGTTGAAAATAAATCGCATAGAGGTATGTGCGGTCGAATTGGTTAATAAAAACACGCAAACATTCGTTTTGTATTTCATTTTCAGATTTCCAAAAAATATGATTTATGGATGAACTACCCGTTCAAATGGGTTGTGATAATTTTGAATATAATGAGGGAAAATTGTGATGCACGATTTTATTAGGCATGTTGTGAAAGGATTTTTTTTATTATTGGTAAAATAAATCTGTGAAAGTTGGCGCTTCGACATTTGATTTGTCCCAGAGACGTTTCATCCTGAGACGTTTTCACCCACGAGGCGTTTCGTCCTGAGTCATAATTTTCACGTTTCACTTAAAAACAAACATTCAAACCTCACTACATTTCTGACCCAACACCCCTACGGTGAATAACCAATATATTTTGGGAAATTTTGCGTGATCCACCAGGCGTTTGGGTGGGGGTCGAATTACCATAAACAACCTCTCGGGGAGAAAAAAAAGACCGCCCGCCCGAATGCTTTTTTGGAAAAAATGGTTTGAGAAACAGACAATCAACTTTGTTTGGTCTTATTAATTTTTTCTGTTATCGATTTTTTAATATATATAATTTTTCTTTATGGAAAAGGAACAAAACTTGCAACGAATTATACTTTATAATATTTATTTGTTTTGTTCAGAGTTACTTTTTCCTCGAACCTAACCCGTATCGTAACCCCTGATGATCTCATCATAAACCTCGGATGGGTTGTTATACAAAGTTACTTCCCTCGAATCTACCCTGATGACTTCATAATAAACCTTGGTGTTACAGAGTTACTTCCCTCGAACCTGTTACTTTGTCCTCGAACCTAACCCGTATCGTAACCCCTGATGACCTCATAATAAACCTGGAATGAGTTATTACTTCCCTTGAACCTATCCTGACGACTCCATAGTAAACATTGGTGCTACAAAGCTACTTCTCTCGAACCTATGGATGATAGAGTTACTTCACTTAAACCTCACCTGTATCATGACTCCTGGTGACCTAATAATAACCTAGGTGTTACAGTGTTACTTCCCTTGAACCTACGAATGATAGAGTTACGTCCCTTGAACCTAACCTGTATCATGACCCCTGATGACCTCATAATAAACCTCTACCTATGGTGTTACAGATTTACTCCCTTGAACCTACAGATGAGTTGTTACTTCCTTGAACCTAACCGGTATCTTGGCCCCTGATGGTCTCAACGTGGTCTCTAATGTACTCATCATAACCTTTGCTGTACTCATAATTCACCTCTACCTATGGCGTTACAAAGTTACTTCCCTTGAACCGAATTATTTTGACGGATGACAGAGTTACTTCCCTTAAACTTAACCCATATCATGACCTCTGATGACCGCATAATAAACCTCTACCTATGGTGTTACAGAGTTACTTCTCTCGAACCTACGGATGAGTTGTTACAGAGTTACTTCCCTCGAACCTAATCATTTGACAGGTGAGTTGAGAGTTACTTCCCCGAATCTACGGATGATAGCGTTACTTCCCTTAAACCTCACCTGTATCATGACTCCTGATGACCTAATAATATACCTTGGTGTTATAGTGTTACTTCCTTGAATCTATGGATGACAGAGTTACCTCCCTTGAACTTAACCCGTATCATAACCCCTGATGACCTCATAATAAACCCCGGATGAGTTGTTATACAGAGTTACTTCCCTCGAACCTAACCATTTGAACGTATGAGTTGTTACAGAGTTACTTCCTTGAACATAACCTAAAACCTGGAGGTTTTTTCAAGTTCTTCTTAATATGGTGAATCGAATTTTAATTTTTGTTTGAACGGATGAGTTGTTAGAGTTACTTCCCTCGAACCTAACCTACAAAATGGGTTTTTTTTTCAAGCACTTCTTAGTATGGTGCATCGAATTTTAATTTTGTTTGGATAAATGAGTTGTTACATAGTTACTTCCCTCGAACCTAATCATTTGATGAACCTAACCTGTATCATGACTCCTGAGGACCTCATAATAAACCTCTACCTATGGACGAGGTGTTACAGAGTTACTTCCCTCGAACATAACCGTTTGACGGATGAGTTGTTACGAAGTTACTTCCCTTGAACCTAACCTGTATCATCACCTCTGATATACTCATAATAAACCTCTACTTTGGGATGGGTTGTTACCGAGTTACTTCCCTTGAACCTAACCTGTATGACGACCCTTGATGATCTCATAATAAACCTCCACCTACGGATGAACGGAGTTACTTCCATGAACCAAACCTGTATTATGACCTCTGATGACCTCATAATAAACCTCTACCTACGGATGACAGAGTTACTTCCTTTGAACCTAGCAGAGGTACTTCCCTTGAACCTAACCATTTGACAAGGTTTTTTTTAAAAAACTAAACCCTGAACGCAATCTGTAAAAACTCAGAAATACTGCACAAGCGAATGCAATTTTCAGAGAACAATTCACACGATTTTCTATACTAATTTCTGTTATCAACCATTGTTACGGAATGTTAGGGAAAATTTATCGATCAGAGATCGTAAGATCGGACTATAAAACGTTGTGATAACTGGCAGTTCTGTGAGGTCTCACCAGCTCTGGAATTTTGTGTTTCCTTACCAAACGATATCAGGCTCATTGAATAAACATGAGTCCACTGAATCCTCAAAATAAAACCTCAAGAGCTCGAGCTCTTACCGAGCTTTCGAGCTTAATCAACCCCTATAGGCTCACTTCGCAACACCATTCGGATGACGATTTCAAGTTTATCTAGCAAGGGGATGATGACGAGGTCAAATTCGATGCGGTATAGTATAAGTATGGTGATGCGGGAAGGAATTTACGATTTGTGTTGAAGACAATACAAATCGTAAATTTGTAATATTAAAGAGGTAGTGCAGTTCCAATATCGTATTGTATGATTAGTGTGGTGACGTTTAGAATACTGCGACAATCGTAGTTAAAAAATGAGTCGTTTTCGTTCGATATATTTGATCAATTGTTTTGAACGACCCTCCAGTCAACTTTCCGCCAACAACAGTTACTGTGTCTGATCAAGAAAAAAAGGGAGTCATTACCGAGATGTATTTCACCCGTTTTAGCGTTAAAAGAGAATTGTTTTGGACAAGTGGTATGTCGACGTAAAAAGCTTAATGTCTTGGCTGCTGTTGTCAATATCGCGACAACTGATGTAATGCTTCGCTATCAGGTGGTTAGAAAAAGAGCTTTTTTCTCATTTTCATTCAGTCATACGCTCACACACTGTAAACACTATTTTTTGTTGTTGCTGTATTTATATAACGCCACCTATCTTAAAATATTTTAACTCCTGTTGTAAAAAACAAAACAACTTTTCCACACGTGCTTTTAGACTGTATACAAATCTTTTCTAACACGTGACAAATGGTTTTATTTGAATTTAGTCAAGGTTATACTCGTTTAGTTTTGTAATGTCTTCTCGACGTGGGCATTGTTTCCTAAAAAAATAGTTTGGATTGACACTTTTTTCGGAAATGGTGAAATAGGCTATCCTCAATATGTAGAAACGTTAGAAGATCAACTTATAATTTTTTTTATTGACAAATCTATGGTTCAGTAAACAGAGTTATTATTGAAGGAAACATCTTAAGGCGTGACTTGTTAATAAGTGAGTGCATCTCTAATTAGCATAACAATCATATATTTTTTTTTAAAACATACTTCACGTTTTAACACAGATATCAAAATTGAATGATGCATCAGATTCAACTTGTTGTTTTTTCAATTTAATATGTTCCATAACTACCTTTTCTTAATACTTTCGATTTCAAGATGGTCCCAACTCTACCGTTATAAGAAGGGAAAAATTATGATTTTCGTAATATCCTTGTCGATAGCTTTAATTTGATAGGTCACACGACTA
This sequence comes from Pictodentalium vernedei, assembly GCA_031216915.1. Lineage (NCBI taxonomy): Eukaryota > Metazoa > Mollusca > Scaphopoda > Dentaliida > Dentaliidae > Pictodentalium > Pictodentalium vernedei. Next base: position 731,493,574 of record CM062296.1, on the reverse strand, counting down.
TCTTCTCGAAACTTTTGATTTTCTGATCGGTGTTAACCCCATCCCCACGGCGAGGGCGGAAAATGTCATTTTTGTAATGTATTCATCAAGTCCTTCATATCAGTACCTCACATGCTTGGATTTGTAAAAAGGAAGACGTTTTTCGGCTCTGGTCGTGACCCCACCCCCACATAAAATGAAAAATGTCATTTCGTAATGTATTCATCGAGCCTTCATATCAGTACCTCACATGCCTGGCATTGTATAAAGAACGACGTTTTTCGGCTCTGGTCGTGACCTCACCCCACGACGAGGATTAAAATTACGATCTTCTTAATCCACTCGTCGAGACCTTCAATTTGATAGGTCACGTGACCACCTTCTCGAAACTTTCGATTTTTCTGATGAGCGTGCCCCCCACCCCCACGACGAGGGGAGATAACTTTGTATGATTAAGTTTAGGTTATGAGAATCAAGCAATCTGATTGGTTAATTAGCGTTAAGAACGTCAAGTGATTGGGTGATTACTTATTTCAAGCTCTTCAAGCTTTTGGTTTTTGGTATACATTGCTCTAGCCATTATATCCACGTTATTAAACGCGATTCACCTCACAAAACTCGCGAGGTGAATCGGCATGATGGGTTTTCGCCGATCGGATCGCACCCTAGACCGTCCGAAACGCGATCCCGAACGCAGGTGATACAGAACCGGCAAACCGATTTTTTTTCGGGGTTTTCACCGATCGGATCGCACCCTAGACCGTCCGAAACGCGATCCCGAACGCAGGTGATACAGAACCGGCAAACCGCCTTTTTCCGCCTTTTTTCCATTTACCGTAGGCCGAAATCGGTTTTTAAAAAAATCCTCGATGAGTAACGGTGTTTTACGCTCACTTTTCACCGTTGGCGAACGTCGAGAAAACGTTTTGAGGTCGATTTTTCCTGATCTAGAATCGGCAAATGGGTTTCCCCGATCGGATCGCACTTTTGACGTTCGAACACCCGTTGGTGAACGTAGTGCCATACAGAATCGGCAAACCGCTTTTTGATGCTGATACAGAATCGGCAAAACGTTTTTTGCTCGCGTTCACCAACGATAGATCGATGGTCTAATCCGCGATGGGAACGTAGAGAAAAAATTTTTAATGTACAATTTCTTAACATTTCGTACATTTGAGCGATGTGTCGAATGTACGCGTTCGCCAACGGGTGTTTTGAACGTTAAAAGTGCGATCTGTGAGCCTAAAAAAAATTGCCGATTCTGTATCACCATGAAAAAACGACATTTTTGCACTCTGTACACGATTTAACACTGAATCCCTATGGCGGTACACGTACATGTACGTGTACTTGTACAGTACATGTACAAGTGATACTGAATCGGCATTTATTACCTACTGATGTCCACACATGCGTTTACCGGGTAATAAAAATTATCATCAGGAAAATTTTGATTAATACAACACCGATTGACGGGACCGGGGAGAGGAATTCGGGCCCAGGGTTAATTCTGTGACGGCCCCCTTTCAAAAGTGTCGGGATACTGATGCAGATGCCGAAGTTCTTGACGTGAAGAATTCTTGAAGTGATAACACCTGGACTGGTTTACATGTATACAGATAACAGTCCATTAGCCCTTTACCCAACGTAACAGCGAAAACCGGCCAGCGCTATTCACAAAAATTGCCGTTGATTTTCATTTTTGCTTTCATTTTTTGTCTCAAAAACATAGCATATGACCCCTCATTGGAACGAGCTCGTTGAGATCGTTTCAATGAGGGATCATAAGCCATGTTTTTTGACGCAAAAATGAAAAAAATAGATATTCAATAATTTTGTTTGCAAGTGTTGTCTGCTTTTCATGTTAAGTAAAGGTTTAACAGATTAAGCATCTCCTCGGGGCACCCCCATTCCTTCTTTACGTGAGTGGCAACTAGTACTCCAATACGATAGGCAACTTATCTTGCTGATTCTTGCTAGGGAATCGGGGGAGGCCTTGGCACAGGAGTCAGAATTTTGGGGCACCCAGAACCTGAACCAAGAATCCTGGACGCCTGAGCCAACCCTGGGTCCCCAAGGTACCGGGCTCCGGGGTTACTACCCCGGGCCCCACCCTCTCCCCGGTGCTTTCGGTTGAACAGTTGAAGGTTTCTTGTCCTTTAGTAGCAGATTTCGTGGTATTGTATATGTACCTGTGAACTGTCTAACAAACAAATAGTGATTGTTGAACCACATTCCACGGGATTTTCCAATTCGAGTCAATAGTTCGTCCCTTGAATGCAACAAGCTGTCATCTGCAATACGAATGAACCCAAACTCTAAAACCGAAAGGTAATATATTTCGAACATAATGGGAAAGAGTGCATTCGGATGTTTTCAGCGAGTATCAGTTCTCACTTGAGGAATGGGACGGTGCAAATCGTTTTCTCAAAAGCTCAACGTTCAGCAGCCAGGAGGGGTACACGTCTTTGTTTGTCAGAAATTGTTGATTGATACTCGCAATTTATCGAAACTACAAGCTAATCTCAAATTTCCAAGATAAATGAATTTAGAGGAACAATAGGTCGTTAATTTGGAAACATATTGACTCGCAGATTCTGCTTGTATGTTAAAGCACATGTTCGCAAAGTATGCAAAGTGTAATACAATACAGTCGCCGTGTAGTGGTCGTAATCCACGCGAGGACAGTGATGTCCACGCATGCTTTTAACAGGTAACAAAAATCATCATCAGCAAAATTTTGCTTAATGAAGCACCGGGTTGTACCCGGTGCTTCATGGATTAAATGTTTGATGATTATTCCTATATAATTAGTGTTTGGAATCTGATATTATTGCGACCGTGGAAATATTGCCCACCCGTGGGAAGTGATCAGTACACGACGGCCGTACTCTACATCAAAACTAACGTTAAAATACTCAAATCTGCAACTAAGAAATTTAATGCAGACGAATTTTCAGAAGACACGACATTGTGAAGGTATAAAGGAGATAGGAAGTTAACACAGCACAAGTTAATACGATAAACATAATTTCTGAATACACGTGGTTTCTAATTTTACCATCGCTGCTGTCCGAATGAATGACCTCCACGAACAACAAACTAGGCATTATTTAAACAATAACTGGACATTATTAGAACAAAAACTTTGTATTATGTTAAATGAAACGCAGTTCTGCTTTCAATAAAACCCATACCACGTGCATCGACAACGTGGCGCACGCTATAAATAGAAACACGTGTACACAAACTTCACATTTGTCCAGTGAGAACTAAAATCGACAAATACGGAAAATGACATTGCACGGAATTTTCCGTGAGTGATCGGCTTACCCTGATCGGGATAGACAACTTTTGCCTGCCCTTTTTGAGAGAAAATAATAAATTCACGCGATCATGTTAATTTACTTAATCGGCACGAACGCTTTCAAACGAAAGATACGTGAAGCATATTTTAGGGAACTTTTGCATAACCAAAATTGTGTTTTTGTCAAAATAGTCAAGTTTGCGGCTAATTGTCTCTTTAACCCTTTGAACGCTGATGGTGAATGACATAGGATTCTTGTCGGATTTTGGAATCCAAAGTTAAAAAAATACCACAACATTTGTGTACACAGACAAGTACAGTTAAACCATATGAACTCGTCACACTGAGGAGTTCGTTACGAATGTATTTTGTACATGACTGTTTCCTTGTGCTTGCTACAAACATGATGTTAATACACACTGTTTGCAAAGGAAATAAACGAACCTACCTTCAACTTTATTCCGCCTCATCTTATGCACTTGGGGTAATTCCTGACGCAGTTAATGCGGCATTCAATTCCCAGGAGGATTCAGTTGACTTAGAAAACAAAAAAATGGAACCAAAAATATACTGGACCTACTAATATGCGGAATTCGTTTTTACTTCTCGTTTTCATTTTTACTTATCGTTTTCATTTTTACTATTATATTTCTTTTACATAAACTATTTCTGTATTGGAAAAGCATAATAAGCTAGCATGAACATTTCTGAATTTTATGGCGTACTTCAGTAGTTTGCAACCATGTCTGCAATACATTCCGCCCAGAAATCCCATCGACATTTGTTGAAGAAAAACCCGTCTCCCAAGCGTAAGTTGGGTTGGTTGCTTTTGCCAAGTCACGGTACCAAGTCACAGTACCAAGTCAAGGTACTCTCGTAAAATTGCAGGATTGAGAAGAAGTACAGCATAAAAGAGAAAAGCAATGAAAAGCAATTTATTTGATAGAATAACTCGGCTCGTTCTCCACGAATTCAAATTAGCGTGTTCTGCGACGTAACCTCCGTTGTCCCGGTTGGCGGTGTATATTTTAAATTTTTTTTTTTAATATTGAACATGCGATTTCAAATTCCAACCCATATTCACTTTTATATCTCTAAATAACGTTTATTAGGAATCGTAGTCAAATTTCAGGAATGAGACTTTGAACTCAACCGGTCAATTAAAACGCAAATATAACCTCGAAGGAATTTTGACAATGAAAATCCAATTTTCATAATTAGGAAACCTTTCCTTTGATTATGTCAAGAAATCAAATCTTTGTGGATAGGTTGACAGATGGTCCATTGGAACAAAAAGTCTTTGACTCCGTTACAAATTTTATCGGCCGAGTTCGGATAGATTCGTGTCGACGTGTTTTAAACCCCCGCCCCCCCAACCCCCCCCCCCCCCAAAAAAAAAAAAACCCCAAAAAAACAACAAACCCAGCATTGCACGCAAATTCCGTGGCCAAGGAACAAATGCGAGGACTTACGATTTCAAATTACGTAATTCCGGATTAGAAGTACCTTTTAAAACCATTTTTGTTATAATACATCCACTTTCGATTAAATGATATGAGATGTATGCATGAATACTCCCCCTCCCAATTCGATGCTGTATTTGACTTCAATCAATGCTAACCCTGCTTGTGCAGAGTTGGTACGTTGTAGAGTCTGACATTACTCGCTACTGCTCGGTGGTTCTCTCCGGGTAAACCGACTTCCTTCACCCGTAACACTGTCCGACAGGAGGTGACCCTGACTGTCAAAAGTGTCGTTATAAATAAATAAATAAATAAATAAATAAATAAATAAATAAATAAATAAATAAATAAATAAATAAATGTAGCCTACATTTAAGCATTCTGCTTTTTTATGTGGAGAGGTTGGAGGTAATTTTCCATTTTTTTTTTTCGAATTGAGATCTTAATATCCCCCCAAGCGTAGTTACCTCCCCTGTGAAACAAGCATTCTGTTTTGTAGTTTTGTGTGTGGAGGAGTAGGGGATACTTTTACAAGTTTTTTTGAGTGGAGATCTTAACCTTCCCTCCTCCCTAAACAAATGTAGCCCCCCCCCCCCCCCCCCCACACACACACCTGTCCAATAAGCCTGAAAGACTTTAAAAAGAATTTTCGAGAACTCTCATTGGCAATACTTGGAGATGGTGCCGGTGTAACAGGAATGGAAGTCCGTAGGAAAATTAGTCCCTCTGGACTATTATTCCGCGGAATTATAGTCCTAGGTCTAACATTTCTAGGAATAGTAGTCCGGCGGACTACTATTCCTAGAAATGTTAGACCTAGGATTATAATTCCGCGGAATAATAGTCCAGAGGGACTAACGTTCCTACGGACTTCCATTCCTTTTACACAGGCACATATCCTTTCGAAACCACCTCGGCTCTGGTGTCTTGTCCCAAATCGTCCAATAAACTAAGTTAATTTTAAATAATTTCTTGTGAACCACCAGTCACAGTGCTTTGAGATGTGGTGTTCATCTTCTTTTAGTAAGAGAGATTCAATATTTCCTGTTTATGTTCGAATACGAAGCGATTGCATTAGAAATACACAAAAATAAGAGTGTTACATGGGCATTTACCTGCGCGCTTCTGCTTTAACTCATAAGGGACTTATTTGTCTTTCAGGAATTTTGGGACCGGATTGGAGTTCACACGCTCAAAAGCTTTCGTCTGTTCTGGGGTCACTTCCACCTACTTCACAGTTCATACAGATGGCTTATGAAACAACATCCGAAGAGCTAAGCGACTCAGAAAAATATCCCAATTTTTTTAGGGTAATCCCCACAGACAATTTTCAAGTAGCGGTAAGTTTTATCATCTAGACAAGCGCCTCACCGTATATCACAGGCACGTAGGCGTGCGACAGGTACGAATGGGTGCGACGGGTGCTAACACACTTGAGGGACCATCTCCCCTCGTGATTTGAAAGTTATTTGAAAATTTTGATAAAATAGGGTGACCTCACTTATTCCGAGCCTCAGAGAGTACGATGTGTCGGGGTAAGTTGTTTCAACCCCTTACACAACGTAACGGCCAAAACCGGCCAGCGCTATTTTCAAAAATCATCAGTAAATTTTCATTATTTTTTCATTTTTTGTCTCCAAAACATAGGTTATGATCCCTCATTGAAACGAGCTCGTCGAGCTCGCTCCAATAAGGGGTCATAACCTATGTTTTTGAGACAAAAAATGAAAAAATTAGTTATTGAAGAATTTGTTTTTGCAAGTGTCGTCTGCTTTTCATGTTAGGTAAAGGGTTAAAACATAAATGTTCTCATTTGCATGTGGGTTCCGTGAAACGCCTGGGCAGTACTTTGATACTTTTGTATAACCTCGGCTATAAAAAAGTATCAACGTGCCTTGGCGTTTCAGAGAAACTAGCTGCATGGTCCCGTGTGACAGACCCTATATGTTTTAACGAGCTTATCGCTGTTAATTCCTGCCAGAATCACATATGAACAGAATTACATCTGCAGGTATAATATATACACCTGGAACTTAATTAAGCACCCCCTGTTTTTTCGCAGTGGTGTTAATAGAAACTGTCATTACTTTCATGCTATCTTTCAAATGGCCAAAAGTGATTGTTTACGAGAAGAATGGACTATTGACAAATGAAAGACAACACAATGATGAAAATATGCAGTATTTTAATGGCGCTAATTACACCTATCTGTCACTAATGTTTTTGATGGAAAAATGTTCACTTGACAAGTATGGTGCTGGAACAGTCCATGATGAAACAATGCCAGTAATTAATGACAAAAAAATGTAACTTGTGATCTCCTGAACACAATAGCAGTGTCTGACGTCAGTAGCGAGTGTATCCACCACGTGCCCTCCTCCTAATGCTACCAGTGAGCCTTCTGATACGGTCCAGCGGCAACTGCTGGCACTCCTCATGCAATGCTGCTTCCAAATCGGCCAAATAATGTTCAGGAGGATCCCTTGCTTGCACACGACGTCCAACAAAGTCCCAGATGTGTTCTAAGGGATTCAAATCGGGGCTCCTTGCAGGCCAAGGTAGTGTTGTAATAGCGTTGTTCTAAAGGAATGCTCTCACAGCACGTGCACGATGTGACCTTGCATTGTTGTCCATGAATACATGGCGAGTAGCCAACGGGTGGTTGTCAAAATGAGGCACCATAACCGGATTGCCGGATGTTTTGATGACCACTGAGATTGCCACGTACAGTCACCATATCAAGTTTACAATCATGAGAGAGGCATCCCGAGATCATTACTGACCCTCCACCATAAGGAACAGTAGGTCTGATGTTCCTGGGCACGTAAGCAGTTTTTCTATGCCTCCACACTCTCATGCGACCATCTGTGAGGTAAAGCAGGAACCTACTCTCGTGTGACCAATGGACTATCCTCCACGTCCTGAGATTCCAGTGTTGTCGTGCCATACACCACTCCAAACGTCGTTTGATGCTGATCGGACAGAGCTGGACGCTTGGTGACCCTTCTCGACCTCATACCCAGTGCTTTGAGACGGTTTCGGACAAAGTTGTTACACAAACGCCTGTCGGGGAGCCAAATGCGTTTCAAAACCCCACTTGAAGCAAAGGGCTCACGCCCAACGAGGCGTGCCAGACTCCGATCTTCCCGAGGAGAGGTCTTTTAGGGTTGTCCAGGCCTTGGCTGGTCCTTAACATCGTTGGAGAAGTGACAAATTGTGATTGTGACAAATTGTCTTGTTTTTATACCCAGATATTGCATGTGGATGATAGTGAGGTTTTTTGTGACATTCGTAGGAAGCATGCTTCACGCGGACGAGGGGATGTGTTTGGGTCCGCTATCAACCAGAAACATCATGCCTCAGTGGTTGAAATGTATTGCAAGACATCGCAATCATCAAAACATAATAATCAGTAACAGCAACTTCATTGTCATGAAACATTTCAGGGGGTGCTTAATTAAGTTCCAGGTGTATATATATCGGGAAAATAAAATATGTCTATCAACTTTAACTCTTTACCCAACGTACGGTCAATACCGTTACTCGTCGAGCTCGTTCCAATGAGGGGTCATAACCTATGTTTTTGAAACAAAAAATGAAAAAAAATATTTATTCAAGAATTTTTGTTTGTTTTGCAAGTGTCGTCTGCTTTTCATGTTAGGTAAAGGGTTAACGATCTATTTGGTAAGTAATTTCTCACATGTATAGAGTAAAAATGATTATATTTTAGATCCTAAATTTAACATATTATTTCCTCAGATGCTACCACAGCACTTCATTTGATACTGATTTTTCAAATTCTTTTCGCCGGGAAGAACCATGATCGCCCCGGGAAAGCCGGTAATCGTCGATTGCCACTAAACACACCTCCCCAACTAAATTCCTGGCTACACGCTTGTATCGTACATGCCCATACCCATTTGACTGAATAATTTCTATGTTACTTATTTTCCCGTAGAGTATTGGAGTTTTGTTCTTTGATGTTCTCAGATGTGCTTTGGAACGTATAAACCGGGGGGGGGGGGGGGGGGATAGGGGCGTGTGCCCCCCAACGTTTTCCGGAGATACCCTCGTATAATTGTCTCTCCTATACTGTATTTAAAGACGAGAATAGTACACATACTTGGCTTCATATTTAATAAATATTCCACCGGGTCGAAATAATATTTCGTCCCTGTGAGAATATTTGTTGAATATGAAGCCAAAAGTTTGCATTTTTCTCAATTTCTCAGAGCAGACATGACTAGATTTGATGAAGAATTCATTTAAATTTATCTCGAATAATCATTGGTCAAAAAGTCTATTCAATTCACATGGCAGATATATGGTTAAATGCGTCCAAATTATACATATATGTCGGTGGCAAGAGATTTTGTGTCATGGGAAGGAATATCAACCAGTAGCATTCAAGGAGTTAAGAGGTTAACCTTTCAATCCTAGTGCCCTGGGATATCATCTCATACAATACTGTTAACCCTTTACCTAACATGAAAAGCAGACGACACATGCAAAAAAAATTCTTGAATAACTAATTTTTTTCATTTTTTGTCTCAAAAACATAGGTTATGACCCCTCGTTGGAACGAGCTCGTCGAGCTCGTTCCAACGAGGGGTCATAACCTATGTTTTTGAGACAAAAAATGAAAATATTTTGAAAATTAATTGGCGATTTTTGAGAATAGCGCTGGCCGGTTTTGGCCGTTACGTTGGGTAAAGGGTTAACAGAGAAATGGGTGAATCAATTGTGAATTTATAGTGAAGTACACTAGAAGTTTAAGATTAAGGGCCTATATAAGTAATGAAATTTTGTTTATTTTGAAAATTCTCACCTCTGATATTCCTTCAATTCAAATTAAATATACACAAAATGTACATCAAAATGAAGGTTGGGATGTATAGAATACGAAACACATGTGTACTCAACTCATAGAGTCGACTGTAGGCACCACTGGTTCCTGGAAGTCTGCTGCTGTATTCGCATGTCGTGTACGCTGCCCATATGAACACAGAAATTGAGACCCCACTAATTACACTACGAGGTGGGGTCTCAAAACCCCACCACGTGACTTCAATTTGTCTATAATTAACTTGTGTTTTTTGCAAGTGCGGTAATCAGGTTTATTCTTCCACCAAAAATAGTTTCAGTTCATTGTTATTTAGTGATTGTTAGGTATTGCACTTAAGTATAAATTTAATACGTATGCTCCATACATGTTTTTTGATAATAAAAAGTATTAATATGGCAGAAAAAACGATCAAAATATGGAGTTTGAATTGTGTTTTTAATCTCGCATGAATATGTCAAACTGTGTGATGGGATGTTCGGCTGACGTCGGTTTATCTTTTGATCTCTCAGTCACCGGCTCTTAATTAGATCAAATTTTTTCACAGTCAGTGAAATATTACTTTTACTTTTACTTGAAATATTAAAAAGATAGTTCAATATTTGAAAAAGTTATTGAAAGCTATTGCGATTCGGAATGTTGTTCATCAAAATCGATTCAGAACTCGAGGAATTACGAAAATATAAATATTGTACCGTACTGAAATCATGGATGTGAGTTGAAAAAATTATAAGTTAACCAGCACAATATCTGGACATTTCCCAGACGGTCTTTTACCTAACTGTAGCTATTCAGGGGAGAAGAATCATGTTACCGATACTGAATTTTGAATAAATTGTGGGTTGGGGAGGAAGGGAATCTGATTTACGATTTTAAAAGTTAAGTTCAGAGTGGAATGTTAAAATGTAAATATATAAACTACATTAACGAAAAAGGAATGCTTGTGGTGGCCCTGGGACGTTTCAGCCCAAGACGCTTCGGAATCCATATATTGAAGCGCCTGCATGCATTAGCAAGGAAAACTGGCCAAGATGGGGGGGGGGGGGGAGAGATGGGCAAGCGATCAATGATATAGGCCTGTTTGTGCGTGTGGGTGTATGGGAGTCTGGGGCCCAATTGCCTCGTTTCGGGGATGGGGAGGGAGGGGGAGGGCTATTTACTTCACCATTTAGGAGTGGTATGGATGATTGAATCTTACACTGCCAAGACACTGAAATTTTTGATGTGCTTGGCTGTACGCAAAAATCAGGGGTGGCGTCAGAAAAACTCCGATAGAGGAACTAAAATCTCCTGTCTGAAAGACCTATTTTAATTTTGGGGGTTTCAAGACACGTGTGGGGGGACAAAACAAAAAAATTATAATACGAAATTTCGGGGCATGTTTGAGCTAGGGTTACGATGCATGGTGGTCTGGCTTGTCGATCGGCATGTCATTATTGGAAATAAAAAAAAATATTATTTTCTATTGATTTTATTTACATATGGTTATAATTATGATTACTGAATTAATAAAAAGTAATTGAAAATATTGCTTTGTCTCTTATTTTTTCTCAAGCTTGTCATGTGCAGAGGTGTTAAAACAGATGTTGGTTTGAAGGACAGCTCTGTGCTTTGTCGCACCACTCAAAAGTCATTTCACACCTTGTGCAAGTGGTAGTTTAATCTACTGTACCTAATTAATCACTTCAATCCCGACTACTTTTATGTAGTAGCCGTAGAATAATATTTTATTAAAGTATCACATTTCAATACACATGCATAATATACATACATGTAGAGTATTTTCAAAATATTTGTATGAAATCCAGCCTATGGAGGCTTATGAGACACATTTTCATCAGAGGTAGGTCTTTTTTTACAGTAGTTCATAAAAAACAAAAAAACAACAAAAAACCCAAACCCGAAAAACCAAAACACATGCACTCACACCAAAATACACACCCTTGCGGACACCCCCCCCCCCCCCCCACACACACACAAACACACAGAGAGTAATATGCAGACATACGCCCACATGCACTTGCGTATAATTTCGTGTACTAATTTTCTTTCACTTTTTCTTACTCGCCCCCCCCTCCCCCATCACGTATATCTGTCTCTCTATATCTTTCCCACTGAAGCGTACTCTCTCTTAGAATGGCACATTCGCAGATATTTTAGTTCTCCCGTCCACCCCCCCCCCCCCCACCCCCCTGTGAAATAATCATTAGTTTCAGTCTCGAGTGAGATACTTTTTGGTATCCATTCAAAAACACTATATTTTCTTTTTACTATATCCTTTTTATAAGAATCTTTAATTGCGTAGCCCGACAAGAGTAAGACAGGAAAGATGATGGGCTGGTCGAGTTGACTTAATGTCGTAAACTGGTATCACTTCGATCATTAGCCGTGCGCCGTGGGCGCTTTCGTGACGTAGGAGGCTTTTTTGCCCCCACTTCCCACCCAAGAAAAACACGGTTCATCACGTATTGGCCTACAGCTGTAAACAAAATGTGAAATTGGGAACTTCGCGAATATTATTTGTTTTTCTCAAGTCTGGTTTATTTATTTCCTCGATCAAATCGATCGCGCAAACACATCAGTTTAGTTTCGAAGGTGACGAGGACTTTATACTTAACCAAATGGAACTGACTGTTCTATTCCCAATTTACAATTTCAAACCACAGCAATAGACGCCGTCTGCCTCCTCCAAATTCCAATTTTAATTTAAAATAAATTATCTAATACCAGTAACAAACGCAGTTGTCTTTCCAGTTGACATCACAAGACAGACAGTATTTATTAATCAGCAGAGAAACTGACTTGCGAAAGCAATTAAACTAATCGTTAACGCTCGTGACCACGGTGGGTCACAGTGTTTTGAAAACTGTCTTCCACTGATCAAACACTGCGGTCCACTGGAACTCCACGGAGGAGAACACACCGCGGCGGCGTTTTTGTTTCAATCCACGTTGAACGTACTGCAATGTTAGTTATAAGAAACCAAATGAAGTTAAAAGATTAAAAAATGACAACTCATTTATGTAAATATCAATGTGCAAAAAACAAACATATTTATGTTAATATCTATGTGCAGTGTATTATGTTTCTATAGTTTATTGCTCGTTAAAAGTTAGAACGCTTGAATGAAATAAAATATATCAAAGCCAATGTTCCTGTTATTGTTGCTCTGTTGTCAATGAAGATAAGTAATTAATTGTACACGCCCACTCATAAATAGTTCCTCTATAAATAGGCAGCACTAATCTAAATTTAGCATCAATAACTGGGGTATTTATTGACCAGTCTCATATGGGTACTGTACACGTAATGGCACCAGAACTGAGAATTTAATAATATTTCACGAAAACAACTTGTGGCCAAATGTGCTTTACATATCCAAGAACAAAGCTCGGGGATAAAAATTCTTCAAAACACGGCGACAGAACTGCATTGGGGAAAATTCCAAAGCCTTTGCTTTTGTTTACGTATGAGTATACTTTCGATTTCCGGTCGACGTCATCGGACAGAAAAAGCATGTAAAAACAACGCCGTCTAAAATCAAATAATGAAAAAGATCGCCTTCATACAGTATACTGTTATTAGATTGAGATTGCACAGTTGCCATATTCAATGCAAGGTATCATGATACCTGTTGAAATGTCTTAGAATTACGATTTTGTTTTTCGATGGGAATTCGTGGTAACGAGTGATTTGCGCATGTCTGTCGAGCATGGAAACCTTCTTCAATAAAAAATGCAGACAGTGTTGTCCTTTTCCAAAATGCAGTCCTATCGCTGTATTCGAAAGTGTTTTGAATGCCTAGCTTTGTTCTTGGATATATGCAGCACATTTGGCCACAAGTTGTTCTGATGAAATATTATTTTATTATCAGTTCTAGTGCGAATACGGTAGCAGACTTCCAGGAACCAGTGGTGCCTATAGTCGACTCTACGAGTTAATTGTATATGTGTTTCGTGTTCTATACATCCCAACCTTCATTTGGATGTATAATTTGTGTATATTTAATCTGAATTTAAGGAATATGAGAGGTGAGAATTTCAAAATAAACAAAATTCCATTACTTATATAGGCCCTTAAATCATTACAGAACCTCGCAATCGATCTATTGTTCATTGTGTCGTCTGCGAGTCCACTGCTATTTTTTTCCGCTCATATTTTTTCGGATACCGCATTGGAAGGGTTAAGCGCAGATATAGATAGTGGCTCTGGCACGCAAAGAACATGGGGGCGTGTGTGTGTGTGGGGGGGGGGGGGGGGGGTGGAAACCGAGACACCAGGGGAGACATCTTTTACAAAAGTTTTTGAAATCTTTGTTCAACGACATGAACGAGAGCTCCGTTATATCAGAACATTCTAATATTTGGATTTCCCTATAAATACAGTTTTGGGGAGCACAATTTGCAGACGAACTATCAATTTTCTAAGATAAAAAATAGTTTTGTTTCATTTGAAAAAAACTTTCTTATGACCTCTCATTGCAATGAGTTCGAACAGCACATGTCAGTGAGTAGCTAAAAGATATGTTTGGCGAAAAAAGAACTTTATGGAGACTGAGATTTGTGGATGTGAAGGATCTTTGTTCGGTGTTTCAATGGTGATGCGTTGTTCAAAACCTTTCGTTTGAAAGTGCACTCGAGTGTTTGGGCTAGGCTGTTACGCTTAAACCACGGATTCGGTACTTGCTCTTGTCAGATTAGTACGGAAAGAGCACAACCATGAGTGGACATGGACTTCTAAACAATTACTAAGTATGTTGAAATATTCCTGGGAACATGTGTTTTACTTCCTACAGTCGGGTAAAAGTGTTTAAAACAGGCCCTTTGGGTAAAAGGGACACGCGAATTCGACCACATGAAGACGTTGGAGGGAAAGCAATTCTAGTTTTTCTGGGTCATCAATGGCCACGCAATTCTGACATGTAACCCCGGTTTCGAATGTGCTGTCGTTCAAAAGATAAGATCAAATCCTATTTTTCCGACATTTTCTTATTTTTTCATCAATCGGACCACTCGCACTACCCCCTACGCTTGCCACCTCACTTGGAGAATGTATTATTACAGTTAAAACTAGAAGTCCTGTCATAAAATGTGCTCAGATAGCAAGTCGATCTGCGCGTTAATCTACGCGTTATGACAATAGTAAGGATATCAAATTCTGTACATATTGCCTGTGCACAAGCAATGTTTCAGCCAATGGACCTCCTGGTAACTCGGAGGTCCATTGGTTGAAACATTGCCTGTATTTGCTGTGAGTAACCAGGAGAACCTGCCATGCTTTGGATGCCATTCAATATAGCAATTGCACGCAATTCCTACGCGTAATTAAACCAAGATAAGCGCACAGCTCGTGACAGGACTTCCAGTTTTAACTGTACTTTGCACTGAAAGGAGTTCTTGAAGAATAATTATATAAATCGTATGCAAGGTTTCGCCAAAAACGCGGAATCGTGAACTTTGTAGGCCTACTACCTGCCGTCTAAAATGGGCTTCTCGGCGCCTCTTTTAGATTGGCTGGTATTTTTGTAAGATTTTCATAGGACATCCAGTCCATGATGGTCATATATCTGGAATGCACACATTTAGCCAAAAAGGTAATCATTTGGTCATGGTAAATGGATTCTCGTGTTTGTACATGCAGCATATTCCTTCAGTCCAAGCTAAACATATATGTGAAGTTTTCTTTAACCATAAATGCCACAGTGACTCTTCAGTTCTAACATTTGGAGCTCGAGTTATCGCATGTCCGATCAGATCTTGCGAGAATCTGACATCCTGAAAAACTCAAAGGAAGCCCGCAGGCCTACTTCTGTTGTTGGATGGTCACAAGACACACACTCAGCACCTGACCTTCATCGTGAAGGTTCGTGCTAAGTTAGTAGTGGTACTATATTTCATTTGTAAATCATGAGCGCTTCTCAGATGATTAGAGCGAGGTTTCTTTTAAACATGCTGATGAGAGCATACGCAATATGCGTGAACGAACAACTACGTCCCATCTTGTTAGAACGATGCGTCGGATGTCGGGATCATCTAGACTTCGATCACGAGGATCATTCGTGTCTGACGATGGAAAGGGAAGATATGGTCGTCAAGTATTTCGAACCGGCGTTCGAACGCGTTAAATTCGACGATGTGATCACGTTTTGGAAGAGATTAGTCTACTGTAAGAATCGAGACAGACCCACATATTCGGAAGAACTGAAATTGGCGCGTAGAAGTTTGACTTTAGAAGACAAGGGATGCATCAAGAAATTATTGCTGAACGAATCATAAGTTTTGTTTTTCGTTGATATAAAAATAAGGGAGAGTAGAAAAATAAAAAAAATAAAAATAAATACACACATAAATTTTTTATCTAATATTAGAAAGAAAAAACACAAAAAAAATGAGAACCAGAAATAAATTGTATCCGACGTTAGTGGATGACGAGGACGAGAAGCCGAACGGCATCTTACCGACTGAAATATTGAGGTCCGACGGCGCCGTCGCTAGAAGAAAGAGAAAGAGGAGAGAGGTATCGCATCGATCAAATCAATAGAATCCAAGAGTACCTGACTCGAGAGAGAGATTCTCGTCATTCCCTCAAGAAGAAGTATTCGCGTTTCGTGAAATTCGTCAACGGGATCGACACGACACTCATCACGATTTCCATGGGTTTACACGCGGCCGGCATTGGATTGTTGTCGACCGCAGTCGCCATTCCGATCGTGTTGAACATGGAAGGAGTGGCCCTCGCCGCCGGATTGTTCAGCACGGTCGGAAACTTTTTGAGTAGGAAATTATATCTGAAGGCTAGGAAACACGACAAGATTAGCGTCTTGGCCGACTCCAAGATCGACACGATATCTGAAATGATCTCTATGGCGTTGAAAGATGGTAGGATATCGGACGGAGAATACTTCGCGATATTGAGCGAGATAACGAAATACGATGTCATGAAAGAAGCCGTGAGAATCAAGACTCGTCAGATCATCAAGGAAGAGTTGAAGGATTCTCTCGTGGAAAAGGGTAGGAAAGAGGCCAGAGAGGAATTCAGTAAGATGATAGAACTCAAGGGGCAGTGATTGAAAAAAAAAATATATATATATATATAATAAGAACAGAATTTGAAAAAAAAAAATATTAAATTCATATATAAAATAAAAAAAACGAAATTAATTCAAATTAATTCTTCAAAAAAAAAATGTATTGCGTAAAGTGTAAGAGAGTTACCGAGACGAGTAATTCTCGAGAAGTGCGAACTAAAAACGACAGACGGATGCTTCGCGGAATTTGTGACGTGTGTGATTCTATAAAGACTCGATTTGTCAAACAAAAGAACGCGAGCAAAGGCAAAGGCATCGTGAATAAAATGATCAACAATCTACCTTTCGAAATGCATCTGCCCGGTCACAGTTTCACGGGACCAGGAACGAAATTGAACAAGAGACTCAACGCCGATTTGACACCCAAATCTTGGAGCAAACCCGTGAATAGGGTGGACGCGGCCGCGTACGATCACGATCTGTTCTACACCGGACATCCCGACACCAAGACTCGCAACGACGTCTGCGGCAAAAACATGTTGACGAGATTGAAAGGCATATCGAATCCGACCAGGAGAGAGAAGATGGAACGTTCGCTGGTCGGCAATCTGATCGGTGCGAAACGTCGATTCGGATGGGGTGTTCAAAAAAAAAAAGCGCATCTGAAAAAGAGAAGAAGAAGAAACGATTATTGACGAGCGAATTGGCCGAGGAGCTACACAAACCCATAGTGCGTAAATTTCGAAAGAGAAGGGTGTTTGTGAAGGGTCTGGACGACATTTGGTCTGCCGACTTGGTCGACATGAGATTGTTTTCGAGGTGGAACGAGGGCGTCAAATATCTATTGACGGTCATCGACGTGTTTTCCAAATATGGTTGGATCAGAGCTTTGAAGAATAAATCGGGACCTTGCGTCGCCGAGGCTCTGAAGAGCGTGTTCGAGTCGTGTTCTCGAAAACCGAGTAAATTGTGGGTGGACAAGGGAAAGGAATTCTACAACAAGGACGTTCGTCGATTGGTAGACCTCTACTCGATCGAAAACGAAGAGAAAGCCAGCGTGGTGGAACTTTGGAATCGAACGATGAAGGAGAAGATGCACAGATACTTCACGGCGAATTCGACCAAGAAATACATATACTCTCTGAACGGTCTGGTGAAAGATTACAACAACACGCAACACAGATCGATCAAGATGACTCCCGCGGAAGCTAGCGATCCTCGAAACGAAAAACGAGTCTATGTGAATCTATATCCCGAGAGATCTAAAATCGGGAAGAAGTCTAGAATGCCGAAATTTGCGGTCGGCGATCGAGTGAGAATCTACGCTTATAAGAAGCACTTCGAAAAGGGTTATACTCCTCGATGGACCTCGGAAATCTTCGTGATCATCAAAATATTTCACACCGATCCGGTGACTTACGAAATCGAAGCTTTGGATGGAGAAGAGATCATCGGAAAGTTTTACGAACAACAATTACAGAAGACGAAGTTTTGATGAAGAAGACAAAATTTTTTTTATTTACTCTCTTTGACATTTTCTTGTTTACACACACATATATATAAGAGAGAAAAAAATAATAATAAAAAATAATTAAAAAACTATTTTTTTTAGATAAAGAAAAGCAAGTGAATTAATAAACAAAAAAACTAAAAATCCTTTAAAATGACAAATATACTAGATATAGCACAAAGCTTGGTGAAAGATGAAAGTATTCAAGAATATGAGGTTCACGAATACGAACCGGTAACCGGAACGAGTTTGAACAATGCGGGAGAGATAAGAATCAACGTCGAAACTCAAGATCTATTCGTACATCCTAGCGAGAGTTACATAGTGGTGCAGGGACGTCTCACCAAGGTAGATGGGAGCGACTACGCTGACGACGACACGGTCACTCTAGCCAATAATGGCATCATGCATCTATTCAGTAACATAAAATACATGCTATCCGGACAAGAGATAGAATCTGTTTTTCATCCCGGTCAGGCCACCACGATGTTCAGACTCTTGACGTATCCTGATGATTTTTCGAAATCCAGAGGACTTAATCAGTTGTGGGTGAAAAACACCATAGGTCCTGCTAGTGCAGGTGCCGCCGCGATATTCGACTACGTTGTCAAGACGTCCAGACCTAAAGGAACGTTTTCGTTCAGGATACCTTTGAAACACATCTTCGGATTCGCGGACGATTACAACAAGGTCATGTACGGATTCAAACACAATCTGACGTTGATTCGAAAAGGAAACGACGACGCAATAGTGAGACTCGCCGCGACCGATGCGGGTAAGATAACTCTACACAAGATATCATGGTTCGTTCCGCACGTGGAACCTACGATGGATGAGAAAACGCATCTCTACAAGATCATACAATCCAAGAGTAAATTACCCGTGGGATTTAGAATGAGACAGTGCGACACGGCTAGCATTCCTCCCTCCACGAATCACTTCGATTGGAGATTGACGGTGAAATCCGCTTCCGAGAGACCGCGTTTCATCGTGGTCGCGTTTCAGACCGATAGGGACGGGTCTCAGGAAAAGAATGCATCGCTGTTCGATCACTGCCATTTGAGAAACATGCAAGTGTTTCTGAACGCCACGAGATATCCGGCAATCGATTACAATGCGTCGTTCGACAAGAACGATTTCTGCAGACTGTACGGCGATGCCGCTGATTTTAGAAAGAAGTATCACGGTCTAGACGAATTGATGAGCAACCCCAACATATCACCCGGCGAATACAAGTCGATGTATCCCATGTTCGTGTTCGACATCAGTAAACAGAATGAACGACTCAAGAGTAGCGTGTTAGACATTCAGATCAAGATGCAATTCGATTGGAACATGCCGAGAAAAACCGAAGCCTTTGCCCTGGTCCTGTTGGACAGAGAATTACAATTCGAATCGGACGGAAATAAGATGTCGATCATTCGATGAGAGACGAGTGTGTGAAAAAAAAATTAATAAACGTTAAAAATGTAGATGTAAGATTAATTAAAAACTAAAATCTCGAAAACAAAATGAATGTTTCTGACACGAAAACAACAAATTATCTGTTCACTTCAGATTACTACGACGTTAAAATGAAATACTTAGAAAAATGGATTCAAATTGAATATGAAGAACGTAACACAAACAAAGGATGGAATAGTTGTGATTTTGACAAATATCGTTTAAAAGAAAAAGAAGAGTTTGATCTCATAAGATCTAACGAAGAAAGATTGAACATCTCTCTATATCTCATTACTTTTTTTTTGTTGTTTTTGTTGTTTTTAATAATCACACATTATTTTTTTTTTTTTTTTTTTTTAATTTGTTATTTTTTCCACGCGTTCACTGTTTGTTCAAAGGATCCAGTTCGATCAGTAGACTCACCACGGAAGTGGCGGCTTCGGGATTATTGGTTTTCATGACGAAATTAATCCTGTCTCCGGCGTTCACTTTGAGAGGCGTGCCAAACGTGCTGACATTCGCGTGTTGATTCTCAGTCTTTTTGACGCTGTATCTCTTATCGCTCTCCACACCATTCACCATGAGATTGACGACCGCTCTGTTATTCAAATCCGAGGAAGCCAGACTCATTCGAAGGATTTCACCTCCCAGCGGCATGGGATATCCCACCTGACCGTGTTTCGATCCGCTACCTCCATTTCCGAAAGACCACTCGGCTTTTCCCTCCTCTAAGGCGTCAGACTCTTCGGCCCACACGGTGATCAATTGTCTGGCATATTTGACTTTCTCCACCACCGAAATCAGGGTGCAGGCGTCCGTCATGTGCACGGTTCCGGTAGATTCGTGAGCGCATGTCCGCCCATGTCTAGTTTACCTTCCATGATGTCACCCTTTCTCCAGACCGAGTTGTCGTCCATGTACTTCCTGCTTACTGCGCTGGAATCGAATTCGGGATCGTGATTGAGACCGAATAAATTGTGACCGTTCATGTTGATGCCACCCTCCATGGTTCCGCCAGATTCTTTGTTCAGGTAGAGATCGTCCACTTGTGATTCTAGGTATTCTTGCGATTGTATCACAGAAGAATCCACGTAGCCCTTGTTGACCGCGGTTGAGTCCGCATCCGTGTTGTCGATCTTCGACAGATTCAATATCTTGTGGAATCCCGCATTCAGATCCGATTTCATTTCACGTCCGTCAGACTTTCTCTGTTCCAGATCTACGTAGTGTTTGGTCACCATGTCCTCGGGATTTGTGGGAGTGGCCACGTTCGTTATCTTGTAAGAATTGGCGTTCAATTCCGAGTGCATCGTTTTCATGCCGTGTTTTTTTCTCAGGTGTTCGCTGAATCTCGTGTGAGAGTCGTCCGCGTATCTCTTGGTCGTGGCATCGGTGGGATCTACGGGATTTGTGACGTTCACCAAACATTTGGATTTCAGATCCAGATCGTCGGTCATGGTTTTATCCACGTAATTATCCAGCAGGATTCGTTCGAAATCAGCGTTCCCCGTCGACATATTTTTTAGTCGCGGCATCTGCGAGATCTATCGGCTCGGGAAGATTGTAGAGCTTCTTATCGTTCATGTTCAGAGGTTCTTCTGGAGGTTCGTATCTCCGAACGTAATGCTCGTCCAAGTTGGCGACGTCGTAACCATCGTCGACTTCGAACGTCTTCCTCTTCTTTCTCGGGTTGACTTTTTCGTCGTCACTTCTACCAAATTTATCGACTGTCATGTTGTTGTGGTATTTTTTTTTTGTTTTTAGAAAAAATATCTTCAAACGCAGTTTATTAAAAAATGAACTATGTTATTTTATTTTTCTTTTTTTTTATTCGATTAAATTTTTTTTTAAATAATTTTTTATCTTTATATATATATACTATAAAAAATTTTTTTTTCTCTCTAAGGTAAGTCGTTGAGAATGTCTTGAAATTCATCTCCTTCAGACCATCTCTTGAGAACGTAGAGACACAGGTGACCACAAAACACTTGATCTGGTGATTGCACTTGATCCGTGTTGTAAAGAACCATTGATTTGTTGAAATAGTTCTTTATTTCTTTCGGCAGCGAGATTCCGTAGCTGTCAAAATAATAATTCTTCTTCTTCTTCCCGTTCTTGAACCACGCCACCCAGTGAGTGCCTTCACCCGATGAATCGTCTAGATTTAAAATTCCACATTCCAATTGTCGAGGTCTTTTCTTCGGCAAGGCATCTCTGGAAAACACTCCTAGAAAATCTTCGATTTTCAAATCTTTTGCCGCATTCAACAGATCGATGTTGGATAGGGGTTTGTTGGGTAAGACGACACCTTCTACGGATATCTTTATTTTCTTATTCATAAATAAGTATATATTTTTTTTTTATTTATTTATTTTATTATAATTCACTAAAAATGACGTTATTTTTTTTCTATTTTTTTTCTTTTTCTTTTTAAACTAACTCTATCGACTTCTACAATCTTGAATCCATTGAATTCCTTGACTTCTATAATCTTGGATTCATCTAATTCTTCTTTTAAACTAACTTTCTCGATGTCACTATCGATTTCCATAATTTTATGTTCATCTAATTCCTCTTGATTTTCTGGTATCCTATCATCCACAATCGTATCTGGAATCTTATCATCCGCAAGCGCATCTGGAATCCAAGCATCCTCATTCATATCGTCTAAAATTAGATGCAAACTCCAATGTCCGAGTGCCAAAGTGCTTATTTTATCGTCTAACACGAATCTCTTGTCGTCGTCGGCCGTCAGCGAAATCTTGTTGACTATTTCGGTATACAAGTCGTGATTTTCGCTTCGAATCGATTTCATAGTCTTATACACCGGACCACTTCCTAACAGACAATCTTTATACTCTTGGAAAGAGATGTTTTTCTTCACCACGCACACTTTAACTCCTTTGCACTTCTTGATCTCTTCATCATCTTCTAGACGATAAGCATACAGTTTGGGTCTCAAGCCCACGAATTCGACGATCTGTTTACCGCCGCTCTCGTCCTTAAATTTACCCAACACCTTCTTGTTATCGTTCGATTGAATGTTGGATGGGTGATCGATGGGATAATTGCTCGTGTCGAACCACTCGGCCACGTTCGGAGATATGTCTCGATAGACGTCTTTCGTCTCTATCTCGTAAACTAAACTGTCCGTGTCGGTGAACAGTAGTTTGGCTTTGTCGCCAAATTTTCGTTTGACGTAATCATAGTGAAACTCGTACATCAATCGC
The DNA here is from genome assembly GCA_031216915.1 of Pictodentalium vernedei. Classification (NCBI taxonomy): domain Eukaryota; kingdom Metazoa; phylum Mollusca; class Scaphopoda; order Dentaliida; family Dentaliidae; genus Pictodentalium; species Pictodentalium vernedei. The sequence continues at coordinate 731,470,772 of CM062296.1, read as the reverse complement.
TTGCTGACATCTAAGATGATCGGTCCGAGATAATACGGTTTGTCGAACTTCAGGTGCGTCTTTTGCATGTGAACGGCGACTAGATTTTCACCGAATATGGTTCGATGTTTGTAATTGGGTTTCGCCACTAATTTTTTAGCTCTTTTCTCAGATGTGACGAGTCGAACATCGGTTCTCTTCCTGATGTTTTCCATCGATTTGCTGTACACGCAGTTGTTCATGAGTTTGAAGAAATCTTTTTCGAAATCGTTCTCGGCTCGGGTTCTGAGATTCATGTTGAGATCGATGTATTTTGTCATCCAAGGCTCTTCGTTGAATCGAATGATGCGATGTATGTTGACTAATTTCATCCCGTAATCGACATACTGTTTCAAATTCTCGCTGTAGACGACGTAGTTACGTTTGTTAAATAAATTGGGAATGGGTTTTTCCTCGTCTCCTTCGTTCAGTTCCATTCGTTCGGGAGCCAGCGGATAATCGTTGTGCAGATCGTGTAATTCTTCCGGATAGTTCAAATCGACTTCTAAAATGCAAGGATAGTCTCTCCATTTTTGCATCTCTTCCGGTTCCTTCACCCATTCGAAATTTCCAATCGGTAAAGGATGACTCATGACCCAACTGTACAGATTATTGGCGTCCCAATACTGTATGTATTTAGTTGACTGTTTCGAATCGAAACCTTCTTTCATGTAGGGATTGTTAGCCTCGGAATGTCTGTGAGAGATCATCGAGACGCCACCTCTCGCAGCTCTTTTGAACATGAGCAACATGTCCACGTCGGATAATAATTCCAATTGGACTTCGGTGGTCTTCAACAGAGCGTCCCACGCCAGACCGGGTGCGGTGAAATACCAAGCGGGATCCAGATCGTAATTTCGACGACAGACGTCTCGAAAATTTTCGAACACGTCTGTCAAGAGCAGAACGTCGGTCTTCAGATAGAGGTTTTCATATCGAATGATTTCCACACGTTTTTGGCGTGTTCGTAATTCTCGTCGGAAATGTTGGATTCGTATAATTTCGAATAAAAATCATCTTTCGAAGATAGTGCGGTGTCTTCGAATCTCTTTAGATCATTCATGTAATCGTAAGGATAGACTCCTTTCCTCAACATGACGTCTACTCGTTCTCCGAAATATTCGCTCGTGATTTTAAATTTATCCTTGCTCATGTTATCGACTAATTTTTCCAGAGCGGTCGACATGAATTTAAAAGTGTCGATGAAACGTATGCCTCTATGAATGGATTTCGTTTTTTCTTCCAACGTATTTCCGTCGATTACTCTTTTCCTCTCCATGAGCTTCCATTTCGTGAAGGAAATGTATCTTTCTTCGCTGTTCGTGATACAATTTAATTCTTCGTGCGAGGTGCCGAGATTTTTCACGAACAGATGACTGTCGTAACCCGAGAGATTGTGAAACATCACCAGATAGAAAGTGGCGTCTCGATATTTTAAATTTCACTTGCTGTGAGCCAGACCGCGATACAGACCTGTGTAATGATTGTGGTCTCTAACCTTCTTATTTTCCTCCGAATTCTCGTCGAATGATTGTCTGCATATGTGACATTCGGTGGCTCTGTTATTTTCGTCTTGCTGCTCTCGCGTGATGATCATTTTCGCTGGAGTTTTGAATTTGTCGTATAACATTTGAATTTTCGATTCTAACTCTTCCACGAACCTTTGAGCCACGTCGTCGTCTTCGTGCTGTTTTGTGTAGGTGAAGGGACCCATGTCGTGTTGCGAGTCGAAAGCGCATTTCACGTAAATGCAATAGCCCGAAGGTACGTGTTTTTGATATCTTTCAATGTAACTTTGAAGAGCGTTGGGTTGACAGGAACTCATTTTTGCGGTGAAACATTCGAAATCGGCGTACACGATGAATGGTACTTTTAACCTTCTGTTGTGACTTTCAAACTTCACGATGGTGTTGGGTTTGGGCATTTCGATGGCGACACCTTGATTTTCGTTGCAATATTCCTGATGTTTCACTAATGATTTTTCGCTCTTAAACATGTTCATGCAGTTGCAACATAAAGATATCTTATGTCTATGATTATTATTTTGTCTCGACAGTAATCGGCTCGGATGTTTAACCCAACAATAATGACGATTGTCACCATTCGAAATCGATAATAAAATAATCGTCTTTTCTCTTCCGCGATATGAAGTCCGTCTGAGAGGATAGATCTTTTGATTTTCGTCGTTGTATCCCAAGACATTCACCGCTACGGTGGGATTTTGAACCTCGAAACGTTCGATGTGTTTTAACTTTGTTGGAAAAGTCACTCCGGTCCAATCGAGATTTTTAGAAGTTTCCTCGTAACGAGAAACTCTATTGGCATTTATTTCGACAGGGTATAAAGCGGAGGTGACTGCCCATTTAAAACACTGATCATCTTTATTTCTCACGTTGACCACGGCGTGTTTCTTATTCAAGAAATACGGTAATTCCAAGTAGGAAGATCCTTTCAACGGTTCGTTTTTAGTGATGTGAATTTCGAGTTTCAACACCTCGTTGAACATCCAATTACTACCTTCATTTTGATAATTCGCGAGAGACGTCAACATCTTGTCTTTCATCTTTTCGAAAACGTCCGATAGATCTGAACCTCGAAATACGGGTTCGACGTTAGATCTGAAATATGCATTTTTCACGATGCTCTTGCCCGGACTTCACGTCGATTTTATTCATTATGCAATGGAGTATCATCTTAATTTTTAATCCCAAGTTCGTGTATTCGCGAAACAAATCCAATACTTTTTTCTTCACCCGTTCCATGAACAATTTCGGATCGACTTTCTTCGACGAGGGAAACACGTCGAAAGTTTTTAAAATGTCTTCGATCACACTCTCCCGTTCTACAGGTTTCGATTGAAATAGTTCTGCAACGAGTCGTCTTACATATTCTTCTCCTTTCTCTTCGTCGATTGCTCGTTGAATTTTGCTCGATATATCTCGTTTGTCTCAAATCGGAAGTGCATCACTCGTTTTCGTTTTAGTTTTTCTTCTCTTTTCTTTGGAAACTTGATGTTTTTCAACGGCTTTTCGTTTAGTCATCTTCTTATTTTTCACAACCGGCGCATCTTTTGACGTTGTTGCTATCGACATTTCGTTTGCCTTTCTAGCCTTTCACAAATATTCTTGTATGACTTCAATTTTTTTTGCTTTAGTTCTATGGTTTCTGAAATCTGAAATTTGTAATAGACTACAAATCTCGTTTAACTGAGGTATGGTTTTCTCATTTAAATTTACCATTGTTTTATCTGTTTGCTTCATTTGTAAGAATATTTTTATTTATTTTTTTTGGAATTTTGTATTAAATAATTTGTTAAAAAAGTTTTGTTTTTTTACTCTATATATATAATAGAAAAAAAAAAAAAAGTTAAATTTTAAAATTCAATTTTTTTAATACAAAATTTAAAATAAACATTATTGTAAGAATTCATAAAAACCAAATAATCGATCATGACAACAACAACACCTAAAAGATGTGGATTGAAATTGAAACGAGACGAAGGGTATGAGAATTATAGTTTTAATATCTATACATTACAACCACATGATCCCATCGAATTGAATGAGGTCGAGATGGTGGACTTAGAGCGCTACTACCACAAATATCGAATGTGTTTGAAAGTGGATGAAGCCGCGCTCGATTTGTTTTACGAGTACCAAAGCGAACTGTTGATTAATATCATCATCGCCGAAGACAGAGAATTCGACAGGGGTGATTTATTGTTGTCCTGTGGAGATTACATAGATCCAATAATCTCACCCGAACTCGTGAAGAAATCGGGTGGTGAGAGCGCATTCGCCTATGAAAAAAAACTCAAAAGAGTAAAGATGAACATTCACACCATTTTCATATGTGGAAAAATGACGAATGTCAACTTGCTAATAACGGACTTGGAAATATAAACAATAGAGAGATTGAAATTAAAAAAAAAATTTAAACTTTTTTTATATATATATAAAGAGAAAAAAAAACTTTTACTAAAAAAATTTTTACATTAAAGAAAATTAAAAATTAAAAAAATAACTTTTTTATATATATATAAAGAGCAAAAAAAAAATAACAAACTTTTTTTTAACAAATTATTAATTAAATACAAAATTTAAAATATACATTATTGCAAGAATTAGTAAAAACAAAAAAAAACAAATAATCGATCATGAAGACAACAACACCTAAAAGCATGAAGACAACAACACCTAAAAGATGCGAATTGAAATTGAAACGAGTCCAAACGTATAAGAAATTCGGTCATAAAATCTATAGATTACAACGATACGATCCCATCGAATTGAACGATGTTGAGATGAAGGGCTTAGAGCACAAATATGAGAAATATAAGATGCCTCTGAAATTGGACGAAGCCACGCTCGATTTGATTTATGAGTACTAAAGCGATCTGCAGAACATCATCATTGCCGAAGATAGAGAATTCGACAAGGACGATTTGTCGTTGCCCTATGGAAATTACATATTTCCAAACACCTCATTCGAACTCGTGAAGAAATTGGGTGGTGAGAGCAAGTTGACCGATGTAAGAAAACTCAAAAGAGTAAAGATAAACATTCAACACGTTTTCGAAAAAGGAGTAGACACGAGCGTCAACATGCTAATAACAGACTTGGAAATATAAACAATAGAGCGATTGATTTTTAGCAAAGAAAAAAAAATGAAAAAAAAAAAAGTAATGAGATCATCTTTAGATCTCATTTACTTTTTTCTTTTTTTTTTTTCTTTTGTTTTCCTTCTTCTTCACTATCATCATGATATATTATAATAACGTTTCCTTTTCTCTCAAATTTCAGCGTCGATTCTTCTTCTTTTCCTTTTTTTTTCTTTTTCTCTGTGATGTGATACGTTCATGATAACATTTTTGTTTATCTGAATCATAATTATGAATGAATGTTATGCATCTCTTGGTAACACTCGCTTCAGAAGGTAGTGATGACCGTGGAAAGCATCGTCTCATTCCCAACCGTATATCCCGCGCTTTATCTATCTCTTTCCTTAGATATCCATCATTAGCATCTAACCATTTTTTTATTTCTTCGCTCTCTGGCTCGCGATGTTCGTCATTATCGTCAAATTCATCCAGGTGATAAATTTGTTTCTCCACCTCTTCATCCATTTTAAATATATATATTATTTTATACTTTCTATGATTTTATATATTTTATATAATTTTTATATATTTATAATAACATATTCAAAATCGGTATGTTTTTAAATGGTGAATTGTCACCGAGCAACAAACCCTTGCCGTATCGCTTGACGTTCCGTCCACTCTTCAGAAAGAGACCGTTTCCTCTCAGAGAGTTGCCACCTCTAACGGGTTCTAGATACAATCCTTTACCGCTATCGTCTACGTGAACGCGACACACGGCTCCTCCTTTCTTCAAAAACAGGCCGTTGCCACCCATTAATTTCTCAACTCCCGAACTAGCGAGTCCTGTGAGAGCTCCCACGCCGAGAGTCTTTCCGAGAAAGGGTAGCACCTTTGCAGCGAAGGGTAATGCTTTTGCAGCGATTCCTGCTAATAGCGGTAGGAAACTGCCTTTCATTCTCAAATTGTATCTCAATTGAGCGGGACTCAATCTCACCGCCAACCCTCTTCCATCGCGAATCGCTTTCTCCATCCTTTTGATTTGACTTCTGGTCCAGGCGATCGAATCCTGTCCGCCTCTCGTCAGATCTTCGTGAGTGAATTTGAATCTCACCGCCTCGCCTCGAGTTGTTAAAGCTCTCTTAAGTTTCTTCTTCTGTCCTGCGGATATGTTCACGTTTTTAACCACGTATTGTGTCATAATTCTGTTTTGTTTGTTTTTTTAAAATATATTTTACTTCAATTGTTTCTTGTTTAATAATTATATTAAAATAATTTTGTAAAAAATTAATATTACCGTTTATTTTATTTTTGTTATCTATATATATATATATAATATTTTTTTTTTTTGCTTTTATATTTCTCTTATGTGAAATCGTATCGTCACTCTCTCTCCGCGAAGATCTAACAGTTCACCATTTTGATCTGTCAACGTGGTTTTGAGACTATACAACGTGTCTAAAATCACTGGTAGATAAACTAAATTTCGAGGTCGCTCCACGATCTTATAACCCGGCGACACGTTTGGAAAGAAGGAATAGATCGTCGGCTGGGCGCTACCATTCACGTAGCTTCCAGCAATCACGTCTACGTTCACCAGAATGCTATTGACAGCGAGAATGTCGACCGTATTTTCAGATGCCGCGTGGCCTTGATACATCTTTCGATCAAATCCCAACATCTTGCCTATAGAATCGTCCGTGTTGAAATCCACACGAAAATTATCTTCCAAATCCAACATCCTCTGTAAGGTATTAGGATTGGGAGCGAGTCTGATCTTGTTGCTTCCCTTTCCATCCGTCTTCATTCGCGTCTGAATGTAATGGTTCAAATCGTCTATGTTGTAACTCCCTTTGGGAATTCGAATCTCCAACCAATCCACTCCGTCGGAATACTTGAACGAGTTATTCTTTTCGGTGACGTTGGGAAAGGAATAATAAGTCTCCAGATTCACTAACGCCATCTCGTAACTTTTCTCTCTGTTCAATTCGATGGAAGGTTCGAATTTCGTAGCGAATCGAGTCGAATCGCCACTCACCACGATTTGAATGGATTGTTTCGCAGCCGTATTCTCGGCTATCCGTTCTAACAATTCTCCATGTCCGAACATTGTATCTTAATTTTATTTTTTTTTTATTCAAAACTAATTATTTGAAGATTTATTTATTTTTCTAATTTTTTATTTTTATTTTTTTCACGCTCTATCTTATTATTATCATCACCATCGGGAACATAAAACTTGTCGAATCCGCACCGATATTTTCCGCGATTAAATTCGCTTGTCAAATCGATCACTACGAAATTGTAAAGTCCACCATCCCAAGCCCTCTTGCAGAATCTCCTGAATTCGACAGCGCTCATGTCGTTCGCGACGTGATCGCCGTAGATGTGATTGAGATTCTTGAGATCTTGGCGAAAGAGACACAGAAAATTAGCGTTCTCCCTTATCGTCTGTCTGGGCAATCGAAAATAATTCTGCGACAGGTAGAAACAGTCCACGTTGCTGTGTCGTCCCCTAACGTAATACGATTCGCATCGGTTCTGTCTCTCCAAAAGCAGATCGTCGAAAATCATGAGATTCTTATCTTCCGATTTCAGTTCCCTGGGATCTGGAACGTCGCTAGCGTTCTCGTAAAATCGACACTCGACGTTCGAAGATGCATTTCTCTTCGTCAGCTCCGTCGCCGCGCCGTCCAAAATGGCCGAGAGCGGAGCTCCACACTTTTCAAATTCCTCCCTACTGTCAAAGATTCTGGCTATGACGTCCTTGGGCAATCTGCGATCCATGCACTCTCGAAGCAATCTGTATTCAGGTTGAAACAAGCTCTTGCCAAACACGAACAATCTGTCGTAATCCAACCAGTCGGGTCGGGACAACAGATTCATCAACAGATTGGTCTTTCCACAATTCGATTTTCTCACTATCAAACCTCTTATGCTCTTGGGAAAGTACTCGTTATTCGACCTCTTGGTCGCGGCGTCGTTCCAAGACATATCTTTAATGTTCATCTTTTGTTTTTATTTTAATTTTTTTTTGTCTGTTATTTTAGATTTCTTTTCAAACACAAAATTTTTTATGTTTTTCAAACTCTGTTTTTAATGTTGTTATTATTATTATTATTTGTTTATATCGCACCGTCGTGAATTCTCTTCAATCTGGATCCACTCGTCATTTTGGCTAAATCTTGTATGGGCACCACTGCATCTCTAAAATCTTTCCAACTTTTCGACGTTCGCTCTAACGCAGCTCGCTTCGCCGGCGGACTGATCAACTTGTCGATCAACGCGTCGGCTGCCCTCTTGCCAGCCGCAGAAGCTATCCTACCACTAGCTTCGGAAGCGGCTTTCTTACCAGCATCCAAAGCCGTCTTCTTACCGACCTCAAACGCGGTCGATGCGAGTTTTCTACCCGCATTGCTCGTGAACGCTCGCATTATAGAATCAACGATGCCAGAACCGCCTTGAACGTAAGTCCTGACGTATCCACTGTTCTTTATCACCAACATATTTTATTTTTTATGATATATTTTATGTTTTTTTTTCACTGGTAAATCGTTTTGTCGTTTTTAAATACTTTTTATTATTCTAGTGTAAGAATTTACTGTTTTATTTTTGTTTGTTTGTTTTGTTTGTTTGTTTGTTTCTCTCTCTCTACTTATTATTATTATATTCACATCAATTCGTTCATCAGCCTTTTATACTGGTTTTTATTCAAAACCTTCTGTCTCAACAATTCGTCAGATATGGCAACTATCTGATTACCTAATCCCGTGTTACCAGCCCGTCTGCTCCCCATCAACAAACTCAATCTCTGAGACAGAGCGTCAGGATCGCTCGGAAGAAAAGTAGTGGTTTTTTTCACCCCTTTGCCGGTCATCGATTCGATGAACTTCTTGTTCGCATTCCATATGGGCTTCACTATTTTCGTCCACTTGTAACCTCTGTTGGCTTTGGGTCTCGTCTCTCTGGCATCGTTATTTCTATTCATGGCGTGAGTTTGAACTAGAATGTCTCCGTAATTGTCGAAATCCTGTTCCGTGTAATCTCCAGGCTTATCGAAAAGGAACAATCTCTGCAGACCATCGGTCACTTTATATTTATTCGAACCCACGATGAATTCATCATCATCCATTTCCACTTCAGTGTCGCCAACGAATTTCCTACCACTCGAATCCTCGCGAATTCCATACAACAGATCTCTCTTACCGCCACCATCATCATCGGATGATGCGATGCTATCAGTGGTGATAGTCGAAGCCGTATCATCACCCTCACTCACGTCGGTTTCGATTCTTGTCGGAACGTAATCCGGTGTAGATTGAACGGAATACTGATTTCCAAAACTAGGAGGCAACGAACCCATTCTCAAAGAACTCTCCTTTATGGGTTTCAATTCTTCGACTATCTCCTTCCTGCTTCGCTCTTGACCCTCCGTCACGGGTTTAAATATTTTTGTAGCTTCGCGTGTGAGTTCCATCTCACCGAGACGTCTGCTCCTATCAGCTGCCTGAATCGCCTTCTTAGCACTTAAATACTCGGCTAAAATTCGATCTCGGCGTCTTGGATCCATCTGGAAAAACGTCATCTTTCGTTTTAATTATTTTTTATTTATTTTTTCAATATTAAATGTTTAATTATATATTATATGTTTTAAGTATTAAAATCTCTTTCCATCTTAATATAATATCTGAAAAAAAAATCACATCTCAAACTCGCTGTGTTAATTGAAGTTAAAAAAAAAATACGTTTTAAACAGTACATGACAAACTGTTTTTCTGATGTAACGCATTTTGACAGCGGTGTTTACACTTTGTCAAAAGATTTCATTCATTCATTCACACATCAATTCATCAAGTGTCGAATTAAGAGAAAATCCTTTTTTGATGACTGTTAGACAGTTTTAACACACACAATGGAAAACTGATTTAACAAATCTCTCTCTCCGGTTGCTATCATGAATATATTAAAAATTTTACCACTCGAAACCTAACTGAGCGGAAAATGCGTTTTAAACATTCTGATAAGTGTTTCTTGACTTTTATTCAAGGAACGCTTAACAGCCAACCTAATTTCTCATAGTGGAGGAAATTCACCAAAAAAGCCCAAAACTCAATTTTTATCCATCCCATCACCGGAAAACATCAATGTCTATAATACAGGCTATATATTCACAATCGACTCTGTTTGAACAAAACACCACAATTACGATAACGTATGTTAGTTGCTTACTTCAGGAAAGACGTGACTGGGTTTGCAAATTTCCAAACACACAGACACTCTTCGTTCAGATCGAGTTTTTATTACGAGATTCGATCGCTCGATCAGCTGAATGGTTTTTTTTTTGAGAATTTTTCTCATAGTGGAGGAATTCACCAAAAAAGCCCAAAACTCAATTTTTATCCATCCCATCACCGGAAAACATCAATGTCTATAATACAGACTATATATTCACAATCGACTCTGTTTGAACAAAACACCCCAATTACGATAACGTGTGTTAGTTTGCTTACTTCAGGAAAGACGTGATTGGGTTTACAAATTTCCAAACACACAGACACTCTTCGTTCAGATCGAGTTTTTATTACGAGATTCGATCGCTCGATTAGCTGAGTGGTTTTTTTTGAGAATTTTCTCATAGTGGAGGAATTCACCAAAAAACTCCAAAACTCAATTTTTATCCATCCCATCACCGGAAAACATCAATGTCTATAATACAGGCTATATATTCACAATCGACTCTGTTTGAACAAAACACCTCAATTACGATAACGTGTGTTAGTTGCTTACTTCAGGAAAGACGTGACTGGGTTTACAAATTTCCAAACACACAGACACTCTTCGTTCAGATCGAGTTTTTATTACGAGATTCGATCGCTCGATTAGCTGAATGGTTTTTTTTTTGAGAATTTTCTCATAGTGGAGGAATTCACCAAAAAACCCCAAAACTCAATTTTTATCCATCCCATCACCGGAAAAAATCAATGTCTATAATACAGGCTATATTCACAATCGACTCTGTTTGAACAAAAAAAACCACCGCCTCAAAAACAATTGCCGATTCTAAATCATCTGTACCAACTCGATTGCCGATTCTAAATCACTGATTTAGAACCGCAAAAGCTGTTTTTTGATAATCACCCAAATCTTTTTGCCTTCGCTCGCGTTCGCCGACGATGGATCGATGGGTCTGATCTGCGATGCGAACGTGAACCAAAAATCACGTACACGATACAACCGAAGATGTACAACACACGCACACAATGCGTTCACCACGAGTGTTTGACGCTAAAAGCGCGATCTAGGAGTCACTGGATGTACATGATCGCTTCTAAATCAGTGTACAGTTTTTGTGAACAAGCGTGTGATTTAACACCGAATTCCACGTTGGTGAACGCATCGTGTGCGTGTTTTGTACACGTACATGTACAAGTGAGGTGGTATCGGCCTTTATCACCTACTGGGGTTCAAACCAAGGAGTCGGTAATGATGTCAGTTTGTTTCCCTTGCATCCAACGTGCCTCCCTGGCAACGGGCGACCTACTGGGTCAATTCTGACCAAATTCAATCTATCGACCCACAATGCACTAGGGATCTAAACCATGTTGGTTGACACGATTTTGTTGACTTGAAGTTGAATGAGACTACTTGCGCTCGCTTTTAGGTAGCACCTATTTCATATTAACGTTATTATGACGTTATGCATATCGTATCAGTTTCTTGCTACCAACTAATTCATATTGACGTCATCGGATTCATATTGACGTCATCGGAATGCAGTGTGATCAAAGTTCGATGCTCTAAAACTCTAACGTAATCGCTACATGCATGGTGGGGGGGGGGGATCGTCCTCGTTGAGTCTGAAGGTGGGAATGGGGAAATCTCACCCTCGGGGCAAGATATTTGAACCAGACCCTCGGCAAGCCTCGGGTCCGGTTCAAATATCTTGCCCCTCGGATGACAATCTATCGGGGATCATAATACCCCCCCCCCCCCCCCACACACACACACACACAAGTTTTAGGTGCGACATCGGGTTCCAGTGCACCCAGAACACATGTTACAGTATTTATTATATGCTAGTCTGTGAATTATCGCAAATTATCTAAAAGATATTTCTCTATAACCATCGATTCGATGGATATCGAGAACTATCTCCCAGTAGCTTCCTAAATGAAGTCACGCGTTGGCGCATGACGTCGCCTTGAACGTCGCCATGAAGGAACGATCGGGAGATCTTTGTTATTGTCTTGAAACTGTTTGCAGTCGAACTGGGCTGAATATTGCGCAGTAAAAGTCACGAAGCATATAATAAAAAGATTCGTGTGAACCTGAAATTATTCTTTTTCACTCGCGCAAGCGCTCGTGAAAAATAAAACTTTCAGGTCCATACTGATGAGATAATTCCCGATATTCACTAAAACAGCATGGTTATCCTCTATATATTCCCTTAAATCACTAGCTGTTCAACTTCTTCAACAGCCTGTGAGACTCGGGTTTTTCCGATTCCGATTCTCAATCAAAACTGAAAATATTATTAGTTACACAGTTTGTTGGTGGCCTCATATGGTATATATGGTGTCAATTAATTTCATATTGGACGAGAACGAAGCTCGAGTCCAATATGGAATTAACTGACACCTTATATATCATATTAGGCCACCAACAAACTATGTAACGAATATATCTTACCGACTGCTGCATCGATGCACAGAACTAATAATAACAGCGATCAAAATTAAATGAGAGAATTCTCACAATGTGTTCACATGTCTTTGCCTTGTTACAATGTATGGGAGAGAGTCTACAGGCACTCTCCCATAAATTGTAACAAGGCAAATTCATACATACCAAACAGTTTCATTTCGAAGGTAACACGACACACATCCACAGAATATGAAGCCTTTTAAGTTGCCTAACCTGCACTTCAGACCAAATATGGGCTTCCAACACTCAATTTTTCAACTTGAAGCGTTTATCGGATGCCGCCATTTTGAATAATCAATGAACAAAGGGGAGATTACCCATTGCTGTCAGCGTATATTGATGTTCACAGGCAGTATATGGTTTTATATGCAGTCTGCGTGTGACGTATTTGAACCAATGAAATTCCCAGATACTTGTAGAAGGTAAGATATAAGCACATTCATCTTGAAACATTTTTCATTTTCAGGCAATGACTAAACTCCTCGTAGATATGAAATCAAATTATTTTGCCATTGTCTATCAAAACGATGCCTACGGAAGAGGGGCTGCAATGGATCTGAAGCGAATGGCGGAAGAACATGGTCTTTGTGTCAGCGAGTTTAGAGCTATAAAACCAGATGCCACCAGTGAAGAACTTCATGAAATTGCACACCTATTCCTATTCCGAAGCAAGCAAATTGATTTTATAATATTCTTTGGATCAGCAGAGAGTGCTAACACCCTTATGCAGTACTTTAGCGGTGATGATAAAGAGCATTACACAAAACATATGAACTTTATTTTCTCTGACGCTATCGGGTTACAACCAAGATATTTGAAAGTTAGTGGATTACCAAAATCAAAGTCAATAGACGTAGCGCTGGGGGCGTTGACTTTCAGTCCTCCTTATAAAGAAATATCGGAGTTTTCTACACACTGGAAGGGGATATTCCAGAATTTAACTCGGTTAAAACAGGAGAGCATTCAAAATCCATTTTTATTATCAGTGTACAAAGGTCTGAGCAAATGTGACCCCAATACAGAACAATCATGCCAGCCTTTAACAGATGAGGATGCTACAACTTACTTGAAGCAAAATGTTTTCGTGAGGTACGCAATTGAAGCGACATACGCACTCGCTTATCTTTTCAGATACGTTCAAGGCAATTCGTGTACTTCAGGGGAGCTATGTGCTTCTCTACGAAATGAGTTACCATCTCACTTTGGTCAACAAATGCTTAAAATTGACAATATAGACCTCTCAGATCTTGATTTGAGTGAATATAGAATGTCTGATAATCTTTTGAGATTTGATAAAAACGGAGATCACAAGTATCCCACAGATTCGGCGCAGTACGAAGTTTACAACTACAAGAAGTGTCAGGATACGCACTGCTTCGAAAAGGTAAGTGTCGGTTAGTTGATCATTTATTTTGAATCAAAGTTCAAATGTGTATGTCACCTCAAGCGTTAGGCAGGTCCTTACCCAACAGCCGCGAAGGTCTTGGGGTATGGATGGCTACTCGTCCACGCTGGCTCTAGAATTCGGTTTTAAGTTTTAATTTGAAACGATGGTCAATTCTCGCCCAAAGAACTTCAGACCACTATAGTTTTCGGGGCTGCAAATTCATGCTGAATCGAATGATTCTCGCAAGGAAGAAGATGGAAATCAATTTTGCTTCTCGCAAATGTTAAACTGATTCTTGTAATAGATTCTGAGAGAGTATCCTTTAAGGCCTGCAGAATTCCACTTGTTTTTGCTCCTCGTACTTGGGTAATATTTTGACTTAGCAGTGGTTTAAAGTGAAGTCTTGGCTGCCTATACAGGCAGCCACGACTTCACTAGAAACCACTGCCAAAGAGCCAATGTTCTGTAACTTCCATAAGCAAGACCACCAAAACCTTGTATGTAATGTGTCTCATTTATATGTAAGACAAGAAACTCGACAAAAATTGGAACTTGGCCCTTAACTGATTGAGTGAGTTCTAGAAGCCACTATCAGGGCTTTCTACAAAATGAGGGTGCCGGCCAAAAGCCAATATTTTCCGTGCTCACGTTTTATATCCAGTCAACTACAAATAATATTTTGTTCACATAAATCTGTCTTATTACAAATTATTGGAGAGAGCCAGTGGATTTAAACTCCAATCAATATATCTAAATATGAAGTTTGTAGTTTACTTTGTAACATGCACTGGTTGCACTCACAGGGTTATAACAGTAATACCAAATTTAAATTGCTAAATTATTTAAGAACGGAAAATTGATTCTCCAGCAGGTGTTCGCGAGATTCAAAACCAATTTTCGCGAATCTGGGGACATTTTAAGGCCTGGTTATAGAGGTTGAAAAATGAAAACTTCATTGTTCATTGAAGTGAAACTCAACCACCGAAAACTCTGTTCTTAGTCATAGAAGGCTACCAAGATTCCACCGAGCAGTGATCTTTTGATGTGTGTCAGAATTTTGTAATCTGTATTGTATTTTCCCTGGAAAACAATCCAAAGATAGTCTTCAATAAAATGCAACAAAATGGTTTACGGAAACAAACCTTAAGGAAAAAACCCTAACGGAAAAACCCTGAAGAAAAAACACATAATCGGAAAGAAAAAACCTAAAAAAAATTGCATGAGCAGAATGAACCCAACAATTTAGTTTTGTTCTCAAATCTAAATAATATTTTTACACAATATTTATAGTTGTAGTTTTAATCCCAATTCAACAACTTAATTTTTCGTTATTTCGTTTATTTACATAGAGAAGCCCCTTGTTATTGTGATATCTGTTGAACTGAGTTTGAACATATCTAAGCACATGTTAACACTATCATTCTTCAAATATTCAATACATAATACATATTTATCTAAATTAATTTTGGTCATGACTTTTGTTCATCTGTGCAAATCATACATGTATATGAGGATGCCATTGGAATCAGATCATTAACCCTCTACCCAACGTAACGTCCAAAACCGACCAGCGCTAATCTCAAAAATCGCCAAATTTTCATTATTTTTTCATTTCTTGTCTCAAAACATAGGTTATGACACCTCATCGGAACGAGCTCGTCGATGTTTTTGAGACAAAAAAAAATGAAAAAAATTAGTTATTCAAGAATTTCTTTTACAAGTATCGTCTGCTTTTCATGTTAGGTAAAGGTTAAGCTTGATCCAAATGCATTCATATTAGTATGATGTTATTTACATATATTTTAGAGCTGGAGAGTTTTTCGATTTCTGGGTTCGGTTCCGGTTTCTGCGACAGCCTGGAAAACTGAACCACAAGACCGACCCAAAACCGACCGAGCAGTTTTACCACATGTGTTCGTGCATAAACTGATCAAACAATCTTATTTTATTGCCAGTTGACAATTGTTTTTGATTGTTTTAGTCCAATCATTCTTAAAGTTGTATGATACTTCAAGCATGTAGGACTCGTAACCTCTATTTTACAACTGTGGCATTTAATGGGATGTGAGAGGGGTTAGAGAGTGGAGGTTTTGATTTTTCAGATTCAGTTTCGGTTTGGTATTTCTATGCTGTTAACCCTTTACCTAACCTGAAAAGCAGACGACACTTGCAAAATTAATTCTTGAATAACTATTTTTTTGATTTTTTGTCTCAAAAACATAGGTTATGACCCCTCGTTGGAACGAGCTCGACGAGCTCGTTCCAACGAGGGGTCATATCCTATGTTTTTGAGACAAAACATGAAAAAAATAACTAAAATTAATTGGCGAATTTTGAGAATAGCGCTGGCCGGTTTTGGCCGTTACGTTAGGTAAAGGGTTAAGAACAGATAGTAAATAACACGCCAGGATTCTTAACTTGGAAAGAATGGGCAATATTTTGTTGGAGACCACTTACCACAAAAACCCTGCCTGTATTGTGTTTAGCCTAACTTTCCTTTGAGTTCTAGGGGATCAGTTGCTAAGCCTGTTCAGTCAGACAAAAAAAAAAATAAATAAATAAATAAATCGGGGTAACAAATGAATAAGGTTCATCTAAACTATGTTGTGTTCTCAATGTCACATTTTCTCCCTTATTGACTCATCCGGTGGAGAGACAAAAGTGATAATGAGAAGACGACGTATTTGTCCCTTTTCTTTTTCTTTAGACTAAGTGACGAGTGTCCATAATCCAGGGCTGAAAAATGAACAAAATTGACGAATGCAGTTTGAGGGCTCCCGCGAAATTAGAGACGAGAGTAAATTGCACTCGTAAAATGTTAGTATATGAATTTTCGAGGGAATACTGTCACCAAACACCAGAACCCTTATCCCTTTGAACCCGAGCGGCCGTTTTTCCGACCAGGAACATGATAAGTCATAACGTCATTAAGTAGGATGGCTGTTCAGTAAATGTGTGGGGAAAACCAATCAGTATTTTCAACATCCGGACTGCTCGTTGAAAATATTGATTGGTCTACCCCAAATAATGAATATGGACTCTTCTAATTGCTGCCATTGAACTGGCATGGATGATACCACTAGTATTAAAAGGGTTAAATGTATAAGGAATTGCTGAATTATGATAGTAACTTGCCACTGACCACAGAGTGCTGCTTTCTCAAAACAATATTTATATGCTCTCACAGTATATTATCCACAATATTTTTTCAACGAGTGCGTTTTTCAGCTACCGTAAAATAGGAAAGACGGATGCTGACGGGAGCAATTGTACTCGCACCCGTCTCGTTTCCAGGACTGATAATCCAGTTCCCTCCCAGTTGGATAGTTTGATCTGTTTATGCACAAACACAGTAAAACCGTTCGGTCGTTTTTTGCTGGGTCTTGTGATTCTGTTTTCCGGTTTGCTGCAAACACCGGAGCCGAACCTAAAAACCATCCAGCCCTAGAGTTGACGTTGGGGGGTGTGTGTGTGTGTGGGTGGGGGTGGGGGGGGGGGGGGGCAATGCGACGGAGCATAGCAAACACAAACTTCAGGACTATGTTACAGTTGTCTCTGGTTCGGAACAAGATTGCTCGGTCCACAATAATATTACAGTCTAAAAATAAATTCTGTAATTTTAGTAATGATGTCAAAATTCTGGATACAGTAGATTTTGGTTGTTCAAATGGTATCACTGAACTAAATATTTGAATTAGAGTTACCCACCTTGAAATGTTGCAATCGGAAATGATGCAATCTCTAAAAATAAGCAGCCTTGGGAAAATATGTTGTTTCAATAAACATTTGAAACATTCTAATGACATCTTGCACTATTGGTGAATATTCCTGATAAATAAAGAGGGTGATTTGATGACTTTCGGACCTAAAAATACAATTGACTTTTGGTGTGTTTTTGTTGGGAATTCCCTGAAAAATATGTGCACGTGTCAGGTACTCCCCTTCCTGTCAGTTTTTCTCTCTTATCTGTTGCATGACCCCCCTGTTTTCGGGTCAAAAAAGTTGTCCGAAGAGCAATACTTGACAAAGATATTTGGATGCCAAAATTAAAGTGTCAAAGATATTTGGATGCCAAAATTAAAGTGATGTGGTCAAATTTTTTTTGCCTGGACGTTATAATGGTCGACTACACTGCAAAAAATATAGGGTGTCTTTAGAACCAAAACTGGTTCTAATCTTGTCCCTGAGATGGAACCAGTTCTGTTTAAACAGTATTTATTTCAAATCAAATAAATTTATAAAGATTAACATTAAATATTAACAGAATTAAACATAAATTGAGGGGGTTTCAGTCGTAAGTTTAGAGCTTATACGAGGTTGTCTCAAATCATTATTAAGCAAAGGCGATATGAACAGTTGGCATATCGAACCAGTTTTGGTTCTACACAGAACCAAAACTGGTTCGATATGCCAACTGTTCATATCTCCTTTGTTTCAAAATGTTTGGTGACTGCGTTGAATAAGCTCCAAGTTTACTGCTGAATCTACTTCAGTTCATGTAATATTCTGTGAAAATGGAATGCTAATCTTGGTAAATTTATTTGATTTGAAATAAATACTGTTTAAAAAGAAATGGTTCCACCTCAGGGACAAGATTAGAACCAGTTTTGGTTCTAAAGAGAACCTATATTTTTTGCAGTGTATATGGGAAAATATTTAACTCGGTGATACCAAATAAGAATCCAATCTTAGCATACTATGGATAAATTTTGGTGACAAAGTCTAGGCTAATCATGTCTTACGGTATCGTTTACACGTTTTAAAGTCGATCCGTTATTCCATTTCTTTTGCATAGTTCCGAATTATTTGTATCAGCGTAACATTTTTTTAACTACAGCTACCAGAGGGAAGCACATCGATTCATTCATATTTTTAATTTCAACCGCACCGGATTTATCGCCTGCTATTTAGGGATGTGACAACCGTTACTTATTCCCAGTTCTCTATTCGACATTCGTTATCAACCGATTTTATCGGTTGATAACGAATGTCGAATATGGAACTGAGAATACGGAACGGCTGTTACACCCCCTGATTTTAACTGCAGAAGAATGATGTACAGTGCGTCGCACAGACCTTTGTAGTAGTGAAGTGTGTGTAACTTCTAAAGTTAAACAGCCATCAAGGGTAGTACCGTTAAAATGATAGATTGAACAATTTTTTTCAATTCTCTTAAATCCTCTTTTTACTAGTGACAGATGGTGAAACTTGCATAAAAAGAATAAGTATATCGAGATCTGGCCCTGGACAGTCGATTTATCCTCGTATCTGATCATTTTCTCTTGCCTTGCATCTCTTCTATCAGACAAATGTAAAAGGCGGTTGGTGAAAATTATCAGGTTTTTATCCCCCAGCCTTTTTCATTCTAGACTTTCTTTCCCTTGTCTACCAATTCACATCAGTTGTCTTATCTCAAGAATCTCCGTAATTAACCTATTGTCCGTCCATCCTGTCTCCTTCTCAGGTCTTGTGTAGATTTATTTATTGGGATTTAACGACACTTTCGACAGCCAGGGTAACCTCGTGTCGGACTGTTTTACGGGTGGCGGAAGCCTGAGTATCCGAAGAGAACCACCGAACAACGACTGCCAGGTGCCCCAGCGTACTAATTACACAAGCAGGGGTAGCATTGGTTGAAGACAAGTGCATCATCGACACGCAGTACGCCTTAGCGCACAGCGCCTCCGTGCCCACACGTGGGCAATCGGGATTAAGTGCCTTGCCCAAGGATACAACGAAGTTACCCTTGACGGAGATCGTTCCGTAGACCTTTCGGTTTGAAGTCCAATTCCATAACCACTGCGCCACCGCGCCCCCTGTGACTTTAAATGGGCTGAAATGAACCATCAGCATTTTCAAAGCAAATTGCCGTATCTTTTAACCCTTTATACAACGTAGGGCTAAAACCGGCCAGCGTTATTCTCAAAAATCGCCAACTAAATTTCATTATATTTTAATTTTTGTCTCAAAAACATAGGTTATGGCCCCCTTTTTGGAACAAGCTCGTCGAGCTCGTTCTAATGAGGGGTCATAAGCTATGTTTTTGAGACAAAAAATGAAAAAAATTAGTTATTCAAGAATTTTTTTTGCAAGTGTCGTCTGCTTTTCATGTTAGGTGTAATGGGTTAAAATACAAATGATTCATTTTAGTCAGTTATATTAATAGATAGAAAATACAATTCTAGAAAATACAATTGTAAAATTCTTATAGTATTGGCTCTTTGACTCACTTCATACAGTTTCCTATTTGCAGGTAGCTACATACCAAGACAGAAAGTTACTTCCACAAAACTTTCAGGCAACAATGTCCAGCTACATATACGACTACGCTAGTAAAAGCTGGTCCGAGACGGCCTACCCATCCTCACAGTGCCCGAAAACCGTTATTTGTAATGAATGCATCTCGAAAGATTTAAAGGACGCCTACTACTATAGCGCCGGCGACTATATTATAATTGGGGTAGCTCCGATTTACATACAGCCTACTGATTCTTCAAGGTGTGGAGAACTCTACGAAACAGTGGGTGCCTCTATTGGAGAAGCTATTGCATATGCAATTGACGATATTCAAGAGAGGAGAGGGCGATTTGCTTCTATTTTCCCCGGAAAAACACTTGGGTTTATCATAATAAACAGTTGTAATAGAGGTGTGATTGTGCAAGAGAAAATTTTCTCTATCATGAACGGTCAATCGCCATTAGGGGACATAAGAGAAAAAATTATAGGTTTTATTGGGGGACTTGGCAGTATTATCAGCCTTGCTATGTCAAGTCCAATTACTGAATTAAAATACGTGCAAGTTGGGTACGGATCGACAAGTTCCAAACTGAGTGATCGATCAGAACACCCATATTTCATGAGAGTTTGCACATCTGACGACAAACAAGCCGAAGCAATAGTGGAAGTGATTATGAAAATGGGCGTTGATTACATACAAGTGGTATTCCAAAATGAAGCATATGGAAGAGGCGGTAATCTGTCAATCGCACGTGCTATTGCTAAAGCTGGCAGTAAAATATGTGTAGCTCGTGTACATGAAGTAACAGAGCACTCCAACTTTTTTACGGTCCTGACCGACCTACGTCAGAACATGTACGCTAGAGTTGTAGTGGTATTTTTAAGAAGCAATGTAATACCAGAAGCGCTGAAAGGGTTCAACAGTATGAAGACCGGTGAATTTTTAATATTTGGTTCCGAAGGGTGGGGAAAACGGCCGCTTATTCTAGAAGATAATCCAAATTTAGTTGGCTCTTTGACAACATCAGTGGAAATGGCATTTGACAAAAATTTTGATGATTACGTGGGGAAACTCAGACCGGCAATAAAGAATAAGAATCCATGGCTTCTGGACATCCTCGAAAAGCGACTGAAATGCTATTATCCTCAGAGTTTCAACAAAGCCAACTATGAAAAGGAATGTGACGAAAACAAAGGATATACAGATGCGTCTAATTATCTACAGGATACGTGGGTACCATTTGTAGTCCGAGCAGTGCAGGCGCTTTGCATAGGTAAGTTTTTGAATAGTGAATCAGGCGCGTAGCCAGGATATCAAAGTTAGTGGGCAAGAGTAATATCTAGGGGGCATACCGAATATGATTCGCTGCATCATCCAAGCCCTGCAGCAGCAAGATGTAGGCGAGCACAAGAGAGGGTGTCCCCTCTAACTGGAGGGCGGTGCGCGGGCCTTCCCCCGGGAAAAAAAATTGAAAGTCGAGACAAAAAAAATCCACAATTTCCTTGACTCTGAGTCCGTTTGTGTCCATAATTTATAAGTTATGAAAGGCATCAATAATTAGGCGACAGAGTGGACTAACAAGTTGTGAAAGGCATCAATAATTAGACCACAATGTGGTCTAATTATTGTTGCCTTTCACGCCTTATAAATTATGGACACAAGCGCACTCAAGTACATTGCCAGATATTAAAACTTCTTCCCTGATGTGCCCTATGTGGGTGAACATGGAGGGGGGGGGGGGCATGACTGAAATTTGGGGGCTTGGGCCCCCCTCACCCCCGGCTACGCCACTGCAGTGAATACATGGGCGGATACGATGGAGTGGGGGCGTACCTCGTACCGTTCCTCCGCCATTCTTATAACTTATTTTTTACAAGCACCGAGGAGCAAGGAACGCGGAATTATCCGCGTTAACAAACAGACATCTACTACCAAAGGTAGTGGATGACTATGTGTTATCGCGGATTAAACCCCCCCAATCCAAGTGTTTTTGAGATATCTTCACAGCTAGAGAGAGTGTTTAATGGTGGTGAAAAGTCCAAAGGATAAATGCCCGCTCGACAATTGAAGTAGGCGGGGGAATTTTCGTTGGGGAAATGTCCCCTATGGCATTTTATGGTAGGGAAATGTCTGAGTGGGTGAAATGTCCGCTTTGCAGGTGGCCCCGATACCCATTGAATTATTCGTGTGTTCGTGTCCATCAACGCAGGGTATTTCAGCAAGTTATATCATATATCATTACGTAAAACATCCTTGTTCTCGCTATTTGCACACTGAATTTGGTTATTTCCGGTTGGGGGTGTGGGAGTGTTAACCCGACTTGTCCCGAGTGTGATGGCTCAAATCCGGACTCATAAAATATTTCAATTACATTATAAAGGCATTCGCCGAAGGCATGCCTTGATGACAATGTGGTTGGAATATTAGTTGGTCGGGATTATAATTCAAAAAGTCAAGACTTGTTGGAAATTTATTTGTGGATAAATAAAATTTATACCATGATTACCTATTCTACTATATATAAAAAGCCTATGACATAAATTTGAACTTTACACACCAACCGTGGTGAACACATGTGTCTGTGATGAACACGCCAGCAATGGGATTTCAATAGACAAAATTTACACCTTTAGTGGAACTACTTCCAAGTTGACCTTTGTTGACCTCGACCTTAATGCTAACTTGTTTAAATTTATCGGTCGTCGCCAAGCGAAGAGTGAAATGAAAGCGGCACTTATTTATAACGTTTTAAATGAGTTTACCTCAGAAGATGCCCAAAATTAACAAACATAACTCGAAAGAGAATGTTATTGTGTTATTAAAATGAAAAAGGTACCGTGATTTGTGAGTTTCTTTTCTCATTTCGTTTCTGCGATAAATTAACAGCGAAAGTACCGCCCACCGGTGCTCATGTAAAAAAAAACAGATTCGCACGTATGTACGTACGTCTGCTGCTCAGTAAAATCGAGAAAAAATAATAGCGACTCTTAATAATCTGACGATCATGGTATAAATAAAATATACCCAAAGTAGCTTGGTGTACCAAATGTTCACCGTTCATGGTGAAGTCCTGTTAACCGCTCGCCGAAGGCTCGTGGTTAACACCACTTCACCACTCGTGGTGCACATTTTGTACACCAAGCTACTATGGGTATATTCTCTATGTGTTAGTCGTGGCGCAATTTTTTAAATGCACGTACCGTACTCTAAACTGGTCATGCTGCTCCCCCATCTACCAGAATCGGGTGCCATCAAGAGCGCCGGAAGCGGGTGGAGGGGTGGCAGGTCCCTGCCTTGAGGCTGCGGAGCATGAAGGCTACGCATGACCTTTTTTGCCAACAGTGCGCTAGTGAAGAAAATTTTACTTACCGAGAAGCGTAACTGACCCAAACTCGATTATTATTCCAAGTCTACTTGTGCCATACCAATGGTTGGGGGGGGGGGGGGGGTGGCTTAGGGTATCAGTTATAATGACGGAGGCTGGTCGATAATCACCAGCCAAAGACGCTAAACAACCGGCGTTGTGAGGTCTAAAGATTTATGTATATATAATGTCAATACTATCAACAAATCTCAGTCAAGTCAGATACCGAATACCGAACCGGTACCATGATATAACCCCCTAAAAATACCGGAACCGATACCCGACGCAAAAGACAATACCGACACCTCTAATGATCAATGTTTGTCCATCTATTTCTATCCATTTTTCGCAGGTGTCAGCGAATCGATAAACAAAAGATGTGGTGGGACCTCATATTGTGATGACCTGAGAGATGACCCATCTATTATAACCACCGAAATGAAGAAGATTCAATTCGACTTATTCGCCACTGGTGACCAGAAAGATCTGTTTGATTCTAATGGTGACGGGAACGTGGGATATAAGATATACAACATACAGAAGGACACAAAAACCGGTAAACCCAAATACGAAGATGTAAGTGTAAGGTCCCTTAATTGTTTCTTTGCCGCCTTTAACTGGTCAAGTGCTGGAAGCCCATATGTGGGCTTTACTAAATACTGCAGGTTGTGGATATAACGTTTACACTGTGTTGGAGGAGCTTTCATATTGACCCTGACAAGAATCATATTTTGTTTGTGATTTATTGCTCAGTTACATTTGATTGGATAGTGCCATTTGGCACTATCCAATCAAATATAACAGGGCAAAACATGGTGATGTGAAATCTGTGGTCAAGAAAATGTACCACTCTACCAGTTAACTCCTGGGAGCGCGGTGGTTCAGGGTTAGTGCATTTGACTTTAAACTGAAAGGCCGACGATACAATTCAGACCAGTGGTAAATGCACTATGTCCGAGATCAACACACTTAATCCCGATTGTCCATGGTGGCCCCGTGTACTGAGACGCACAACAAACTGATGGTGCATTTGCGTGCGACCGCTACTGACTCTTCGTAAGTTGGAGTTTCTGACAGTTGCTCTTCGTTGCTCCCCGGGAAGTCCGGCTTCCTCCACCCAAGCACGTAGCGACAGGGGGTGTGGTGGTGGAGGTGGTGGTAGGGTGTTCTCACCCCCCCCCCCCCCCCTAACCATCATAGTTTTCAATAGCTGTAAATCTGAAGGTATAAATTCCGATAGTTGGAAATTCAAAGAAATCAATTTCCTTCATGTTTCCAACTTTTCAGACTTTTCCTGCCAGTCGATTTGACTTTTCAACCCTTGATCACAGTTTTTACGTCTGCGAACGTTACCGGCTTTTAGTCACTCTCTGTGCTCCGACTCCGGATTCCGTTCAATTTCCCGATTCCAATATTTTAATTGACTGACAACTGAAGTTCGAACGATTTGGCGGAATTGAGTCAAGTTTTTCAACAAAAATCCAATTTTCTGTCAAATTCTCCGACTTCTCAACTTTTCCAATCAGCTGATAAAATTCAGACTCGAATCTGCGATCGGTGCGGTTTATCGAATTCATCGTTCCGTTTCCCTTACAATGACCAGATTATAAACTGGCAGATATTCAGCCAATACCTACTCCTTCCAACTGGCAGTCAGTCTATAGCCCTCATGTGGCTGATATCTGTCAGGGAACTGTTTTAACTGGACTATCAGTGACGGTAACTTTCAATACACATCAGCAAAATGGATGAAATTGCAGAAAAACATGATCACTTTCGCAGACGACACTTGCAAAAAAAATTCTTGAATAACTATTTTTTTTCATTTTTTGTCTCAAAAACATAGGTTATGACCCCTCGTTGGAACGAGCTCGACGAGCTCGTTCCAACGAGGGGTCATAACCTATGTTTTTGCGACAAAAAATGAAAATATTTTGAAAATTAATTGGCGATTTTTGAGAATAGCGCTGGCCGGTTTTGGCCGTCACGTTGGGTAAAAACAAAACTATGAGCAATAAGTCCTTTGCATGTTGTCCATCAAAGAAGCGAGAGGGGGGTTAAAACAAAAGGGTCGTTGCGTGACCTGCGTTTTAAAGAGAAGCCAGGTTTTGAAAAGTACCTTGATGTCACGTTTGTGGGTCACTGCTGTTCAAAATGAGGTTGATGGAGCTCAGTGGATGAACTGTTAAAGACAATGAAAAGTGGTACAAATGTATAATTTAGGCGTAGAGGAGACTCTGGACCAGTTTCTATAAGAATGCCCAAATTACCGGTCTAAAAGAGTAAGATTAACCGGGGACATAATTATTCAAGCAATTAACAGCTACAGAGAAGTAGATCGCTAAAAACAAAACCTTGGCAATAATAGAATGAAACATTTAAAAGAAAAGAGGTGTCTCAAATCTGTTGGGTTAAAAATTAATCCAAATCAACTTCGGTTCATATCCACTGAACCCAGCAGATTTTAGGTTGATTTTAACCCAACTGTTTGATAGTGTAACAACAAACTATAGTAAGTAAGTATTTTAAACTGAATAAACGCACTGGCACAGATGTTTACTGAAAAAAAAAAACATTTTTTACTTTTTGTATGCCACTTGATAATGGTATTTTGCGACCAATGAGCCGTGCCGAAGGACTTACTGCGTAACCCTCCCGCCCTTCTCTTCCAGTCCATTCAGTGCCCAGTCAAAAGCTGGGAACTGCATCGAAAGGACAAAGTTAAAAAGGATTTCAGCATCCAACTGGGTAACAAACATCTGAAAAGTTTTGTATTTTTTATGTTTTTTTCGGTTTTTTTTAAATGGGCCAGACTGGCCTCCTGGAAAAAAGTTTTTTTTACAGAATTGAAGAGAGAAAGGAAACTGGTTAACCAGACTTGCAGAAACTGAAGTTCAAGTTTGGCCCTAACAAGGTGATTAAGCAGGCCTCTGTTTTTTTTATAGGCGATGATAGGTCTACGATTTAGTGGAACTGACAATTTTGAATTCACCAAATTAAATTCCTCTTTTAGTATTTTGTAAATTTCAACATTATTTCTGTTATAAGTTAGAGTGAATGGAATGATGGACTGTTTTTCGAATTGCCCTCTAGACTTATTTATTCCGAAAGACCATAGTGTCTGAAGATAGTCGATCCAGAAAGCTTGTCTTTGTTTTCTGTAATCACCTGCTTCCGACTCGGTCTCTTTAATAGACGGTTGCTCAAACGGGTGAATTTCAAAACTTCTCAATGATTGGCCAGGAAGATTGAAACCTATGTTTTTGAGACAAAAAATGAAAATATTTAAAAAATTAACTGGCGATTTTTGCGAATAGCGCTGGCCGGTTTTGGCCGTTGCGTTGGGTAAAGGGTTAATGGGAGGAAACTCTTGGAGTTTACAAATCGTCTCTTGAGTTCCAATGTGTTCTTTATCCCTACTGGCACATAGAACACATTGGAACTCAGGGGTCGAAATGAACTAGGCCTAAAGATTTTGAATAGGATGCAAAGTGTATGGTTAAATGGATATCGGAAAGTAACGACAGAAGGAAAATAATCGACTATGTTCTCGCTGACCGATACCTTAGGATAGAGGTTATAGACAATGGAAATAGACGACGAAGGATATTCTGATTATTGAGTTTCTGATATGCTATTAAAAAAAAGTAGGAGATATCCATACTAACGTTGATATTTTTTGGAAATTGGTATTGGATACGCGTGATTTGACACATCAATATGCTATCAAGTGTAGTGTGGATCATGAATGTCACTGGCCCACGAAAATTTCGTCCAGATTTTTCGCACGAGCGCTGCGTTAATGTCTATGGGGTACGTTTTGAAATTTTCATTTGTACTGGACGGGTTTTTTCGGAGTTCTCATCGTTCTTTTCTTGGTATAAACTCTTTCATCAATAGTTTCTGGTCGAAACGTAACTTTTGAGGTATGCGAAGACTGACAAGTGACGAACGTTTACGCGCCGTTGGCATTTTGGAAGCTGGTAACAGACAGACTGCAGTGGCTCACACACGGACGGACGGACTCACAGACGCACGGACGGACGGGCGAACATTGGGGTTTAGGGGCTATTATTATTAGGGGCTACCTCCAAATTAGGGTAGTGTTAGGGTTAGGAGTGGGGTGGGGTGGGGTGGGGTGGGGTGGGGTGGGGTTAGCCCCAGTGTAGGGCTTAAGGTTGGGGTTGGTCCCGGGGGTGGAGGTTGGGGTCAGGGGTGGGGTTTTAGTTTTAGTAGCCCCTAAACCGAAAAATAGCCCCAATCCTATTGGTCTGGCTAGGGTGGAGTAGAGTCAGGGTGGGGTGGGGTGGGTCTTTGGGGTGGGGTTAGGGGTAACCCCAGAGTAGGGTCAGGGTGGGGGTAGGGTTAGTGTGTGGTTTTGGGGTGGAGGGGTGGGGTTAGGGTTAAATATAAGTTCTAGGGTGGAGGGGTGGGGTTCTGGGTAAAATAAGGTTTGGGACTTATAAAATGTATTTTTGGTAGCCCATAAACCCGAAATGTTGGAACGGACGTCCGCCCGTCCGTGCGTGAGTCCGTCCGAGAATATTAATAATTTTCATAACTTGAGTAAATTATTATTTTCTATAATATTTGTTGGTCATAGGTATGCCCACACTAGGCGGTACACCACGTGGGGGGTATGCACCGGACGACAGTCCAGCTCTTGTTAAGCCTATATTCGGTTATAGCTTCTAATCCATCATACAGACTGCTATTGTTTGAGATTTGACTGGAAAACAAGACGTATCATTATAAACATCTCTTTTATATAATAATATAATAATGATATAAATACCCTGGATCCTGGAACCCAAAACGGCGATTTGGTACATCATTTCAATGGCCTCTCAAGACAGGTGGTGTCTCAAGGAATGTTTTACTGTACTGTACACTGTTCGAATTGCAAACAGTTTCAAATGCAAGGCCCACAGTGATGACTCCCATCACTTTGCATCTAGGAGTCTTGGAATATCCTGAGCCTTTGCTGTTGATGAGCGGCAGTGTGAAATACTGTTGGAAAGAGCTCTGTTGGCTCCATGAATCTTTTCCAACACAGTTTCACTCAACAGAATGTCACAATCTTAAATGAAATTATTTATGTATTTATGTTAGTAGGTATAAAAGGAGAGTTTACGACCACTTGTACATGTACGTGTACAACATACGTTACACGATGCGTTCACCAACGTGGAATTCAGTGTTAAATCACACGCTTGTTCACAAAACTGTACAATGCTCTTGAATCCCCCCCCCCCCCCCCCATGTTTTTTTGTGACTCCTAGATCGCACTTTTAACGTTCAAATACTCGTGGTGAACGCGCGTTTTTCAAAAAAGGGTGAAAGTGTACATCTTCATGTTTATCTTGTACTTAATTTTTTGTCGACGTCCCCATCGCAGATCAGACCATCGATCCATCGTTGGCGAACGCGAGCAAAAGCAAAAAATTCTGGGTCATCATCAAAAAACGGTCTTGGGGATTCTAGACTAGTGGTCCAGAACCCGCAATTGTTTTGAGACAGTGGTCCTGAACCCGCAATTGTTTTGAGGCGGAGGGTTTTTCCCATTTATGACATTATTAGGGGAATTCCCCACTATGAGAAATTCCCAAACTCAGCTAATCGAGCGATCGGATCGCTCGATTCTCGTAAACTCGATCTGAACGAAGAGTGTCGTCGTCGGTGTGTTGGAAATTCGCGAACCCAGTCACTTCTTCCTGAAGTAAAAAAAAACTAACACATGTTATCGTAATGAGTGAATGAGGTTTTTTGTTCAAAAGAGTCGATTATGAATATGGTCTGTATTATAGACATTCATGTTTTCTCTTGATGGGACGGATAGAAATTGAGTTTTGAGGGTTTTTTGTTCGAAAAGAGATGATCTGTAATAGATATTCGTATTTTGTCTTGATGAGAGAGATTGACTGTTAAGCGTTCGTTCGAAAAAAAAGTCAAACACTTATCGGAATGTTTAAAACGCATTTTCCGCTCAATTAGGTTTTGAGTGGTAAAATTTTTAATATATTCATGATAGCAATCGCAGTCATCAAAGGATTCTCTCTTAATTCGACACTCAGTGAATTGATGTGTGAATGAAAATCTTTTGACAAATGTAAAAACTACTGGCAAAATGCGTTAAATCAGAAACCGGTTTGTCATGTACTGTTTAAACGTATTTTTAAACTTCAATTAACACAGTCAGTTGAGATGTGAATATTTTCAGATTATTATATATTAAGACGGAAAGAGCTTGTTATTACTTAAAACATAAAAAAAATATAATTAAACATTTAATTTTGAAAATAATAAAAACAATTAAAACGAAAGTTGTTTTTACAGATGGATCCTCGACGCCGAAATTTAAATTTAGACCAGTATGAACGTGCTAAGAAGGGCATTCAGTCTGCTGACAGGAGCAGACGTCTTGGTGAGATGGAACTCAAACGCGAAGCCACAAAAATATTTAAACCCGTGACGGAGGGTCAAGAGCGAAGCAGGAAGGAGATAGTCGAAGAATTGAGACCCATAAAGGAGAGTTCTTTGAGAATGGGTTCGTTACCTCCTAGTTTTGGAAATCGGTATTCCGTTCAATCTACACCGGATTACGTTCCCACGGGAATTCAAACAGATATGAGCGAGAGCGACGATACAGCTTCGACTATCACCACTAGTAGCGTCGCATCGTCCGATGATGATGGCGGTAAGAGAGATCAGTCGTATGGATTTTATAAGGATTCGGAGGGAAGGATTTTTGTAGGTGATACGGAAGTGGATATAGGGGATGATGAATTGATCGTCGGTTCGAACAGATACGACTTGACCGATGGTCTGCGGAGATTGCTCCTTTACGACAAGCCCGGCGATTACACGGAACAGGATTTCGACAATTACGGAGACATTCTGGTCCAGACCCACGCCATGAAGAGAAATAACGATGCCAGAGAGACGAGACCCAAAGCCAACAGAGGTTACAAGTGGACGAAAGTGGTGAAACCCATATGGGATATGAACAAGAAGTTCGTCGAATCGGTGACTGGCAAAGGGGTGAAAACCACTTTTCTTCCGAGCGATTCCGACGCTCTGTCTCAGAGATTGAGTTTGTTGATGGCGAGCAGACGGGCTGGTAACACGGGATTAGATAATCAGATAGTTGCTATATCTGACGAATTGTTAAGACAGAAGGTTTTGAATAAAAACCAGTATAAAAGGCTGATGAACGAATTGAAGGATTGATGTGTATATAATAAGTAGAGAGAAACAAACAAACAAACAAACAAAAATAAAAACAGTAAATTCTTACACTAGAATAATAAAAGTATTTAAACGGCAAAAACGATTTACCAGTGAAAAAAACAAAAATATATCATAAAAATAAAATATGTTGGTGATAAAGAACAGGGGATACGTCAGGACTTACAATCAAGGCGGTTCTGGCATCGTCGATTCTATAATGCGAGCGTTCATGAGCAATGCGGGTAGAAAACTCGCATCGACCGCGTTTGAGGTCGGTAAGAAGACGGCTTTGGATGCTGGTAAGAAAGCCGCTTCCGAAGCCAGTGGTAGGATAGCTTCTGTGGCTGGCAAGAGGGCAGCCGACGCGTTGATCGACAAGTTGATCAGTCCGCCGGTGAAGCGAGCTGCGTTAGAGCGAACGCCGAAAAGTTGGAAAGATTTTAAGGATGCTGTGGTGCCCATACAAGATTTAGCCAAAATGACGAGTGGATCCGGATTGAAGAGAACTCGCGACGGTGCGATATAAATAAATAATAATAGCATTAAAAAACAGAGTTTGAAAAACATAAAAAAATTTGTGTTTGGAAAGAATCTAAAATAACAAACAAAATAAAACAAAGATGAACATTAAAGATATGTCTTGGAACGACGCCGCGACCAAGAGGTCGAATAACGAGTTCTTTCCCAAGAGCATAAGAGGTTTGATAGTGGGAAAATCGAATTG
Source organism: Pictodentalium vernedei (assembly GCA_031216915.1). Classification (NCBI taxonomy): domain Eukaryota; kingdom Metazoa; phylum Mollusca; class Scaphopoda; order Dentaliida; family Dentaliidae; genus Pictodentalium; species Pictodentalium vernedei. The sequence continues at coordinate 731,439,507 of CM062296.1, read as the reverse complement.
TGGAAAGACCAATCTGTTGATGAATCTGTTGTCCCGACCCGACTGGTTGGATTACGACAGATTGTTCGTGTTTGGCAAGAGCTTGTTTCAACCCGAATACAGATTGCTTCGAGAGTGCATGGATCGCAGATTGCCCAAGGACGTCATAGCCAGAATCTTTGACAGTAGGGAGGAATTCGACAAGAGTGGAGCTCCACTCTCGACCATTTTGGACGGCGCGGCGACGGAGCTGATGAAGAGAAATGCATCTTCGAACGTCGAGTGTCGATTTTATGAGAACGCTAGCGACGTTCCGGATCCTAGAGAACTGAAATCGGAAGATAAGAGTCTCATGATTTTCGACGATCTGCTTTTGGAGAGACAGAACCGATGCGAATCGTATTACGTTAGGAGTCGACACAGCAACGTGGACTGTTTCTACCTGTCGCAGAATTATTTTCGATTGCCCAGACAGACGATAAGGGAGAACGCTAATTTTCTATGTCTCTTTTGCCAAAATCTCAAGAATCTCAATCACATCTACGTCGATCACGTAGCAAACGACATGAGCGCTGCGGAATTCAGGAGATTCTGCAAGAGGGTTTGGGATGGTGGACTTTACAATTTCGTCGTGATCGATTTGACAAGCGAATTTAATCACGGAAAATATCGGCGCGGATTCGACAAGTTTTATGTTTCCGATGATAATAAGATAGAGCGTGAAAATAAAAAAAAATTAGAAAAATAATAAATCTTCAAATAATTAGTTTTGAATAAAAAAATAAAATTAAATATAATCTTCGAACCTGGAGAATTGTTAGAACGGATAGCCGAGAATACGGCTGCGAAACAATCCATTCAAATCGTGGTGAGTGACGATTCGACTCGATTCACTACAAAATTCGAACCTTCCATCGAATTGAATAGAGAGAAAAGATACGAGATGGCTTTGGTGAATCTGGAGACTTATTATTCCTTTCCCAACGTCACCGAAAAGAATAACTCATTCAAGTATTCCGACGGAATGGATTGGTTGGAGATTCGAATTCCCAAAGGGAGTTACGACATAGACGATTTGAACGATTACATTCAGACGCGAATGAAGATGGATGGAAAGGGAAGCAACAAGATCAGACTCACTCCCAATCCTAATACCTTACAGACGATGTTGGATTTGGAAGATAATTTTCGAGTGGATTTCAACACTGACGATTCTATAGGCAAGATGTTGGGATTCGATCGAAAGATGTATCGAGGCCACGCGGCATCTGAAAATACGGTCGACATTCTCGCAGTCAATAACATTCTGGTGAACGTGGACGTGATTGCTGGAAGCTACGTGAATGGTAGCGCTCAACCGACGATCTATTCCTTCTTTCCAAACGTGTCGCCGGGTTATAAGATCATGGAGCGACCTCGAAATTTAGTTTATCTACCAGTGATTTTAGACACGTTGTATAGTCTCAAAACCACGTTGACGGATCAAAATGGTGAACTGTTAGATCTTCGCGGAGGGAGAGTGACGATACGATTTCACATAAGAGAAATATAAAAGCAAAAAAAAAAAAAAAAAAAAAATATTATATATATAGATAACAAACATAAAATAAACGCAATATTAATTTTACAAAATTATTTTAATTTAATTATTAAACAAGAAACAATTGAAGTAAATATATTTTAAAAAAAACCCAGAATTATGACAGAATACGTGGTTAAAAACGTGAACATATCCGCAGGACAGAGGAAGAAATTTAAGAGAGCGTTAACAACTCGAGGCGAGGCGGTGAGATTCAAATTCTCTCACGAAGATCTGACGAGAGGCGGTCAGGATTCGCTCGCCTGGACCAGAAGTCAAATCAAAAGGATGGAGAAAGCGATTCGTGATGGAAGAGGGTTGACGGTGAGAATGAGTCCCACTCAATTGAGATACAATTTGAGAATGAAAGGTGGTTTCCTACCGCTATTGGCAGGAATAGCCGCAAAAGCATTACCCTTCGCCACAAAGGTGCTACCCTTTCTCGGAAAGACTCTCGGCATGGGAGCTCTCACGGGACTCGCTAGTTCGGCAGTTGAGAAATTAATGGGTGGCAGCGGACTGTTTTTGAAGAAGGGAGGAGCCGTGTGTCACGTTCACATAGACGACAGCGGTAAAGGATTGTATCTAGAACCCGTTAGAGGTGGCAACTCTCTGAGAGGAAACGGTCTCTATCTGAAGAGTGGACGGAACGTCAAGCGACTCGGCAAGGGTTTGTTGCTCGGTGAGAATTCGCCATTTAAGAACATACCGATTTTGAATATGTTATTATAATATAAAATTATATAAAATATAAAATCATAGAAAGTATAAAATAATATATTTAAAATGGATAAAAAGGTGGAGAAACAAATTTATCACCTGGATGAAAAGGTGGAGAAACAATTTGACGATAATGACGAACATCGCAAGCCAGAGAGCAAAAAAATAAAAAAATGGTTAGACGCTAATGATGGATATCTAAGGAAAGAACTAATGAAAGAGATAGATAAAGCGCGGGATAGATGGTTGAGAATGAGAAAAATGTTGTTATAAACGTATCATATCACAAAGAAAAAGAAAAAGAAGAAGAATCGACGCTGAAAACTGAGAGAAAAGGAAACGTTATTATAATATATTATGATGATAGTGAAAAAGAAGGAAAACAAAAAAAAAAAAAAAGTAATGAGATCTAAAGATGATCTTATTACTTTTTTTTTTTTTCATTTTTCTTCGCTAAAAATCAATCACTCTATTGTTTATATTTCCAAGTCCGTTATTAGCATTTTGACACGCGTGTCTTCTCCTTTTTCGAAAACGTGTTGAATGTTTATCTTTACTCTTTTGAGTTTTTTTACATCAGTCAACTCGCTCTCACCACCCAATTTCTTCACGAGTTCGAATGAGATGTTTGGAAATATGTAATTTCCATAGGGCAACGACAAATCGTCCTTGTTGAATTCTCTATCTTCAGCGATGACGATGTTCTGCAGATCGCTTTGGTACTCATAAATCAAATCGAGCGCGGCTTCGTCCAATTTCAAAGGCATCTTATATTTCTCGTATTTGTGCTTTAAGCCCTCCGTCTCGACCTCGTTCAATTCGATGGGATCGTGTCGTTGTAATCTATAGATTTTATGACCGAATTTCTTATATGTTTCAACTCGTTTCAATTTCAATTTGCATCTTTTAGGTGTTGTTGTCTTCATGATCGATTGTTTAGTATTTAAATAATAATTTGTTTAAAAAGTTTTTTTTTTGCTTTTTATATATATAAAAAAGTTGTTTTTTTAATTTTTAATTTTCTTTAATGTAAAATTTTTTTAGTAAAAGTTTTTTTTCTCTTTATATATATATATAAAAAGTTAAATTTTAATTTCAATCTCTCTATTGTTTATATTTCCAAGTCCGTTATTAGCAAGTTGACATTCGTCATTTTTCCACATACGAAAATGGTGTGAATGTTTACCTTTACTCTTTTGAGTTTTTTTTCATAGGCGAATGCGCTCTCACCACCCGATTTCTTCACGAGTTCGGGTGAGATTATTGGATATATGTAATCTCCATAGGACAACAATAAATCACCCCTGTCGAATTCTCTGTCTTCATCGACGATGATATTAATCAGCAGTTCGCTTTGGTACTCGTAAAACAAATTGAGCGCGGCTTCATCCACTTTCAAACACATTCAATATTTGTGGTAGTAGCACTCTAAGTCCACCATCTCGACCTCATTCAATTCGATGGGATCGTGTGGTTGTAACGTATAGATATTAAATCTGGATTTCTCATACCCTTCGTCTTGTTTCAATTTCGATTCGCATCTTTTAGGTGTTGTTGTCATGATCGATTATTTGGTTTTTATAAATTCTTGCAAATAATGTATATTTTAAATTTTGTATTTAAATAATAATTTGTTAAAAAAAGTTTCTCTTTATTTCTCTTCTTACAAACTCAATTTTGAGGTAAAAACAATGATCAAGTCCAAACATCCGAATTATAGTCTAGAACGTGCAAGACTTCAAACGTTTAAAAATTGGCCTTTGCATCTCGCTCAAAAACCCAAAGATTTAGCCGCCGCGGGTTTCGTTTACGTGGGTAAAGGCGACAAAGTCAAATGTTTTTGTTGTGACATACATTTGATGAATTGGGAACCTCACGACGTACCTTTACTAGAACACATAAGTAATATTGAAAAAGACGAATGCGATTATTTGAACAAGATCCTAACGTTGGGATTGATCAAAATCCAAGACGAAGAGAGGGATAGAGATAAAAACCAAAAATTATTGATGAATATGTTACAACTCGGATACACCAAGGAACAATTGTACGATGCGTTATACATCGCGAACAAGACCCTGTCTCAATTCATAACTTTAGAACATCTCATCAAATTCATGGCAGAAGCGGACGAGTTATCGTCACTCGTCGAAAACAAACCGAGTAAAACGTCCACCACCAAGTGTCTGGTCTGCGAAGGTGTTACAAACGTCTTGTTTCTACCGTGCGCACACCTGCGTTACTGTAGAGAATGTCATTCCGAAGACAAGAAAACTTGTTTGGTTTGCGAGCGAGAAATAAAAGCGGTCTTAAATTGTTTTTGAATAAAAACACATTAAAGAAAAAAAAATTGAATTTGAAATTTAACTTTTTTTTTCTTTTTTTTCTATTATATATATATAAAAAGAGTAAAAAAGCAAAACTTTTTTAACAAATTATTTAATACAAAATTCAAAAAAAAAAATATTCTTACAAATGAAGCAAACAGATAAAACAATGGTAAATTTAAATGAGAAAACCATACCTCAGTTAAACGAGATTTGTAAACTATTACAAATTTCAGATTTCAGAAATCATAGAACTAAATCAAAAAATACTGAAGTCATACAAGAATATTTGCGAAACGCTAGAAAGGCAAATGAAATGTCGATAGCAACGATGTCAAAAGATGCATCGGTTGTGAAAAATAAGAAGATGACTAAACGAAAAGCCGTTGAAGAACATCAAGTTTCCAAAGAAAAGAAAAGAAAAACTAAAACGAAAACGAGTGATGCACTTCAGATTCAAGACAAACGAGATATATCGAGTGAAATTCAACGAGCAATCGGCGAAGAGAAAGGAGAAGAATATGTAACACGACTCGTTGCGGAACTATTCCAATCGAAACCCGTAGAACGGGAGAGTGCGATCAAAGGCATTTTTAAAACTTTCGACGTGATTCCCTCATTGAAGAAAGTCGATCCGAAATTGTTCATGGAATGGGTGAAGAAAGAAGTATTGGATTTGTTTCGTGAATACATGAATGTGGGATTAAAAATTAAGATGATACTCAATTGCATAATGAATAAAATCGACGTGAAGTCCGGCGAGAGCATCGTGAAAAATGCATATTTCAGATCTAACGTCGAACCCGTATTTCGAGGTTCAGATCTATCGGACGATTTCGAAAAGATGAAAGACAAGATGTTGACGTCTCTCGCGAATTATCAACATGAAGGTAGTAATTGGACGTTCGGTGAGGCATTGAAACTCTAAATTCACATGAATAAAAACGATCCGTTGAAAGGATCTTCCTACTTGGAATTACCGTATTTCTTGAAACACGCCGTGCTCAACGTGAGAAATAAAGATGATCAGTGTTTTAAATGGGCAGTCACCTCCGCTTTATACCCTGTCGAAATACACACTGATAGAGTTTCTCATTACGAGGAAACTTCTAAAAATCTCGATTGGACCGGAGTGACTTTTCCAATAGAGTTAAAATATATCGAACATTTCGAGGCTCAAAATCCCACCGTAGCGGTGAACATCTTGGGATACGACGACGAAAATCAAAAGATCTATCCTCTTAGACAGACTTCGTATCTCAGAAGAGAAAAGATGATTATTTTATTATTGATTTCGAATGGTGACAATCGTCATTATTGTTGAGTTAAACATCCGACCTGATTACTGTCGAAACAAAATAATAATCATAATGAAAAGATATCTTTATGTTACAATTGCATGAACATATTTAAGACCGAAAAATCATTAGCGAAACATCAGGAATATTGCAACGAAAATCAAGGTGTCGCCGTCGAAATGCCCAAACCCAACACCATCGTGAAGTTTGAAAATCACAATAGAAGGTTAAAAGTACCATTCGTCGTGTACGCCAATTTCGAATGTTTCACTGCGAAAATGAGTTCCTGTCAACCCAACGCTCTTCAAAGTTACGTCGAAAGATATCAAAAACACATACCTTCGGGCTATTGCATTTACGTGAAATGCGCTTTCGACTCGCAACACGACATGGGTCCCTTCACCTACACGAAACAGTGCGAAGACGACGACGTGGCTCAAAGGTTCGTGGAAGAGTTAGAATCGAAAATTCAAATGTTATACGACAAATTCAAAACTCCAGCGAAAATGATCATCACGCGAGAGCAGCAGAACGAAAATAACAGAGCCACCGAATGTCACATATGCAGACAATCATTCGACGAGAATTCGGAGGAAAATAAGAAGGTCAGAGACCATGATCATTACACAGGTCTGTATCACGGTCCGGCTCACAGCAAGTGTAATTTAAAATATCGAGACGCCACTTTCTATCCGGTGATGTTTCACAATCTCTCAGGTTACGACAGTCATCTGTTCATGAAAAATCTCAGCACCTCACACGAAGAATTAAATTGCATCGCGAACAGCGAAGAAAGATACATTTCCTTCACGAAATGGAAGCTCATGGAGAAGAAAAGAGTAATCAACGGAAATACGTTGAAAGAAAAAACAAAATCCATTCGTAGATGCATACGTTTCATCGACAGTTTTAAATTCATGTCGACCGCTCTGGAAAAATTAGTTGATAACATGAGCAAGGATAAATTTAAAATCACGAGCGAACATTTCGGAGAACGAGTAGATGTCATGCTGAGGAAAGGAGTCTATCCTTACAATTACATGAACGAGCTAAAGAGATTCGAAGACACCGCACTACCTTCGAAAGATGATTTTTATTTGAAATTATACGAATCCAACATTTCCAACGAGAATTACGAACACGCCAAAAACGTGTGGAAATCATTCGATATGAAAACCATGAGAGATTATCACGATCTCTATCTGAAGACCAACGTTCTGCTCTTGGCAGACGTGTTCGAAAATTTTCGAGACGTCTGTCGTCGAAATTATGATCTGGATCCCGCTTGGTATTTCACCGCACCCGGTCTGGCGTGGGACGCTCTGTTGAAGACCACCGAAGTCCAATTGGAATTATTATCTGACGTGGACATGTTGCTCACGTTCGAAAGGGCTGTGAGAGGTGGCGTCTCGATGATCTCCCACAGATATTCTGAGGCTAACAATCCTTACATGAAAGAAGGTTTCGATTCGAAATGGTCGACTAAATACATACAGTATTGGGACGCCAATAATCTGTACGGTTGGGCTATGAGTCATCCTTTACTGATTAGAAATTTCGAATGTGTGAAGGAACTGGAAGAGATGCAAAAATGGAGAGACTGTCCTTGCATTTTAGAAGTCGATTTGAACTATCCAGAAGAATTACACGGTCCACACAACGATTATCCACTGGCTCCCGAATGAATGGAACCGAATGAAGGAGATGAGGAAAAACTCATTCCCAATTTATTTAACAAACGTAACTACGTCATCTACAGCGAGAATTTGAAACAGTACGTCAATTACGGGATGAAATTAGTCGACATACATCGCATCATTCGATTCGACGAAGAGCCTTGGATGAAAAAATACATCGATCTCAACACGAATCTCAAAACTCTAGCAGAGAACGATTTCGAAAAAGATTTCTTCAAACTCATGAACAACTGCGTGTACGGCAAATCAATGGAAAACATCAGGAAGAGAACCGACGTTCGACTCGTCACGTCTGAGAAAAGAGCTAAAAAATTAGTGGCAAAACTCAATTACAAACACCGAACCATATTCGACAAAAATCTAGTGGCCGTTCACATGCAAAAGACGCATCTGAAGTTCGACAAACCGTATTATCTCGGACCGATCATCTTAGATATCAGCAAGCGATTGATGTACGAGTTTCACTACGATTACATCAAACGAAAATTTGGTGACAAAGCCAAACTACTGTTCACCGACACGGACAGTTTCGTTTACAAGATAGAGACGAAAGACGTCTACCGAGATATATCTCCGGACGTGGCTGATTGGTTCGACACGAGCAATTATCCCGTCGATCACCTGTCCAACATTCACTCGAACGACAACAAGAAGGTGTTGGGTAAATTTAAAGACGAGAGCAGCGGTAAACAGATCGTCGAATTTGTGGGCTTGAGACCCAAACTCTATGCTTATCGTCTAGAAGATGATGAAGAGATCAAGAAGTGTAAAGGAGTTAAAGCGTGTGTGGTGAAGAAAAACATCTCTTTCCAAGAGTATAAAGATTGTCTGTTAGGAAGTGGTCCAGTGTATAAGACTATGAAATCGATTCGAAGCGAAAATCACGACTTGTATACTGAAATAGTCAACAAGATTTCGCTGACAGCTGACGATGACAAGAGATTCGTGTTAGACGATAAAATAAGCACTTTGGCACTTGGACATTGGACTTTGGATCTAATTTTAGACGATATGAATGGAGATGATTGGATTCTAGATGTGATTGTGGATGATAAGATTCCAGATACGATTGTGGATGATAGGATTCCAGAAAATCAAGAAGAATTAGATGAACACAAAATTATAGAAATCGATAGTGACATCGAGAAAGTTAGTTTAAAAAGAAAAAGAAAAAAATAGAAAAAAAAATAACATCATTTTTAGTAAATTATAATAAAATAAATAAAAAAATATATATACTTATTTATGAATAAGAAAATAAAGATATCCGTAGAAGGTGTCGTCTTAACCAACGAACCCCTATCCAACATCGATCTGTTGAATGCGGCAAAAGATTTGAAAATCGAAGATTTTCTAGGAGTGTTTTCCAGAGACGCCTTGCCGAAGAGAAGACCCCGACAATCGGAATGCGGAATTTTAAATCTAGATGATTCATCGGGTGAAGGCACTCACTGGGTGGCGTGGATGAAGAACGGGAAGAAGAAAAATTATTATTTCGACAGCTACGGAATCTCGCCACCAAAAGAAATAAAGAACTATTTCAACAAATCGATGGTTCGTTACAACACAGAACAAGTGCAATCACCACATCAAGTGTTTTGCGGTCACCTGTGTCTCTACGTTCTCAAGAGATGATCTGAAGGAGATCGATTTCAAGACATTCTTAATGATTTACATTAGAGAGGGATTTTTTTTTTATAGTATATATAAAGATAAAAAATTTTTAAAAATTTTAATTGAATAAAAACGAAAAATAAAATAACATAGTTCATTTTTAATAAACTGCGTTTGAACATATTTTTCTAAAAAACAAAAAATCCCACAACAACATGCCAGTCGATAAATTTGGTAGAAGTGACGATGAAAAAGTCAACCCAAGAAAGAAGAGGAAGACGTTTGAAGTCGACGATGGTTACGACGTTGCCAACTTGGATGAACGTTACGTTCGGAGATATGAACCTCGAGAAGAACCTTTGAACATGAACGATAAGAAGCTCTACAATCTTCCCGAGCTGATAGATCTCGCAGATGCTGCGACTAAAAAATAGTCGACAGGGGGAACGCCGATTTCGAACGAATCCTGCTGGATAATTACGTGGATAAAACCATGACCGACGATCTCGATCTGAAATCCAAACGTTTGGTGAACATCGCGAATCCCATAGATCCCACCGATGCCACGACCAAGAAATACGCAGACGACTCTCATGCGAGATTCAGTGAACACCTGAGAAATAGATACGTTCTGAAAACGATGCACTCGGAATTGAACGCCAATTCTAACAAGATAACGAACGTGGCCACTCCCACGAATCCCAAGGACGTGGCGACCAAACACTACGTAGATCTGGAACAGAGAAAGTCTGACAGACGAGAAATGAAATCGGATCTGAATGCGGGATTCCACAAGATATTGAATCTGTCGAAGATCGACGACACGGATGCGGACTCAAACATGGTCAACAAGGGCTACGTAGATTCTGCCGTGATACAATCGCAAGAATACCTAGGATCGCAAGTGGATGATCTCTACCTGAACAAAGAATCTGGTGGAACCATGGAGGGTGGCATCAACATGAACGGTCACAATTTATTCGGTCTCGATCACGATCCCGAATTCGATTCCAGCGTGGTAAGCAGGAAGTACGTGGACGACAACTCGGTCTGGAGAAAGGGTGACATCATGGAATGTAAACTAGACATGGGTGGACACGCGCTCACGAATCTACCGGATCCCGTGAACATGACGGATGCCTGCACCCTGATTTTGGTGGTGGAGAAAGTCAAATATGCTAGACAATTGATCACTGTGTGGGCCGTAGAGGCCGGTGCCTTAGATGAGGGAAAAGCTGAGTGGTCTTTCGGAAATGGAGGTAGCAGATCGAAACATGGTCAGGTGGGATATCCCGTGCCGTTGGGAGGTGAAATCCTTCGAATGAGCCTGGCTTCCTCGGATTTGAATAACAGAGCAGTCGTCAATCTCATGATGAATGGTGTGGAGAGCGATAAGAGATACAGCGTCGAAAAGACTGAGAATCAACACGCGAATGTTAGCACGTTCGGCACGCCTCTCAAAGTGAACGCCTGAGACAGGATTAATTTCATCACAAAAACCAATAATCCCGAAGCCGCCACTTCCGTGGTGAGTCTACTGTTCGAACTAGATCCTTTGAACAAACAGTGAACGCGTGGAAAATAATGAATTAAAAAAAAATAATGTGTGATTGTTAAAAACAAAAAAAAAACAAAAAAAATTAATGAGATTTAGAAAGATGTTCAATCTCTCTAGATCACATTACTTTATTTATTTTTTTTTGTTTTTTTGTTTTTAATAATAACTCATTACTTTTTATTTTTTTTTTTATTTTTCATTTTTTTTTCACACACTCGTCTCTCATCGAATGATCGACATCTTATTTCCGTCCGATTTGAATTGTAATTCTCTGTCCGACAGGACCAGGGCGAAGGCTTTGGTTTTTCTCAGCACGTTCCTATCGAATTGCATCTTGATCTGAATGTCTAAGACGCTACTCTTGAGTCGTTCACTCTGTTTACTGATGTCGAATACGAACATGAGATACATCGACTTGTATTCACCGGGAGATATGTTAGGATTGCTCATCAATTCGTCTAGACCGTGATACTTCTTTCTAAAATCAGTGGCGTCGCCGTACAGTCTGCAGAAATCGTTCTTGTCGAACGACGCGTTGTAATCGATTGCTGGATATCTCGTGGCGTTCAGAAGCACTTGCATGTTTCTCAAACTGCAATGATCGAACAGCGACGCATTCTTTTCCTGAGACCCGTCCCTATCGGTCTGAAATGCAACCACGATGAAACGCGGTCTCTCGGAAGCGGATTTCACCATCAGTCTCCAATCAAAGTGATTCGTGGAGAGAGGAATGCTTGCCGTGTCGCACTGTCTCATTCTAAATCCCACGGGTAATTTACTCTTGGATTCTATGATCTTGTAGAGACGCGCTTTCTCCACGATCGAAGGCTCCACGTGCGGAACGAACCACGATATCTTGTGTAGAGTTATCTTACCCGCATCGGTTGCGGTGAGTCTCACTATTGCGTCGTTGTTTCCTTTTCAAATCAACGTCAGATTGTGTTTGAATCCGTACATGATCTTGTTGTAATCGTCTGCGAATCCAAAGATGTGTTTCAAAGGTATCCTGAACGAAAACGTTCCTTTAGGTCTGGACATCTTGACGACGTAGTCGAATATCGCGGCGGCGCCTGCGCTAGCAGGGCCTACGGTGTCTTTCACCCACAACTGATTAAGTCCTCTGGATTTCGAAAAATCATCAGGATACGTCAAGAATCCGAACATTGTGGTGGCCTGACCAGGATGAAAAACAGATTCTATCTCTTGTCCGGATAGCATGTATTTTATGTTACTGAATAGATGCATGATGCCATTATTGGCAAGAGTAACCGTGTCGTCGTCGGCGTAGTCGCTCCCATCTTCCTTGGTGAGACGTCCCTGCACCACTATGTAACTCTCGCTAGGATGTACGAATAGATCTTAAGTTTCGACGTTGATTCTTATCTCTCCCGCATTGTTCAAACTCGTTCTGGTTACCGGTTCGTATTCGTGAACCTCATATTCTTGAATACTTTCATCTTTCACAATGCTTTGTGTTATATCTAGTATATTTGTCATTTTAAAGGATTTTTAGTTTTTTTTGTTTATTAATTAACTTGCTTTCTTTATCTAAAAAATAGTTTTTAATTATTTTTTATTATTTTTTTTTTCTCTCTTATATATATATGAGTGTAAACAAGAAAATGTCAAAGAGAGTAAATAAAAAAAAAATTTGTGTTCTTCATCAAAACTTTGTCTTCTGTAATTGTTGTTCGTAAAACTTTCCGATGATCTCTTCTCCATCCAAAGCTTCGATTTCGTAAGTCACCGGATCGGTGTGAAATATTTTGATGATCACGAAAATTTCCGAGGTCCATCGAGGAGTATAACCCTTTTCGAAGTGCTTCTTATAAGCGTAGATTCTCACTCGATCGCCGACCGCAAATTTCGGCGTTCTAGACTTCTTCCTGATCTTAGATCTCTCGGGATATAGATTCGCGTAGACCCGTTTTTCGTTTCGAGGATCGCTAGCTTCCGCGGGAGTCATCTTGATCGATCTGTGTCGCGTGTTGTTGTAATCTTTGACCGTTCAGAGCGTATATGTATTTCTTGGTCGAATTCGCCATGAAGTATCTGTACATCTTCTCCTTCATCGTTCGATTCCAACGTTCCACCACGCTGGCTTTCTCTTCGTTTTCGATCGAGTAGAGGTCTACCAATCGACGAACGTCCTTGTTGTAGAATTCTTTTCCCTTATCCACCCACAATTTACTCGGTTTTCGAGAAGACGAGTCGAACACGCTCTTCAGAGCCTCGGCGACGCAAGGTCCCGATTTATCCTTCAAAGCTCTGATCCAACCGTATTTGGAAAACATGTCGATGACCGTCAATAGATATTTGACGCCCTCGTTCCACCTCGAAAACGATCTCATGTCAACCAAGTCGACAGACCAAATGTCATCCAGACCCTTCACGAACACCCTTCTCTTTCGAAATTTACGCACTATGGGTTTGTGTAACTCCTCGGCCAATTCGCTCGTCAATAATCGTTTCTTCTTCTTTTCAGATGCGCTTTTTTTTTTTGAACGCCCCATCCGAATCGACGTTTCACACCGATCAGATTGCCGACCAGCGAACGTTCCATCTTCTCTCTCCTGGTCGGATTTGATATGCCTCTCAATCTCCCCAACATGTTTTTGTCACAGACGTCGTTGCGAGTCTTCGTGTCGGGATGTCCGGCATAGCACAGATCGTGATCGTACGTGGCCACGTCCACCCTATTCACGGGTTTGCTCCAAGATTTGGGTGTTAGATCGGCATTGAGTCTCTTGTTCAATTTCGTTCTGGGTCCCGTGAAACTGTGACCGGGCAGATGCATTTCGAAAGGTAGATTGTTGATCATTTTATTCACGATGCCCTTACCTTTGCTCGCGTTCTTTTGTTTGACGAATCGCATCTTGACAGAACCACACACGTCGCAAATTCTGCGAAGCATCCGTCTGTTAAGAGTTATTTAAATTAATTTCGTTTTTTTTATTTTATATATAAATTTAATATTTTTTTTTTTTTTTTAAATTCTGTTCTTATTATATATATATTTTTTTTTTCAATCGCTGCTCTTGAGTTCTATCATCTTACTGAATTCCTCCCTGGCCTCTTTCCTCCCCTTTTCCACGAGAGAATCCTTCATCTCTTCCTTGATGATCTGACGAGTCTTGATTCTCACGGCTTCTTTCATGGCATTGTATTTCGTTTTCTCGCTCAATATTGCGAAGTATTCTCCGTCCGATATCCTACTGTCTTTCAACGCTATAGAGATCATTTCGGATATCGTGACGATCTTGGAGTCGGCCAAGACGCGAATCTTGTCGTGTTTCCTCGCCTTCAGATATAATTTCCTACTCAAAAAGTTTCCGAGCGTGCTAAACAATCCAGCGGCGAGAGACACTCCTTCTATGGTCAACACGATCGGAATGCCGACCGCGGTCGACAACAATCCTATGCCGGCCGCGTGTAAACCCATGGAAATCGTGATGAGTGTCGTGTCAATCGCGTTGACGAATTTCACGAAACGCGAATACTTCTTCTTGAGGGAATGACGAGAATCTCTCTCTCGAGTCAGATACAATTGGATTCTACTGATTTGATCGATGCGATACCTCTCTCCTCTTTCTCTTTCTTCTAGCGATGGCGCCGTCGGCAAAACGCCGTTCGGCTTCTCGTCCTCGTCGTCCACTAACGTCGGATACAATTTATTTCTGGTTCTGATTTTGTGTTTTTTTCTTTCTTTCTAATATTAGATAGAAATTTTATGTGTGTATTTATTTTTTTTTTATTTTCTACTCTCCCTTATTTTATATCAACGAAAAAAAACTTAGATGTATGCTTCATTCAGCAATAATTTCTTGATGCATCCCTTGTCTTCTAAAGTCAAACTTCTACGCGCCAATTTCAGTTCTTCCGAATCTGTGGGCCTGTCTCGATTCTTACAGAAGACTAATCTCTTCCAAAACGTGATCACATCGTTGAATTTAACGCGTTCGAACGCTGGTTCGAAATACATGACGACCATGTCTTCCCTTTCCATCATTAGACACGAATGATTCTCGTGATCGAAGTCTAGATGATCCCGACATCTGACACATCGTTCTAACAAGATGGGACGTAGTTGTTCGTTCAAGCAGATTGCGTATGCTCTCATCAGCATGTTTAAAAGAAACCTCGCTCTAATAGTCTGAGAATCGCTCATGATTTACGTATTTTTTTTTTTATTATCTATTCGATTTGATATATTTAATTTTCTAAATAACTATTTATTTATATTTTTTTTTCTCTTCTATATATATCGATCACTTTTATTTATTTCCTAGGATATTCCCCCACCCCACGACGAGGGGAGATAACTCTGTATGATCGAGTTTACGAGAATCGAGCGATCCGATCGGTCGATTGGCGGGGAATCGAGCGATCCGATCGCTCGATTAGCTGAGTTTGGGAATTTCTCATAGTGGGGAATTCCCCTAATAATGTCATAAATGGGAAAAACCCACCGCCTCAAAACAATTGCGAGTTCTGGACCACTGTCTCAAAACAATTGCGGGTTCTGGACCACTAGTCTAGAATCCCCAAGACCGTTTTTTGATGATGACCCAGAATTTTTTGCTTTTGCTCACGTTCGCCAACGATGGATCGATGGTCTGATCTGCGATGGGAACGTCGACAAAAAATTAAGTACAAGATAAACATGAAGATGTACAATTTCACCCTTTTTTTAAAAACGCGCGTTCACCACGAGTATTTGAACGTTAAAAGTGCGATCTAGGAGTCACAAAAAAACATGGGGGTGATTCAAGAGCATTGTACAGTTTTGTGAACAAGCATGTGATTTAACACTGAATTCCACGTTGGTGAACGCATCGTGTAACGTATATTGTACACGTACATGTACAAGTGGTCGTAAACTCTCCTTTTATACCTACTTATGTTTACATGCATGCTACTGGCGGATGTTCTTTCCAAGGATATGATTTCTCTTGTCAATGAAATAATTTTAATTTGGGCACATTTAATCAAATTTTGCAATGTAAAGTGATTTTTTTTTACCAATGATTCCTTGAGATAATTTAGATGATTTTTTCATCAAATCTAGTCATGGCTGCCTCACAGCAGCCATGGCTAGATCTAATGAAAATTATTTTGAAAATACTAAATAGGTTAAGAGTTAAGGTTACTTGCAGCATGTGTGTTTATATTTCGACTTCAATACAAGTGTAAAGTCGAGATTAATTGGTCGTTTGTATTTCTTTTCTCCATTTTTCGAGGACTTTCACCCCAGGGTTCCATATCTTGAAAAGAATTGAGTTTGACTTAACTCTTAACCCGCTGAATATTTTAAAAATATTTTTTATTAGACCTAGTCATGGCTGCTTCATAGCAGCCATGACTAGATTTGATGAAAAATTCATGAAAATTTGTCTCAAGAATTGCAAACCGTTTCGAATGCGGGTCCCACAGTGATTATCCCCATCACTTTGCATCTAGTTTATAATCATTTATATTCGGATAATAATTATTGAGTTATTATTGCTTGTTAAGGATTTTGTACCTCCTCGTAGGTAGGACAGTGGTCAGCCGACGGCCATTTGACGTTTAGGCAAGAGAAAATGGTGTACCCCGGCGAACTAGACAGCATCGTATCCAAATGTCCCAACCCAGCCACTTGTGACATATGTTTTGGAAAGAGATCATGCGAAGATACTGGAGAATGTAGTGAGGAAAATAAGGGGCAATCAGACAGGTAATAACATACAACAATCTTTTATGTGGAATATATATATTTTTGTCATCTCCATTTCCATCCCTTGGTTTCTGAAGTAGAAGAGGTAAATTTAAAAACTTAAAAAGCATGCAGATCTAGAAAAAGGGGCGTGCTAAACGAAAGCTTTTTCTAGCGGAAGATAGCCACCGAACCACGAACAATGGATAGCATGCGATTAAAATTGTTGATACATACAGATTATCATGAAGGTGCATGTCCTGTGATTTGTATCAGATTCGAGGTGGTGTCCAGAATGGGATCTCAACGAGCCGGCTTTGCCGGAAACGAGTCGTCTATATGATACGGAATCAGAATGAGTCGTCTATATGATACGGAATCGGAACACATTATGTGATACGTACCGTTTCTCGTCATTTACAAGCCAACCTATATGTGATTGTTAGATAAATGATTGGCACGGTGGCCATTGAAGGTACGCAGAGTATCGACTTGCTCATTAATTGGATTCTATTATACTGTATGAAACCTACAAAATCTGAGGTTATCCTGCAATCCCTAAGTGTTTGTGATCTGAGTCAAGTTTCTGCTGTTGTTGGTTAATGTTCAATCGAATCTCTGTTTTTTAGGGGGACGCGAATCTTCAAAAATATTACTCATTATGAACACCATGTGAGTAGACGAATGATGTCGGGGGTGTTACGTGACAAGAAGACATTATTCCCAAATCCTTATTCGACATTCGTTATCAACCGATAAAATATGTTGATAACGAATGTCGAATAAGGAACTGGGAATAAATAACGCCCGTCTTTGCCAAAAGTTAAGGTTCGAACCTCTTTTTTGTATTCCTAACAGATATTATGGTCTGACGGTAGTTGGCAATGTGTCAGACTTTCCGGAAAATTGTCAAAGGAATATGACCTTGTTGTGGGCTGTTTGTTCATTTACTTTGCGTGGAGTATCTGCTCAAACAGTCGTTGTTTTAATGTGGCGTCCCTTTACTCACAAAGACATACAGATACACTTTACTAATACATTTATATATATCCCAATCAAAAAGTATTTAATTCGGCTTCAACTCAGGAAGATATTGCGGTAATACGATTTGTGGAACTATGTATATATCGAGTAGCGAGAGACTGTCCGCGATAAATGGAGTGTCACAACGCATTAAGGGGTCGTCCAACCTAACTTTGGTCAATTTTTTGACATTTTTCCCAATGCCTCAGAAACAGATAAGAGAAGTAAGGAAAGGCAAATTATATATCAAAATAATGAGTAAAGTGCATAGAAAAGGTACATATAATTTTTTTCAGGAAAAAAAATGAATTTTATGATTTTGAAGAAGATTAATTTGCAAATGGCATAAGTAACGAACCGGTAAAACCACAAAATAATCGGTAATTCGAAAGCCTTGTCCTCAATATAATGATAACATACTACAGACTCGAAGAAAGCATTTTTTTGACACACACTCTGGTGGGTTTTGACGTTTGAATGTAATAACATCAACACAAATTTCTGATGTTCCGGATGTGGCCATGTTTCAACGATGTTTTTCCGGTCATGTGATTACGATGTGGTTCTTGCAGAAATACTCAATTTGGGCAATCGTAAGAATGCAAGGACGTGATCACGCCCTTTTTTTGTTCGAGACAATGTATGAGCGGATTTGCAAACAGGTGACAGCAAGTACTTGAGCTGTTAATGTCATAACTGCAAAATATGGTTCGAAATTCCCTCTCGTGTTTACAGGCCGTCGCGCACTAGAAAGACAACATGAACCACTTGTAAAAAAATAACCGAGTGTATAAAATCGGGACGATACACATAAAATAAGGCAATATTCATAACAAAGTAAGAAGAATGATTCAGAAATCACTTTTTCACGAAGTATATTCCAAGTGACCTGGAACTATATTGAGCGTGTTAATTTCCCCCTGTCGCTGCGAAGTTATTTACTTCCTAGTAACCATGGAATTTGAAGGCGGGTATGTTTGATGTCTGCAAAGGACCGATTGAAGATGGGTTGAAAATGATGCATTCGTGCTTTTAAATAAGGTGCGCTTGGACGATGCTGAGAATTTAGTTTTTTCTTGCAACCAACCATAGTAATACAAGCGTCGATCAGTGTCTTTTATGATCGTTTTACTCTGACAAATGTGACAAATCTCCTTCACCGGAAACCATCCCCCAATTTGCATATCACAATAAACATAACCGCTGTCACGGAGTGTCAGCGTGGCCGTGTGGTCAAAACCGAAACGAATTATCGAATGCACGGTCAATATTAGCTGCAATTGGCTTTTAAATAAATGAAATACACGAAATATTCGCAATTTCTTCATTATTCATGCCGAGTTACTTTTTAACCAAACCACATGCGTTCAGTTTCGTTTGTCGGCATCAAACTGATATTGTTTGTGGTAATTAAATAGTACGAGAAGGCGAAGGAAGCCAAATATTTTCCATCATCTATTATTTAATTCAAATTGATAATTTCTTCTATTTTACTGAAATTATGAACTGATAAGGTGGGTGTGTTGCGATTATTATGCCCCAGACCTGGAAGTTGGAAAATCAAAGGTGCATCTAGGGCCGTGCAGTGGTGACCCCTGTCCTCTTAATCTTAGTCTTACCCATTCATCATTACATGTACCAACATTCCCCCTTGTATCTCAACCATTGCTACTCCAATTTGAAGGATATTTGGTTTTGCGATCGAGCATCATGGGGAAACAATGCCTGTATAGCTGCTGTAGCATGTGTTTCTCCCCACATTTTTTCAGAGTTGTGGTACTTTTTCACTCTTTTGAGTTAGAAAATTTTGTTTATAACTAGTTGATTTGTTACAATTTGTTGCAAAGTGCCTGCTAATGCCCTCAATTGTATTGCTACAGAATTTTCTTGTGAAGATTTTGTTCCTATTACTTATCAAGCAACAACCTAATGAATATTCTGTATAAAGCCACCAATCGGATGTTTGACACTTTTATCGGAGCTGTTTTGAAGGCTTATGGAACTCAAAATGTTGATTATGGCAGGACTTTTCTATTCACCCATTAATCGATAAATTAAGTGTTATAGTTGGAAGTAAGAAGCATGAAAGGTCCAGAACTAAAACTCTAAAAAGAATGTTTTGCAATGTAACATGATTTTTGCAGATACACTTATTTGGAGGTTTACCTGTCTGATAGTGTTTGGAACATGTGTGGCCAGGATCTTCAAAAAGAAAAAAGAGTTAAACTTTGAGAAAAAAGGCATATGCCTTGAGTGCCGGAGGTAGAGTCATACAAGGAAGAGACCCCCCCCCCCCCCACCCCCCGAGATTTTTTGTGTCAAATGGAGCTCACTTGTCGTCTTTTGGGGATTGCTTTGTGTACTGCGTTCTTGAAAAAAAATATGTGAGACACTCTGGATGTGCCCTTCTGATCTCAATATGTCAATAAGCCTCCTTGGGGAAAGTACATGCAATAATGGTTATGTAAGGTTGATTTGATGTGTTTTGAATAACAATGTACTTTTAAGTACTTTAGATGGTTTATTGCAGTGACAGGTTACAGTTACCCTTATTTCTTCTCCAACAGATATCATGAGTGTATTGGTGTCCAAGAGTTAAACAAAGCTAATATACTTATTGATAAACCAGACAAATTTAACAATTTAATCACTATCGTCACTTTGCAGTGCATTCTACATAGGAGAATATCATATTTTCTTTCCAAACCATTACAGTAACACATACATCTTGATATTGGGAGACACTCTTTTGTCCTTCCATACTTCTTCTGCTGGACTCCTTCAAGTTGACCTTTGTTGAACTCCCCAAATCAAAACAAAAACAAAAGAAAATGTCTGCCTTCAATCAGTGAGCACTCCACTTATAACATTTGGTCTCAATCTTCATTACTTTCATGAATTAGGAAAAGATTTCTTCGAGTATGTACTTGAATGTTTATAGAATACAGCTGTTATTTTATTTTGAGGTATTTTATTGTAAAAATTTTGTTCTCTTACTTATGCCATAGCAGACTTTCAGGTGGTGCTATTTACACATGGCAGCAGTTCCATGGCAAATTTCAGTTTCCACATGTTCTATGTTTCATTCCAAGCATTTTGGTATATAATTTATTGGGGTTATTCATTTTGGGCCTTTTTTAGACTTGAAAGAAAATTACATGAAATTTGACCAAAGTTAGGTTGGACGTCCCCTTAAATCAGCTGAAAAGCTCCCAGACACAACAAAGCTTTGGTCCAGCAATAAGCGTGATCTGTTCATGCAAAACATAGATGTAACGAAAGTAAATGATCCCATCCATTTCTTAAGTTCATTAAATGTTCCCCAAACCCAAATGTCCATACGAGCTGAGGATTTAAACTCCGACGTGAATGTGATCTGTGATATATTTTTTCTCTGCTGTCTCCAAAAGTTTTAATAAGTGCTCATTAAAAACGAAACGTCCCAGTAAACCCTGGTTTAACTCCGAATGTAGAAGAGCAAGGTCAGAGTTTCACTTGGCGAAAAAGTATTACAATAAAACGAAATCAGAAGCGAATAAAGCAAATCTAACTAGGAAAAGTAAAACGTATAAAAAGATACTGGATACAAACTGTAACGCATATCGAAAACAAATGTCAAATAAGTTAAAAAAAACTTCGTACGTCGAATCCTAAAGAGTAATGGAAAATTCTGAATGAGTCAACTAAACAAGAGACGACCAGTTCACAGGCTTCACTTGAGGAAATGTTTGGTTTCTTTAAAAGTATAAATCACTCCCTTCATCCTGAGTACGAAACTGCAGATTCTCCAGCAATTAGCTCGGAGTATAATGATGACCTAAATATGGAGATCAGCAATGAAGAAATCATTCATGTGATAAAATCACTAAAAAATAACAAAGCCCCCGGAAAGGACAACATTTTAAATGAACATTTAAAGTGTACTTTGGATGTTATGCTTCCAGTTTATAAAATGTTTTTAATTTAATTTTTGATAATGGAATCATACCTGAAGTGTGGTTTGTCGGTATTATTAACCCAATATTTTAAAAAGGCGACCCCAAAAGTCCCGAGAACTATAGGCCAATAACAATTCTCAGTTGTTTCGGAAAAGTTTTTACCAAAATAATAAATAATAGATTGTCGCGAATTTTTTAGTAAAATGGGTTAATATCTGAATGTCAGACAGGGTTTAGAAAAGGCTATTCGACAATAGATCATACATTTTCCCTATACTTGTTATCTCAGTTATTTAAGAAATGTAAGAAAAAGTTATACAGTGCTTTTAGTGATTTCAAGCAGGCCTTTGACAAAGTTTGGCGATCCGGTCTCTGACAGAAACTAATAAAGAATGGTATACAGGGTAAATGCTTCCGCTGTATCAAAAGCTTATATTCTGTAATTAAATCACGAGTCCGCATGGGTACCGAATATTCCGATGTTTTCCCATGTGAACGGGGAGTGAGTCAGGGAGAAAATTTGTCACCTTTCCTTTTTGCTCTGTATTTAAACGATCTGGAAGAATTCCTTACACACTAAAAACTAAAGTGTTAAAACTGACATTTTCAGGGTGTTAAACCCATTCTAACTCTTAGGGTTTGATTTTAACACTTAAAGGGCAATGCTTTAAGCACTGAGACATTACAATCGTCAGACATCTGAAACTTGAATGGATGGCACTTCCCATGTGTCTAGCATTGGTGGTTCTTCCAGAATCGTCCATAATTTGATTTGCGCTTGGTGGGTACATAATTAAAAGGACACAACGCAGATGACGCGGATCAGGCTCGAGAGTTCGAGCCTGAACCGCGTCATCTGCGTTGTTTCCTTTTAAGTGTCGCGACATTACACTTGTCAAGTGGTATTATTGTAACACCTGTCAAGTTCTGGGATATCTACACTTGAACAAAGAGCTAGTTCAGCACTTAGTAAGTGTTAAATACAGCACTTCAAGTGTAGTTTTTAACACTTTAGTTTTTAGCGTGTACCGAAAAGGGTGTCACAGGACTTCATGAGGTGGAATCTTCAATTGAAAATGAGCTTCACCCTTTTATACGCCTGTGCGTACTATTGTACGCGGATGACACCGTTATCCTTGCTCAAACTGCTAACGACTTGCAGTTCGCTCTTGATAATTTTGTGGAATATTGTACAACCTGGAAAATGGAAATTAACGGGTCTAAAACAAAAATTCTTATCTTTGGAAATCGCAACCGCCATAAAATTATATTTAAAAACCAGAATTTGCAGGTCGAAGAAGTAAAAGAGATAAAATATTTGGGCACAATCTTCTCTCAAATCGGATCATTTGCAAAGTCGCGAAAAAATAATCTTGAACAAGCAACAAAGGCAATGTACAGCATTATAACAAAGGCAAGAAGTTTAAATCAGTCAATAGATTGCCAGCTAGATCTTTTTAATAAAATTATAGAACCGATAGTTTTATACGGTAGTGAAATTTGGGGGTTTGAAAATTTAGGAATGTTTCCAAAATTGCAACTCAAATATTTGAAGTTAGTTCTCGGCCTAAAAAATAGCACTCCATCATTTATGGTGTATGGAGAAGTAGGAGTTTGTCCCATAGAAATCTAGATTAAGTTAAGAATGGTTGCATTCTGGGCGCGATTGGTCAGCAATAGCACAACTAAAATGTCCTAACCCCGAATGGTTAATATCGTGTGTCAAAGTAACTCCTGTTGATGAGTTTATCCAGTCGTGGAACACGGAGGTAAGGAATTCGTCTATTGGCTGTATCTACCGCACTTTTAAGACAACATTCGAATTTGAGGATTATTTGAATAAACTCCCCACTGGCCTGGCAAGGGTATTTTTGAAGTTCGGAACTTCAAATCGCCAGCTTCCCATAGAAACCGGTCGCTGGACTAGAACGCCCAGCGATGAACGACTTTGTACTTTTTGCGATGCGCAATCATTAGGTGACGAATATCACTATATTTTAGGATGCCCGAGTGTTGTTGCCCATCGAAAGAAATATATACACAAATCACTCTATACTCAGCCGAACATATGAAGTTTGTTGCACTAATTTCCAGCTCCAACAAAAAGGAACTGATCGATATATCAAAATTGGTTAAAATTATTAACAGAAATATAATTAACAAGTAGAAAATTATCATTTAGCATAATTATAGACAAAGGATAGTCCCCCGGTTTCCCCCTGTGAATATTTCTCATATGCTTTTGCTTTATGTCCATTAAAACCACTCTCTTTTTAGTTTGAAGTACATTTTAACAACCATTAGCGAGTGATTCTGTATTTCTTGACGCGGTGCTTGTTTCGGTTGGGGTGGGCGTGTATTCTGCGGTTCAACATTAAATACTTGGCGAAATCACTGCGTCTAATCAGAAAGTTGGAGCCGTGCGATTCACGCCTACCTGTAGTGCCAGATCGCACATGCGTTGTACAGCCGAGAGAAGACCACTGACTTACGATGCCCAATATGTGCTGAATATGACAAAGGTTTAGCCCTAGCATTCATTAGAGTCCAATTTCTTGACTTTCGTCGCCTGGCAGTCGGATGTATTGAACGCAGATCCGGTCATGATGGGCGAACTTTCGTTTTCAACAAAGATTGGGTGACTGGGAAAATGCTATGCTATCATTTCCCATTTGAATATACTTGAGTAGAAACTATACCGTTGTATCCCTTATTGATATTCAACCCCCCCCCCCCCCCTTCGTCCTCTCCAACACAGTTGGCAACCTGACAAGTGGTCGTGGCATTTACTAAAATGCTGTCCTCATACAGAATCAGTTCGCCTCCTGGGTACGCCAGGACGACATCTGGAAGTCTGAGACTGCCGGTATCGCCTTGGTGGCTCATGGGACGAATTGCAACACGAAATTCACACCAAGTTCATGGAATATAGGTTTGTAAAACTCTGACCGCACCCCATACCCACCTCACTATAATTCACCTACCAAGAATACCATTAATATAGGGGCACCCCTTTATTTACATTGTGTCCCTCTACATTTTGGTTACCTGCTCCATTATCCTCATTCTAATTGTTTGATGTTATTTTATTTGCTGTACCTCAAGTACCATAAATAATCTTTGAGCGTAATAAAGTAAAGTTAAAAGTTAGTCATAAAACAGCAGCTGTGACGAGTCTTCATTCATAATTATTTAATAAACAAACATGTCTAAAGATATTGATAAAGCCATTAAAGTTTCGGTCAAGTCAAGTCGAGACAGAAACATTTCTTGCATTGATTCAAAGAAAATGAATGTTCCACAAGGCATTTTTCAGATTCAGTCAACTCAAATATTTCAGTGGGCAG
Organism: Pictodentalium vernedei; assembly: GCA_031216915.1. Taxonomy (NCBI): domain Eukaryota; kingdom Metazoa; phylum Mollusca; class Scaphopoda; order Dentaliida; family Dentaliidae; genus Pictodentalium; species Pictodentalium vernedei. The sequence goes on along the minus strand of CM062296.1, from coordinate 731,414,732 downwards.
AAAAGCGAACCATAGGTTCGCTTTTCCGACCAGCTAAAATATTCTAGACGCCTGAATCTAACCATTGGCAATGGACTATTTAAGGGTGAGTCTGGTCCCAGGCCATAACATCATCGAATTCCAAACATAATTCAACTGGTGGCCTGAAAGCTTATGTAGTTGATTTGGGATTCTGTGGAAAAGATGTGTAATGTTCATATCCAGATGAAGGGAGCTAACTCCATTTTCTCTTGCTGTACAGTTCTCAAGAAAAAGAGAACACAGAAGTTAGATTTGGTTTGTCACGTTGTTTCAGAAATAAATCATAGAATTTCAGCCTGTGTTTATATTTTCAAGAATTGGGTTCAACAATCGGCCTGCAATAGATTCGGAGGTGAAAATGACAACTCTTTAACCTTTGAACACCTGAGATCTAACTTTAACAAACGTCATAGCTTCAGACTAGGTGCTCATCACAACGAATTTAGGGACGTCTTCTTGTCACGTTTTTGGGTGTCTGTACCGGTAGTTAAAATTCACAGATGCATAATATGTTAACAGTCGGCATTCAGTTTCATTGGTCTGCCAATGCAAACGAAATTTGTTTTCTTCTTAATGGGAGATAATGTGTGTAGTTAAAATACAATACGACGGTAGGCTTCAGCCCTGATACAGAACGAGTAAAAAACAAGCAGAAGAAAATGAGCATAGTTTTGCAAATATTTGAACAAAATACAAACACATCATACTTGCATGTGCCAGAAATATTTTGTTGATTAGCGCCTATCACGATTCGGCCAATTTGAATATCATTTACTGTCAAGGGCGTATCCAGAAGTTACGATTGGGGAATGTGGTCGTGCAACTTGAATCATCGACAGACACGCAGCTGCTGATGGCCCCAGAATCTGGAAGTCTTTGAATTTCATGCAAAACATTGGTGCTCGGGGTGCAGAAATATATCTCAAAACAAGCATATATTTTCCCCAATGCTAATAAAAAGCCCAGAAGAAATACAACCCTGCGTTGTGGCAGCAACATTCACGCGCGCAGAAAATAAGAAAGGGAGAATTTTGAAGCTTCACTCAACCACAAAAGTGATCAAATACGTCAATCTGTGTACAATTTGAGGTCACTGGTTTTAGTAATACTAATTAATCGATGAAGCTAACTGATTAAAAAAGCATAACAACGTCAGGCGCAATTGAAAATCAACTGTTTGGTGCCCAAGTGGGATGGAAATTCCATTGGCAATGACATTGTTTATAAACCAAGTGAATGTATTTCCTCGAATGTTCTAATCAGCCCTGTCCTGACAAGAGCTCTATGTTTTGGTTTGCACAGGATAAAATACGTCATTGTTTCAATGAGGGGGTGATTTGAGATTTGCTACGACAGATTGGTCATTATCACCCCAGTAGTTCCGAAATGGTGTTTTGAAGTTTCAACCTTGCCTCTGAGCCATATATCGTCTCGCCCTTCGGCCTTGTCAATATACCCCTAGAGACAAGGAGGCCTGGACTTCAAAACGCCATTTCAGACCCCCCCCCCCCCCCCCCCCACACACACACACACGCATTTCCATGGAGGAATAATCTATGTTTCCCTCGTGGCGAATCAAGCACCAAAATACCTTCAGCAGTATTGGGGTTATCTTCAGATGGGTGACCGTCTGAGCGATCGATTCGGACTCCCGCATTGTGTCCTTGGGCAAGGCACTTAACCCCGATTGTCCACATGGGGGCACGATGACACCGTGTACTAAGGCGAACTGCATGTCGATGGTGCGCATGTCTTCAACCAATCTAACCATGCCTTGCTGCAGTGCGGATTTACGATGTTAGGGAGCTGGCAGCTGCTCGCCGTTGCCCGGTGGTTCTCTTCGGGTACTCCGGCTTCCTCCACCCGTAAAACTGTCACAGTCATGATTAGCCATTGTGCATAAGTATGTGACCTTAAACACCAATAACTAAATAAATTGGGGTTATCGTATGCCACAGAAGGTAGTTTTAGATTCTTGATTCGTTACTATGAAGATTTATTAACATATTTTAATGAAAAGTTCTAGATCTGATCAAAATTATTCGATTGTCTGGACCACTTGGTTGACCTTAAAACTCCCGAAGTGCCAGCATCATCGGTTCTCAATAGAAGATTCATGTTTGAGAATTTTTTTTTTTCAGCACTGGCAATTTACCTGCAATATATGCGTTGGCTGGTCTATGTGCTGTGCTTGTCCTTGTACTGGTTGTACTGATTATCATTGTCTGCTATCACTACCGAAAACGAAAGAAGAAGAGGATGAACGGTTAGAATAATTAATCATCTCTCATTTTGCAGCTTTTGTTTGTCAGCGGAAAGATTTATAGGAGAGTGTGTGTCTGTGCAGGGGCGGCGGAGCCGGGGGGGGGGGGGCACAGGGGCACGCCCCCTTCACTTTTTCACCAATTATAGGTACCCAAACGGCATTTTCCGACATACATGTAACGTACACAACTCCTATGGTACCTGGTAACTACACATCGCCTATACATATATGACCACATCGAGTTTCAAGTTTTTATTGAATAATCCAAATGGAGCGTAATATAGTTCAAAGGATGGTTTCAAACTTATGATTAGTCATTTGAACCCGAGAGGCCCCTTTTCCGGACCATGAACATGATGTTTTATAAATTCATTAAGTATGATAGCTGGTAAATGAATGTGTGGGAAAGACCAGTCAATATTTTCAACGTGCAGCCCTGAGCCTGCACGTTGGAAATATTAATTGGTCTGTCATAAATAATGAATATGGCCTCTTCCAATTGCTGCCATTGAATCGATTTGGAAGATACCACCAGGGTTCTAAGGGTTAAGTTAAAACAAAACAAAAGAAATACGCTGAGTTTAGAAGAAAAAATATTTTCCAGCCTATACCCTTGCGGTACCCAGAAAGGTGTGACCCCTCACTTTTTTAAGCTTCCACCGCCATTGTGTCTATCTGTGTGTGTCTGTGTTTCGGGTGAGTGTGTATACGTTGTGGGTGTGTTTTAACTTTTCAATCATGGAATCAAGTGGCGCCCTCTGTTGGCTTTGCCTTGTGTTTAAACGTTTCAGAGACAAATGTGTGTTGGTAACGTGACGTTGGACATGAGCATGTGTCTCAGCAAAGCGTCTTAAATTTCAGTCACCAGATGCCCTTCACTTTTTTCATTGGCCTATTGTATGTAACTCCCAATTCAGAGTCTTATTCGGGCCCAGGCTTATTGAACATTATCGATCAGGTTTCCAGTTCAAACACTGCGAAAATGTATTCAGGATATGCAAGGAAAACAAGAAAGGAAATCGAAAAGTCGAAACTTTCAAACTAGAAACTTGGAACTTGGAAAATTAAAAGTCAAAAATTCGACTTTTAGATCAGCAATGTCGACATTAACTGGTAGAGTGCTGAATTATTTTTAGTCATTAAAATTTCTTCACAAGTATCTGCCATGTTACAATTTATGGGAGAGTACCTATAGGTATTCTCCCATAAATTGTACCAAGGAAAATCCATTTTGACTTAATAATTTTGATTCTAAGATAATATGATGGCCATCCACATAGTTTGAGCCTTTGAGTTCCTGTACCTGCACTTTAGAGTAAAGCCCAAATATGGGCTTCCAGCACTCTACCAGTTAAGAACAAAGAGACCTTGTATCTGTTCTACAAATGTTAAATTTGTTGACAGAAGGAGGTGCTAAGAGAGAGAGAGAGAGAGAGCGAGAGAGAGAGAGAGAGAGAGAGAGAGAGAGAGGGGGGAGGACGATAAACTTTCCGGTACATGTATCATCTATCTCCTCAAAGAGGATTATCAAGTTCGTTGGTGCCAACTTGTTGGATGACCTGTAAATCGCAATTCGCATTTTCTGAAAATCGAGGCCTCACAGTCTCTTAGGAAGTAAGAAAAATTAGTTTACTTTGAAATTCTCAAGTCTTATATTCCATAAACATAGATTAAATATACATAAATTGTGCTTCAAAATGAAGTTTATGATGTATAGAAAACGAAAAATGTCTGCAATCGACTCACAGAGTGGACAGCAGGCACCAATGGTTCCTGGAAGTCTGCTACCCTATTCGTACCAAAACTGATAATAAATTAATATTTTAGAACAACTCATGGCCAAATGTGCTTCCGATATTCAAGAACAATGGGAGAAAATCAAAATTCTTCAAATCGTAGCCACAGAGCTGCGTAGGGGTAAATTCCAAACCTCTTGGCTTTATTTTGCTTTCTGCTTGTTTACATTTCGATCAAGGTCATCGGGACCGAAAAAAGCATCGATATACAATGTAGTGTGAAGGCGATCTATCTTTCTCATTATTTGATTTTAGACCGCATTAGCAGGTTGTAATTGCCGATTCTAGGACAAAATTTACAAAAACTGTACACGTACATGTGCGTGTACCGCCATAGGGGTTCAGTGTTAAATCGTGTACAGAGTGTAAAAAAATGTCATTTTTTCATGGTGTCCCAGAATCGGCATTGTTTTCTGAGGCTCTCGGATCGCACTTTTGACGTTCAAACATCTGTTGGCGAACGAGTGAAATTCGAAACATCGCTCGGAAAGGAAAAAATGTATGAAATTTGAAGAAAAACGTAAATTTAAATTTTTTTCTCGATGTTCCCATCGCGGATCAGACCTTCGATCTATCATTGGCGAACGCAAGCAAAAAAAAAAAACGCTTTGCCGGTTCTGGGACAGCATCAAAAATGCGGTTTGCTGGGTCTGGGACACCGATGTTCGCCAACAACTGTTTGAACGGTCGAGGGTGCGATCCGATCGGTGAAACCTATTTGCCGATTCTAGGACAGAAAAATCGATCTCTAAACGTTTTTTCGACATTCGCCAACGGTGAAAAGTGAGTGTAAAGTGTAGTTACTCATCGAGGATTTTTTTCCAAACTAAACGGAAAAAACTCGAGTTTGAAAAAATCTACTATGGGTATCCCCACTTCTGACGTAAGTGGGGATACCCATAGTGGATTTTTCCAAACTCAACAGAAAAACCAGAGTTTTTGGAAAATCCCACGATGGGTATCTCCACTTTTACAGTATAAATAAAGGCCCTTTGCACTACAATCATCAGTCTGTTTTTATCCAAGCTGACGAGCAGGTCGCATTTCAAAGTGATATTTACTGTATAAACTTACTGAGAACTCCAATTGTCACGCTTGAATGTATTATGGGTTTTTCATTCAAATGAGTCAATTGTCAGTTAAATCGTTTAACTGAAACTATTCTTTGGATGAAAGCGGAAACAGTTCAAAAGATTAATTGATGTTATTTTTTGAAAAGCGTTACATTTACTGACATGTTTTTATTCGAAATTTTAATTATTCATGTTCTTTCTGATTTTAACACGTTTGAAATGGATGTTATTTTAAGATTTTTTAACTATTTATCGAGGTTTTATTTGTATTATGTTTTTTCCCTCAACTGGTTTTAGGTATTATATATTAAAGACAGAAGATTTTATTTACTTAAACATAAAACATAAAAATAATTATACATTTAAATTTGAGAATAATAAAATAACTCACGTTACCATACTCTAAAGGAAATATTAATAATTTTAAAAACGAAAAAATGTTTTTACACATCACAGATTCCAAGCGGAGAGATCAACTTCTCAACGAATATGAACGTGGTAAGAAGAGTATTCAATCAGCTGACAGAAGCAGGCGATTGGGAGAAATGGAATTAAGACATGAAACCACAAAATTATTTAAACCCATGACAGAGGTCCAGGAACGAAGTAAAAAGGAGATCGTTGACGAATTGAAGCCCATAAAAAGAAAGTTCTTTGAGAACGGGTTCGTTGCCTGGCAGTTTTACGAGGGGTTTCCCTTTCAAAGATCATCGCCGGATTACGTTCCCATGAGGATCGAAACCGACGTGAGCAAAAGTGACGATGCTGCTTCGACTATCACCACTTATAGCATTGCGTCGTCCAAGGATGGTGGTAAGAGAGAGCTGTTGTATGGAATTTATAAAAATTCTGACGGAAGAACTTTTGTAGGCGACATTGAAGTGCTAGAGGATGATGAAAATTTAATCGGCGGTTCGAATAGGTACAAATTAACTCCTGGACTGTGCAAATTGCTCCTTTTTGGCAAGCCTGGAGATTACACGGATCGGGATTTCGACAATTATGGCGACATTCTGGTTCAGACCCACGCCATGAACAGAAATAACAATGCCAGAGAAACGAGACCCAAAGCCAATAGAGGTTACAAGTGGACAAAGGTGATGAAACCCATATGGGATATGAATAAGAAATGCGTCGAATCGGTGACTGGTAAAGGGGTGAGAACCTCTTTTCTTCCGGGCGATTCTGACACTCTGTCTCAGAGATTGAGATTGTTGATGGCAAGTCGACGCGCTGGTAACACTGGATTAGATAATGAGATAGTGAGCATATGCGACAAATTGTTGAGGCAGGAGGTTTTGAATAAACGCGATTATAAAAGTCTGATGAACGAATTGAAGGATTGATATATATATAATAAGTAGAGAGAATAAACAAACAAACAAATATATAAAATAAAAACAGTAAATTTTACACTAGAAAATAATAAAAGAATTTAAACAACAAACGATTTACCAGTGAAAAAAACAAAATATATTATAAAATAAAATATGTTGGTGATAAAGAGCAGGGGATACGTTAGAACTCACGTTCAAGGCAGTTTTGGCATCGTCGATTCTATAATGCGAGCGTTCATGAGCGATGCAGGTAGAAAACTCGCATCGACCGTGTTTGAGGTCGGTAAGAAGACGGCTTTGGATGCTGGTAAGAAAGCTGCTTCAGAAGCTAGTGGTAGGATAGCTTCTGTGGCTGGCAAGAGGGCAGCCACTGCGTTGATTGACAAGTTGATCAATCCGCCGGCGAAGCGAGCTGCGTTAGAGCGATCGCCGAAAAGTTGGAAAGACTTTAAGGATGCTGTGGTACCCATACAAGATTTAGCCAAAATGATGAGTGGATCTAGATTGAAGAGAACTCGCGACGGTGTAATATAAATAAATAATAATATTTATAAAAAACTGAGTTTGAAAAAACATAAAAATTGTGTTTGAAAATCTAAAAATAACAAAAAAATAAAAAAGATGAACATTAAAGATATGTCTTGGAACGACGCCACGACCAAGAGGTCGAATAACGAGTTCTTTCCCAAAAGCATAAGAGGCTTGATAGTGGGAAAATCGAATTGTGGAAAGACCAATCTGTTGATGAATCTGTTGTCGCAACCCGGCTGGTTGGATTACGACAGTTTGTTCATGTTGGGCAAGAGTTTGTTTCAACCCAAATACAGATTGCTTCGAGAGTGCATGGATCATAGATTGCCCAAGGACGTCATAGCCAGAATCTTTGACAGTAGGGAGGAATTCGACAAAAGTGAAGCTTCTCTTTCGACCGTTTTGGACGGTGCGACGATGGAATTGATGAAGAGAAATGCATCTTCGAACATCGAGTGTCGATTTTATGAGAATGCTAGCGACGTTCCGGATCCTAGAGAATTGAAATCGGAAGATAAGAATCTCATGATTTTCGACGATCTGCTTTTGGAGAGACAGAACCGATGCGAATCGTATTACATTAGAGGTCGTCACAGCAACGTGGACTGTTTCTACCTGTCGCAGAATTATTTTCGATTGCCCAGACAGACGATAAGGGAGAAAGCTAATTTACTGTGCCTCTTTCGCCAGGATCTCAAGAATCTCAATCACATCTATGGAGATCACATGGCAGAATTCAGGAGATTCTGCAAGAGGGTTTGGGATGGAGGACTTTACAATTTTGTCGTGATCGATTTGACTAGCAAATTTAATTGCAGAAAATATCGTAGCAGATTCGACAAGTTTTATGTTTCTGATGATAATAATATAGAGAGCAAAAACAAAAATTAGAAAATAATAAATCATTAAATAATTCAGTTTTGAAAAAATAAAATTAAAAATTAAAAATATAACAAGGAGAATTGTTAGAACGGATAGCCGAGAATACGGCTACAAAACAATCCATTCAAATCATGGTAAGTGGCGATTCGACTCGATTCGCAACGAACCTTCCATCGAATTGAATAGAGAGAAAAGATACGAGATGGCGTTGGTGAATCTGGAGACTTATTATTCCTTTCCCAACGTCACCGAAAAAAATAACTCGTTCAAGTATTCCGACGGAGTGGATTGGTTGGAGATTCGAATTCCCAAAGGAAGTTATAACATAGACGATTTGAACAATTACATTCAGACGCAAATGAAGACGGATGGAAAAGGAAGCAACAAGATCAGACTCGGTCCCAACCCTAATACCCTACAGACGATGTTGGATTTGGAAAATAATTTTTGAGTGGATTTCAACACAGACGATTCTATATGCAAGATGCTGGGATTCGATCGAAAGATGTATTGAGGCCACGCAGCATCTGAAAATACGGTCGACATTCTCACAGTCAACAGCATTCTAGTGAATATGGATGTGATTGCTGGAAGCTACGTGAATGGTAGCGCTCAACTAACGATCTATTCCTTCTTTCCACACGTATCTCCGGGTTATAAGATCATGGAACGACCTCGAAATTTAGTTTATCTACCAGTGATTTTAGACATGTTGTATAGTCTCAAAACCACGTTGACGGATCAAAATGGTGAACTGTTAGATCTTCGTGGAGAGAGGGTGACAATACGATTTCACATAAGAGAAATATAAAAAAGCCCCCCCCCCAAAAAAAATTGTGTATATATACAGTACGTGGAGAGTGTATTATCACTAAATCACCCACATGGTGGAGATTCTACCCAAGCAATAATTGCAAATTTGTTGCAAAGCATAACCAGTACAAGCAAAGTTTCAGCCAATGGACCTCCAGGTTAAACCCGGAGGTCCATTGACTGAAATATTGCTTGTGTTTTTTGTCGATATGTACAAAATTCGAAAGTTATAGCTTGGGTGATAACTCCACTCCGTGGGTGATTTAGTTACAATCCACTCTCCATGTACTGTAAATAAGAAAATAAAATAAACACAATATTAATTTACAAAAAAAAAAATTATTTAATATATATAATTATCATTAAACAAAAAAACAATTGAACAAAATATATTTTAAAAGAAAAAAGAATTATGACACAATACGTGGTTAAAAACGTGAACATATCCGCAGGACAGAGGAAAAAACTTAAGAGAGCGTTAACAACTCGAGGCGAGGCGGTGAGATTCAAATTCACCAACGAAGATCTGGAGAGTGGCAGTCAGGATTTGATCGCCTGGACCAGATGTCAAAGCAAAAGGATGGAGAAAGCGATTCGTGATGGAAGAGGGTTGACGGTGAGATTGAGTCCCGCTCAATTGAAATACAATTTGAGAATGAAAGGCGGTTTCCTACCGCTATTGGCAGGAATCGCCGCAAAAGCATTACCCTTTGCCGCAAAAGCATTACCCTTTCTCGGAAAGACTCTCAGCGTGGGAGCTCTCTCGGGACTCGCGAGTTCGACAGTTGAGAAATTAATGGGTAGCAGCGGACTGTTTTTGAAGAAGGGAGGAGCCATGTAGATGACAACAGTGAAGGATTGTATCTAGAACCCGTTAGAGGTGGCAACTCTTTGAGTGGAAACGGTCTCTATCTTAAGAGTGGACAGAACGTTGAGCGACTCGGTAAGGGTTTGTTGTTTGGTGAGAATTCACCGTTTAAGAATATACCGATTTTGAGAATGTTATTATAATGTAAAAAAATTATATAATTATATAAAATATAAAAAATAGAAATCATAGAAAGTATAAAAAATAATATAAAATGGATAAAAAGGTGGAAAAACATTTAGACGATAATGATGAATATTGTGAGATAGAGTGCGAAAAAGATGTGGAAAAACAATTAGACGCTAATGATGAATATTGCAGGATAGTGTGGGAAAAAGATGTGGAAAAACAATTAGATACTAATGATGGATATCTTAGGAAAGAACTGAAAAAAGAGTTAAAAAAAGATTGGGATAGATGGTTGAAATTTAAAAGAATGAGACGTTTCCCACCGCCACCACTACCTTCTGAAGAGAATGGTAATGATGTGAGTGTTACCAAGAGATGCACTACATTTGTTCATAATTATGATACAGATAAACAAATGTGTTCTTATAAAAAAACGTAATATATCACAAAAAAAAGAAGAAGAATCAATGTCGAAATTTGAGAAAAAAGGAAACGTCACTATAATATATATGGGTGATAGTGAAGAAGAAGAATGAAACAAAAAAAGTAATGAGATCTAGAGATGATCAACCTCTCTAGATCTCATTACTTTTTTTTCCTTCTTCTTTGCTAAAAATTAGTCTCTCTATTGTTTATATTTCCAAGTCCATTATTAGCATGTTGACCGTCGTGTCTTCTCCTTTTTCGAAAATGTGTTGAATGTTTATCTTTACTTTTTTTTAGTTTTTTTTTACATTGGTGAACGCGCTCTCACCACCCGATTTGTTCATGAGTTCGAGAGGGATTTTTGGATATATGTAACTTCCGTAGGGCAACGACAAATCATCCTTGTCGAATTCTCTATCTTTGGCAATGACGATTTTCTGTAGATCGCTTTGGTACTCGTAAAACAAATTGAGCGTGGCTTCGTCCAATTTCAAAGGCATGCTATATTTGTCATGTTTGTGCTCTAAGCCCTTTGTCTCGACCTCATTCAATTCAATGGCGTCGTGTCGTTGTAATCATTTCAATTTCAATTTGCATCTTTTAGGTGTTGTTGTCATGATCGATTATTTGTTTTTTTTGTTTTATGAATTATTGCAAATAATATATATTTTTGAATTTTGTGTTTAAATAATAGTTTATTAAAAAAGTTTTTTTTTTACTCTCTCTATATATATAAAAAGTTTTTAATTTTCTTTAATGTGAAAAAGTTTTTTTTTGTAAAAGTTTTTTTCTCTTTATATGTAAATAAAAAGTTGGGTTTTTTTTCTCGTATTAATTCAATTTTTTTCATGTTAAAGAACATAAAAAATTGATTAATTTTTTTTTGTTTTTTGAATTTTATGTTTAAATAATAATTTATTAAAAAAAGTTTTATTTTTTTTCTCTTTATATATATATACAAAAAAAGTTTTTAATTTTAATTTTCTTTAATGTGAAATTTTTTTTTTTTACATATATATTAAGACTATTTTAAAACTTTTTAACAATTATTATTTAAATACAAAATTCTCCCCCCCCCCCCCCCCAAAAAAAAATATTCTTACAAATGAAGCAAACAAATAAAAAAATGGAAAATTTAAATGAGAAAACCGTACCTCAGTTAAACAAGATGTGTGGAGAATTAACCATTCCACATTTCAGAAATCATAGAACTAAATCCAAAAAAATTGAAGTCGTATAGGAATACCATTTGCGAAACGATGGAAAGAAAAAAATCGAAAGATCGAAAGTGGAAAACTTAAACAGACTCGAATTGCGAAAAAAAATAAGCTGATGACAGTAACGCCTGACAATAGAAAACCAAACGTGGAGCGTGATGAAATTAGAAAGATCATGCGTGAGGAGATACGTAGCTTGCTCGATGAAAAGATAAACAAAATGTCAATAGCAATGACGTCAAAAAATGCTTCGGTTCTGAAAAATGAGAAGAAGAAAAAGATAGTAAAAGGAATCGAAATGCCGATGTTGAAAAAAAAAAAACGTTTCAGTTGCAAAATATAAGAAGACAACTAAACGAAAAGCCGTTGAAGAACTTGAAGTTTCAAAAGAAAAAAAAAAGAAAACGAGTGATGCAGTTCAGAATCTAGACAAACGAGATATATCGAACGAAATTCGATGAGCAATCGACGAAGGGACAGGAGAAGAACATGTAGCACGAGTCATCATGGAAGCATTCCAATCGAATCCCACAGAACAGGAGAGTGCGATCAAAGGCATTTTAAAAACTTTCAACGTGGTTCCCTTGTTCAAGAAAGTCGATCTGAAATTGTTCATGGAAAGGGTGAAGAAAAAAAGTACTGGATTTGTTTTGCAAACACATGAACGTGAGACAAAAAATTAAGATGATACTCCATTGCGTGATGAATAAAATCGGCGTAAATTCCGGCGAGAGCATCATGAAAAATGCATATTTCAGATCTAATGTTGAACCCGTATTTCGAGGTTCAGATTTATCAGATGTTTTCAAAACGATGAAAGACAAGATGTTGACATCTCTCCCGAATTATCAACATGAAGGTAGTAATTGGACGTTCGATGAGGTGTTGAAACTCAAAATTCATATAACTAAAAACGATTCGTTAAAAGCATCTTCCTACGTGGAATTACCGTATTTCTTAGCTAAAAAAAAGCTGTGATCAACGTGAGAAACAAAGATGACCAGTGTTTTAGATGGGCAGTCACCTCCACTTTATACCCCGTCAAAATCCATCCTGAGAGAGTTTCTCATTGCATGGAGACTTCTAAAAATCTCGATTGGACCAGAGTGACTTTTCCAATGCAGATAAAACACATTGAACGTTTCGAGGTTCAAAATCCCACCGTAGCAGTGAACGTCTTGGGATACGATGATGAAAAACGAACGATCTATCCTCGCAGACAGACTTCAAATCTCGAAAGAGAAAAGACGATTATTTTATTATTGATTTCGAATGGTGACAGTCATCATTATTGTAGGGTTAAACATCCGAGCCGATTACTGTCAAGACAAAATAATAAACATGAACATAAGACATGTTTATGTTGCAACTGCATGAATGCGTTTCACAGCGAAAAATCGTTAGTGAAACATCAGGAATATTGCAACAAAAATCAAGGTGTCGCCGTCGAAATGCCTAAACCCAAAACCATCGTAAACTTTCAAAATCACAATAGAAGGTTAAAAGTACCATTCGTCGGGTACGCTGATTTCGAATGCTTCACCATGAAAATGAGTTTCTGCCAACCCGACGCTCTTCGAAGTTATGTCGAAAGATATCAAAAACACACGCCTTCGGGCTAGTGCATTTACGTGAAATGCGCTTTTGACTCGCAACACGACATGGGTCCCTTCACCTACATGAAACAGTGCGAAGACGACGACGTGGCTCAAAGTTTCATGGAAGAGTTAGAATTGAAAATTCAAATCGCGAACAATGAAGAAAGATACATTTCCTTCATGAAATGGAAGCTCATGGAGAAGAAAAGAGTAATCGACGGAGAGACGTTCGTAGAGGCATACATTTCATCGACAGTTTTAAATTCATGTCGACCGCTCTGGAAAAATTAGTCGATAACATGAGCAAGGATAGATTTAAAATCACGAGCGAACACTTCGGAGAATGAGTAGACGTCATGTTGAGGAAAGGAGTCTATCCTTATGATTACATGAACGATCTAAAGAGATTTGACGACACCGTGCTACCTTCGAAAGAAGATTTTTATTCGAAATAATACGAATCCGACATTTCCGACGAAAATTACGAACACGCCAAAATCGTGTGGAAATCATTCGATATGAAAACCATGAGAGATTATCACAATCTCTATCTGAAGACGTTCTCCTCTTGGCAGACCTGTTCGATAATATTTGAACCGTTTGTCGTCGAAATTACGATCTGGATCTAGCTTGGTATTTCACCGCACCCGGTCTGGTGTGGGACGCTCTGTTTAAGACCACCAAAATCCAATTGGAATTATTATCTGATGTGGACATGTTGCTCATGTTCAAAAAGTCTGCGAGAGGTGGTGTCTCGATGATCTCCCACAGATATTCTGAAGCTAACAGTCCCTACATGAAAGAAGGTTTCGATTCGAACCGATCGAATAAATACATACAGTATTGGGATGCTAATAATCTGTATGGTTGGGCCATGAGTCATCCTTTACTGATTGGAAATTTCAAATGGGTGACGGAACCGGAAGAGATGCAAAAATGGAGAGACTATCCTTGCATTTTAGAAGTCGATTTGAACTATCCGGAAGAATTACACGATCTACACAATGACTATCCACTGGCTCCCAAACAAAGGGAACCGATCGAAGGAGATGAGGAAAAACTCATTCCCAATTTATTTAACAAACGTAAGTACGTCATCTACAGTGAGAATTTAAAACAATACATCGATTACGGGATGAAATTAGTCGACATACATTGCATCATTCGATTTGACGAAGAGCCTTGGATGAAAAAATACATCGATCTCAACACGAATCTCAGAATTCGAGCCAAGAACGATTTCGAAAAAGATTTCTTCAAACTCATGAACAACTGCGTGTATGGTAAATCAATGGAAAACACCAGGATGAGCACCGACGTTCGACTCGTCACGTCTGAGAAAAGAGCTAAAAAATTAGTGGCGAAACCCAATTACAGACATCGAACCATATTCAACGAAAATCTAGTGGCCACCTGAAGTTTGACAAACCCTATTATCTCGGACCGATCATTTTAGATATCAGCAAGCGATTGATGTACGAGTTTCACTATGATTATGTCAAATGGAAATTTGGTGAGAAAGGTAAACTGCTGTTCACCGACACAGACAGTTTAGTTTACGAGATAGAGACGAAAGACGTCTACCGAGATATATCTCTGGACATGGTCGTGTGGTTTGATACGAGCAATTATCCCATCAATCACCCGTCTAACATTCAATCGAACGAAAACAAGAAGGTGTTGGGTAAATTTAAGGATGAGAGTGGCGGTAAACAAATCGTCGAATTAGTAGGTTTGAAACCCAAACTGTATGCGTATCGTCTAGAAGGTGAAGAGATCAAGAAGTGCAAAGGGGTTAAAACGTGCGTGGTGAAGAAAAAACATCTCTTTTCAAGAGTATAAAGATTGTCTGTTAGGAAGTGGTCCAGTGTATAAGATTATGAAATCGATTCGAAGTGATAATCACGACGTGTACACCGAAATAGTCAACAAGATTTCACTGATGGCCGACGACACTAAGAGATTCATGTTAGACGATAAAATAAGCACTTTGGCTCTCGGACATTGCACTTTGGATATGATTATGGATGATAGGATTCTAGAAAATCAAGAGGAATTAGACGGATTCAAGATTATGGAAGTCGATAGAGACATCGAGAGATTAAGTTTAAAAAAGAAAAAAAATATAAAAAATAACATCATTTTAGTGAATTATAATAAAATAAATAAATAATAAAAAAAAAATTACACATTTATGAATAAGAAAATAGAAATATCCGTAGTAGGTGTCATCTTACCTAACGAACCCCTATCCAACATCGATCTGTCGAATGTGGCAAAGGATTTGAAAATCAAAGATTTTTTAGGCATATTTTCCAGAGATGTCTTGCCGAAGAGAAGACCTCGACAATCGGAATGCAGAATTTTAAATCTAGACGATTTATTGGGTGAAGGCACTTACTGGGTGGCATGGTTCAAGAACGGGAAGAAGAAGAATTATTATTTCGAAGGTACGGAATCTCAGCGCCAAAAGAAATAAGGAACTATTTTGATGAATCGATGGTTTGTTACAACACGAATGAGTGCAATCACCAGATCAAGTGTTTTGTGGCCACCTGTGTCTCTACGTTCTCAAGAGATGGTCTGAAGGAGATCGGTTTTTAGACATTCTCAATGATTTACATTAGAGAGAGATTTTTTTTTATAGTATACATAAAGGTAAAAAAATTATTTAAAAAAATTTAATCGAATAAACACGAAAAATAAAAAAATAAGTGAAATAATTCATTTTTAATGAACTGCATTTGAAATATATTTTTTAAAACAAAAAACCTCAAAACAACATGCCAGTCGATAAATTTGGTAGAAGTGATGACGAAAGTCGACCCAAAAAGAAGAGGAAGATGCTCAAAGTCGGCGATGGTTACAACATTGCCAACTTGGACGAACGTTACATTTGGAGATACGAACCTCGAGAGGAACCTTTGAACATGAATGATAAGAAGCCCTACAATTGTCCCGAACAGATAGATCTCGCAGATGCGGCGACTAAAAAATACGTCAACAGGGGGAACGCGGATTTTCGAACGAATCATGCTAGATAATTACGTGGATAAAGCCATGACCAACGATCTCGATCTGAAATCTAAACGTTTGGTGAACGTTGCGAATCCCATAGATTCCACTGATGCCATGACCAAGAAATACGTGGACGACTCTCACGCGCGATTCAGCAAACATCTGAGAAAAAGATACATTCAGAAAACGATGCAATTGGAATTGAACGCCAATTCTAACAAGATAACGAACGTGGCCACTCCCACGAATCCCAAGGACGTGGCGACTAAACACTACGTAGATCCTGAACAGAGAAAGTCTGACAGACGAGAAATGAAATCGGATCTGAATGTGGGATTCAACAAGATATTGAATCTGTCGAAGGTTGATGACGCAGATGCAGACTCCACCACGGTCAACAAGGGCTATGTGGATTCCACCATGATATGATCTCAAGAATACATAGAATCGCAAGTGGACGATCTCTACCTGAACAAACAATCTGGCGGAACCATGGAGAGTGGCATCAACATGAGTGGTCACAATTTATTCGGTCTCGATTACGATCCTGAATTTGATTCCAGCACGGTCAGCAGGAAGTACGTGGACGACAACTCGGTCTGGAGAAAGGGCGACATCATGGAAGGTAAACTAGACATGGGCGGACACGCGCTCACGAATCTACCGGACCCATGAACATGCCGGATGCCTGCACCCTGATTTCGGTGGTGGAGAAAATAAAATACGCTAGGCAATTGATCACCGTGTGGGCCGAGGAGAGCAATGCGTTAGAGGAGGGAAAAGCCAAGTGGTCTTTCGGAAACGGAGGTAGCGGATCGCAACATGGTCAGGTGGGATATCCCATGCCATTGGGAGGTGAAATCAATCGAATGAGTCTGACTTCCACGGATTTGAATAACAGAGCGGTCGTCAATCTCACGGTGAACGCAGTAGAGAGCGATAAGAGATACAGCATCGAAAAGACCGAGAATCAACACTCGAATGTTAGCATGTTCGGCACACCTCTCAAAGTGAATGCCGGAGACAGGATTAATTTCTTTACGAAAACAAATAATCCCAAAGCCGCCACTTTCATGGTGAGCATACTGATCGAACTAGATCCTCTGAACAAACAGTGAACGCCTGGAAATAATTAATTAAAAAATAATGAGAGATTATTAAAAACAAAAAAAAGTAATGAGATTTAGAAAGATATTCAATCTCTCTAGATCTCATTACTTTTTATTTTTTTTTTTTTTTTTAATAATTACTCATTACTTTTTATTTTTTTTAATTTTTTTTTTCACACACATCCCTCATCAAATGATCGACATCTTATTTCCATCCGATTCGAATTGTAATTCTCTATCCGACAGGACTAGGGCGAAGGCTTCGGTTTTTCTCGGCACGTTCCTATCGAATTGCATCTTGATCTGAATGTCTAAGACGCTACTCTTGAGTTGTTCGCTCTGTTTACTGACGTCAAATACGAACATGGGATGCATTGACTTGTATTCGCCTGGAGATATATTAGGGTTGCTCATCAATTCGTCTAGACCGTGATACTTCTTTCTAAAATCCGCAGAGAAGCCGTACAGTCTGCAGAAATTGTTCTTGTCAAACAACACATTGTAATCGATTGCTGGATATCTCGTGGCGTTCAGAAACACTTGCATGTTTTTCAAATTGCAGTTATTGAATAGCGATGCATTTTTTTCTTGAGACCCGTCCCTATCGATGAAATGTGGTCTCTCGGAAGCGGATTTCACGGTCAATTTCAAATCGAAGTGATTCGTGGAGAGTGGAATGCTAGCCGTGTCACACTGTCTCATTCTAAATCCCACGGGTAATTTACTCATGGATTCTATGATCTTGTAGAGACGCGTTTTTTCCATAATCGAAGGCTGCACGTGCGGAACGAACCACAATATCTTGTGTAGAGTAAACTTACCTGCATCGGTCGCGGGGAGTCTCACTATCGCATTGTCGTTTCCCTTTTGAATCAACGTCAGATTGTGTTTGAATCCATACATGATATTGTTGAAATCGTCCGCGAATCCGAAGATGTGTTTCAGAGGTATCCTGAATGAAAACGTTCCTTTGAGTCTGGACGTCTTGATGACGTAGTCGAATATCGCGGCGGCGGCGGCGGCACCGGTGCTAGCCGGGCCGACGGTGTCTTTCATCCACAACTGATTAAGTCCTCTGGATTTCGAAAAATCATCCGGATACGTCAAGAGTCTGAACATCGTGGTGGCCTGACCGGGATGAAACACAGATTCTATCTCTTGTCCGGATAGCAAGTATTTCATATTACTGAATAGATGCGTGATGCCATTATTGGCTAAAGTAACTGTGTCGTCCTTGGCCTATTCGGTCCCATCTTCCTTGGTGAGACGTCCCTGCACCACTATGTAACTCTCGCTAGGATGAATGAATAGATCTTGGGTTTCGACGTTGATTCTTATCTCTCCCGCATTGTTCAAACTCGTTCCGGTTATCGGTTCATATTCGTGAACCTCGTATTCTTGAATACTTTCATCTTTCACTATGCTTTGTGCGATATCTAGTATATTTGCCATTTTTGAAGTTTTTTTTTTTGTTTTTGTTTATTAATTAGCTTGCTTTTTTATCTAAAAAATAGTTTAAATTATTTTTATTATTATTATTTTTCTCTCCTTTATATATATGTGTAAACAAGAAAATGTTAAAGAGAGTAAATAAAAAAAAATGTTTTCTTTATTAAAACTTCGTCTTCTGCAATTGTTGTTCGTAAAACTTTCTGATGATCTCTTTGCCACCCAAAGCTTCGATTTTGTAAGTCACCGCATCGGTGTGAAATATTCTGATTATCACAAAGATTTCCGAGGTCCATCGAGGAGTGTAACCCTTTTCGAAGTGCTTCTTATAAGCGTAGATTCTCACTCGATCGCCGACCGCAAATTTCGGCGTTCTAGACTTCTTCCTGATCTTAGAAGCACGTCGACTGCACAGCTGCCATGTTACTTTCAAGGTATCATGACACCTGTTTGAATTTCTTTGAATTATGCGATTGTTTTTCGATGGAAATTCGTGGTTTCGTGTGATATACGCATGCCCGACGGCCATGGAACCCTTCTTCAATAAAAAATGCAGGCAGTGTTGGCCTTTCCCCAACTGTAGTCATGTAGCTGTATCGTAAAGTGTTTTGAATGCCTAGCCTTTTTCTTGGATATCTGAAGCGCATTTGGCCATGAATTGTTCTCCTTAAATATTGTTTTATTATCAGTTCTGGTACGAATACGGTTTCAGACTTCCATGCACCATTGGTGCCTGCTGTCGAACTCTGTGGGTTGACTGCATCTATTTTTCGTTTGTCGCAATACAGAGTTAATCAATATTATGAGTTTAAAAGTGGTAATTTCGAGACTGAAAGTCGAATTTGTTGCGTCACATTTATACATAATTATAACATGTTCTACCCAGCACATTGGACCCGATTTAATTAATTATTGTCTTTGTTTTATGGCAAGGATGAAATTACTGTCGCCACAATGAGTTGGTATAAGAATTAGTTAAGCAAAATCGATAATTTTAAATTTATCGAATCTCTCGTCAGATCACATCGCGTGTAAGTGCAAACACGACGAGCTTCAACGTCGGCATTTGTGAGAAACGTAGCAACTTGGACCTTTTTAGGTTTATTGTCAACTCCCGTGGCGACAGTTTACCTTCCATATTCAGCGCACTGGTGAGTTTTAGCTGTCAATATTTACGATGTTATTACTTCTGGCAACATGTCACGACAAGATATCCGAGTAAACGCATGTAGATCTCTTTTTTTACCATACTCATTTATGTTACAACCTGTGAAAAGCCAGTATGTTAAATTTTAGCCTTTAACCCCGCTACCGGTGTAAAGCTTCTACTGCGGTTAAAACATTTTGAATGGGAATTCCATTTACAATACTTTACACCTATAGCAGGAACTTCATCCAACTTGACCCTTGACATGGCCCAATTTGCCGATATCGATACATTCATACTTCGCGATGTTTTATTCAAACATCGACGTTTTGCGGTACGATCAACCACGTGCAATGACTTATTAAGTTCAAAATACCTACAATTAAATACTCAAAATTAAATTTAAGAATTGTTAATAATAATGTGACTGAAAAAGCAAGGTAAATTCAATCAACATTGACGATATGTCTAGCTGTAAATCATGCATTCACGTTCTAGCGGGGGAGGAATTCGTCACATACAGGTGAATTGTGCACTTGGTGATACCTTCTTGAAATTTGGCACACTGTTAGTGTAGGCTATGAGGTTCTCAAAAACGATCGGCTACAAGTTGACACCGACCGGTGGCGACCAGTAGCGGCACAATCCAAAATGGCCGCCAGCGGCTGAAGGGAACCTCCTTTTCGACGGTCTACCGACTATACATCCGATTGTAAGGGCGCGAAAGTGAACTCTGATCCACGCACGTGTTGGAAACAGACGTGGGAGATGATGTAGAATAAAACGAGATTCTCTATACGGACGCATCAATTTCTTGGAACTTGAAAAGAGCGTTGTTTCTCCGGGATCAGCGTCATTCAGGCAAACCTGAATGACGCTGATCCCGGAGAAACAACGCTCTTTATGAAGCAGTCTCTTTGCCATACAATCTCTTGTTTGGCGTAATTCCGCAAGCAATTCTGATTTGTCTGTCGAAATTAATTCGAGAACGCGATTGTTCACAAAAATCATTCACAGAATGAGTGAGAATCCTCTTCGTGTACGGACTAGTACTGACTGGGAACGTTGTTGCTTTTGCCAGCAAGACAGTTCCAAGAAATTGATGCGTCCGTATAGAGAATCTCGTTTTCATGACGCCTATAAAGCTATTGAGGAAGACATAACGCGCTTCCTAGATAATGGCGTTGAGCTTCCATATAATTTGACCATTGATTGTTTGATGAGAGAGAGTGATGAGTGTATGTCGATGTCACTGTTGACGAATAAGGCAATATATCATAAGACATGCCGTGACAGTATTCGGACTCACATCGTACAGCGCGTGCTACACAAGCGAGAGCGAAATGAGGCAGTGGCATCCTGCTCCACGCTGAGTCCTAAAAGAACACGGACAAGTTTTGAATCTGGCTGTGACAGGAAACTGCCCCAGTGTGTTTATTGTCACAAACGCGAAGGTGACAGCAGTGAGCCTATTTGCAGATCAATGTCTGATAACAATAAACTCAAAATTATGGCAAAGGAAGCCGAGAACTGGGTTGTTTTTTCTCGGGTCAATGCAGCATTTGATTCCGCTGCTAGTGATCTTTACTATCACAAAACCTGTTATTGTAAGCTTGCCAATGAAGCACGAGCGGCTAAATCTAAAAAGTCGAAGAACGCCGAACATTCCGCGTCAGGCCTGCCCTATGACCCTCTCGTTATGGCAGAGCTCATAACATTTGTTGAACACAACGATTCCGCGATGAAGCTTGTCGATCTCAAGAATCTGTACAGTCGGAGGTTGAAGCAAGTCGGTTCTGATTGGCTTAGTGAAGAAATACATTCCACTCGATTCAAAGAACATTTGTTGCAGAAATTGGGCGATGGCTGGGACGCCTTCACACAGGGTAGAGATGTGTTTATTTCAAGTAGGTTTCGAGTTGGCTCCTTGTTGTCCGAATCTTCAACTCGTATAGTGTCTGAGGAAGAGGCAAAAAAGATAGTTGATGTGGGTCTTCTTCTGCGTAAACACATACTCATATCTCAAGCTCCTTTCACGGGATCATTTTCATCTTATTGCTTGAGCGAGCCTGTACCCAACTCACTCCTGACTCTTCTTAGAGTTCTACTTGAGGGCACATGTAGTATACAGAACTTAGGCGATGATGAGACTGTTAATGCCAAGACTCGAGTGGCTTGTACTATTTCACAGATGTTGATCAGCAATTCAGCGAAACGCTCCGAACATGCACAAAATGTTCACCAGAGACGTGACAGAGAAACTCCAATGCCTCTTTATGTGGGTTTGAAGTTGCATGCCCATGATCGTATGAAAAATCTTATCAGAGATTTTCATCAAATGGGACTCTCTGTCTCTTATGATCGCGTAATGGATGTTCGCAGGAGTTTCGCGAGAGCTGTTTCACTGCGGTTCAAGAACGAAGGTGTTGTAGTCCCAGCTAACTGCAAACGTAATGTTTTCTCGATAGGAACCACTGATAACATTGATGTATCTGGTAGATCTGATATGCATGGTACGTCCATCACACTCATTGGTCAACTGAGCAGGGACAATGTGGGTACTGATCCCCCACCACTGAGTTTAGATGTTCCAGAAGACACACAAATTGAACTCCCAGACGACTATGCATTTGTTCCTTTCGTTGAAGACTTTGGTGGGGACATCAGGCTTGAATCTCCAGATGAATGTAATGTACGGCCCAATGAATATGCAGATTTGAACGTGGGAGAGAATGACTGGTTGTCTCATGTGTCACAGATCAGCAATAAAGGGAAGGTTGATGGCAGCTGGCAGCTTGATGAAGTCCCTGTGACCTTTTCAGGCTTCTTTTCAAAACATGAAGATCAAGACAATGTCAAACCTCGTGCAGTTATTGGGGTATTCCCTGTTTTCAGTGAGCAGAAAGCGGACTCACTCAGTATGCAGAAGCATGCTATGTATGTGGTCAGGGAAGCTACTGCTTTCGTAAACCCCGGCCAGATACCTGTCATTGAAGGTGACTGTCCGTTGTATGCCAGGCAGAAAAAATGTCAATGGCTGTTCCCAGAGGAGATAGGTGAGGATCGAATGGTGTGTATGATTGGATTCCTGCATCTTGAAATGTGCACCCAAGAAGCTGGTGGTAAGCTTATGGGTGGTTCTGGTTGGGAGCGAATGTTTCACCTCGCAAAGATATTCACACCCGGTGTAGCATCATCCCTACTTGGTGGGAAACATGTCAAGAGGACGCGACAGGCATATCTTCTCACTCTAGCTTGGCTTGAGATCCTCAGAAAGAATGCTTATGAGATTTACTGTCAGCAGACTGGGCCCCATGAGTCATTTGAAATGTGGGAACAGAGGATTCTTTCACAATCTCCAACTGCGCGCTATTGGGGTGAAATCGTTCGGAACTTTCTCTTGACAAGCTGTCAATTCGTTCGGAACCAACGAATCGGTAACTGGCCTGGTACACTGTGTTCTATCGATGAGTTGTGCAGTTACTTTTTTGCCCTAGGACATACAAATTATTGTCGGTGGGTCCCCGTATTTCTGAGAGACATGTCTCAGCTACCCAGGCGGCATCCTTCAATCCACAACAAATTCATGGAAGGCCATTTTGTGGTCCAGCGTAGTGAGAGGAAGTTCAGTATGATGGGTTTAGATCAGAGCCAAGAACATAGTATCCAACTACTCAAAGAAGACAGTGGTCCAAAAGGTCTCTATGGCCAGGCTGAAGAGAAAGTCGTTATTGAGCTTTCAAGGTCAGAAGTTCTGCGTGTTATAGATGAGTATGAATATGCAAGTTTCCACACAACATCATCAGATAACACGGAACACCCGGAAAGTTCGGTATCAGAGCAGAAAAAATTTCTGAATCAATTGAAATCTCTCCTCGATCTGGTGAATCAGGGACTCATTATCAACCCTTATGATGAAACTAGTGGTCAGCTGGTGACATTAGATACTGGTGAATATATGGACCCCGAAGTTAGTAAGAGTTTACGGTCATTACCCGAAAGGGGCAAGCATTTATATTCCACTTTCTTGAAGGAAAGGCTTGTGGAATGCACCGTACCCCTGAATGATGTTATTCCCAAGGCAAATATATATACCTTCCTTAACCCACCCCCAGCCAACCTGGACAAAGGCCGAGACAAACTCATGTCAAGTAAAGCAACTGCCGCAATAGTTACCCAGATGTTCGTTTCACTGCAAGCCCGGCCTGATTCAAACATGGATGAGTTTTTCATGCACGAGAATGCACGTGATCCGCCAGCATTATCCGATAGAGGTAAGCTACGGAGTGGGACAAAATCTCAAATTCTCAATTGTTTACCAGCTATTCCTGCACAAGGGAAGAATTCAGCAGCTAGACAAGCTTCAGTTGTCATCTTGGATATGCCTGCTGTAGTCCATGTAATCAAACCACAGAAAGCGGATCTGTTTGGAGAATATGCTCGATTGCAATTATTGCCATACATCGAATCTCTGATTAACACGAACACCACAAGGGTTGATGCGATCTATGACTGTTACCCCGAAGGCAGTTTGAAGAATCAGACGCGAGCAAAACGCCTCGGTGAGACAGCAGTTAGGTTGATACGGGTGTCCGAGAACGTCCCTTTACCTAAAGGGAAGAATTGGCAGGCATTCTTGAAAGTTAGTGAGAATAAAGACGAATTTTTCAAGTTCCTGTCTGCTGAACTGCTGAAATTAACATCAACATCCGAGTACCAGTTGTTAACGACATCAGGAGAATATGTACTATGCAATAAGGATGTTAGCTTATGTGACATATCTCCATCGAACCACGAGGAAGCAGACACGCGCATGATGCTTCATCTCAACCATGCAGTCTCACAAGGTCACAAAATAGCTTTTCTTCGCACGGTTGATTCTGATGTCGTCATTCTGTCTTTGCACCATTTCGCAACATTCCGTGACCTTGGACTCAGTGAGCTGTGGATTGGGTTTGGAATTGGAAAGGCATATAAAGATATGCCAATTCATGAGATAGCTTCACAACTTGGACCTGATTACTGTAAGGCCCTGACTTTCTTCCACGCCTTCACAGGTTGTGATGTAACATCCAGCATGCTCGGCATTGGGAAGAAGACAGGATGGAATGCATGGATGAATTTTCCCGCATCAACTGAAATGATGATAGAATTGACTGAGAATCCGCAAGTCTTTTCAGAGGATTCCCCTCATATGCAGCATATCGAAAAACTCACCATACAGATGTACAGTAACAGTTGTGTCAGTACACGTGTCAATGATGCGAGACGGCATATGTTCACACATGGCCTTAAGTCTATGGAAAACATCCCGCCCACCAAAGCAGCTCTGTATCAACATGTAAAAAGGGTAATTCTTGTGTCATCTTTCATTTGGCATCGTGCTCTGCAGAAACACTTATGTGTGCCAGACCCATCACAGTACGGATGGGAGTGGAATCCACGTCTCAATATTCTGGTCCCATTTTGGACTCACCTAGGAGACGCAAGTGCTGCATGTGCACTGATGCTCCACTGTAGTTGTGCCAAGGCCTGCAAGGGCAATTGCAAATGCTTGAAAGCTGGATTAAGGTGCACACCTTTGTGTAAGTGTGAAGGTGGCTGTTGTAACAATATTGAGTAGTATACTGTCATGTTAGGACCAGTCATCTCCTATTCTGGTATTTTTTTTTCCATTTTCGGCCAGTTAACACATGTCATGTTTCTAGTTGAGTTGATTTTGCTAACAAATGTTCATCCCATGTGGCTTGCTACATTGTCCGGGGTATAGGAATACAGTTTTAGATTTCGGAAAATAGTCTGTTATTTACTGCACAAGACGGTGTTAATTCATGCATAGCATGATACAATATCCCCAACTATTTTGCCTCTGTACAACAGTTGATACCTTCGTTCACCCGTGTGTTCATCTATGGTATCCTTGTCTTTCTCTGGCCATAGGCCACATGTGACTAGTCAGTTCCTACTCCATAGCAAATCAACTTGGAAATCCTTCATCTTGTAGCGCACTCATGTCTCAATGAATCCATACCTGAGTTGATCTAATAAATCTAACGTAAGGTATCAAATTGCCATACCGGATCATATTTCGATAAGTTATTCGCTAAAACATTTCGACCACTCATCGACATCAAAGGTCATGTTTTGGCTCCCAGTGGTGGCTATATCTCTATATCCCTGGTAAAGTAGCATACCATGAGGGATGGGCATTAAGTGTCGGCAACATTAATCCTGACTTGGAACACACCACATCTTAACTGGCCGAAAATGAAGAATACTACTTGTAGTCAAAAAATATTCCTGTACCTCGAATGACTGCAAACATACACTCACCCCTTCTAGTCCCATTTTGCCAATGTTCTATACTGGCAAGATAACATTGTATAATTAACAACGGGAACTAATGCATCCCGAGTTCATTCCAGCACTGCCCTTGCTGGCAGACGTGTCGCTATGGTGTTGAGATTGAACCAGAACTCCTCTAGAAATTTGATAGTTTTATTTTCTTAGAAAATAAATCTATCGAAAATGCCGGAAGTTGAGAATAGACTGTCACTTTAATTGGATTATCAAATGTCCAAGTATCCCCACTGCTGCATACTATCGAGTACCCTTGTTCATGTGTTGACAGGAATCTCTCATACCATGTTCATTTGACCATTGCATTCCCGAGAAACATTCAACACTAATTTATCTACGGACGGACGATCATACTGACAGTCAGACACACAGACGCACACATCGACGGAAATTCTGATCCCATTATCCATTAATCTTCCCCCCAACTTGTTCCAAGGGCTTCACTCCATCATTCACATCAATTACAGCACATGTATGGTGTTAGGTTTGGAGCTTCAGTTGTGCGATCGGCGAAAATAGCTTTTTTTCGATCCGCTTGGCGGCCATTTTGGATTTCGCTGCTAGTGGTGGCTAGAGGATGGTGCCAACTTGTAGCCGATCGATTTTGAAATCTCTGATGCCTACCCTTACATCATGCCAAATTTCAGGAAGGTATCACCAAGTGCACAATTCTAGCGAATTCCTCCCCCGCTATTCAGCCGGAAGTACTGCCCACCGGCACAGATGTAAACAAAACAAACTCATGTGTTGTCTTCTTCTACTTCTACTTCTACCACTAAGTAGCCACCGTCATCATGCTGACTATTTTGCTACTGTTGAAGGTGCGCAGAGGACTTTTTTTTTTTTTCTTTTTTTTTTAAAAAAAAAGAAAAAAAGGGAACTGTACAAGGGGGCTTTTTGGTAGGCCTACTGGGTTCTAGTTGTGATGCATGTGTAGAATTGGGACTTGAACCTTTCCAGACTCTCAGCAGTGACCACACTGTTTGGCAATTTGTTCCATTCCCTGATTGTTCTCGGGTAAAAAGACTCCTTCCTGATTTCGGTTCTACATGTTGGTATCAGGAAGCCGTTGACGTTTGATGTTCTAGATTGACGATCAGGTTTGGTTAGTCTATTTTCTGTATTTATTTTCACCAGGTTATTCGACATTTTGTACAGCATGGTCAACCTGGCGTACCTCCTTCTATTATCAAGTGAGGTCCAGCCGAGATCATCAAGCATGGTCTGGACTGAGGAAGTATTATGATATCTATTGATGACATATCTTGCGGCTCTTCTTTGTACCATGTCTAGTTTATGTTTGTTGTTTTCCTGATATGGGTCCCACATGGCGCTTGCATATTCTAAGGATGGTCTGACCAGTGATTTGTATGCCGCTTCTTTGAGTTTCCTGTTATTGATGTTGAGGTTTCGCTTCAGGAATCCTAGTGTTCTATTTGCTTTGTTACATATATTGTGGATGTGTGTATTCCATTTGAGGTCGGAGCTGATTGTACATCCTAGGTATTTTGCTGTTGTTACAGTTTCAAGGATATGTCGATAGAAAGTATCGTTTTTCCTCCATTTTAAGTGACAAAGTCGATTATTTCTTAAGAGCATGGTATAAATAAAACAAATAGGTACTAGGGACGGTAATCAGATTTAAACCACTCGTAGAAAAAGGGTTTTAACCACTCGCCAGGACCTCGTCGGTTTTAAAACCCTTAACCTACTCGTTGTGTATATCTGATGACCGACCCTAGTACCTATTTATTCTATATATTACGTAATCGATAATCTCCATGCTACTTGCGTCGTTCGCGCACTTACAAAACATAAATCAAGTATTGCATTAGAATATGTTACAGGACTCTTCGTGGTCTTTGAAATGCATGCACACGAGAAAATTAGATTTCTTACAGCTGTTTCTTACCCGATTGCAACTCCTCAAATTTGGAATTTGAAGACAGATGTAAGATATGGTTGATTTTCATGTGAAAAAAAAACGAGATTGGCCACCTTCCCTGGGTTGATTGGTTATGTATAGCTCCTCAACAGATAAACATCGTTTTTTTTTCAATCCAGAAAATGTTTAGTTTAAACTGTATTTATTTCCAAAGTGTGAAAGTACAATTTATACAATACAATAGAAGCATACAACTAATAAGGAAATGGATTCAGCAGCAAGCTATAAGCTTTTACTCGGCTGTTTCCAGTTGGACATTTAGCTAATCGTATATCTTATGCGGTTAATAGTTATACACGCACAGTTGCACTCGCACGATCGGATCCGGCACAGGAAAGGAGGGGGTATTATTATAGTTTTCTTCTACGTTTTTCCATTTTGGGGTAATAGTTGGCCAGTTTACACCAAGTGATAGGTCCCGGTCGTGCGCGTGTTGTACTGTTATTACACATTGGTTAAAATTGAACTGACAAAGAAAAAAAAAAGAAAAAAGATCCCCCCCCCTCCAAAAAAAACCCCAAAAAACACAAGAGTGTGGGGGACTAATGAGTGACAGAGAATGGAAGATGTTTGTGGAGTAATGAAGCGTGCAATGCAAAGTATTTCCGCCTTCGGCAACTTTTTGGGTTCGTTGAATATGGACAACTTAATGTTGTTTTAATAAATGGGCTGAGTATTTCTCACTCCCTAATGCACGCCACCTACTCGGTCATATGCGTCCCTGCTGCGACAGTATGTCGGACTATTCCAGACTAATATCTCTTTTTTGTATTGTATGGGCTTACTATAGTAGTTTTGGGGATGGTCCAGCGTAGTTGTGCCCGCTAAACGGGGCGACAAGTCTAAAATAGAGTAGAATTGAGGCTTGAGATCCAAACAACTACTATAGCGGCAGGGTAAATAAAGATTTATTCTCCCTGTTTATTGGTAATACTCGGTAATGCTTATTCCTATAGTTGTATAAAGCTGTAGTCTGATCTGAGATTACTATCCCAGACACTTTGTGATGCAGTAAAACTCAGTTCGCTACCCAAACCGTCACTCTGAAGTTACGTTTACATCAGATATGAACATTTAAAAAAGGCGGTGTTGAACTTGGTACCCCTCTGCTCGCCCAACATAAGGATCAGTGTATCCCGATCTAGCAGAATATGCCATG
Organism: Pictodentalium vernedei; assembly: GCA_031216915.1. Lineage (NCBI taxonomy): Eukaryota > Metazoa > Mollusca > Scaphopoda > Dentaliida > Dentaliidae > Pictodentalium > Pictodentalium vernedei. Next base: position 731,385,588 of record CM062296.1, on the reverse strand, counting down.
TAGCAAATTCTTGTATATCAGGGGCTAGATCTCCAGAGGTGGACAGCCAGACTGGTACAAAACTAAACTTTACCAACCTCCCTTACCCCTCACGGTGGCGCGTGGGGCCTATTCTACCCGGCCACCACATGGGACAAAACCGGAAGAGGCCGACTTGGCTGTAAACTGTCGAAGTCTACCATGATGTACCATAACCTGGCCGACCGACCAGTGTAACAAAAGAACGCCCATTGATGCTCACGTCTGGATCATCCAGCTGTGATAAATTAATTTTCTGCGTTGCGTAGCACATTCAGTTATCAAATGTGGTTCTCTGGTAATGCATGACAAAATCGAAATTTCAATTGTCAATTGCTTTACGCAAATTGCCACAGTGACATTGAACTACGGAAGCCTTTTAGTGCCACGGGAAAAAATATCTTTGCGAATATTCGCAAACCTTTTTTTTATTTATTGGTGATTCACGACACTTTAACAGTTCAAGTCATATCGCGTTGGTGACAGTGTTACGGGCAGAGGAAGCCGGAGAACGCGAAGAGAACCACCGAGCAACGGCGAGTCACTGTCAGACTCTTCAACTTACTAATCCTGTCGAGGCAGGGTTAGCATTGGTTGAAAGTATGTGTATCATCAACGTCCAATTCGCCCAAGCACACGGTGTCTCAATTGAGCAATGGGGATGAAGTGCTTTGCTCAAGGACACAATGCAAGGTGCCCCGGCCAGGTATCGAACTCCTAACCTTCAGATCACAAGTCCAACATTCTAACCACTCGGGAGACCGAGAGACCCGAACCCTCCCGAGTGCCTCTAGAGGACCAACATGCCTATGGTGTGGGGGTAGCGACAGTCAAATTGTAATGGGGAAGTGGCACAACAACTGACGTAAGTATGGCCTGTGAGAAAAGGAATAGAGTACGGCCAGTTTGGTCTGAAGCGATTGTGGGGAGGGGGCTATCACAGTGCACTAAGGACAGTGTTATGAGGGTACTGACATAGGCCAGGGGCTACTCAATGGCTGGACACAGGTCCCGGACAACGTCCAGTCACTCACCTCTATTAGGTTCCGCTCTACAGTTTCGCACTACTGCACAGGCCAACTGAGGCCATGTAAAATAGAGATATATTTTTAGAATCAGATATATGATTGCATTAGGCTTTTTGTTGGACAAGAAAGTTTGAAGTTTTGGTTTCAAAGTTGGAGTCTGATGCATAGGGGTAAATTACCAGATGAATTATGGGAAACAGTGGCTTCGAAAAATTGGCTATTTTTTAAAATATAATTTTTACACGGGTTTGTTACCAGACATGTAATTAAAAAATGAAACGAAACATATAAATTTTTTTTTTTTGCATTTTGAGAAACCGGGGATGCGAAGCTCCAGGGGTAGGTTGGTGGGGGTGGTGGTAAAATTTTGCTTTTGAGGCTGTTGGGTAGGAGAAAATGACTGGTTTCGGTATTTTTTCATGCAATTTTGCAGGTTGAAGTCTTGCCTTTGACAATAAATTATTCCACCCACATTCAGACTGTTTATTTCTACTTAGTCAGATAGTGTTGTATGTTTTTTTGTGGATTTGGGAAATGTAATACATGTTATGGGTTAGATAACCAAGTTACAGAATATTTGCATTTGAAGAGAGTGTGTGGCATGTCATTTTTGGAAATGCCTGGAAAACTTTGGAGCGTCAACATCGTACTGACGTCACCGACTTCATAGCTACTCTAACAGTTTTTTTACTCTTGATACCTGACTTTTCCCATTCAATTACAACCTGCCTTTCGGCTTCCAAACTTAGCTTGCGATGCAAGCGATGCGCACAGTTCACAGCTAGGCGACTAGAGACCGCCAATGAACTTTTAGTGGTCGTATTACGGTAGGAAGTTAGGGAGGGCGTCCGAAGTCCGGGACGGGGGTTCGGTGTTTTTTTTTTTTTTTTTTTTTTTTTTTTTTTGGGGGGGGGGGGGGGTTGCAGCCCCCAACACACCCATACACACACCCCTCACTGCCCGTATGCCTATTGCCATATGTTCAGAAATGCAAGGTTGTGGATTACAGGATTTCTCCAGCTTGTGTTATTACAGGGACATTTTGTAGACGAAAAGAGATTAAATATTATCTACAGACATTAAGGTCGAGTGTTTATGTGAGTGGGTGTGTAAGGGGGGGGGGTATAGGGGCTACCAACATTCTTCGCTCTCCAAAGTCCACCTCCCATACACACCCATTCCACAGTCACCCAAATCCCCCCCCCCCCCCCCACACACACACACTTCCGCCAAACACCCACACACCTCTCATATTTTTCAAGCATACACACTTTTGCGAAGAGAGATAGATAGAGTGAGAGAGAGAGAGAGAGAGAGAGAGAGAGAGAGAGAGAGAGAGACAGACAGACAGACAGACAGACAGACAGACAGACAGACAGACAAACTGAACGGCGGATAGACAGTCAAAGACTCCAAGGGGTATTTATTTATTTATTTATTTATTTATTTATTTATTTATTTATTTATTTATTTATTGGTGTTTTAGGTCACATACTTATGCACAATGGATAATCGTGATGTGAGAGTGTTACGGGTGGAGGAAACCGGAGTACCCGGAGAGAACCACTGAGCATCGACAAGCAACTGTCAGCTCAACATTTTAACTGTGTTCAAGCTCCGCTCAAGCAGGGTTACTGCGATTAAAGACATGTGCACCATCGACGTGCAGTACGCCTTAGTACACGGCGTCATCATGACCCCATGCAGGCAACCGGGATAAAGTGCCTTGCCCAAGGACACAACGCGGCTCGTCCTGGACGGGGATCGAACTCGGGACCTCTAGCATTGAAGTTCAACAGTCTACAACTGAGCCACCGCGCTCCGCCGGGTGATGGGTAGAGGTGGGGTCGGATGGGGTCATTACGGGACTGTTTATTTTCGCTTAAAAATGAAGTTTGAACAGTTTGGAATGATTGTGTGAAGTCAAAAAAAGGTTTCACCCAATTGAACCCATGGAGTGTTGGGCGCGGAGGTGGGTGGGATGGGACTTGTAAAAGACCACTTTATTACAATAAGAGCGCGGCCGCAACCCCTACTGTAATAAGTTATATTTCATTACAATAGGGGCTGCGGCCCCCTATTCCAATTAAAGAAACTTTAAAAACTCACCCAATTGACGCAATGATGTGTTGGGTGAAGGTGGGATGGGATGGCGTCATTACGGGACTGGGGGAGCGCGGTGGCTCAGTGGTTAGAATGTTGGACTTGTGATCTGAAGGTTATGAGTTTGATACCTGGCCGGGGTAACTTTCATTGTGTCCTTGAGTAAAGCCCTTCATAACCATTGCTCAACTGGGACACGGTGACACCGTGTACTAAGGCGAATTGCACGTTGATGGTACACATCATGCCTTCAACCAATGCTAACCCTGCCTCGGCAGGATTAGTTAAGTTGAAAAGTCTGCCAGTGACTCGCCACTGTTCGGTGGTTCTTTCCAGGTTCTACAGCTTCCTCCACCCGTAACACTGTCACCAGCATGATATGACTGGAGCTCTTAAAATGTCGAAAATCACCAATAAATAAATAAATAAATAAATATTACGGGACTGATTATTTTTGCTTAAAAATTGATTCTGAACAAGTTGGAATGATTGTGTGAAGTAAAAAAAAATCACCCAATTGACCCCATGTGGTGTTAGGGGTCGGATTGGGTCCAAAGATGTTTGCGAATATTCCCGAAGGTTTGCAAATATTCGAAAAGTTTTGCGAATATTCCCAAAGATATTTTTCCCGTGGCACAAATGGGCTTCCGTAATGAACTTCATTTCGTCCATTGAACTCTATTTCATTGGCAATTTCTCGTCTTCAAATGTTTGCATGCTGCCCGCCAATGTGTTCGTTTGTTTGGTTCAGTGAACAAATTTGTATTTGAATGTTATGCCTCTAACTTGCATTGGATGTTCTTGGGACGGCCCAATCTCATGATACCTGTTGAAATTTCTTAGAATTGTGATTTTGTTTTTCGAAGGAAATTCGTGGTATCGAGTGATTTGCGCATGTCTGTCGAACATGGAAACCATCTTCAATAAAAAATGCAGGCAGTGTTATCCTTTTCCCAAATGCAGTCCTATCGCTGCACTCAAAAGCGTTTTGAATGCCTAGCTTTGTTCTTGGATATGTGAAACACATTTGGCCGCAAGTGGTTCACGTGGAATATTATTTACTTATCAGTTCTGGTACGAATACGGTAGCAGACTTCCAGGAACCAGTGGGCGGTAGCAGACTTCCAGGAACCAGTGGTGCCTGCTATCAACTCTACGAGTTGATTTCATATATTTTTTCGTGTTTTGTACCTCCCAACCTTCATTTTGATGTATAATTTGTGTATATTTTGTCTGAATTTAAGGAATATCAGAGGTGAGAATTTCAAAATAAACAACATTCACTTATATAGCACCTAAATGCTTGTCTGTAATGCTTTCTAATTCATCTGATTTTCTTAACATAAATTACACAGTCTTATTTGCCAAGGATTTTCCTTTTTGTGTAAATTTTATATATTTATTCCTACATGCGCACCTTTATGTGGACGCAAACTATGGTTTCTTAATCGCACGTGTATGGTCTTTAGCTTGTTGTGTCTCGGTTATCCTAGTGTCACTTTGTTTCAGTTTCGCAGTATGCTTTCATTGACATTTAAGGTTAACCCTTTACCCAACGTAACGGCCAAAACCGGCCAGCGCTATTCTAAAAAATCGCCATTTAATTTTCAAAATATTTTCATTTTTTGTCTCAAAAACACAGGTTATGACCCCTCGTTGGAACGAGCTCGTTCCAACGAGGGGTCATAACCTATGTTTTTGAGACAAAAAATGAAAAAAATTAGTTATTCAAGAATTTTTTTGCAAGTGTCGTCTGCTTTCATGTTAGGTAAAGGGTTAAAACTCAAAGTATTCTGTTCACTGATATTGGCGCGGGGAATTAATCCGCTGATATCGAAAAAGGTCTATGATCATACCTTGATAAACGATTTTTCTATTTTATTAATCTGTGAATATGATTTTGAACAGTTTATTTGTGAATATTTTGGATTTTTAGAACGAATTTAATAATATCACGTACCACTGTGAAAATAATACTACCCACACACTTTTTTCGCCCAGTACGTTCCTTAGAAGCGATCTGTACAGTCTCTTTCGTCCGTTAACATCACTTGTTTTGGTTAATCCTTGTGACAAAGTAACAAATTATGGCAAACTTGAATTATTTTTCGTCTTTGTGTGATCTCGTTTGACATGCTTTATCGTCAGGTACCCAATTTGTTTATTGGGCTCACGGGCGCGTTCTCGATCTAGATTTTGAAACGTTCTGTCCGCAAGGACGCAGTATTTCTGCGTTAAAATGATACTGAAATGCAAGGAAATTGAGTGTTTTAGGTCTAATTAATCGAAATTTTCTTGGATTCTCCAAACCGGCATTTTTGTTTAGCCCCCCGCACCCCTCACTTCGAATTAGGCTCCGGCGTCCCTGCTTAGGTATGTTGAATAAATCTCTGTGTGAATGAGATCCATGTTTTATGGATGCTATGTGAGCCTGTCATCAGGAACTGAAATATACTGTTTAGGTATGCGGTATTGATTAAAATGGCACGAATACCACCTCACCAGGGTGGCTACAGCTGCCGTGATGATTCCCACGTCTCCCAGAACCTCGTGGTCACTCACAGCAACGCTGCGATAACATTCTTGTTTTGCACCACTCCGAGACATCATACAATTTTCGATATTTCTGAGCAGTGAAGAGCATGTGAACTGACCGTCTGGATTGGAAAGATGTTCCGCCGTGATTATAAGCATAAAAGTCGATTTGAAAAGCGTGAAGTTATGACAAAAAGCTACTCGAACAAGAGCAAAGCCAAACATTCAGCGGACCCTCCCATCTTGTGCAGCAATTTGTTTTCATTTAATGGAAAGAAACAGATTCTGTTTGCGAACAGGACTTCGAGGGATAGTCATACTACTGGATAACGGTACATTTATTGGTACCTAGCTTTCCATATATTACATATGTTGTCGTTTCTGTAAAATTCCTTAGCTTTCGTTTGTGTTCGTCAACAAAAATACGTTTTACACAGAGAACATCGTAGTGTGCACAGCGAATCCCATGATTGCACAGAGAATCCTTTAAACGATTGAACAGTGCGGAGGTAAAGAAGAGGAACGTGGGGGCTTGGCAGATCGATTCGGCTTGTGGGCTATTTCGCAGAAAGAAATAAAAAAAACATGAACGTCTGACTGTTGGCGATGTGCTCTGTTCTCCATTTTGAGTGCATTGCTGTGTTAAAGACTGAAATCTGAACTTGTCTTCGTTGTTACTTGGTATGCATGTCCTGAACACATTTCTAGAACGAATCCATTTCCTTATGGGGTAACAGTAGCTCTCGATAGTGCATATCGATCCCGAAGATCCCAACATGTTATCCACAGGTGCTTAGCCACGTTTCTGTGTTGGAGGGGTGGAGAGGAGAGGGGATCAATTTTATGCCGGATAGGAAGATTGAGCTCTTGAGTTGGGGGGAGAGATTTGGAGATGATGTACCTCTCGCATTAGTATGGCTAGAGGTGGTATCATTTTCAAAAATATTTTCAAAACTTTGAAAAATATGCCCCAAATGGCAAGGTGTGTGGGGATTTGGGGAAGGCCCGTGCACCCGTGACTATGCCACTGGTTACATAAAGTATTCTACAAAGTTTTTTTCTTAAATGAAGCCCGCCAAACATAATAATGAACTGGGGACGTGACACCCGTTACTTATTGCAAGTTCCTTAATAGACATTAGCAACCGATAACGGCGGTTGATAATGAATGCCGAATAAGGAAGTGGAAGTAAGTAACTGGTGTCATGTCCGTCAACAAACTTATCTTCACGATAAAGGTCTGAATATTTCCACTGAAATAACTGGCATTTGTCAAAAGTCAGGCAATCACGTACCATAACTGATAACGGTAAAAACATATTTGTTACTTCCTCGACAATTTCAATGACATTTTCACCATTGTGAAAAGGTACTACATGAGACAGAGAAATCTGTTTACTTTGAAATTCCCACCTCTAATATTCCATAAATTTAAATTAAATACATACAAATTATACATCAAAATAAAGGTCATGATGTACAGAACACGAAAAATGTATGCAGTCAACGAGTTGACAGCAGGCACCAATGGTTCCTGGAAGTCTGCTACCGCATTCGTACCAGAACTGATAATAAAATAATATTTCACGAGAACAACTCGTGGCCAAGTGCGCTTCAGATATACAAGAATAAAGTTGGGCATTCAAAACTCTTTACAGCTTTTTTCCTTCAAATTGTCATTATTAGCATTCTTGGCAGTCATATTGGCCGCTATCTGGGATTTTATCAAAACACATACCATTTCTTTTGGTTTTTTTAAAACTTCTTCTGGTTGATACTGTCAGTTTCATATGACTAATAACGTCTATTTTGATAAGGCCAAAAATCAACCATTTCGGCGGTCATTTTGAATTTTAATTTACTTGTGATGAAAATTTTGGTTCTTAAGGAAATTTTCATCTTTAACCTTATTTCTGTCTCTTAGTAAGAAATGAAGCATTTAGCTTGAATGTCCCGATTGACTTCCTAATTGATCTACTAACGCTGTTCATGAAAATCACCCTTCATTTTTGTTCAGTTTTTTATGCGAAACATTCGCCATGAATCCTCATTGGTACGAGTTCACCAATGTAGTTCCAGCGAGGAGTCATCAGCCATGTTTGTGAGACAACAAGTCAAATTTCTGGTATTCGGGTTGCAAGTGTTTTAAAATTGTGTTATTTTATTTATTTATTTATTTATTAGGTTTTAACGACACATTAACAGCCAGGGTCATATCATGTCGGTGACAGTTTTACGGGTGGGGAGAAACCGGAGTATCCGGGGAGAACCACCGAGCAACTGTCAGCTCTCCAACATCGTAACTCTGAACTCTGCACCGCGGCACAGGCAGGGTTAGATTTGTTGAAGATATTGCGCACCATCGATGTGCAGTACGCCTTAGTACACAGGCAATCGGGTTTAAATGCCTTGTCGAAGGACACAACGCGGGAGCGCGAATCAGTCGCTGAAATGGTCACCCATCCAACTTCTAACTGCGCTCGACGTTGCTTAACTTCGGTGATCTGACGAGAACCGATTACCGCGACGCCACCGCCCCCCCCCCCCCCCCAAAAAAAAAATAAAATAATGTTAAACTGTTATTAAAACTCAGTCCTTCTTTACCCAACACGAATCGAAAACGACACTTGAAAAACAATTCTCGAACCACTGACTTTCTTGGCTTTGTTCAACCACACGATATTCAGCCTGAGTATGATAAATTGTTGTTAGGAGTGCAATGGCTCAGTGGGTACGGCAGTACGGCAATGGACTTCAGACCGAAAGGTCCACGGTTCGAACGCAGCCAGGGGGAACTGCGTTGAGTCCTTGGACAAGGCACTTAATCCCAATTTCCCACGTGGAGGCACAGCAACACTGTCTGCTAAAACGTTACTGCACAATGATATAACCAAAATTCGCACTTGCCGACACTCTTACCTAAAAATACTTTCAGTTGTGCTTTCCTGTGGGAAAGCAGGGGGAACGCAGTTTCTCTACGTTTGTCTAAGGATGGACTCCGTTTCTTAAATTTTTTAGACCTGGAATGGCTTGATCTTCACGAATATTCAACAAGGCGAGCACTTACTGATCTTGCTGGCCACATTAAACCTATTCAGCTGTGTGTATCTCACAACCCCACACAGACAACACTGCTCACTTCTTTTGAAAAGTTTTGGATACCAGATTTAGAAATTTCCCAAGAGGTAGACACTGAACACTCTACAACTACGAAAGGAAGGGATACTCTCTCTCAGTGGCGCATCCCGGGTTGACAATCGCTACGCGTTGAGCGCCCGTTCCAAACGGACACGGAACGTGTAGTGATCACCGACAAGCAACGCGGGCTTCACCCCCACTTCTTAATTTCGGAAAGCATCAATAGAAATTACTATCTTCGGTAGGTATGGTACAATTTAGAAAAAAAATCCAAGTGTATTCATATACTCCCACAATATCGAGAAGAAAATTGGTAAATCCTTTTAGTACAATAGATAAGCATAGTGGAACAATCTCTTAACAAAGATATATGTTATTAGTATTTGTAAATTAACTTCCGAGGCAATGAAGATACTTAAGAGTTTACGTCAATCTAGGTATATTTATGTCCATATTGTCTATTTCAGCGAAATACCTTCACCCAACCTCTGTTGAAGCAAGAGAACACGAAAATCCAGCGTACAGTTATCCCGCTGCAGATCAAAGAGAACCACCGAGTCCAAGTCCACACAGAGTTCCGCCGATATCCATTAATAATCAGAATGTGGCATTCACTGCGCATCCTCGAGTACACGACGGAGGAAGCGGTGGAAGTTCAGAAAGTGGTTAGTAAGTGTCAGATTTTGGTTTGTCTTTTTTTGGCAAATTTGACCATGTCTCTGTTTTTCCTCCCACCAACAGGTGCGGACCTATTGCACAATGCAATCGTGAATGCTGATGAGTAGATGACATCATCAGTAGATCATTTATCATCTGCTATCATTTAATTTTGTTATGTCAAGTTGCGCGACCAAATGCCATTACTTTGTTACTTTTTTATGAAAGAAATACTTTTACGATGATGCGTTTATCGCTGATTTTATTCTCCAGTGAAATTATAAGTGTCAGGCGTTCTGGAAGAATTCTGAATCATGCAGCACGTTAAATACAGGGAACCTTAACCCTTTACCTAACGAATCGCCCGCATCCGCCCGCATCCACCCGCGTAATATGCAAATTCAGCAGTTGAAAAAATATTATTTTTCAAAAAATTTCAACAAACCATATCATGTGACCCCTCGTTGGAACGAGCTCGTCGAACTCGTTCCAACGAGGGGTCACATGATATGGTTTTGTTGAAAGTTTTTGAAAAATTAAAAAAAATAATATTTAGTTGAAGGTGGTAGTGGTAGGCGTATGACTTTCTTGGACAACGGGTCTGCTTGAATCTACAGTCAGATCCTGGTGCAAGTGCTTCAAGTGACAGGATAGTAGTAATGGTAGTATATTATATTGTCAATATTCCTTGAATAATTACCCCTCAAACTGTGATGTCAGTTGTTGAACTTGAAACGGACAGAAAAAAATATTGCTGTGACCCATTTTGCTTCAAATGATTGCAACTGTGTTTGGGTATGGTTGCAGCCATTACCTTTTACCACTAAACCACTTTCAAAATGAAATTACGTGATGTTATGTGACTTCGAAGTTAAATTACATTTTTGCTTTACAACAAAAATTCAATGTGAGCATAATACATGTAATCTTAATCATCCCAGACCAAAATATTTAGGAGGGCAATTTTTCGCTCTCCTTAATTCTTTCAGGAGGGCAGTAAGGAGAGCTAAAAAATCGCTCTCTTGAAATTGCCAAGCCTGTATTGTAATGCATGATGAGAGTTGTGTGTGTTGTCACGATGGCCTATGTGAGGCACTGGCGTAGTCATAGGGAGCCATGCACTCCCAAATCCCCACGGTGCACTGAAAATCCAGAGTTCTAAGGTCTGCATGGGACGTCAGCTAATGAAATTATAAATGATATACTACGCTTGGTGAAAACTGGGAGTTCTTTCGAGTCTCAAAATGTCTACTAACTGCTCCATTTGGGGGGGGGGGGGGGGTGGGGGTGGGGGTATTTTGCAACATGTCTTAAAAATTAAGTCCTAACACCCCGGCCACACCCACGTGAGAGGGACACCACCCCCATACCTTCCCCAACTCAAATTTAGGGTCTTCGGTATATACCTGAAACCTAAAAATGATTGGATCCCCAAATGATCCATTTGCTCCTCCCAATGCAGATACCAGCTACACGTCTGTGTGAGTGGCTATGCTGTGATGTCATTATCATGGTGATGCGCAGTGTTTTTACCATTTCCATCTATTCATAATCCTATACTGCCTTGTTCTGTTCCAAATACTTGAAGGTATACATTTTCTCCGTGTGGTCTCGATACGGACTTAGTCTTCATTGATCCGTATTTGCATACACATAATAATCTCACTACAGACTGATACGTGTCAGTTCGTCTTTCATTACATGAGGCTATGTGGGTCACGTGGAAATCTCTAATAAGGTTTTTGGGGTAGTAACCAATGATCAAAGTCTTGATCGATCAAAAAAGTAATTGATCAATTAACCGTTACTTTTGAACTGCTGTATTTTCTGGGTTAACAAAAGAACAAACTTGCTCCAAAATAGGCAAACATTGTCACACTCACTCACATCAATTTTATGAGACAGAGTAAAGCATACAACTTTCGTGATGACATACTTGTTCACTTGCATGCTCATTATACTGTATCAGTAGCTGGAACTGGTCATTCTTAAGTTAACCTTTACCCAGTGCCTGTAGCAGACGACACTTGCAAAATAGATTCTTGAATTACTAAAAAATGTCAATTTTTGTCTCAAAAACATAGCTCGTGATCCCTCATTGGAACGAGCTCCACGAGCTCGTTCCAATGAGGGATCATAAGCTATGTTTTTGAGACAAAAATTAAAAACATAATAAAATCTGAATGGAGATTTTTGTATGTGGAGCTGGCCGATTTTGTCCTTTACCATGGATAAAGGGTTAATGTTATAAATCATCAACGGTACGGCAATTATTCAGCTACCTATAAGCGCAAGTAATTAATCGGTTAACCAAGGTTTATTCATGTGATTAATCGATCAAGAAAACCCTTTAACCGTTCCAACTCTTGACACCACTACCTCCTTCCACCCATGTCTTGTAACTGACTGGCCCCCGGCACGCACTTTTCATGGTTTGAGACCACGCGAAAATCCTTCAATGAAGTCTAACCTCAAGCGCCTTCCGTGTATTTGGGCACCATCAGAGACCACTGTTTGGGAACTAATGGAGATTGAAGACTAGTGTAGACTAGTACTCTGTGGACAAGAAGAGATCATCGCCTCAGGCACTACTGTTTTGTAAACCAGTGTCGGATATACCACTGTCGATGAACTTCTGATCGAGACACCCCCGCTGCTGTCTACTATCACTACCTGCTACTCCTGTTGCCTGTCAATACATCGATCCACTCTTATCTTTACTGCTGCCTTCTACCATTACTTCTGACTTGTATCATGACTCGGTCGTACCAACAATTAGTACCGGGGACGAAGGATGGAGACCATCGTCGCTTTTGCGTGACGACTGCCTCAGTCCTTCGACCGTGCCATTGGTAGATACCGTCGAAATTGGGAGATGGCATGGAAAGGGGAATGCCCCTCTTCCAAACTTGGATAAAGTTTGAAAATTTATCCTTGAAATAGTACCTTCCGGTACCGTTTGATGACGATGCAAGTGGTCACATTTAGACAGAGACTATGTTGGCGAACCTTAAGTGATATTTATTAGTATACTTTAATCGGAGTCCGATAACACTATGTAACTTTCTGACTTCTCTTCCCAGAACAGTATGCCATTAGACAGGCATTGTTCAAATTACACTTTCCCATGTTTTATGGCCCTCGTTTATTTTACCATTCCCAAATGCCTCATAAGTTGTGAAATTGCTGCTTTTCAGAATTGAACAATAAAATGACATGGTATATCCCACTAAAAATATTTGCTCTCTCGAATATAGGTACGGGCAAAACCGTCCAGCCGTACCCGTTGCTACACCAATGCGACTACCACCACTGACACAGATTTGTCAATCATAGCTACTGCCAGTCTCGTTATCAGCTTTATCTACTACTGCCTTCGCCCAAGACGGCTACCTTGTACCACTTAAAGCTTTTACCACTAGGCTTCAACTGTTGGTTCCCTCTACGAGATCACTGCTACTTATTTTCATAATTAGTCATGTGCTTTGCGTATCCCGTAGCTTCCACTGTGGGGCTCCACTGTCCCTGTTTTTACCACTATTAGTCCACAAATAATTATCTAATTTTATACCAAAACTCATTTCTTAAATTATAAATCATTCATCAACAATTACGTGGTAAGGGTTCTTGTATTCTGTATATATATCTCGCTACATGGAGTGTCCATCCCCGGGCTACTGCGGGCTTTACTAAACCGTAATAAACAAACAAACTAACTATTTAATCTAACGTTATCACTTTTCGATACTGTTACTATAATATTCTAAATACTCAGCATGAATCCTCCGGATTCCTCACAGTCCATATGACTTGAATCAGAATTATGTTGCCCAAAAAGCAGCGTTGACCGGAATTATATAAACACCACTATATTATTTCGGTAACATCTTTTATTTTTCTATCCTGTCTAAATTTCTACCTGCTTTTTCAAATGAACGAATGGTTTCGCGCGCCGAAGGCGCGCAGGGACGGTTTCAGAAAAGCCCCTTTCAGTCCTGACATACTTTTCAAGAAAATGAAATGGTTTTGCGCGCCAAAGGAGCGCAGGGACGCTGTGGAGCAAGCCCCTTTCGACCATCTTTAACGGTATAGGATCGTTGTAGCTACATGTCCAGGCGCGTTGAAGGAGGAAAAGGGTTAGGTACTCGGCAGATGTCCAGGATTAGATGATCTAAGAGTGGCTTGTCTTTATGATGGTCGTTGGTTTGAACCCTCGGGTGAGGACCAGAGAGAGAGAGGGTCCTCTCGCAAAGGTGCTACCTCTCCCCGAGGGTGCTGTGATGTTGTTTTCAGGCAAGTAGAGTCTGCCACTTAAGAGGTTATTCATGGTGTGGTGGAGGGCCATCATTGGCAAGTATAATCTGCCTCAGGCGGTCGATGGTAACTGGAGTTGATTCATTTTATTGGATTCTGTTTCGTCGGATCGTGAAAAAAACAACAACGGCCCCTTTCGGGGACCACCCAGAGAAAGACCCGAGTTTCCCTGGTTCGGGGGCAGGCCTGCATTGTAAACTATTCGGCCAGGGCAGATGCGTGCTACATACGCTTACGACAGGGACGCAGGACCAACGCTCGCATCCCAGGAGGTGGATGACCACTTCTAGGGATGGAGCGAAGGATGTATAGAGTCCATAGTGGTTACTGTATTCATAATCGGTTGAAGTTTTTCCTTAGCGGTTATTGGGGAGCTGGAGATCAAAAAAGAAAGCATCTGTACCTAAAGAGAAAATGCAGAATTAGTCGGTATTAAAATTAACAGAAATATGGAATTATATCGTAGTGGTTAATCGATCCCTGGGAGCAGCCCGTAATGTTCCTATGGCCTGTGTTTTGTTCCTAGATGCACTTGGTTGAGTGATTACGATAGCTAAATAGGCGAAGACAGCCCATTCAGGTAAATGGTCTCAGCTGAGCTGATTTCACTGCCTGTTTATTCACCTTCCCCAAGCCCCTAGTTACTTTTTATTGATGGTTAAGTTGAAATAGGTGAAGGCAGCCCAATCTGGTAAATGGTTTCTGCTGAGCTGATTTTACTGCCTTCCCTATGATCCTAGTTGTCTACTATTAATGGTTAAGTTAAAATAGGTGAAGGCAGCCCATCCTGGTAAATGGTCTCTGCTGAGCTGATTTTACTGCTTTTGTTCACCTTCCCTATGTTCCTAGTTACTTGCTATTAATGGTTAAGTTAAAGTAGGTGAAGGCTGTACATTCTGGTAAATGGTCTCAGCTGAGCTGATTTTACTGCCTGTTAGTTCACCTTCCCTGAGTCCCTAGTTACCTGTTATTAGTGTACTTTTTATTAGAACTGCCACGATTAATCGATTGTTGATCGGTTACGGCGAAATCGATTAGTATTATTGGTTGTCGAATAATCGGTAAATTGTATCCCGCTTTAGACGTTTAATAATTAAAAGAAAATTGGATGAAAAAACTATTGTTTCTAAAGGTAAAGAGTGAAGAACATCGATGTTAAACCCCAAGAAGCCGTTGGAAGCATTTGTCTTTCAGGTACATTCATCAAAGCTTTGATGTTCTTAACTTTTGAACCGTCAGTGTCATAATCAAGACCGGTCGGCAGATGCGAACTTCGCAACTGCCGACCGGTCTTGATTATGACACTGACGGTTCAAAAGTTCAGAACATCAAGGCTTTGAATGTACCTAAAAGAGAATCGTCTTCATTATTTACCGAAGGTAGGTCAACTGACTTGAACTTCATTTTTTATCGACTTCAGAGAGAGGGAGAGGGGATTATCTAGGTATGATTAATCGATTATTATCGATTATTTGCTACGATTAATCGATTCCTAAATTAAAAAATCGTGACAACCCTACTTTTTATAGCTCATCAGATTGTGGGGTTTTTAGGTTTTTGTCGGCTGTCGCAAATGTCCTGGAGTTCGGATAGTAGTTGGCTGTCGGCGAGCCGGTCGCGATTTTTCGCGGCTAGGGAGGCGAGGCGGTCCTTAATGGTTGGAATTTCGGCTCTGCCGTGGAGTATTTTGATGGGTGTATCTCAGGAAGCACGGCGGGCGACCCTGAGCGCGTGGTATGGGGCCTTTTGGAGTTACCCCATATTTGTTTGATTTAAGTCGGTTAGGATTAGTGCCCCGTACTCGAGTACAGGCCGCACGAAAGCTTTGTATAGTTTAAGTAGAATTGTCTGATTTGCTCCCCAGGATGTGTCTCGTAGCATTCTCAGCAAGTTAATACGTCTTGTCGCTTTGCTGGTAATATCGGTGGTGTGTTTGTTGAAGGATAGGTTTTGGTCATTGGTTACGCCAAGGAATTTCGCCTCTGTTCATTCAGGGAGGACTTTGTCCAGTAGTTTTAGGTCAAAGTCCCGATTGTTTTTCTTACGGATGAACGTGATTCTTTGGGTTTTGTTAGCGTTCAGCTTGATTCTCCATTTTGCACACCATTGCTCAAGGTCATAGAGAGCAGAGGTTTTTGAACTAGGTTGGCGGTGTTATTAGAGTCCCAGGGGCCATTATCGTCCGCAAATTGTGAGATTTGAACGCGATTATCGGAGATTTTGAGATCATTATATAGGAGGGGGCTGGGAATGGATCCGTGGGGGTGCTTGCCTCGCGGGACACTATCAGACATTTCGTTGTTGACTCTGATTTTTATTTCGCGATCGTTAAGGAAGGGGGAGAGTATTCTAAGAAATTTCATGGGGAGATTCATTCTTGATAATTTTAGGCGCATTTCGTTGTGCCAAACGGAATCGGACGCTTTTTCTACGGTCTAGTAAGATTGCCGCGCCTATTTGCTGGTTATTGATCGCGGTTTTCATTTGTTCAACGAGGTGGTAGACATGCTTAATACCTTTTTTACGATTCCTGTAGGCTCTTAGTCATTTATTGAAAAAGTCGGTTTCTTCAAGGTGCCCCTCAGTCGATTGGTAAGGATTCTTTCGATACCTTACCAGTGCAACTAAGAAGACTGATTGGGTGGTAGTTGGCCGGATTGGAGAGGTCTTTGTCTGGTTTGGGTATCCTGACCCCAATGATTGATCTCCAACACGTTGAAAAGTAGCCGTGGGTGAGACATGCATTGAATAGGCTACTGAGTCTATTAATGAGGGAATTTGGGCCTTGTTTCAGAATTTTGTAGCTAACTTCATCCTCCCCGGGCGAGGAAGAGTTTTTGCACTTTTTATGATGTTGACGATTTCTTCATTAGTGATGAGAATGGCGTCCCCTACTTCTGGGTCGGTGTCAAAGTTAGGGTCACGGTAGATGTCTGGGTGTTCATTGATGAAGTCGTCAATCGCGTTTATGATGACGTCATCCTTTTCGGGGCCTTGGTTTGAGTTTTTCTGAGGAGGTTGACGAAAGTGTCGGCCTTGTCTTTGTCGGTCCGCGCGAAGGAGCCATCTTCCTTTTTAAGAGGTTTGGTTGCTGCTTTATTGCCTGGGTTTTTTACCAGTGAGGGTCAAATTTTTTTGGCTTCCCTGACCTCGTTTAGGTTGGCTGTGGCTTTTTCCCAGTTGGCTTGTTTTTCAGTTTGGAGGGTTTTCATAACCTCGCCATGAAGACGGTTATACGTTTTTTGAGGTCAGCTTTTTGAGGGGGTCATTTTCTGCTTTAAGAGCGCGAAGGGCTTTTCGTTTGGTTTTGATTAATGAAAGTGTGTCGCCCGAGATAGTGCTTCTGCAAGGGTGCACTTCTTCCTTTTAGGCATATTTCATTTAGGGTTGAATTGATGATTTTTTCTAAGCCCTCGCACTGGGCTTCGAGTTCAGTGGTGTTTGATGGAGAGTTGTCGGGAAGTTTGACTTTTCAAAGTAATGTGAAGTGACTTATATAAGAATCTACTTTCGTTGTTTTTTTTTTTTTTGGCAGTGATAAGCATTTATAAGCTTTATTTTAATATGCAAAAGGCTTGTTAGGGTTTGCCCCGACAATGGCATGCAGCTGATTTAAAAAGCTCTATTTCGGAACATTGTCTACACAACGTCTGTCTGACAGGGAGTTGAACAAACACAGCTTTCTAGGTTAGAACTCACAAATTAACTGATTATCGAGTATCTCAAGTAAATCGAATGAACCGCTATTATTAAAAAACTATTTTTTTACGTCATACCTAGCATTGTCATAGCACCCAGAACAGATTTTGGTTGTATTTAGCTTTACGTCGAGAATAATCATTGACAAAAATTGAGTGATGAACCTGAAAAGAGTATTGTCTGCCCCCTCTCGCCCCGTGGTCCGAAGGCAGGGAGGGCGTCCCTATAGATATGTGGAAGCATTGTGCTGCAAACTGGTCTGACAAAATTTGATTTTATCTTCCGCCACGTATAATACTACTGGGATGGGGATATAGCAATGGGTTCCACCCTTCTCCATTTCTTGTCATCGCATTTTAAAGAAAACCGTTCAAAATAGTATTTTTTCAAATTCACTATTTAAGGAATAGTGCATGGCTTGGAGTTGACTACGTCCATATAGTGCCCAGTGAGGTGGTGTAGTTCCCGCCGCGAAGCGGAGGGAACTACACCACCTCTCTGGGCACTATATGGGCGTAGTCAACGACAAGACATGCACTAATCCTTATATTATATCGAACACCCATCAAGAAAAACATCTGTCCAATTTGTTAATCTACTACCAAGGTAGCAGCCCTACCAACCAGTGTTATATAGAAAAAAATACCATTTAGTTTTCAAAAAACATTTTCTTCTTCCAAAACATGGCTTGTTGATGTGAGCAGAAGACAAATTTTGAATCGTTCGGCAAGGGTAAACAAAACATTTCCCCCCGACGGAACTGTGTATTCTAGAATCGCGCAACTCGCGAATGAAAGCTATAATTTTCGAAATTTCACAACGTAGTTTGATAATTTCCACACATTTGTCACACATATACATTACCGAATGGGTCAGTACGGGATACAAACCTGCGAAGATTCGAATGAATTCCATTATTTATTCGTTTACTGCCCAAAACATATAATTAAATAGCGAAATAGGCCTAATATTAGCAGCGAAACAAACGATTTTTCAAATCCGGACGCGTTCTCATGAATGATGTACTCAGGTATGGATCAGTCTCTTCGAAACGAGACATGGATCATCTTCTCAAGGAATAAAATGAACGCCTCGGAAAATGTGACTTCAACAACGGAAAAGCGTTACATTTTCCCACAATGATTTCTTTCCAGGTCGTTTTGTGGATGTTGTGCCTCTGTGAATCGATATTTAAATTTAGCGTGATTAGTTTTATTCGCCCAGTATGAAAAGAAAACTGATATAGTAGTGTGCTAAAAATAGAAAACGTGTAGTGCCTGGGTATAGTGCCTGGTCAGTTCTGTGGATGCAAACTACACGAAATAGGAGTGCAGCATTCGTCCAATCGGGAGCCTAGAAGGTCACGTGAGATATAATATAGGCCTATAGCTTTGGAATGGCAATGTCATGAATGGGATTAAACCAGTTGTATCCAATTATTTCTTCAACCAAGAGTTATTGCACTCATTGGACCATCAAAAACATAGCTCATGATCCCTCATTTGAAGGAACTCAACGAGCTCATTCCAATGTGGGGTCATAAGCCAAATTTTTGAGACAAGAATGAAAAAATAATGAAAATTGAAGGGTGATTTTTGTAAACAGCGCTGGCCGTATTTGACCGTCACGTTGGGTAAAGAGTTAAATCGTTTGGAACAATTACTAAATTGTTTGAAGGCTTCACTAAATCGTTTGAATGAATATAATTTGTTCAAATCCGTCGGTATATCGTTCAAACAATTAAAAAAAACTTCTCTTGCATTATAAGTTACAAGGCGTTTAGTTGTTTTAGCCGAGCCAAATATTGTTCTCAATGAGCCACATGCCACGCCGCATCCGCCAACTAAACGTCTCGTAATGTATTTATTATGCCAGCTAACGAAATTTCATCATTAGTTGTGTTTGCAAACCGTTTCATGTTTTCGTTAAATTTGTCTATCGGCATTCGTTTGTTTACAAAACCAGACGAGTAGTAATGCAATCCAAGGAATACAATTCAACATCTTATTTACCGCCAAAAACATTATTGATGTATTACCCCCGACAGGTTTTCGTGCATTCATAATACGGGTGTAACCACGCTGGGCGAGATCAAGACCAACCCAGGGTACGGTTTTAGTAATCTTCTAAATGAGTTATCATGGCGGGTAGAACCACACTGGATGAGATCCAGACCAACCCTGAATACGATTTTAGTAATCTTATAAATGAGTTATCATGGCGGGAAGAACCACGCTGGGCGAGATCCAGACTAACCCTGAATACGATTTTAGTAATCTTATAAATGAGTTATCATGGCGGGTAGAACCACGCTGGGCGAGATCCAGACTAACCCTGAATACGATTTTAGTAATCTTATAAATGTGTTATCATGGCGGGTAGAACCACGCTGGACGAGAACCAGACTAACCCGGATGACAAAAGGACCTTTAATCTTAGCCAACAATAAGAATAAATTCTTCAACAAAAAGCTAAGATCCCCAACAGAAGTCAATGTTAGGATTTACAAAAATTACTGCCGACTATTTAATAGAATTAAAAAAAAGAGCCAAGCTATGTAGTATGAAGACATCCTCACAGAAAACAAGAATGACATACGGAAAACATGGCAAGTACTAAATGACGCGCAAAAAAGGAATAAAAGTTAGAGTACTATACCCCAGTTCTTCAATCTTGGTGACAAAAAGATACATGCGCTTAATGACATTGAGAAAGACTTCAGTAACTTCTTTGGAAACATATGCTAGCGGAAAAAAGAAACGCAAGTTTTTTTTCTGTGATAAATATATCAAATGTGTTACGAATGATTATTTCATTGTTTGAATTTTGATATTATTTCTTCATTACTGATTAAATTTTGACGAATTTTATTGTCTTAACACAGACGGTGTTTGCATGGTACCCTGCGCCATTTCCCGATCAAAATCAATAGCGGGTGTACCCACCCCGGCTTCAGTCGCTGCTCTAACACGCCTTGCCAGTGACCACATCAAGTTGTTTATGGTCCTTTGTGGGGTGTTATTCCACTCCCGAAGAAGGGCCTGCGTGAGCTGAGCGACATTGCTTGGGACGTTAACGAGCTTCCTGACCCCCCTGTTCAGCTCGACCGGGGACAAATCTGGACT
Organism: Pictodentalium vernedei; assembly: GCA_031216915.1. Taxonomy (NCBI): domain Eukaryota; kingdom Metazoa; phylum Mollusca; class Scaphopoda; order Dentaliida; family Dentaliidae; genus Pictodentalium; species Pictodentalium vernedei. The sequence goes on along the minus strand of CM062296.1, from coordinate 731,364,971 downwards.
GTAGGGTGGCCAATTAACAACTGGTTTTGGTTGAGGAAGTCACGACAAACCCTGGCAACATGCGGCCTCACATTATCCTGCTGCAATGTAAGGTTACGCGCATGGATAAGTGGAAGGACGTGAGGCATGAAGACCTGATCCCGATATCTTACGGCTGTAAGATTGCTCTGGATGACTACAAGAGGTGTTTTCACGCCACGAGAACAAACCCCCCACCCCACCACCACCACCACCACCCAACCCCCCCCCCCCAAAAAAAACAAAACAAACCCCATAACATACCCTCCCCCTAATCTGTCGTTTTCCTTAATGCATGCGTCAGAATATCGCTCACCTCGACGTCGATAGCAACGTTGTTGTCCATCTGACCTGTAAAGCGTGAAACGAGACTCGTCAGTGAATAACACACGCGTCTCCAGTGGGCCAGGTAAAACCGATTTAGTGCATGTATCCGCAGCCATTGCAGTCGACATTGACGTCGCCTGGGTGTAATTTGCGGACCAACGTTGAGACGTCGTGGCCTTAAATTGTACTCCCGCAACCGATTCCTAACTGTTCTTAGACACATTCGTGCCTACAGTCTGACTCGGCGTCTCCGTCGCCGCTTGAAATCGGTTACGGAGGTGTGGGAGACGTATGCCTCAATCTTGACGTGGCGACGTAACGCGCTGACGTCCGCGCCTGTGATGTCAGCTAATCTTCCTGTGGCTCTGAGACGCCCAACTAAATGAGCCATCGTTGACTTGTGGCCTCCAAATTGCTGGGCAACGATACATTACGATTGGTCCTGCATGAATAGAGCAATAGCCCAACCCCTATCAACTTCGGGCATTCGTTGCATTTTGCTTTTCAATCGACTTGAAAAAAAATGCTGTGCAATCGATGTGTACTGTTCAAAACTTCGATTTGGTATGGTTTTCAAGCCCATAGCACGTGGGAGTGCTCCGGATATACGCTTTGTCGAAAAATCTGTTGAAAGCATGCAGTGTCGCACGTGGTCATGGTTGTCCGAATTTTAACCAAATACTCTTTAGACAGAACTCTGAGGTAACTATGTGTCAAATTTTACTACATTTGGTCTACGGATAAAACAATTACTATAGGTAATCAAACATTAAATCTTCTACCCAGACCTCAGAAATCCTTTGACGAGTTCCTGAATGCAAGATTACAGGAAAACTTGTTCATCACACCTGCGTTCCCATTTGAAATAACAGATTTTTAAGTTCAATGAAATCCAAATTAAGCCAAGACTGTGAAAACGTTTTTCATCTAACATCCTTAAGCATTCGATAAATTTAATTGCAACCCCTCTCGCACATATTATGAATAGCTCGTTGTTGTAATTTGGTGGTTAATGCCTGGTGGAATTCTCTAATAAACTGTAACAAAACAGGCCCATATAAAACAATTTTATGTGAAGATGTTAATGTTGCATGTGTGCAGCTGTCGTGCTTCAATAAAACAATTCTGTGTGAAGAGTTTATGTTAATGTTGCAATTTGTTTTGTTGCAATTTAGTGAAGAGTGTCTGGTGGCACTCACTACTGCATTGCAGTCAAACAATTATAAAAAAAGAAAAGAAAGAAGACTTTGTTTGTTTTGTTGTTTTTTTTGCAATTTCAGGGAGAGTGTCTGGTGGCACTCTCCATTTCATTGCAACCAAACAATCATTGTTGCCATGTCGTAACTACTGTTAGTATAAATGTCTTGTTTTGTAATTGAAAAAGCTAGGGAACAATGACCTTTGTATTGCAATAAAACGGAATGATTAAATCCACTTTCTGTGCAGTATGTTTATTTACTCCTCTCACTACCCTATTTTTGATCACATCAAACAAATCGTCCCCCGAGTTCCAATGTGTTCGATGTGCCTACTGGCACATAGAACACATTGGAACTCAGGGGACGAAATGCAATGAGAAAGAAAAAAAAAATGGAAGGCTTTTCGACGCCATGACAGTCAACGGTCGTGTTTGAAAATCGTCTTGCTATGTTTCCTTAAAATTCGCCTTTTATGTTGGGTTTGTATGGTGTAACGTGTCGATGGGAGAGATAAAGTACCAAACTACTACACACAGTTATGATTGTCGTGTTATAACAATCGTTAGCTCAGTCTAGATATATTTGCTTGTTTCCTTGTCACCTGAGTTCGAGTTGTTTATTGGCGTTGGCAACGGATCATTATGAGTAGGAGTGTGTCAGGAGCCACGGGTGGTAAAACAAGTGATGACGGGGTAGCACTCAAAGACATTAAAAACATGATAATGGATCTCGATAAGAAGTTTTCCATTAATTTCGATAGTTTTAGAAAAGAGATATTGGATATGAAAGGGCAGATTACCGAAATTGACCAAAAAATCGTAAAAATGAAAACTGAGCAGGTTGACCTCGTAAGAGATGTGGATTACAATGCCCAGAGAGTGGAAGAAATAGAGAATGTGAAAATCCCAGATATGGGCTTAGCATTTAATTCAAAAATTCGAGAGATAGAAGAAAAACTTCTGATCTCGGAAATTCATGATAGAAAAAACAATTTGCTTCTATATGGTCTGCCAGATATGAGTGATGAAAATTGCTATGAAACTGTTAAATTGTTCCTGGAGAAGGATCTTCAGATCCAAGAGTGTAGCATCAGGCATTATTGAACGAACTGTTAATGTTCACAGGATTCCCTCCTACAGTCAAAACAATACAGTGCCTCGACCTCCAAAAACTATGATTGTGCGGCTAGGCAATGACAGGGACAAACAAACAATTTTGAACAATGCACATAAACTTGCGAAAACCAAGAAAAGTGTACAAACAGATTTGCCACCTGTTTTGAAGAGAGATAGGGGTAAACTTGCTTCATTAGCCTATAAACTGAGAACTGAAAGGAACTACAGAACAAGAATACGAGTTGTAGGGGTTAGAGTTATTCTTGAGGTGAAAGTTTCTGTTAATGCTTCCTGGAAAGAATACATTGACACTCACCCTGTAGAACCTGTAGAACAAATGTCACACTAATATAGTTATCCAGTGAAAATGACCATCTGAATGCATGGTAAATGGCAATTGGCTTGGTAATGGTTTGGTGCTTGTAATTCACATTCAATCAACAAGTGGATCCTACTATAAAGTTTCTGTTTATATATAGGTCACAGTCCATCCCAATAACCAACCCCAGTGGCGAGGTGTATAATGTGTATGATGTACACATCTTTAGATGGTAAATCTTCCAATGGAAGTTCTCAATCATTTGTAACTTGGCATTTCCACATCGGGTCTTGAGGTCTCATGTCCGAGGTGGAAGGTGTCAATTAGTCAACGTTAAAATACTGTTGTTTACCCCCCATACCCAACTGTAGTAGAACACACGTCACACTAATATAGATAGTCTGTGAAAATCACCATTTGAAAGTATGGTAAATGGTTTGGTGTTTGCTGTTTGCTGTTTATATTCAACTACCAGGTATATTTAATGGGGACATTTAATTTGAAGCTGTCCAGTTAGGTGGGTCTTATCATAAAGCTCCAGTTTATAGTTTATAGTTTATCCCTTTACCCAACCCCAGTTGTGAAATGTACAGTGTGTATAGTATGCATAGTGTACATGTCTCCAAATAGGAAATATTCCAATGGAAGTTCTCAACTATTTGTAACTTGGCATCTTCCAAGGTATCTTGAAAGTGTCAATTAGTCAACATTGTAATACTTTTGTTTATTCCCATACCCAACTCCAGTAGAACCTATGTCATACTAACCTATATACCCAGTGAAAATCACTTTTTAAAAATATGGTAAATGGTTTGGTTGTTGCTATTGTACTCACTTATCAGGAATATCTAATTGGAAGCTGTACAGTTAAGCAGTTAAGTGGGTCTTACCTTTAGGCTTCAGTTTATAGTTTTTAGTTTATAGTTTATCCCTATACCTAACCCCAGTGGTGAAATGTACAGCATGCATAGTGTGCATATCTTCAAATAGAAAATCTTCCAATGGAAGTTTTTAACTATTTGTAACTTGGCATTTTCCACATGGGATACCCAACCCCAGTCATAACATGTATAGTAGTGACCCCAGTGATCTTAGTATAATAGTGTGCATATCTTCAAATAGAAAATCCTCCAATGGAAGTTTTCAACTATTTGTAACTGGGCATTTTCCACATGGTATCTTGGGGCCCCAGGTGGGGGGTGTCAATTAATTAACTTGGCAATACTCTTACTTTTAGGCTTCAGTTTATAGTTATTAGTTTATAAGTTATCCCTATACCCAACCCCAGTGGTGAAATGTACAGTATGCATAGTATGCACATCTTCAAATGGAAAATCTCCCAGTGGAAGTTCTCAACTATTTGTAACTTGGCATTTTCCACATGGGATCTTGTGGCCCCAGGTGGAAGGTGTCAGTTAATTAATTTGGCAATACTCCTACTTTTAGGCTTCAGTTTATAGTTATTAGTTTATAAGTTATCCCTATACCCAACCCCAGTGGTGAATTGTACAGTATGCACATCTTCAAATGGAAAATCTTCCAGTGGAAGTTCTCAACTATTTGTAACCTGGCATTTTCCACATGGGATCTTGGGACCCCAGGTGGAAGGTGTCAGTTAATTAACTTGGCAATACTCTTACTTTTAGGCTTCAGTTTATAGTTGTTAGTTTATAAGTTATCCCTATACCCAGCCCCAGTGGTGAAATGTACAGTGTGCTTAGTATGCACATCTTCAAATGGAAAATCATCCAGTGGAAGTTCTCAACTATTTGTAACTTGGCATTTTCCACATGGGATCTTGGGGCCCCAGGTGGAAGGTGTCAGTTAATTAATTTGGCAATACTCCTACTTTTAGGCTTCAGTTTATAGTTATTAGTTTATAAGTTATCCCTATACCCAACCCCAGGGGTGAATTGTACAGTATGCACATCTTCAAATGGAAAATCTTCCAGTGGAAGTTCTCAACTATTTGTAACCTGGCATTTTCCACATGGGATCTTGGGGTCCCAGGTGGAAGGTGTCAGTTAATTAACTTGGCAATACTCCTACTTTTAGGCTTCAGTTTATAGTTATTAGTTTATAAGTTATCCCTATACCCAACCCCAGTGGTTAAATGTATAGTGTGGATAGTGTGCGTATCTTTAAATGGAAAATCTTCCAGTGGAAGTTCTCAACTATTTGTAACCTGGCATTTTCCACATGGGATCTTGGGGCCCCTGGTGGAGGGTGTCAGTTAATTAACTTGGCAATACTCTTACTTTTAGGTTTCAGTTTATAGTTATTAGTTTATAAGTTATCCCTATACCCAACCCCAGTGGTGAAATGTACAGTATGCATAGTATGCACATCTTCAAATGGAAGATCTTCCAGTGGAAGTTCTCAACTATTTGTAACCTGGCATTTTCCACATGGGATCTTGGGGTCCCAGGTGGAAGGTGTCAGTTAATTAACTTGGCAATACTCCTACTTTTAGGCTTCAGTTTATAGTTATTAGTTTATAAGTTATCCCTATACCCAACCTCAGTGGTGAAATGTACAGTATGCATAGTATGCACATCTTCAAATGGAAAATCTTCCAGTGGACGTTCTCAACTATTTGTAACCTGGCATTTTCCACATGGGATCTTGGGACCCCAGGTGGAAGGTGTCAGTTAATTAATTTGGCAATACTCCTACTTTCAGGCTTCAGTTTATAGTTATTAGTTTACAGGTTATCCCTATACCCAACCCCAGTGGTGAATTGTACAGTATGCACATCTTCACATGGTAAATCTTCCTGTGGAAGTTCTCAACTATTTGTAACTTGGCATTTTCCACATGGGATCTTCGGGCTCCAGGTGGAAAGTGTCAATTAATTAACTTGGCAATACCCTTGCTTATACCCATATCCAATTCCAGTGCTGAAATGTGTTTGCATGCACAATATGCATATAAACATACCTTCAAATAGAATGTTTACCTTATTTATTTTTTTCAGAGCAATCTTCAACTATCAGTAATTCTTTGTAAGATTACAACCTCTTTAGGAATTAACAGAAGTTTGGCATTTATCATCAGAGTAAATCTTGGTTATCAAAGTAATTCTTTGACAGATTGCAAGATTATTATTCAATTAATAAGAATGTACCCTAAAATTTGCATGCAATCAACTAGTCAAACCCACACTGAATGTATGGTAAATGGTTTTGTGCTTGGAATAAATAATTAATCAGCAGTGATAGTCATTGCAACTCTTCTATACCCAATATGCAAGTAGAAGGTCTAACCTGCACTTAAGTTATGCTAAATGGTTTGGTGTTCGAAATTTACTTTCAATCAGCAGGGATATTTAATCTCAAGATATCCAGTTTGAAATTTATATCCAATTGACAGGGATATTTAAATACAAGATGTCCATTTCCAACGGGAGGTCTTGAGGCCACAGGTGGGGGGTGCCAATCAACTAACTTTATTATCCCCATACTCAACTCTAGTAGAACCCATGTCACACTAATATAGTTATGATGTGAAAATCACCATTTGAAAGTATGGTAAATGGTTTGGTGTTTGCCACTTATATTCAATCAGCAAGGATTTGAAAGTATGGTAAATGGTATGATAAATTGTTTGGTGTTTGCTATTTATACTCAATCAGCAGGAATGTTTATTGGAAGCTGCCCAGTTAAGTGGGGCTCATCATAAAGCTCCAGTTTATATTTTATAGTTTATCCCTATACCCAACCCCAGTGGTGAAATGTGCTGTATGAACAGTGTACATATCTCTAAGTGTACATATATCCAAAGAGAAAATATTCCAATGGAAGTTCTTAAGTATTTGTAACTTGGCATTTTCCACAAGGGGTATTGAGGCCACAGGTGGAATGTGTCTAGTAATCAACATTGTAATACTCTTGCTTATCCCCATACCCAACTCTAGTAGTACCCATGTCACACTAATATATGTATTCTGTGAAAATCACCTTTAGAAGGTATGGTAAATGGTTTGGTTGTTGCTATTAACATTCACTCATCAGGGATATTTAATTGGAAGCTGTACAGTTAAGTGGGTCTTACTTTTAAGCTTCAGTTAACAGTTTCTAGTTTATATTTTATCCCTACACCCAACCCCAGTGGTGAAATGTACAGAATGCATAGTGAACACATCTTCAAATAGAAAATAGGTCTAACCTACACTTAAGGTATGGTAAATGGTTTAGTGTTTGAAATTTATTTTTAATCAGCAGGTGTCCAGTTTGAAATTTATATCTAATGAGCAGGGATATTTAAGTACAAGATGTCCAGATAAGTGGGCCATACTATTAAGCCTCAGTTTATAGTCTTATCACTATATACCCAGCCTTAGCTGTGAAAAGTACAATATGCATAGTGTATATATCTCCAAATGGCATATCTTCCAATGGAAGTTCTCAGTTACTTGTAACTTGATATTCTCCACATGAGACCCCAGGTGGAAAGTGTCAATTAATGAACTTTGTAATATTTTTGCTTATTCCCACACCCAATTCTAATGCGAGATGTCCAGTTAAGTGGGACTCATTGAAAATCTTCTATAACCTACATACAAGCGACAGGTCAAACCTACATAGAAGGTAGGGTAAATGGTTTGGTGTTTCAAATTAATATCCAACTAGGAGGGATGTTTAATTACAAGATATCCAGATAGGGTAGGGAGATAGACTTTGGGCTCCAGCCCAAGGTTTGTCCCTCTATCCAACACCAGCTGCGAAATTTCAACATGCATAATGCACATACCTTCGAAAGGTATACCTTCCAATGTAAGTTCTCTATTACCTGTAACTTGCCATTTTCCACTTGAGGTTTTTTGGGCCTCGGGTGGGGAATGTCAATTAATCAACTTTGCAATATTTTTATTTATTCATATACCAAACTCCAGTGCAGAAATGTATTTGAGTGCGCAATATGCATATAAGCACATCTTCCAATGGAATGTTTTTATTACTTTTCATCCCAGCAATCCTCCGTCAACTTACAATGAAGGTAAGGTAAATGGTTTGGTGTTTGAAATTTATATTATATTAACAGAGGCACCCAAATAATGGATCCTGTTAGACAAGCCCTACTGTAAAACTTATGTTGATTCATGCATCCAACCTGACATGTGAACTGTATAAGCACATGTATATATATAGATATTAGTAATTTGGCATTTCCCACGTGGGTGTCTTGGGACAGCAGGTGGAAAATGTCAAATAATGAATAATCAACTTGTTCACCTTCACTGGGTCCTGTCAGATCAGATATAATGAACTAACAACTAATGTTTGGTCTCAGCAATAATGGGTATATAACTTATATACCTTATAAAATTTCCCTTTATCCATATAACTATCCCCATTTGTCACAAGAACAAAGCTAGCAAGTAAGAAACCACACATATGTCAGCACAATGAAACTTTACATACTAGATTCGAAGTGAATGTGCACTCGATCTTTTTTCCATCTAAGGCCTTAAGTCTTCAAATGGAAAATATTTCCGTCAACCGTTTATTTTCACCCGAAATATAGATAAGTTATCATATAATACTTCTTGTATCCCGTGCACTCAATTCTTAGTTAGTGGTGATAATTGCACTATTGGTCCATAGACAAACAAGCCAGTTTACAACTGCCATGGTATGCGATTATTACTGAACTACATCACGACAGGTGTGTGGTTATTTGTGTATAGGTGTATAGACAAACAAACCAATTTATATCTTAACGGTAAACGGTATTGATTATCTTTGAATTGAATTCTTTATCCGCAGTTGATCGGAGTTGAGAAAAGCATGTAAAATGCAATCTCGTAGATCTGATCTAGCCCATTCATTAAATTATGGCATGGCAATCAAAGCGACTGGGGTGTAATCTCTCAGTAAGTGGACAACATAAGTAACATATATTTGTTATAAGAGTATCATATACGTCCCGAATTTGCTTAGCTTTTGCTGAATGTAGAGAATTAAGTTTACAACATTCTAACAATAAGTGACTCCGCATAGGCGATGGTAGGTAAGACCCTCATGTGGACAGACCTCAGTGAATATGGCTGTTCAATCTAGTTTACCAAACCCCCTCTACCACCCCACCCCTCACCCCCGTCGTCTCTACCTAATCTTATAAGACATATAGTCTGCAGTGCATGGCGGGACTAGACATCCAAATTGTCAACCAACCTTTCTGTTCGCAACAGATGGGGGAACACTGAGCTGTGTTTAGCTTCTGGTGTGGGACCAGTGGTTGAACATGGCTCGGGATTCGCATATCCATATGTGCGTTCTTCCGTGGTTACAGCATACATCCCAATCATTTCATTGGTCCTGAAGTTATTGCCTAAGGAAACTTCCAAGATAGTACTTGTACATGGTTTGTAAATACCTACTTTTGTATATTAACTCAGAATGTAACTTGTTTTGCAACATGAATAACCAAGACGGCAGTCAATTATCCTTTAAATTCATTTTACCAAAAAGTATGTCAACAGCCCAAATTCCCGTTTTTGAACCAGTAGTATGCTCTATAGCAACCGTATTGGACCATGGCTAATACAATTACACTTGATGAGATACAGAATGACAACATCTATGACTTTGCAGAAAATTTTAATGGGACAATAACTAGTGATGATGGAGATGACACAAACTCCGCCATGACCACTGACATCAACAGCTCTCAATATTATACCCCAGAACAATTCAGACACCAACTATCTAATTGTGATAAGAAACTGTCGTTATTTAATATTAACTGTCGTAGCCTGAACGCCAATTGGGAGAATTTCCACAACTTGTTATGTGATCTACAGCCCAACCACAACTTTTTTGATGTAATTGGAATGACCGAAATCTTCACCATTAAACAGCCCATTACATATTCAATTGAAGGATATCACTCACTTATCACCCGTGTACGCCTCGACAGTGATGATGGTAGAGGGGGAGTTGGTATGTTCATCAATAAAAACATACCTTTTAAAATTCGGACGATTTGTCTATCTTTATTCCACACGTTTTGAATCACTATTTGTTGAATTGAATGGAAAAAATAAGAGTATTGTTGGTATTATCTACAGACCCAACACCCCTCCTAAAGCTGACCTTGATCTTTTCTTATCAACTATCTCCAGATTGCTCGAAACTATAAACAGTGGGAATGCAAACGTATACCTAATGGGGGACTTTAATATAGATTTGCTTCGCTACACAACTCACCAAAAAACAGCGCAGTTTGTTGATTCCATGTTCAGCACAGGATTTATGCCCGTAATTACGAAACCTACCATAGTAACGCAGTATACAGCAACATTAATCGATCATATCTTCAGCAATACCATTGATAAATTTTCATCCGGAATCATTATTACCGACGTTAGTGATCATTTCGCTACTTTTTATGTTGACACTTCCTATACATGCAAAACTCGCGAGACCTCAGAAAAAATGCCCAAACGATCTTTCAGCGCAAACAATGTAAACTACTTCAAAAGACTGTTATCCGAGTGTGACTTCTCAGACGTAAACGATAGCCTTTGTCCAAACGATGCCTATCACAATTTTCTTGAGCACATTCATATGGCATTTAACATTGCTTTTCCCATTATAACTGCTTTGGTTCCCCCAAAATACATCAAACGTCAACCTTGGATTACGACAGGTCTCCTTCAGGCTTCAATCACAAAAAACAAACTTTACATTAAGAAACTAAAATCGCCTTCAGATCAAAATTTTGAACGATACAAAAACCACTGCACGATTTTTAATCACCTAAAACGGAAATGTAAAGCAGATTATTACAAAAATATCTTGCAGGAATATAAATACAATAGCAAAAAATCATGGGACATTTTGCGTACAGCGATCAACAAAGACGATCGCAGGTCACCTTTACCTTCCTCCTTCGTTTACGATAATCAGGAACTGACCGACCCAAAAATGATAGCCGACAAATTCAATAATTTTTTTATCAATATTGGGACAAATGTTAGAGATCAGGTTCCTGATACCACAAGGCATTTTTCGGAGTTCCTTGACGATAATAGCGCTAATTCTTTTTTCGTTTCTCCCACCAATGTGCAGGAAGTAATCTTATGTATTAATAGTTTATCAGCGAAATCAAGTCAGGATTATGATAACATATCAACAAAATTACTAAAGGAAATCAAATTCGAAATAGCACACCCCCTAACACATATAATCAATCTTTCATTTTCCAATGGTATTGTCCCCAATAAAATGAAAATAGCCAAAATTATTCCCGTTTTTAAGGCAGGAGATAAGCAACTTTTTAATAATTACAGGCCAATCAGTATACTACCTTCATTTTCAAAAGTTCTTGAAAAATTAATGCATATCAGGCTGAGTCACTTTCTAGACGATCATGATTTTATCTACAAGTACCAATTCGGCTTTAGGAAGAGACATTCCACTATACATCCAGTATTACACCTGGTTAACAGTGTGGCAGAAGAAAATGACAGGTCGACCAAAGATTGCACTCTTGCAATCTTTCTAGATTTTTCAAAAGCCTTTGATACTGTAGATCATCAGATTTTGGTAAAAAAAAACTTGAGTCCTATGGTATTAGAGGATTAGCAAATTCTTGGTTTAAAGACTACCTAACTGGAAGAACACAATTTGTCCCATTTCAGAACACGTCGTCGGACATGGAGAATATATCTGCAGGTGTTCCTCAAGGTTCTATTCTTGGTCCTATATTATTTTTACTGTATATCAACGACATAAGTAAGTCAACCCTGCTGAAAATCCTGTCATTTGCCGACGACACTACAGCATATGCCTCAGGTAGTAATCTGGAAATGTTATTTGCCGACGCAAATAGTCAACTCTCCAACATCCACGAATGGTGTGCCGCCAACAAGTTATCACTCAATGCCAATAAAACTAAATTCATTATATTTCAACCCAATAAAAACCTACATAAAACTGATGAACATTTTTTAAGTTTGAACGGCGCTAATTTATCCAAGGTCGGCAGCAATCAGGTTGAAAAAACGTTTAAGTTTTTAGGGATCCACATGGATGAATCGTTAAAATTCAAACAGCACATCTCGGTAATCTGCGCGAAAATAGCTAGAGCAACTTATGCTATTAATCGTGTGAAGAAATTCCTTCCCCGTGAAGCGCTAAAAACTCTATACTTTTCGCTAGTTCACAGTCATTTACTGTACGGTATACATGTGTGGGGGCACTCAGAATGCAAGGCTAGACTCTTCTATCTACAGAAAAGGACCATTCGAATTGTAGCCAATAAAAAGTATAATGCTCATACAGATCCTCTATTTAAGAGTTTGGGGATCTTAAAGCTTGATGATCTGTATGAACTTCAGGTTCTTTTATTCATGCATGACTGGCGTAATGGGATCTTACCTAGGAGTTTCATTGATCAATTTGATATTTACGTTAACCCATCAGGCATCGATACAAGACAGTCTGGAAAACTGCGAACACACAAACCTCGAACCCAATTTTCTGCCAAACTCCCTTAGTCTGGAACTATATCGACCCGCCAGTTCAAAATCTATCTAGACCCCTGTTCGAAAAATACCTAACTGACAAGTATCTCAATTCATACTTGGCTGTAATCAATTGCAATAATCCAGTATGCCCGGACTGCTCGTCGTAGATACTCTGGCATCTCATCTATCTAATATGATTAGCTATGTATTCTTTCTATGACTGGTTCAAAATCCCCTCAAAATATCAACGAATAAGAACATACCGCAATAATCGTGAGCCTCAAACCATTTCAATCACTCATTACATATGCGTCAAACCCCGAGATTCGGCATGGCAGTCCGCGGTGTCGCAGTAGGAGCCGTGCTATAGGATACCTCGGCTCTTGTGTGGCATTGCCAATTGCCGTGGCGAATGTCGAGGACTGATAAAATTGGCACCCAACAAGGCAGATTGTAACTTGTAAATTAGGCAACCAATGTAACCCGTAGTGACCTGCGAATATCTGAGATTCGATTCGGTGTCAAAACCGCCTGCTGATTCGGCTTTTCACGAATCGACGGTACACTAGTTCAACTGTCAGTGGGCAGCCGCCGCGACCAGATAGCCGAGCTAAAGATATGTATGCCTTTAGTCAGACAGTTATGCATACCATTAAATGTGCGGGAAACATTGCCGTCCGATATGAGACGGGGACTTTGTTGTTTTGTGCGGTTCTGTAAAAGCATCATAATTCTTACTTTCAGTTTTGGATTCCACTGTGTCCCTTGGACATTCCCCCTTTTCCGAGATTCGATTCGAGCATAAACTCCCGATTCGCAGGTCACTATTTATTTATTTATCTATTTATTTAATTATTTATTTATTTATTTGCTCGTTATTAACCAATTAAGAGTTTATGTACAGTTTGAAATTGTCTGATCTTTGGCTCGTACCTGAATCCCTTCGAGGTGAGCCAACTGTTGATAGGTTGTTTGCATGGGCAAAACTCATTATAGGTCCTTCACTTTTTTTTGTGAGCGAAATGATAAAAATATTTTGTCAAAAGTAATACTAATAAATACTCACTGCTGTCTTGGTTATATTTATTATTGCCTAGTTAAGGAATGGCAGGAAGACAGCCCTTTCGGCTATGCCATCTCCTTGCAGAATATTTCTTAAATATTTGCTATTTTGTACAATTGTTGTATTTGATTTATACTGCAAAATAAAAGATTTGATTTGATTTGATTTGAAAGATTATGTCCCTTTACATATTTCATATGATTCTGCTCCAACTTCTTTTTATTATTCTCTCCAGTCACAAAATCTGGTAATTTCTTTTCGGTCCAAGAAGATATTATTCCCCCTCACGTGTGTTCTTTGTTGTATGCCTGGTGGTCATTTCCTTAGAAATGGTGGGTTGTCTAACCTTAGACGAAGTCCAGACAAACACAGAATATGATTTCCGAAGTGTCCAAAAAGATGAAATGTCCCCATTTTAGAATAATTTTAAATCTCCTGTGCTACAAAGTGACTTTTCTCCAGTCATGGAAACCTCTTATACAAACGACGCATATAATCATTTTACATATGTTCATCTGAAAGCCTACGCATTTTCGTTACAGAAGCTGAAACCGGGCAAAACATTTATCAGACGACAACCCTGATTGTCAATGGGACTGCTCACTTCTTCCAATAATAAGCTAAAGTTATATCATTAAAAATTAAAAACTCCAACCGAACGTAACATACTAAACTATTTAATAAAGTTAAAAGAAAATGTAAAACATTTTACTATAATATTTTACTGGAAAATAAAAACGACATTCGCAGAACATGGCAAATCATAAATGAAGCTATCAACAAATCGCCACCGGACAAGAAATTTCCTGGGTTCTTCACTGAAATTAGTAAAAAAAATAAATTGACCAACCGAAATTGCTACGGAATTTAACAATTCTTTGCTAATATCGGAAACTTACTATGCAAAAACTTACATAAGACAGACAAATCCTATTCTGGTTTTATGAATACAAATTGTCCAGATAATGTTTTTGTTTCTTACACCCACCACCCCTTTCGAAGTAATTAAAACTGTTAATTTAATGCAAACTAAAATCAGTAAGGACTGTGATAACATTACATCAATCCTTCTTAAGCAAACCATCGGTATAGTAGCCTTGCCCTTAACGTTCATAATTAACAAGTCGTTTACCCAATGTGTTTACAGAATGAAGACGGCTAAAGTTGTTCCAATTTGTGACATAGTTATGACGTCACGCCTTTGTTAAAAGTGTGTGATATATTTCGAAGAGTTGGTTAGAGCATGTGTGATATTCAACATATATCGCCACACTTTTACCAATCAAGGAACAATAGACAGTGATTGTGTAACCTGTCAGTTCTAATACAAACACAGCCGAGAGGAAAGATTAAGGGCACCTGTGCTAAAATGTTTTGAACAGAGAAACGAGAATTTACCTGACTTTTGATTTTATTGAAAGAGTTAAAGAAAGAAATCCACACCCGGGTGTAAATGATAAATGGAACGTTTAATTTCTCGCTCAACCTTTTGAGCGCAATGACGAAACGGAAAAAATGAAGTAATATCACTTGCTTTCCATCAATCTTCATGTGTCTTGCAAGTTTGGCTTAAGAAATTAACAAATTAAACGGGAATGGACACGTGTCAGACAAGGGTTCAGTGGAGTGTTTGATTGTTTGTGTTTTGATTGTTTGTGCAAACATCAATGTGACAAGTCGCATGTACAACTATTTCTATCCCCCTAGTTGCGCATGCGTGAAAAACAGAGCTATCTTCATTGTCCAATTTACTATAGAGGTCAATGGGAGAAAGCAATAAAACTTCATTTTTCATCCACATTTGCTTTTCAATAAAATTCGCGTACATATGGTCAAATAGTTTAGGGCATCCTCTTTAAAGTGATGTTTAATACTTGTTGCTAGACAAAATTCTTCATGTTTCCATTTTTGTTTTAAATATCTTATTTTATCTGTGTGCATTTCCTTATGAATTTATGAAAAAAGGCTGAGTGCGGTAGCTTTAAAGTTAAGAATATATATTAGCCATCAATAGCATGCATTCCGCGTACATCATTCGGAATAAAGTAAACTTTAAATGATTTGATTCTATAAAAATATTTCAATTATGGTTTTGTTTTAATGTTTCCATTTCACTTTGAAAATAGTGATTTTTATATTTATGCGATTTCAACAGACGATTCTCCACGGCTAATATTGACTTCACTGACGTGAATGAAAGGACTTGAAAGCTCCATCATTTCTATTGACTCGTTAATATAAGTGTTTAATTTTGCATTGAACACAATGTATGTGATTTTAACAGTTTAGAATTAATAACGTTGCTGACGGTGTACAGGTTTAGAACAATTAGTTTAACTTGAAGTTGACAGCTAATTGGAAAAACTTTGATGTGGGTGTTGTTTTTTAACATTTACTCAATGTCAGGTTTCTAATTATTATAAAACCAGCACATCTTCATAGGTGATAGTTGAATGAATTCAGTTCTTTCATAACAACCACCCTCACCCCGTACACTCATACGACTCTTCCAATCCACTATATCCAGGTGGTTTTGCAAGAATCCACGCCAATTAACCGACTGTAAAATAGCATTTAGCGCTACTCCATTTTGGGGGAATATTCTCAACTCATGAATAAATAGTTTGTTTATTTTATTTTGGTCTTACATTTGCTACAGTTTCTACGAAGATTCCATTATGGCAAATATATGCCCCCCCCCCCCCGGCGTATTACTATATAATTCGATATAATGTGCAGCAATTCCCTAAAACGTTTTTGTGTTTTGTTTTATTGCTAGTAAAATTGCTATGTGTATGGCAGAAGGGGAGATGATATTTATTTATTTATTTATTTATTTATTTATTTATTTATTGGTGTTTAAGGTCACATTTATGTACACCGGCTAATCATGACCACAACATGGGGATAAAGTCAAGTTTTGTCAATCGTTTATACTCATGTTGCCCAATTGAGAGGGCTTTCATCCCAAGCATTGATGACTGGGTCCTATTTTACCAGTAAAGCAGAACTTTTCTAAATAATTATCTCCGGAATTTAGACATAAGAAGAAAAGGTTTATGCTATGAGATTTTGGGAGGTTTGGGGGCGTTTTTTACTCTCAACTTTCAATATCTAAGAAAGAGCATAAAGACCGGTTGCAAGCTTGCTATTAATGGCTCGCCGTGTTTACCCGGTGGTGCATTAACAAAAAAAACTTGCGAGCGGTTCTTATGCACTTTCTGAGATATTGAAAGTTGAGAGAAAAATCTACCTGTGGGTGTGCAGTTGTAGGTTTATTTTCCTGGATGGAAATTATAGTCTGTATAGGTCTTGTGGTAATCCTATTTCTCCCCACTGTAGGTTTCCATTCGACAGAGGTGTTAACTAATGATTATATGGCTCACAATAAAGATGAATTACTAGGACGGAATGGTTTCACGAGCCGAAGGCGCGCAGGGACGGTTTGGGGAACACAATGTAAAGCTCACAAAATAGTGCTGCACATGCTACAATGTTTTCGACCTTAGAGCACTGGATTTTGCAAAATGTTCTTGGGGAGGCCTTGTCATAACTAGGACCCTCGGGTCATTATACTGGCGTTTCACTTTCCGGGAGAAAACTCGAAAGATGGGTAACGACAAGAGGGAGTCCTAGTTAGGACTAGGGGAGGACAAACATCATTGTTTGCCGCCGCGCCCCCCCCCCCCCCCACCAACAAAAAATGATTTGGCTCCCAATTAAAGAATCCTGGCTACGCCACTGGTCTATTATGGGCCTCATAGGGTCTACCCTATTTCCCCAACCAACTCCCACATCAATTCAATATAGTCCAGTATTATCAGCTACAAACACTTGTCTGTGACTTTTTTGATTTCCGACCAAAAATATTAATAAGTCACGTCGTTGTAGCTAGTATTATTGGTCGATTGGCTCCCTAACATACATGTTACAAAAGTGCACCCTTGCTGCCGTAGTACATCCTTGTATGTTGCAGGCACCCTCAAACACCCCCGCCCCACCACCACACCGCGTACCACTCCATCAGTGTCCAAAAACGTGCTACAACAGTCTATTGTATGCTCTTTATAAAGATGAATACATAATTTTGTTGTTGATATTGTGCTAAGATATTTGTGCTTTAAATAGTGTGTGAAAAGAGAAAAAGTTGTTTATTTCCCATTTTACTACAACTTGTACGTTTTTTTTTTTCTAAATGATAAATTGATAAATTTCAGTGCAAGGTAACTATCGTTCTTATTGTTAATATATGAAGAGAATACGTAAAAAGGTTGCCGTTCTTACCTCGCATTTGCGGAGGAAATCATTCACTTTTGAGGCCAAATATATTTTTGAGCAAGTTCAGCATCCACACACACTCACATGATTCTAGGGAGCCAATTTTTAGGGCAGCCAAAGTTGTAAAGTTGCACTGTGAAAATCGATTTTTTCGGGCGATGTTCATATTTTTGGGGGCAACACAAACTTGCCCGAAACAAAATGAAACTGCCCTAAAAAATCCTTTTTTCGGACTATAAAATTGTTCTCAAATGCATTTTACTCTACTATTGCAAACCAAGAATTCAAAAATTAAAATATGAAGAACGCCACCCAACCCCTCCCACTCCCAGTCCTCACATCCCCTTATTTAAGATTTGCGTGTTTTTTGGAAGATAGTTATTTGTAAATATGTACTTATTTGTTGTGTTTAAGTTTTTGAATTTTAATAATAAAAACATTTCACATCAAATTTTAGTCTTTGCTTTTCATTTTGTACATTTACAGTTCTACAGATGACGCGACCGACAGCCAACTGTAACGTTGTGAATTGCATTCAATTCCAAACAAACAATTATACCGAGATGTGAATACGATGTGCAGGTTACGAATGGTCGCCGACTATTGGTAATCACATTTCGTTTTCATATTCTAATGTGCTTGTGCGTTCGAGACGACTGTAAATTAATTACTTCATCGATGGTACACAGCGAGGTGCGAAGCTTTTTAATTATTACCCGTGCAGTCAAGTGTGAAAATATAGGGGCGACAACTCGAAATTTAATGTCTGACTCAGGCAATAGAAATAGTTCAGTATGGTTACAGCACAAAAACTCGTGATATTGAACATACAATCGCTCGAGCTAGTTACTCGGACAAGTCCTCGTTAACTAACTCTCGCGATTGTATATTCAATATCACTCGTTTTCTATGCTGTAACCTATACATACAAAACTGGAGATTAGAGCTGCACGGTCTATCGATAGACCGATATATACCGGTATTCGAACCAATATCGATTGAATACCGGTGTAATTACAAAAATATCGGTATATCGTCATTATTTATTTACCCACAATTTTATTTTCAAGATGTCTTGAGTTTTAACTGTACTGAGCCCCGAATGAATAGTATTATCCCTTTACCCAAGGAATCGTCAGCGTGTGCCCGCATAATATACAATTTCAGCAGTTGAAAAAATATTTTTCAACAAAACTATATCATGTGGCCCCTCATTGGAACAAGCTCGCTGCGCTCGTTCCAGTGAGGGGTCACTTGATAATGTTTTGTAGAAATTTGTGGAAAGATCTGATAAACTATTATTTAAAATAATAAATTTTGAAATCGTCTGCGTTGGGTAAAGGTGTTTTGAACCGCATCATCCAGGCATGCTGATTCGTTCAGACTGTGATGCCTCAAGTCTCGATGTGGTACTTATGCTCAGATATATGAACAGTTTTCGATATACCGGTACACCGCGGTATTTTTTTTGAATACCAATACCGGTATTCAGTTTTGAACATCGTGAAGCCCTACTGGAATTGTACATAAATTCCCTAACTTCAGAGCAATTAGCATATCGCCAATCTTCTCGAAAGTCCTAGAAAAACTGATGTCGAATACAAGCTTCCTCAATAATTTCGATATCTTGTACACCCATCAATAGGGATTTCGAAAAAATCATAATACCATACATCCCATAAATTATGATAATACAACTCCTAAATAATATTGCTGTGAATAATAATGAACAAAATAAAGATGATACAATGGCAATATTTCTGGATCTGTCAAAAGCATTCGACACTATAAACCATAAAATTCTCCTAAAAAATTATAATTCTACGGCATAAGAGGAATCTACAATGATTGGTTCAAAAGCTACCGAACGGGTAAGACACAATATGCCCAATACGGTGAACACAAATCGCCTTTAGTCGACTTTATATGCGGGGGTTCCTCTGGGGTCAGTCCTCGGTCCTATTCGATTTTTAATATGCATAAACGATATTGAAGAACATTCAACCTCATTAAATCTTTTTTCATTTGCTGACTACACAACTGAGCAGTCATTTGCAGCAGACGCCGATTTTAACACCCAACTACAAAATATATTCGAATGGTGTTGTGCAAACTGCCCAATGATAAATGAGAGAAAAAATAAATACATGGTGATTAACTCAAGCTCTAACAAACATAATCCAATGTATCAACAAATTGGTATAAACCTGCGATTAGCCGATAGGGTCGGGTATGGTGTAGAAGTACAATCCTTAAACATTTTTGGAGTTTTTATCGATGATCACTTGACGTACAAGCTCCATATATCACAAAAATCTCGAAAAATAGCATGTTCAAATTTGATTCCGAGTAGAGTGAAACGATTTCTACCCCATAAAGCGCTACAAAATCTCTATTGCACTCTAATTCAAAGTCACCTGGTATATGTAATCCATTTTTAGGGTAATTCGCGATCTTGTAACAAGATATTCAAGATGCAGAAACGTGCCATGAGAATAATAAATAATAAAAAAAAAATTCAATGCCCATACAGACCCCCCTGTTCAGTTGGATGGAATACTCAAAGTGAACGATTTATTTAAGTTACATGTCTCACTTTGTATGTTTTATTGGATAAATAACCGGTTACTGTCATCATTTATCAATTATCAAAAATGGTATTCTAAAGATAAAAGATCTGTGTAACTTGTACGCTTACGCGTTCTTGTTTGATCGGCATAATGGGAATCTTTCGGCATCCTTTGCGTATTTTTCTCCACTGTAAATAATCAAACTAATATAATAACACTCCAAGTCGTCTACTTTCACAGAAATGGAACTAGGACTAAAACCTTGGGAAACCTACCGGTCTTTGCATTCCCAAAACTATGGAACGATTCAGAACTTGGCATCGGGGCAATTAACAATAGGAAAGAGTTCAAGAAAAGGTCAATTTCAAAGCTCCTTTCAGTGTACTGCAATGATATACATTGCTCAAATCCGTACTACCCAAATTGTGCTGCCTAGTATTCTTCCATTCCAAGTCATCCCCAGACCTGTAGCCCCCCCCCCCCACCCCCATCCCCACCCCCTCCTCTTCACGCCACGCCATTCTGTAAAAGCGAACACCAACATAATATTGAAAAATAACTGACAAGGTGTGCTGACGACCATATTTAGATTACTAATTTTCAATGTAACGTTGTCTGGTAATCTCGTCCTGTCTGGCCTTCGGGTTCCGCCTGGTCTTTGAATTGTCAAAATATTGTAAAAATTCTACTAATTGTCTTCCCTTGAACTCGTCTTCAATCATCAGGTCTCCTGCAAGGAGGTTCCGTTTCCGAAACTACTTTTATTCCGTTCTGGAATATTCCGCTCTTTAGACTGACTTGCCCAAACCATAGATATCTACAGATTTCTATGGCCCAAACAGATTAATCGAGGTCAATAGACCATTTTAGCACAGCGCCTCTTATATCCGGGACTCGATGTGCCCGTTCAAACCGGCTTTATTTACTTTCTTTATCAACACTGCATACACGTGTGCTGAACAGCTGATCGGCATTGAAAACTTCGTCTTTCGTCTCCGTTTCATCAAATAAAATTCCACAATTAACCTACCAAAGAGAACAAAGGTTGTGTTTTAGAAATGTGTGTGTTTTGCGACGTTATATTTCCATATTTATCATTTTCGTGTTACAATCTTTCATGTTCGTTCCAACGTTCGTCACAACTCTCAACTTCAAGTCAATATGAAGAAATTACCGAATAATCGAGCCATTTCCACTATTGATCAAAAGAACAACAGCACTGGAAAAAATATTTATAAAGTGGAAACAAACGATATGCGTGCGACGATCAGTTCCACAGAGCGCACTGGGTGCAATTTTTAGTAACAAACCTGATTGCTGGTTTTGACGGGCATATCGAGTCCCGGATGTGTGATGGCGCTATGCTAAAATGATCCATACACGAGTGCCATATTTACAGTTCAATAGCCATGGGATTCGATTAGAGATTCGATTCGATTCGATTCGAAATCCTCTGCGCGATTAGATTCGGCCCGAAATTTAAGATTCCCAAGGCTCTATATGTTTACATTTACTCATTTTCTTGTTATTTTCAGATAGGCGTCGTGATGCTGATGGTGACCTGTGGTAACTTGAAATTAAAATGAAAAAAGAAAAGATTTACAGCAGATTATTCCTTTCAGTCGTATGTTCTGGAATGTTGCAGTTCCTTGTATTAAAGACGTAGAATGCACAGATGCGAATTAATAACAAGACGATTAATGATAATGGCGCATAATGGTACAACGTGTTCTACATGGGTCCACAAATAAAGAGAATGGATTCAGAGCGATGCTTACGGAAGCGTATTCCTGTATTGGGGACATGGGTGAAAAAATGGGACCATTTTGCAGTGGCATTGGACATGGTTTTTTTTCTCAATTCCCAACCCAATCAAACAAATATTTGTATCACTATTGGTGTTCTGAACTAGGCGATTATAAACCCCAAGAAAACCAATAACTGCCAATCTAACGAGGCGTGGAACGAGTCAAAATTATTTTTAATGGTATAAGAACAGTTTAACAGAGACTAGAGAGACAGTGCTGAACACGATTTCGTCACTTTAGTGGAACAAGTCGTCATCTGCAATGCTAAAGCCACGATGCAGATGTCACCTTGTTTCACTCAAAGGATGCTTTGATAGTTCTGTTTGATATCAACGTTACAGCATGTTGTTTGCGTGTAGTAGCTTCTGCATTAACTCCTTTACCCAACGTAACGGCCAAAACCGAGCAGCGCTATTCTCAAAAATCGCCAATTAATTTTCAAAATATTTTCATTTTTTGTCTCAAAAACATAGGTTATGACCCCTCGTTGGAACGAGCTCGTCGAGCTCGTTCCAACGAGGGGTCATAACCTATGTTTTTGAGACAAAAAATGAAAAAAATTAGTTATTCAAGAATTTTTTTTGCAAGTGTCGTCTGCTTTTCATGTTAGGTAAAGGGTTAATGTTCTTAGATCAGTTTGAAGACAATATTTCTTATTCTTTGCATGTTTCGTCTTCTCCAAAACAATTTCCAGTTGGAGCCCTCACGACAAGAATATTCCCAATGGCATGGGCCTCGGACCCTTTCTAAAGACGACAATAGTAAGAGAAGGCAGTCCGGCGTAAAAATCTCCATAGACATTGGTTCGCCAGAGCAAATTTTCATCTATTATGGCACTCTGGCGACAAAAATGTCTATGGGAATTTTCAGTGTAATATTTTTACGCCCGTTTCCTTTTGCGCCAATTTTTATGTCAAATTCAAAACCTCTATATGGGAATTTTCAGTGTTAAATGTTTATGCCCCTTTCCTTCCAGATGAAAATTTGATCTGGCGAACCAATGTCTATGGAGAATTCAGTGTTAAGGTTTGTACGCCTGTCTGCCTTCACTTACTACCGTCGACAGAATAATCCTGTTCCTATTTGCTCACGAGTGCAAAGGACGGCTGCGATAGGGAGTTAGAGGAGGATGATACCTATGAATGCACTATACGCTCTAAAATCATTTGGGTTGAAAATCATATTCACTCAACCCAGTTGATTTGAGTTGATTTTTAACCCAACCGATTTTAAAGTTAGTATGTATCCAGGTACGCGTCCAGAGGGTGTGTGCACTTTCCGAATTTCCAATGGCACCTATGACGGTTCTTTTTTCGACTCTTAGGGTTGCGTTTGGGGAAACTCGCTTTGCTCAAGAGTACTCGGGTCGGTATGTATGATGCTCCCAACAATTCACCTGGGCTGTAGAAATGACAGGAAATATATTAACACTGTGAACTATATATTTTTATTTTGTACATCTCCTCACTCTTGCTTCAGTGTTAGAGACAATATTTTCCATAGACATTCATATACTAATTACTTGTACACAACAAAAGCTAACATTATAAGCATCTATCTGGATAATATAAAAACACTTTTTTGAAACCATTTAGCTTCAATTGTTTATTCGCATCCAACCTAACCTAGTTTGTTGGATCCGAATAAACAATGGAAATATGAATATCGCCGTAGAAAAATTCTATATCAAAATGTATTAACACTCCAAAGGCTATAGAAATTAAAGGCTTATTATCATTATTATTTCTTCATCAACGCGAGCGTTGATGAAGAAAAACAATATCTATATATGTATATTGTTAAAACTTGACTCTATATCGTCCTCCATAATAAAACACACTATTTCTAAATACATATTTATATACATAGATATGCCGATAAATGTGAGCTCCAAGAGCTGTGTTTCATATTTGGCTGGGTAGTCTCAATAACCAAGTTTAGATTGCATCCCACAAGCTAGGACGTAACTCGAGGTATTTTATAATTCGATGCACACCAAATTAATCCCCAAAAAAAAAAAACTATTGGCAAAAATGCTTCCCTGGATTTTTATTCCACGATCGACTCATAATTATATGCTTCGATCAAGAAATAAAAATCAGAAATAACTTGCTCAATAATAAGCTCTTCCTTGATTCGCTTCCCACAATCAGCACTCAGTAGTGCACCGACTGTGAAATAAGAATCAGGGTAGAACTTGCGATTAATGTTTAAACATATTTAACCCTTTGAACCCTAGCGGCCGTTTTTTTCAGGCCAGGAACATGATACGTCATAATTTCATTAAATAGGATGGATGGTAAGTGCATGTGTGTGGTATACCAATCAATATTTTCAACGTGCAGCCCCAAGGCTGCACGTTGAAAATATTAATTGGTCTATGTCTAAATAATGAACATGGACTCTTCCAGTTGCTGTCATTGAACTAATATGGAAGATGCCACCAGGGTGAAGGGGTTAATGAATCAATATGGCCATCAGTACTACAATAAACCAAAACGTTACTCGTGTTATCTCTGCACTGAAATCTTTTCTGTCAAACAGTTCTTCTGGGCCTAATAAAGTTAATTATAAAGTTAATTATTTTACTTCATCTATTTTCGCTGTAACGCGACTTTGAATGAAATGGAGATATTTACTTTTCCGTGTGCGCAGATATTAACTCGCACAAAGACTGTTAAAATATACATGAAGTAAAGCTTTAGTTAAGTGATTTCATTAGCAATCTGGTTTATAATTATAATGGACTTCAGTCTATATTTATCAATGAACGCAAAGAGTTGATTGACAAATATGAATTAGTGCCAAACGTTTCACCTTTTTATTTTCGAAACGCATAATAGTTATAGTAAAATTTAAATAAAATATAATGAACCATATTATTTCTACTAGAATTTAAATAAAATATAATGAACTACTAACCTGTAGAAATGACAAAAAATATATTAACACTCTGAACTATATATTTTTTATTTTTTACATCTCCTCACTCTTGCTTCAATGTTACAGATAATATTGAAATCAAATGTTTTTGCGCGCCGAAAGCGCGCAGGGATTTTGTGGGGCAAGCTCCTTTCAACCCTTTTTAACAGTAGAATGAATTTCGGTATTATGTCTGGGCGCGTCAAAGGAGGAAAGTGTCAGGTGTTCAGTCGCGCTTGCTCCGTTTCTGCTTTTTCTTCTTAGCAGGAGGTGGTTGGGTAGGAGAAGGCGTGGCAGATGTTGTTCTTGCGGTTTTCAGTTGCAG
Organism: Pictodentalium vernedei; assembly: GCA_031216915.1. NCBI lineage: Eukaryota > Metazoa > Mollusca > Scaphopoda > Dentaliida > Dentaliidae > Pictodentalium > Pictodentalium vernedei. The sequence continues at coordinate 731,339,552 of CM062296.1, read as the reverse complement.
CCGTTTGTGGAAGTAGCAGTTGCGGACCTTGGCTGCTTCCAAGTGTCCAGGTTTGTTTTGAAGAAAGTCGTATGCTCCATCAGCCCATCCTTTCTGAGTTTTCAAGTATTCCCAGAAGTCATCCGAGGTACCATTAAAATCCAGCTTGAGTTCGCCGAAGCGCTCAATAGAGAGTTCGTTCACAGGGTCATGTCTTCTACCTTCACAGTTTCATACCCGAAGTCTGAGATCGAACTGGATTTGTGGTCCGATTGGTGGTGGTTGATTGGAGATCCAGGTACAGTTTGGATAACTTCCATCTCCTCAGCTTCCACCTCATGCCCCCCCCCCCCCTCCGACCTCTTCGGTGTAGAGATACGGTTTGAGATTGGTGATGCAGATTTTGGAGGTAAGTCGACAGATGTCAAACTCCCCGTCTCCCTGTTTCCCGGTATCAGCCCTTTTCCGCTCGATCCACGCCTCCATTCGCTTGGCGTCCCGGCGTTTGGTGGATGGTGACTTCTTCTCAGTCTTTGCATCTTCTTGCCTTCCACGTGTGTCTCTGTGACTGTCCTCTTTCCCTTCCTCTGGGGTGGACCAGTGCGGGTGGGCCCGCGAAAGGTGCTACTACTGCCAGAGGTGGGCTTCATCTTATATTGAATGGTAAGCTGGGCGCAGCCACTCTCAACATGGACATTCCAGTCGAGAAGTGAGCTAGCGTCCAGTACCAGGAAAGCGTTCTTGATTTTCTTCGGCAGGCAATCCATGGCTAATTAATTGTTCACGCTCTGATGTCAGAAGTGTGAATGATCTCGAAAAAGCAAGCAATATGAACAGATGAAATGGTTTCGCGCGCCGAATGCGCGCCGGGACGGTGTGGGGCGAGCCCCTTTCGTCCCTCTTTGTCTCTTTAGCGTCGCCTGTGTTTTTTGCTCTTCTTTTTTGGTGGAGGAGCTTGAGGTGGTGATACTCTAGTGATTGTTGGTGTTGTTGGGCTGTCGATGATGGAGGACTGATTTGGGTGGTAGGGTCTAATTCTGGCCGGCGTAGGAGAGTGCTGTATGTTGAGTTCTGCCATTAGTGCTTTCGATCTTTCAGTGCCTTCCTTTGCCGTTCTGGTAAAAAAATGAAACAAATTAGTTATTCAAGAATTTCGTTTGCACGTGTCGTCTGTTTTTCATGTTAGGTAAAGGGTTAAGGTGTGTTAGATATGCTCGGGGCTGTTCCATCAGGTACTGTTAAAACAATGTCTTTGCCATGACTACGGGTAGTGACTTTACCAGTTGCTTTTTGAAACAATTGCTTCTAATAGTTATTATCCACATTCAGGATGTTTGACTAAGTTTACTGCTGGGATTACCAACAGCTAATAATGGATACACAATTAGGGAGTGAAGATCTGAGATCTTAACGTTGAGCTTAGGCCAGGTTGAAACCTGTGAACTGTTAACTCCTGTTCGCAGTTAAAGAAACTGCTATTTAACTTGTATTGTTAAAATTGAAGTTGTTACACAAAAAAGCAATCTGTACAGTTACTTCTAAAAGTAATTGTTTTGTGGATGTTGATTGGGTGTTTTCCACCACTGTGACACGCCCCTCAACCCACGGCTGCCAACCTTTAAGAAGACCTTTATACCCCCTCCTCCTTGAGCGAGATTTCTGACAGCCATCTATAAGTTCCAACAGCTGAAGATTTTGATCTGGATTTCTTTTTTTCTCGTGTGATTGCAATGGCCTGGCCATGGTTGATCTATTCCTTACTTCAACGATTTTCCAGACCGAAGGTTTCGAGTTAGAAGATATAAGAGATTGAGTGAATAAGCCGCGGGTGGAATTATTGTTAACCCTTTACCTAACTCGAAAACCAGACGACACTCGCAAATAAAATACTTCAATAAGTATTTTTTTTTCATTTTTATCACAGAAACATAGCTTATGACACCTCCTTGGAACGAGCTCAACGAGCTCGTTCCAATGATTGGCCATAAGCTATGTTTTTGTGATAAAAAATGAAAAAATAATGAAAACTGGATAGTATTTTTTTGTGAATAGCGCTGGCCGGATTTGGTCGTTACGTTGGGTAAAGCGTTAACACCTTGGCAAACTCTAATTTTTTAAACTCACATGTAATGAAAGTAAACGTTGGGTGGAGGAAAAATACCCCCGCCCCACCCCTCCTCCTCTTTCACTACTCTTGTCAACTGGGTCGCTACTGTGTCATAATGGATGATTTGAGATATCTAAAGATTTTTTTTTTTTAAACGACATAATTTGCTAGGGGGAATTATGGGGCAGTTTTAACCCTTGATCATCGCATTTCACAATGGCGTCACCCTATACAAACCTACCCACTGCAACAGGCTAATCAAATTTGAATTTTCGAGGGTGGATCAGTGTTAGTTTAATCCTGCCTTTTTCGTTGAAAGGCAATTTGTAATTTTTGGCAACCCCTTCGTTGACTTTTCGTAGCACTCTGTGCGAACGATCACAGCAGAACCACACAGGTATTTTTGAAATTCTTCCGTTGACATTTCGGTGCTTCCTGATCGATCCATAGTGGGGATCCCAGAACAGGTACCCAAGTATGATTCCCCGTGGGAACCCCGGGAAGTAAGCAGCACTTGTTTACTGTGGTAAATCAGTTCCGCTTTACTAGTAAAATAGGACCCAGTCACCAATGCTTGGGGTGAAAGTCCTCTAAAATGGGCAACATGTTGATCAACGATTGACTAAACTTGACTTCATCTCCATGTTGTGTCACGATTAGCCATGGTGCATAAATATGTGACGTTAACCACCAACAAACAAACAAACAAACAACCCAAGTATGATGAACACTCTATACAAGGGTTTCAGGTTATTTTGTCGAGCTGAGCTCCATCGCCACAGAAGCGTTCTTTACGTACACAATATTTTTCTGCATATGTGACAGCCATTTACAAGTCCTCAACCGACAGGACAAGCTTGGAACCATCCCTGAACATGACGTTATGCTTTAGTTAAAACTCACAGTTTATAGGTGCTTTGAGACTGAACTTTGAAATTTGGTATATTGTACAGTCAAAATAAGAGGAGGAGGCAACACAAAGTCAAAGATTGACAACTGAATGCTATTTTTGTTGTACTTCTGAGATACTTTTTTTTCGCGAAACTTGTGGATTAGAGATGCTTTGAGATTGTTCTTTGAAATCTAATGTACTGTTCAGACATAACACGAGGATGGTGCTTGTCAATTCTTTTGGTCATATAGTTTACGATGAACGAATGTAGGCAATTTTTATTGTATTTCAGAAGTACTTAAGAGGATGATGCAAATCACTTTAACATAAAATCGACGATGGCCTTGTAAGAGCCATTTTTTGTACTTATTTCGTTAACTTGTGGCTCAGAAATGCTCTAAGGTTGAACTTTGAAATTTTTTACATTTCTCAGATTAAGGGGACGTCCAACCTAACTTTGGTCAAATTTCATGTAATTTTCTTTCAAGTCTAAAAAGTCCCAAAATGAATAACCCCCATAAATTATATACCAAAATGCTTGGAATGAAACATTTAACATGTGGAAACTGAAATTTGCCATGGAACTGCTGCCATGTGTAAATAGCACCACCTGAAAGTCTGCTGTGGCATAAGTAAGAGAACAAATTTTTTACAATAAAATACCTCAAAATACAATAACAGCTGTATTCTATAAACATTTAAGTATATACTCGAAGAAATCTTTTCATAATTCATGAAAGTAATAAAGATTGAGACCAAATGTTATAAGTGGAGTGCTCACTGATTGAAGGCAGACATTTTCTTTTGTTTATGTTTTGATTTGGGGAGTTCAAGAACTTGAAGGAGTCCAGCAGAAGAAGTATGAAAGGACAAAAGAGTGTCTCCCAATATAAAGATGTATGTGTCACTGTGGTGGTTTGGAAATAAACTATAATATTCTCCTATGTAGAATGCACTGCAAAGTCATACATTGTAGTTGAATAAATATATTTATAAACCCATTGCACTGTAACCCCTTTTATCCCATGCATCAATTTGATAGTGATTAAATTGTTAAATTTGTCTGGTTTATCAATAAGTATAATAGCTTTGTTTACTCTTGGACACCAATACACTCATGATATCATTGAAATCAGAAGGGCACATCCAGAGGGTCTCACATATTTTTTTCAAGAACGCAGTACACAAAGCAATCCTCAAAAGGTGACAAGTAAGCTCTATTTGATAAAAAAATTTCCCGGGGGCGGGGTGCTCCCTTCCTTGTATGTCTCTACCTTCGGCACTCATGGCATATGCCTTTTTCATCAAATTTTAACTCTTTTTTCTTTTTGGAGAACCTGTCGACACACATGTTCCAAACACTATCAGAGACAGTTAACCCCCCCAAAAGAGTGGATCTGCAAAATCATGTTACATTGCCAAACATTCTTTTTAGACTTTAAGTTCCCGACCTTTCATGCTTCTTACTTCCAACTATAACACTTAATTTATCGATTAATGGGTGAATATAAAAGTCCTGCCATCATCAACATTTTGAGTTCCATAAGCCTTCAAAACACTCCGATAAAAGTGTCAAACATCAGATTGGTGGCTTTATACAGAATATTCATTAGGTTGTTGCTTGTAATAGGAACAAAATCTTAACAAGAAAATTCTGTAGCAATACAATTGAGGGTTTTAGCAGGCCCTTTGCAACAAATTGTAACAAATCAACTAGTTATAAACAAAATTTTCTAACTCAAAAGAGTGAAAAAGTACCACAACTCTGAAAAAATGTGGGAAGAAACACATGCTACAGCAGCTACACAGGCATTGTTTCCCCATGATGCTCGATCACAACACCAAATATCCTTCAAATTGGAGTAGCAATGGTTGAGATACAAGGGAGAATGTTGGTACATGTAATGATGAATGGGTAAGACTAAGATTAAGAGGACAGGAGTCACCACTGCACGGCCCTAGATGCACCTTTGATTTTCCAACTTCCAGGTCTGGGGCATAATAATCGCAACACACCCACCTTATCAGTTCATAATTTCAGTAAAATAAAAGAAATTATCAATTTGAATTAATTAATAGATGATGGAAAATATTTGGCTTCCTTCGCCTTCTCGTACTATTTAATTACCACAAACAATATCAGTTTGATGCCGACAAACGAAACTGAACGCATGTGGTCTGGTTAAAAAGTAACTTGGCATGAATAAAGAAGAAATTGCGAATATTTCGTGTATTTCATTTGTTTAAAAGCCAATTGCAGCTAATATTGACCGTGCATTCGATAAATCGTTTCGGTTTTGACCACACGTCCACGCTGACACTCAGTGACAGCGGTTATGTTTATTGTGATATGCAAATTGGGGGATGGTTTCCGGTGAAGGAGATTTGTCACATTTGTCAGTGTAAAACGATCATAAAAGACACTGATCGACGCTTGTATTACTATGGTTGGTTGCAAGAAAAAACTAAATTCCCAGCATCGTCCAAGCGCACCTTATTTAAAAGCACGAATGCATCATTTTCAACTAGTTCAGCGATTCCACATCGATGAAAATGTCTATTCGTTTCGGCGCCATTACCGGGTTATCGTTTTTACTGTTTTATATTTAAACAAAAACATGGCCGATTTTGAAATCTCCGTCGCCGCCTCACGAGTACACAAATGACGACAATTAAAGGATAAAACCTAGTTTTGATTAATAAACTCTGCCCAAATGTAAGGAAATGCGTGTACTATCGATTGCAGCCGGTAATAAGGGCGAAAGCTTGATATATATTCCTAATTTCGAGTTTTGAGTTCCCATAAAAACTTGATGGGAACTTTTTCTATAGGATTGAATGGGAAGAATCTGAACGTAGAGGGGTAGCCACTACGTTCAGATCGCTGAACTACATTTTCAACCCATCTTGAATCGGTCCTTTGCGGACTTCAAATATACCCGCCTCATATTCCATGGTTACTAGGAAGTAAATAACTTCACAACATCTGGGGGAAATCAACACGCTCAATATAGTTCCAGGTCACTTGGAATATACTTCATGAAAAAGTGATTTCTGAAGCATTCTGCTTACTTTGTTATGAATATTGCCTTATTTTATGTGTATCGTCCCGATTTTATACACTCGGTTATTTTTTGACAAGCGGTTCATGTTGTCTTTCTAGTGCGCAATAATTCAGATTTTTTGTCAACAAAAAAGTTCAGACAGCCTGTAAACACAAGAGGGAATTTCGAACCATATTTTGCAGTTATGACATTAACAGCTCAAGTATTTGCTGTCACCTGTTTGCAAATCCGCTCATACATTGTCTCGAACAAATAAAGGGCGTGATCATGTCCTTGCATTCTTACGATTGCCCAAATTGAGTATTTCTGCAAGAACCACATCGTAATCACATGACCGGAAAAACATCATTGCAACATGGCCACATCCGGAACATCAAAAATTTGTGTTGGTGTTATTACATTCAAACGTCAAAACCCACCAGAGTGTGTGTCAAAAAAATGCTTTCTCCGAGTCTGTAGTATGTTATCATTATATTGAGGACAAGGCTTTCGAATTACCGATTATTTTGTGGTTTTACCGGTTCGTTACTTATGCCATTTGCAAATTAATCTTCTTCAAAATCCTAAAATTCACTTTTTTTCCTGAAAAAAATTATATGTACCTTTTCTATGCACTTTACTCATTATTTTGATATATAATTTGCCTTTCCTTACTTCTCTTATCTGTTTCTGAGGCATTGGGAAAAATGTCAAAAAATTTACCAAAGTTAGATTGGACGACCCCTTAACCAGAGGACGATGCTAACTAATTTTTTCGCGAACATTAAATTCGGACATAACAAGGGATCATGTTTATCAGTTGTTTTGGGCAAAAAGGTCCAGATAGCCAAATATCAGCCATTTTCAAAGTTTTTCAGAGGTACCTTTCTTCAAACAAACTTGTTTGTGTCTCTGAGCTGCATTGAGACTAAACTATGAGATTCAGTACACTGTCCGTGCATAACAATATGGTGATTCGCCTTGATATCTTTGGTCAGAAAATTGAACAGTAGCTTTTTGAACTTAGATGATTCTTTATTACTTCAAACATACAACGAAGCTCGAGATATTATTCTTGTAAATAGTGCACATAATCCATTCATAAATGTTGTGTTTATGTGAATTCTGATATAAACAGTTATGGGACCATCCATGATACATTATATGATGACTTCACATATGGCGTACCATTTGGGTCAAAAGTCTATTCTCATCGCGATGAGATTAAAATACACGTCCAACGTGCATTTTTTGGCGATGCACCTGTATTTTATCGTTCCAACGCTATTTCTAAATGTTGGTGCACCTGGAAAAAATAGCGATGCACCTGGAAATATCCACGTCCAACGTGCAATTTGTACGTCCGACGTGCATTTCCACGTCGGACGTGCATTTCTCATCGCGATGAGATTTCGCTAAATAAAAAAATAGCGATGCACCTGTATTTTCTGTAGGTGCACCTACATTCCAAAAGAGCATTGCAACGATAAAATCCAGGTGCATCGATAAAAAATACACGTCCGACGTGTATTTCAATCTCATCGCGATGAAAAATGCACGTCCAACATGCAATTAAAGGCAAAAATGCACGTCCAACGTACATTTTTGCCAAAATACGCGTCCGTATTTTTTAGCGACGCACCTGTATTTTAGCGTTGGAATGCTATTTTCGAATGCAGGTGCACCTACAAAAATATCGATGCACCTGGAAAATAATCCACGTCCAGCATGCATTTCACTCGTCCAACTTGTACTTTATACGTCCGACGTCTAAATGCATGTCGGACGTGCATTTCTCATCGCGATGAGATTTTTCTAAACAGAAAATAGCGATGCACCTGTATTTTTTACAGGTGCACCTACATTCAAAAATAGCATTGCAACAATAAATTCCAGGTGCATCGATAAAATTACACGTCCCACGTGCATTATAATCTCATCGCGATGAAAAATGCACGTCGGACGTGTAATTTTAGGAAAAAATACACTTCCAACGTACATTTTAGCCAAAATACACGTCCGACGTGCATTTTTTTTTAGCGATGCACCTGTATTTTAGCATTGCAACGCTATTTTCGAATGTAGGTGCACCTACAAAAATATCGATGCACCTGGAAAAAAATATACGTCCAACGTACATGTTAGCCACAATACATGTCCGACGTGCATTTTTTAGCGATGCACCTGTATTTTAGCGTTGCAAAGATATTTTCGAATGTAGGTGCACCTACAAAAATATCGATGCACCTGGAAAATAATCCACTTCCAGCGTGCATTCACTCGTCCAACTTGTATTTTCCCATCGTGATGAGATATTCGAAAATAGCGATGCACCTGTATTTTTTACAGGTGCACCCACATTCAAAAATAGCGTTGCAACGATAAATTCCAGATGCATCGCTAAAATTACACGTCTGACGTGCATTTCAATCTCATCGCGATGAGAAATGCACATCCAACGTATATTTCCAGGTGCATCGCTTAGTTACACGTCCGACGTACATTTAACCTCATCGCGATGAAAAATGCACGTTGGACGTGTATTTCTATTTTTAGGAACCCGATGCACCTGCATCTAACAATTCCTATTGGCTAACTCAAAATGGACGATGGACGTGCATCTATTTTTAGAAATGCAGTGCACCTGGAAATGTACGTCGGACCTGCATTTTTCATCGCGATGAGATTAAAATGTACGTTGGACGTGTATTTCTATTTTTAGGAACTGGGTGCACCTGCATCTACCAATTCCTATTGGCTAACTCAAAATGTACGGTGGACGTGTATCTATTTTTGGAAACGCGGTGCACCTGGATTTACCAGTTTCCATTGGTTGAATAATAAATGTGCGTTGGACGTACATTTCTCATCGCGATGAGATTAAATGTGCATCGTATATGGAAACCCCTAACTGACACGTCAATCGCTATTAATCACCAATCAGGTTCACCGACGTGCAACACAACACAATTTTGCTCATGATCATTTCGGCCTTCGATTGCCGAACATGTTACCTTCAGTATAAAATATCACAACCACCTTGTGAAGTGAAATCAAAATTAATAAGGTACAAAAAACGATTTCCAAGCTTTAGAACGGCAACTGAAGCGTCCGGTAGGCAGGTGAGATTTAGGGAACGTACGGATTTCAAATACGGTGAGGAGAGAAAAGTGCAGGTCTGGGGAGGGGATGCACCTCTGTATTTACTGTTGGAGTTCTGTAGAAATGCTTTCTTATCGACAACTTGTGCTCCCTTGAAAATGAGTAGACGCTTTTTTATAAATACATGTATTGCTTACATCACTTGAATTTATGGTTCCAAGAATAACACTTCAAGTAATAACATGGAAGAAGGTCATGGACAACAGTCTCTGAATTATTGAGAATACGATTTTTGACAGTCTTTTTAAAATAAATGTTCCAGAAAGAAGGACTCCCACCAAACTACACGGATAATATCCTCTCGTAATCCCCCACCCCTACCAGTAGGCCACTGCTATCTATTTATGCCGCAGTCCAACACTGAATGCCTCAATGTAATTTCGTTTTGTTTGTTACTCCCAGTGACTGTACTAAACTAATAATTTTTATTGCGGATTCTGAGTTTTAGCTTGGACTAACTGTGTGGGTAATTAGTGCTACTTTAAAAACACCTTGATCCGCTGTGATGTGCACTGTACTTACGAGCAGACAAGAAAATGGTTTTCTTAGATTGTAAAAATTATATGGCTGAGTATAGAAAGTGTGTGTGTGGGGTGGGGGGGGGGGGTGGGTGCAGCGTAGGGTGGGAACATGGATTTGTGAAAATCATAGTGCTTCTAGACCTATACGTGAAGATGTACGACCTGAGCTCAGTCTAGCTACATTAACAACAAAAAGGTTCATGTAGCGATAGGTTCAATGTGGGCAAAAGTGTGTTTAAAAGCGATTTCCGATTTTTTCAATTTACGTGATTTGTATGTTGCGTTGATTTCTAATGCCCATTTGCCCGGTGTTTGCATTCTGTTGGATAATTTACAAGCAGGCATGGTTTAAAAAACATTTACCACCCACCCCCCCCCCCCCCCCCCGCCACCACCACCACCACCACCAATCCCCTCCATGAGGCATTGGGGCAGAGGTAAAATTATATTTTCTTTTTCTTTTTTCGGAAAATACACATATATTTACATACACGCGTATTAATAGCTAACTTTTTGGTACATATTCGGTATTTTGGAACGGGGCATCGTTCAGGCGGTCACGTAACAAGGATCCTTTGGAGCGGTTGTATTTCGTTATCATTAATGCCCTTAATTGACATAGTTACTTCACACATTCATATTATTCAACTTAAAAATTTGGAGGACACATTCTCAGTCCAACCTTGTCTTATACTTAAGTTTAGAATCCTAATATGGGTCGCGGGTCAAACGTAATTTGTTTGGTATCAAACTGTAACATTTGTATTGTTATAAATTTATCCTCTTTAAAAGTAGTTTTGTCATATCATGATTATGTACAATTAACAAAATATTTCAAGCCATTTTAAAAGAATCAACTAAGGGGCAAACGATTTCATTGTTCACATGTTGTCTAGTTTTGACCCACGCGTGGGCCTCTCAAAGAATTGGCGAATACCTCACAAACGAATAGCAGTTATTTTCCAGCGATTGACGAATGGCGATTGACAATCACACGAGTCGCCATTTGCCAATAATCAAATGCATACCGCTTTTTGCCATTCGCTCATCGCTAAATGCCATTCGCCATTAGCTAATCGTCAAATGCTAACCACCATTGGCCAATCGCAAATAAAAAATTAATCGCTAATCGCCATTTGTGACTCACCATTTGCTGACAACAAAAAGAAAATTTAATCGCTATTCGCCATCAGCCAATCACCAAACCCCTCCTAACCATTACTATATATGTGATTTGGAAGAGTAAAGGGACAAAAATGATTGAAACTTTATTGTTTGGTGTAAAAATTGGAAAAAAAACACTCTTCAAGCATTTCCTTCTCTTTTCTATCTTCCAAACATATCTTATGATTACTAAGTAGGTTCATAATGTGTACTTTAGATAAAAAACAAATAATCGAAACTTGGGTTCTGCTACACAAAAAATACATAAACAATTCACCTTCATTGGTAGATATTATTGCGCTGTTGAACACCAAATTCGCTTGGAGTTTTCATTTGAAGACACTGTTATGCAACTGACTAAGAAGTGGAACTTTGCAGCCCCTCCCCCCCACCACCAACAACAAAAACCAACAAAAAAACAAAAACATTTCAAAACAACTTATGAGCCCCATGGTGCTCACCAATATAGGGCTACAGTGCTCAGATTGATCCGATCTTGGAGTACAAGTCTAAACTGTGTAAATGTGCAAAACTTTATCGGGGGATGCCTTGTCCCAGCTATGAAACGCCCCGATCTTTATCCCCTACTCCCACTACCCCGTCCTAACTAGGACCTTCCCGTCATTACACCCTAGTCCTAGTTAGGACTGGAAGAGAACTCCTGAAGCCCCACAACAAGCTTCCAAATATCATGGTACATCCCTTAAAATTGCTTAGCGCCCCCCCCCCCCCCATTATAAAATTCTGGCTACGCCCTTGTTAAGAAATAGGGTCGGTAAATGGCGATTGGAAATTAAGAAATGATGACTGGCAACACTGATTAGCTAAAAACGATTGGCGATTAGCAATTAACTACTGGCGATGGGTATTGTTTCAGGGCCACAAAACCAGTTAACGACTGGCGATTGACGATTGGTGAGATTAACGATTGGCGAATAGCGAATCTGCAGAGCCACAAAAAAGCTGTTAGCGATTAGCGATTGGCATGTCGATAGAGACGCATGTAACTGGCGATTAGCGAATGGCGATCAGACTGGCAACTGGCGATTGGGGATAGGATTGGCGACTAGCGATTAGAGAATAGCGATTGGCATGTTGGCTAGGAGTTTCCATACGGGAGTGTAATTTATCGATGCACCTGGAAATGTACGTTGGACGTGGATTTTTCAGCGCGATGAGATTAAATGTACGTCGGACGTGTAATTTTGCAATGCACCTGCAATGTACGTTGGACGTGCATTTTTCATCGCGACGAGATTAAAATGCACGTTGGACGTGTATTTTTTCCTAAAATTGCATGTCCGACGTGTATTTTTCATAGCGATGAGATTAAAATGCTCGGCAGACGTGTAATTTTAGCGATGCACCTGGAATTTATCGTTGCAACGCTATTTTTGAATGTAGGTGCACCTGTAAAAAATACAGATGCATCGCTATTTTCTGTTTAGAAAAATCTCATCATGATGAGAAATGCTCGTCCAACGAGTATTTACACGTCGGACGTATAAAATACAAGTTGGAAGAGTGAAATGCACGTTAAATGTGGATTATTTTCCAGGTGCATCGATATTTTTGTAGGTGCCCATACATTCGAAAATTGCGTTGCAACGCTAAAATACAGGTGTATCGCTAAAAAATGCACGTCGAATGCATATTTTGGCAAAAATGTACGTCGGATGCATATTTTGGCAAAAATGTAGGTTGGACGTGTATTTTTTTCCTAAAATTACATGTTGGACGTGTATTTTTCATCGCGATGAGATTAAAATGCACGTCGGACGTGTAATTTTAGCGATGCACTTGGAAATTATCGTTGCAATGCTATTTTTGAATATAGGTGCTCCTGCAAAAAATACAGGTGCATCGCTATTTTCTGTTTAGGAAAATCTCATCGCAATGGGAAATGCACGTCCGACGTTCATTTATACGTCGGACGTATAAAATACAAGTTGGACGAGTGAAATGCATGCTGGATGTGGATTATTTTCCAGGTGCATCAATATTTTTGTAGGTGCACCTACATTCGAAAATAGCGTTGCAACGCTAAAATACAGGTGCATCGCTAAAAAATGCACGTCAGACACATATTTCAGCAAAAATGTATGTTGGACGTGCATTTTTGCCTTAAATTGCACGTTGGACGTGCATTTGTCATCGCGATGAGATTGAAATACACGTCGGACGTGTATTTTTTATCGATGCACCTGGATTTTTTCGTTGCAATGCTCTTTTGGAATGTAGGTGTACCCACAAAAAATACAGGTGCATCGCTATTTTTTTATTTAGCGAAATCTCATCGCGATGAGAAATGCACGTCCGACGTGGAAATGCACGTCGGACGTACAAATTGTACATTGGACGTGGATATTTCCAGGTGCATCGCTATTTTTTCCAGGTGCACCTGCATTTAGAATAGCATTGCAATGATAAAATATAGGTGCATCGCCAAAAAAATGCACGTTGGACGTGTATTTTAATCTCATCGCGATGAGAATAGACTTTTGCCCCAAATGGTACGCCATATTCACATTCTGTGATAACGTGACAACACAACATCCTGTTACCATAACAAACATCAACAATATGGCTAACGTTTATGCTTACCCGATAATCACGATGATAGCTGATAGTGTGACGTGTGCATAACCATGACAACCACCATTCCTTCACTAGTCACATGACTTATGACGTTACTGCCGTGGTCCATCAGATACGGGTCGAAAATCAAATTACATACTACTGGTATTCCAAGCTTTAAAAAGGGTTAACTAGAATGGATGTATTACAACATATTTGGGGCTTACGCTGTTGAAATTGTCGATAATTGAATTTCACATTCAAATTTTTTCTGAGAGGTCATATTTAATTTACATGGGAATATTTTCAGTTCATCAATCCATTTCTTGACTGATCCCATTGAAAAAAAATCTTGAGCTTATGACAAGAGGTAGAGAGGGAAGGATAGACGATACTTTTCCAACTGGAGGATAGAGTATCTGAAAGACATCGCGCCCATCATTGTAAACACAGGCCAGGGAAGGTGCTATGGGTGTGGACACAAAACTGGAGTTCCACTCAAGGGACTGTCTCCCATCTGTGATTTGAAAAATTTGATAAAATGGGGCGACCACACTTACCCCGATGCATCATACTCTCCGTGACGTGGCCACAGAGTGTATGGTGTATCGGGATAAGTTGTTTTAAAACATAAATATACTCGTTTGGATATAATTTCCTAGGCACGACTTCCGATTCTTTTTTATTATCCCTTTACCTAACATGAAAAGCAGACGACACTTGCAAACAAAATTCTTGAATAACTAATTTTTTTTCAGATTTTGACCGAAAACATAAGTTATGACCCCTCATTGGAACGAGGTCGACGAGCTCGTTCCAAAGAGGGGGCATAACCTATTTTTGAGACAAAAAATGAAAATATAATGAAAATTAAATGGCGATTTTTGAGAATAGCGCTGGCCAGTTTTGGCCATTACGTTGGGTAAAGGTTTAAAGCATAAATATACTTGATTGGATATAATTTCTGTGAAACGCCTAGGCACGACTTCCGATACTTTTTTATTATCCCTTTACCTAACATAAAAAGAAGACGACATTTGCAAACAAAATTTTTTAATAACTTTTTTTTTTTTTGTCTCAAAAACATAGGTTATGACCCCTCATTGGAACGAGCTCGTTCCAAAGAGGAATCATAACCTGTGTTTTGGGGGAAAAATAATGAAAATTATGTAACAGGATGGAGCAAGAGAATTACTTCAGGCAACAAGTCACCCAAGATATTCCCTCTGTTACGTTCAGTTTCGAAGGATTTGGAGTTTACCAACAGATTGGAAAAACAAAAAAATAAATGATTTACGTGGTTTATTTTAAACAAACCCAAAAAATATGAAAAGATGAGTTTAACAAAAAATAATAAGATTTACCCTGAACACAAATAAATATTTCACCACGGACCCCTCTGTTTTGAGCATTGCCAAATCTGTGTCCTTTTACATTTTTGTGTGCAAAGACCTTAACTGAACTTCACAGTTATATGGGAGAGTGGGCAAATTTTGATAGATACCAATCTAAGGGTACACATTCTTCGAGAAGTTTACACTGTATTAATAAAAATATCTGTTATCAAGAACCCTGCAGAGAGTGCCTCCGATGGGGAGGAACACGCCAAAAGCGTTTCCCCCACCAGCGGATGCACTACATGCAGTGGAACACGGGAGTGACTTCCCGAAGCAGGAGTACACCTACATATACATGAAATGCTCCTCTCAACCAACCTGCAAAGGCTAGTACAATCAGGCGCAGCAAGATTAATGCTTTAATGCCCAGTTGAGGCAGGATGACTTTTTTGGACAGAACTCTGTCTTATATAGCCAATCGAGCGGGGGGAGGGGGGGGTGGGAGGGTTAAGGGGGGCACTAAAAATGTGCAAGACATGATGTCCTATTTTTTATTTGGCTCCTTTTTACACCCACCCACCCACTACGTGCGAATTTTCTACTACCGTTCTCAGACACCCAACCCCCACTCTCCTATTAAAATTCAAAATAAAACTTAACCCAATTGCCCACGTGGGGGCACAATGACGCTGTGTGCTGAGACGTACTGAATGCCAAGGTGCACATGTCTTCAGCCAATCTAACCCTGTCTGTGCTGTGAAGTACACAGTACCGCTGTGCAGTGTGTAGTACAGTCGTGGGTTATGATGCTGAAGAGCTGACAGCTGCTCGTCTTTGCTCGGTGGTTCTCTCCGGGTACTCTGGCTTCCTCCACCCCTAAACCTGTCACCGACACGATATGACCCTGGTTGTTAAAGTGTCATTGAACACCAATAAAAAAATAAATAAATCAATTAATAAATAAATAACTTGGGTTGAATTTAGTGCATCAGAGAGAATTTTCCCAAAATATTGTCTGCACATTTTCTACATTTCGAACAAGACACCCACCCCCTACTAATGTGTGACATTTTCCCAGATTAAGCCCAATATTCTCACATATAAAGCCTCCTGATATTATATTTATGTTAAGAGTGTAATGTACAACATGACCTTTAAGGTTTGAAACACAAATGATGGTATATATTAGCTGATATATTGATATATTTTTTAAAAAATCAAAAAATTGTACAAGTTGGAAATGCACATTTTTGGCGCACTCAAGAGACCCACCCACCCCCACGTTCTCCACATTACACTTCAGTCCACCTATGAGAAACTCTGGGCGTATATCCCTGTCAAGCTCTTGGAGCTCTTCATCTCTTACTCGTATTTCAAAATCTTCTTCCATTATCTGAAAAATAGGAAAGACATATAAAAACTCAACAGACAGCAAAGGAATTTGCATTAACCTGCCCTCTCAATAATTAAATCATCATTAAATAAAACAAATGTCATTTCCAGCCTGCAGCCTGAAAGAACAGTTGTAGTCTGGAACTGGCATGTGTTTTGAGCAAATTTAAAGAGAGTAAATATCTCTAGGTTTTACTATTCGATCCCGTCTTGTCCTCTTTGGGCTTTCCAGTAAAGGTTCCTGAAAGCTCTCATCCTGCTCTGCATTTAGAACATTCGGCAAAAGTCCAGCACTATCACCCAATGATGCTTCCTGTATATCCTGTTCGTTATAATTTATGTTACTTCTCTTGAAATCAGTTTCTGGAGAAACTTTAAAACTATTACCCATCCAACCTTCAGGCGAGTTTCTGCTGGTGTATGGTTTGAGGTGATCTACATGGACTACTGTGAAGTTAATATCTCGGCCCTTTTGTATTTCATAATTAACTACATTTAACTTTCTGAGGACTACATAAGTACCAGCCCATCCTTGACCTAATTCATTTACCATAGCAGGGGGGGGGGGGGGTACCACCTCCAAACCCAATCACCACAGGTAAACTGTTGAAGCTTAAGACCACGATCATAATATTTCTTTTGCCTTGAAGCTGCTTTACCCAAAATTATCAAATACTAATTCAAAACAATATCTCATTGCATTTTGAACCCAATGTACATAATGCACTGGACATATTGTTTCCCTATATGTTAAGGGTTTCCCACCATCAAGTCCAATGGGCAATCAATTTCTCTACCCAACATAATTAGGGCTACATTTTGTACTCTGATGTGTAGTGGAACGGTATGCCATCATCACATAAGGGAGGTGATCATCCCAGTCATCTTGATTCTCATTAACAAAGGATGACAACATCTGACTTAGAGTGCGATTGAAACGTTCCACTAACCCATCAGATTGTGGTCTATAAGGTGCAGTTTTAGTCTTATCAATGCCTAACCTATCACACATTGCTTGAAACAATGCAGACTCAATCTCTCTTCCTTGATCTGTATGAATTTGTAAGGGTATGCCAAAACGTGCAAAAAACTCAGTAATTAATTTGTCAGCCACTGTATATGCTCTATGATTTGGAACAGCATAAGCTTCTTTCCATTTTGAAAAATAATCACCCACAACAATAATATATTCATTACCAGACCGGGTGATTGGAAGGCCTCCCAAAATATCAATAGCAATCCTTTGCATGGGCTTTGAAACAATATCTTGTTGAAGGGGAGATTTTCCCACCCCAGCCCCTGGCTTACGTTTGGCACACAAATTACACTCATAACACCAACTCTTTACATGCTTACACATACCCAATAAAACCGTTTTCTTACTGATTCAATTGTTTTATCTCTACCCTAAGGTTCTGGTATTGTGCACAAACTCCATTATTATGTTCCTAATTTTAGCAGGGGCAACAGTTTGCATATAATGACTGCCCTGGGGGTCCATTTCACAGTTTCGGTACAATATACCATCTCCAACTTCCAGAACCTCCCAAATTTGACACACCACTTTTACATTATTGTTGAAGTCAGCTAACATAGATTTTGATGGCTTATCCTGATATTTTAGCTTTAGAGAAAAGATATGCTGTAAATCTGGGTCTTCCTCCTGTCACTCTTTCAATAACCTTGGTGACCAGGATTCTACCCAGTTAGATACAGCATTATGTGGAGTAGCGCTGTCAGCATTTGTCAATATATCACCATCTGAAGTTTGGCCAGGTGAATCACCATCTAGTAACATACTACAATTTATTTCCTTCATTTTTGAGCGGCAGTCTTCCTGCTTGCACTTGCATATTTTATGTGAAAGTCCATCAGCATTAAGATGCTGACTTCTCTTTCTGTATTGAATCTCAAAATCATAGGTGTCAAGAACAGAAATCCATCTGGCCAACATTCCCTCAGGTTCTTTAAAATTCTTTAACCAGACCAAAGGTGCATGATCAGTTCGTATAAGGAACTTTTGA
Organism: Pictodentalium vernedei; assembly: GCA_031216915.1. NCBI lineage: Eukaryota > Metazoa > Mollusca > Scaphopoda > Dentaliida > Dentaliidae > Pictodentalium > Pictodentalium vernedei. The sequence goes on along the minus strand of CM062296.1, from coordinate 731,321,353 downwards.
CACCCCAAATAGTGCCTAAACTGCCTGAGAAAAGTAATGACTGCTAACAGTTCTCTGTATGTGACACAATAATTCCATTGTGATCTACTTAAGGTATGGCTTGCATAGGCTATGACCTTCTCCTCTCCATTTTGAACTTGGGACAATACTGCCCCGAGACCGATCAAACTAGCATCTGTATCTAAAATGAACTTATCAGTATTGGTTGGGTAAGCTATGATTGGAGCAGTGATTAACAGCTTTTTGAGCTTTTGAAAGGCAATCTCACAATCTTCTGACCAAACAAATTTAATGTTTTTCCTTGTTAATCTTGTGAGAGGGGAAGCCAATGTTGCAAAGTCTGGTATAAACCTTCGATAATACCCGGCACAGCCAAGAAAACTTTTCACTTCAATTACTGAACTGGGTGTGGACCACTCTTTAATAGCATTAGCCTTTTTAGGATCACAGCTTATTCCCTCCTCAGACACGTTATGCCCTAGATATGAAACTTCTGGAGCAAACGACTTGCATTTCTTGGATTTCAACTTCAAATTGGCATTTCTGAAATTTTCAAACACGGCTCTCAGATTTTCCAGTGCAATGTGAAATGAGGATCCGTACACAATGACGTCATGCAAATAACAAAGACACCTGGACCACTGTAAACCACCCAAAAGCAACCCCATCAACCTTGAAAATGTGGCCGGCACATTACACAAACCAAAACTCATAACATTAAATTGATACAACTCCTTATGAGTCACAAAGGCGGTTTTATGTTTATCTTGATCCTCCATGCCAACTTGCCAATATCCACTTGCAAGATCTAAAGTGCTAAACCATTGAGCATTACCTAACATATTGAGAACGTCATCTATTCATTGCATAATAAATACAAAATCTAATTGTACCATCACTTTTGGAAACTAAGACTATAGGAGAAGACCAGGGACTAGTACTAGGTTCCACAATGCCATCTTGCAGCATTTTATCAACCTGTTTATCTATTAACTCCCTTTTAACAGCAGAGGCTCTCCTGGTAACTTAACCCTTTACCTAACGAATCACCCGCATCCGCCTGTGTAATGTGCAAATTGAGCAGTTAAAAGAATTAAATTTTTCAAAATATTTCAACAAAACCATATCATGTGACCCCTCATTGGAACGAGCTCATTGAGCTCGTTCCAATGAGGGGTCACATGATATGGTTTTGTTGAAATTTTTTGAAAAATTTTAAAAAATTGTATTTAAAATAATAAATTTTGATATCGTCTGCGTTGGGTAAAGGGTTAATAGGTTTACTATCATCTGTGTCTATCTTATGTTTTACAACATTTGTCTTTCCAAGTTTTCCATCTGGTCCAACAAAAATATCCTGAAACTCAGTCAGTAAATTAATTACTTTCTCCTTTTGTTCAGAACTTAATTTTTCTGACATGCCATCCACGAATGGCTGTAAATGATCAGGCAAACCTGTGGGATCACAATCTAAGCCACTTTCTTTATTCCCTAAAATCACCTCCACTGGAGAAACTGTTGCTACCACAGAATTAGCATTAATTGTAATATGTTTTTTACAAACATTAATCATGGACATACAAACCGTCTTTTCATCCATTGTTACCACTGACCTAGCCATCAACAAACCTTTTGTCTTTATCAGGGATGTGGGTTCAATAAGACCCTCAGGGAGATCAAAGGTACCTTCAACACTACCCTTCACTATACACTCTGTATCAGGGGGTATCAAAATAGATTCCTCTACTCTGATCCGAGCACAAAAACTTTCAGACTTAGTGAATAATTTGATCTCTTCATCATTCACATCTAGTGTCTTTTTATTAAAGCTCAAATCAACACTGTGTTTGGTAAGAAAATCCACCCATAATATTCCTGCTAGACTATCCAAGTCTGCAATTATAACATTATGCAGAAAACTCTGGTTGCCAATTTGTAAATTCACTGAGGTTTCACCAAGAATGGAAAGATCATTGCCTGAGGTAGAAATCAGTGTAACCAAGACACTTTTGAGGTCAGACAGAGAATCAACATCCAGCTTATTAAAAATACTGGTAGACAACAGAGTCACAGCAGAACCAAAATCTACAAGCAACTTCAAGGATTTACCCTGAACAACCACATTTACAAAGAGACAACTAGGTTGAACTGATGTTATCTCAATTGTCTGCCCATATTTAAAATTCTGTTCAACTGAATCAGAGGCCAAGTTTTTGGGCTCAAACTTGACCTCTTCTATTTTCCCTGACTTTGCACTTTTTTGAATCAGGCTTACATTCAGTTTCAGATTTGCATTTGTGCATACAGTTCCAATCTTCACCACATTTAAAACATTTATTGTTTTTCTCCTCTGCTTATTAGGGTCTATTTGAAGATTTGCTTCCAAAAGTTTATGTAATTTATTAAATTCCTCACGGATAATTTTAACTATATCTTGTTCAGGAAGCTCAGATTTGTCTACAGAGTGAGATTTTCCCTCTTCTACAGCATTTATCAAAGACTTTCTAGCTATAGTATTCACATTATTGTGGTGAGAACCAGCAAAAGCTTCATACTCCACAGCAGATGTGACTGCATTATCTAGAGTAGTTGGCCTGCTGAACTGAACATGTTTTCGAATTTCGAATGATCCCAAACCATGAATGAATTGGTCAATGGTATAAGCCTCCTTGCCCAGGCTGGGTAACTCAGGAAAAGCTGAGTTAGCCAGACGATGCGAGGCATACCAAAACTCTGCAGCTGACTCTCCTGTTTTTCTTTTTCTATTTCGAAATTCCATTTTAAAGGCCACCTCATGGCCAGGAGGTTTAAATCTCTGGAGAAGCGCATTTTTAACTTCAATGTAATTACTGTCATAGCTAAGTGTAAGATCACTTAACACTTTCTGAGCAGGACCTCGCAAGCACATTAATAACTGTTGTGATTTATCACAATCATTCCAGTCATTCCAGGCAGCAACATACTCAAAATGCATCAAGTAATCTTGAAAATCAGAGTGTTCATCATATGATTGAGGTTCTTTTAAACTAGGTCTCTTTTACTCCACCATACCCACATTATTTGGGTATTGATCTTCTACTTTGGGAGTTGAATTTTGTCTCCAAGATCTTGTCCCACCCCCGTCCCTGTCAGTTTGTGAGGGGCAATGATACAAATTGCTTTCTTCAACAACCCTCCCAGGTGTAAACTGTGAAACTTCATATTTTGACTGACCAATTGGCGATGGACAGCTCGGATACAGAGAAGGTCCCCTATCTTCAAATTTAGGAGAGGTAACATAAATTTGTACAAATTCCATTTCTCGTAATCCCAGATGAGTCCCCATATTGGTACTATGCATGGGTTCGCTCAATCCAGCAGATGTTTTATATGGTGGGTAATATCTAGAATGATTAAACAAGGGAGAATACTAGGATCTGTCCCTATTCTGGATATTTGTAGGTACCTGATTAAAATAAGTCTTATTCTGAGCTTTCACAGGAAGTCCATATTTATTTGATGGTGAAATACAATCATTACCACTTCTTACAAAAATTGAATGATTTTGTTCCATCAAAGTAGGATGGGAAAGACCCAACTTTATTGGGAAAGTTGATTCCAATTTTGACCTCTCTCTCTCTACATGGGCAGATTTTGAAGGCAGCTCAGGCTGATCCCCCCAAAAATGCACTCCAGACCTCGATACTGTAGGTCTTGGTGTCAAATCTATTCCCGCTCTCCAACTGTGAGAGCCTGCCCTATCCACAGCTCCGTGAGGGAGAGCTTCTGTAAAGGCTGCACCTAAGTTTAGATTTTCTGTGGAGCTTCTACTACTTTCCCTACTGAGAACATTTCTATGACCCATTCTGTTTGGTGACATGTTTTTAGACTGTAATGACTTGAATCCATGGACTATGTGACTGTGAGATAGTAAGTGTTTAGGTAATGAAGTCAACTTTCTAGGAGTTTGGGGATTATCTAAAAAGCCATCATTAAAAATATCCCTTGAAACTGGGGTTCTCTTAAAACAAGAGGAAGAATGGTCAAATTGTAAATTCCTAGACCTGAACACATTCTCACATAAACCCAGATTTTGATTTCTTATCTCCTCCTCTCGAGCCTAAGAAATCCCAGTTGTGGTATATTTTGATCTAGTTTGTAGAGTAAAAGCACCTGTATATGTCATATTCATAGCTGTTGGACCAGTACTCACCAATGATTGTACTGTACTAATTACTTCACATGAAGTCGAAACCTATTCTGAATCCCCAATACATTTAAATCACTTTCTGTGACTCTCTCCATATCTTCCTGGTAAACTTCTGAAATGTTGGTAGCCTCGCCAGTATTGTATCAGGATGGAGCAAAAGAATTACTTCAGGCAACAAGTCACCCAAGATATTCCCTCTGTTACGTTCAGTTTCGAGTTTCGAGTTTACCAAGAGATTGGAAAAACAAAAAAATAAATGATTTACATGGTTTATTTTAAACAAAACAAAAACATATGAAAAGATGAGTTTAACAAAAAATAATAAGTTTTAACCTGAACACAAGTAAATATTTCACCACAGACCCCTCTGTTTTGAGCATTGTCAATTCTCTGTCATTTAAATTTTTTGTGTGCAAAGACCTTAACTGAACTTCACAGTTATATGGGAGAGTGGGCAAATTTTGATAGATACCAATCTAAGGGTACACATTCCTTCGGGAAGTTTACACTGTATTAATAAAAATATCTGTTATCAAGAACCCTGCAGGGAGTGCCTCTGATGGGGAGGAACACGCCAAAAATGTTTCCCTCACCAGCGGATGCACTGCATGCAATGGAACACGTCACCGCGGGAGTAACTTCCCGAAGCAGGAGTACACCTACATATACATGGAATGCCCCTCTCAACCAATCTGCAAAGGCTAGTACAATCAGGCGCAGCAAGATTAATGCTTTAATGCCCAATTGTGGAAGGGTGACTTTTTTGGACAGAACACTGTCTTATATAGCCAACCGAGGGCAGAAATACTGATCTACAATTGATTCCTCGTTATGAAAATGACCAACCAGTGGCCGATTAATGGATAAACGAAAACAACCAATGAAATACATTTGGTTTATAAGCACAACAGGCCCAGTATGGGAGAAACAGGAAGTAGGAGAAAAACCAAAATAAACAACATCGGAATTACCGATACGTAATGAATGTCCAAATTTAAAATGACAACTATTACAATTAATTGGCGATTTTTGTGAATAGCGCTTGTCGGTTTTTTTCCGTTACGTTGGGTAAAGGGTTAAGCCCCGGCCATAAAAAGTATCAAAGTATCTAAGCGTTTCACAGAAACTAGTTTCATGTTCCTGGTGTTACATGCCCTATATGTTACGCGAGTTTGTCGGTGTTTAGTTTCTGCCAGAATCTCATTGTAACAGAATTGCATAGTCTATGCTACATTAGCTCAAAACAACTACCACGTACTGTGCGAATATCCAGTCTGTCGCTAGCAGGTTTATTTGCAATCTTTACAAACATATCGTCGTTTCAAAACTGAACAATATCCCCAGAAACACTGACACAGCCGGCCAGGAAAAAACATAGATAAAACCCCTTTTGATTTATGGACAAAAAAGTATGAAAACCTGTGTCCCACACCCAAGTGCATGTGCCAGCTACAGGGTAAGCCGTGGAACAAAGCTTAATCACCACTTAGAAAACAGATAAATATAATTCCCATCATATTTTGATATGAAAATCCAGTATGAACCTGCTGAAAGAATTGGCTAAAATGATCACAAAAAATCATTCAAATGCGTTCAGTAAACACCTTAAAGCTCATTGGTCAGCTTAATTATTCACTGACCAATGACTATTCCAAATTAGGCCACGCCAAAACATAATGTTCTTTATTAATGCCGCCTAGACAAAAGTTTCGCGCTATTCTGCGAAACGCGCGCAACTATAATACTGAATAGGTATAATATATATCTGGAATATAAAATATACCTATCAACTTTATCTATTTTGTATATAATTTTTTCATCAATAGTGCAAAAGTGCTTGTATTTTAGATCCTAAATTTCATACAGTATTTTCCCAGATGCTTCCACAGAGTTCCATTTGATAGTCATTGTTCAAAATATTCGGTAATCATCGATCACCACAAAGCGTACCTCCTCAACTGAATTTCTGGCTACGCGGTTGAACAAATTCATTTTAGGGCAGTTAACTAAACTTCTTTCGATGAAAAGAGAGAGTTAAATTGTGTTGGCCTACTCGGATTTTCGATGCTCCTCAAACTCTTTGTTTTTCATAAAATAAATAACACTCTTTTGTTTATTCAAAAATCCAACCGATCATGATTATATTCAAACACGAATTACATTTTACTTTCTTTAATTTTTCAGTGACTCTGGTAGTGTTTTTAAAAGTTTTCTCGGAAAAAGTGAATTAGAACAGTTTAAATTGTATCGAAAGCAGTGGCATAGCCCGGGATGTGTGTGTGTGGGGGGGGGGGGGGGGGCTGGGAGGGACACATGTCCTACCTCCATTTCAGCCCCCCCCCCCTCCCCCGGTGACGTGTCCTAATTATTGATGCCATTCACAACTTATAAGTTATGGACACAAACAGACTCAGAATCAAGGAAATTGCGGGGTTTTTGTCTCAAATTTCAAAATGTTCCTGCGAGAGGGAGTGTCCTCCTCTTGTGCTCACCATATCTCGTCGCTATGTGTCTCGGATTATGCAGCGCATCCTGTTTTGTGTGCCTCCCCCCCCCCCCCACACCCCCAGCAGTCCTAGATTTTACTGTTGCACCCCCTAACTTTGGTATACTGGCTACGCGCCTGATCAAAAGTAGCTCTAAGAATTCATACTTGACGAAAATCTTCTGCAACAATCCTGCAAATTCAATAATTTATAGCGGTGTCCACCAAAGGAACATTAAAGGTGCTTTCATACTGCTGCAACGTGTCGAATACGACCGGCGCGAGGGGGTGCTGTGGCTCAGTTGGTAGATGTGCAGGCTGCAAGCCGAGGGTTCCTCGGTTCGATTCCCACGTGCGGCAACCGCGTTGTGTCCTTGGGTAAGACACGTCACCCCATTGCCCACGTGGGGGCACGGTGGCGTTGTGTACTAAGGCGTACTGCACGTCGATGGTGCACTTGTCTTCAACCAATACTAACCCTACTTGTGTGGAGTTAGTATGTTGAGGAGCCTGACAGTTGCTCGCCGTTGCTCGGTGGTTCTCTCTGGGTATTCCCGCTTCCTCCACCCGAAAAACTATCCGACACGAGGTGACCCTGGCTGTCGAAAGTGTCGTTAAACTCCAATAAATAATCAATAAATAAATACGACCGACGTGTCAAGCTGAACATTAGTAATGTTTCTAAGGGTAGAAAACTGCCTGGGGTTTGACATTGCTTGTGTTTCACACGCGCATAATTATTAATTCAGTATCTTCAAGACTTAACATTATTGTTCTGTACTGTTAGCTGTGTAACATGCAATCTGCCTTGTTTTTGGTGTTCTTGCGATACACTATCTATCTAATAGCCCATACCTGCTGACGTAACATCCATGAATTAACGGACATGACAACCGTTACTTATTCCTAGTTCCTTCTTCGACATTCGTTATCAACCGATGTCATCGGTTGATAACGAATGCCGAATAAGGAACTGGGAATAAATAACGGTTGTTACGTCTCCCATGAATTTTATTTATCCTCACCTCAATGTTCGCGTTTTCCCGTTACATAAAAAGATTGATAAAACAAATGTTGCTCCCTTCATTGTTAATAAATACAGGCCAGTTGTCAAATTATTTTATAATCTGGGCATATGTTATTTTTTTCACAAACCTTGTAATTTATAGAGTTTGAATAAAAACACTATTTTTTATGTTTGTGATACTCCAGCTTCGCCATTGATATTTGAATGAAATACGTCTTTCTGTATTTATTCCACTTTCTTTTTGACATGGATATGGAAAAGTGTACATTTGCGACCCCGTGCTACAAGCGAGTTAATTTCAGTTATGATATTCATCCTTCGCCAAATTTCATACGGTCTGGGATATGGTGCGTAAATGGCCACTGATCCACTCTAAAGGTCATTTTGGGGAAACACAGTGGATAATCATGTGAGGTACAGGGGCGTAAATCCTGCCCCCCCCCCAAAAAAAACATATTTAGATCTTCTGTTCGTAGGGTAGGCCGAAGGCGGTGCCCAACCTCTGCCCGGTTACCACGACCCATGCAACAACTGCCCTGCCAAAGAATTATTCGCCAGAATGTTGACCTTCCTAACAGAATAGAGCTGAACAGCTAGGGCACACTGAGCACCGGATATATCATGGTCTTGTACAACTTCTGTATCAGTTTATATGCCCTGCTGTCCATGCCAAAGGAGGCCACAGTGTCCTTGTACATTCAACAATTCTATTTAGAATATATTCATTTATCTCCCTGTGTGGAGTGCCCTGCCCTACAGCCACCTGATATCATATGATATGTACTGTTGAGATCACTTGAAAATGTCAGTTTATATGCGGGGCAATTTGCGCTGATAGTAGGGCAGAATGATGATACACCCCCAATATTTTTTTGATAGTTACGGGCCTGGTGAGGTACAATGGATCACAGCCAAAAATCTACTTTATTGAGAAAAAGATAAATTTTCTAACCCGACTGAATATATGTAGTGAAAGAATCGTATTATTTTTGCCAAAAACAAGCCTTTGCTATCACATTTGATATGCGTAAGTAAATATTCCCAGAAACCGTACTTTTATGAGTTCAGAAGATTCCAGTGGCAACATCTGGTTTCAGAAAGGTGAATGATGACACTGGATTTAAATTTGAAATTTGAAATGAAATATAGAGCTGGGATGTTTTGATTTTTCAGATTCGGTTTCAGATCGGTTTCAGGAAGAATTTCGGTTTCGTTCCAGTTTTTTCTAGTGTTGAGAACATAGAGTAAATAAAACTCCAGGCTCCTTAACCCTTTACCTAACATGAAAAGCAGACGACACTTGCAAAAAAAATTCTTGAATAACTAATTTTTTTCATTTTTTGTCTCAAAAACATAGGTTATGACCCCTTGTTGGAACGACCTCGTTCCAACGAGGGGTCATAACCTATGTTTTTGAGACAAAAAATGAAAAAATGATGAAAATTAATTGGCGATTTTTGAGAATAGCGTTGGCCGGTTTTGGACGTTACGTTAAGTAAAGGGTTAACTTGGAAAAAATCCGGATTTGCGTGTAAAAACGTGTAATTTGCATGACACCACTCATCACAGAATGCCATGTCTGTAAGTATCTCCATTGGGTTCTGCCTAACTCCCTTTTGGCCATTCTGAGGGATTCTGGGGAATCAGTTACAAAGCCTTTTGATTCAGAAATAAGCATAAATTAGGTAAGAAATGAATAAAGTTCATCTAAGGCCTAAAAAAATTAAAAATCTGTTTCTCGGGCTCTCCCGCATGGTCATTTTGGCTGCCGCAAGCTCTCTTTTTATAACTAAGGTAAAAAATTAAAAAAAAAATTAAATGGTTTAGGTCTGATATTTTACCCAGGTTAAAAAACTTTATAAATAAATACGTGAGTGCAAGAAGGCTTTGCAATGCTTTCGCATTGCAAAGCCTTCTTGCACTCAAAGGACGAAATACACCACCACCCATGCTATTCCGTAGATTATAAGGCCTAAAACATAAACCAAGAACATGAACTTTTGATGGCAAAGCAATAATTACAGAAATAAAAAATAAAATAAAAAACCGCTCGCCCGCATGCAATTTTACAAATAATAGCCTGAGAAACAGAATAACTACTTTGTGTGGCCTAATTTAAGTTGTGTTCTCATTATCCGGTTGACGAGTCAATAAGGGAGAAAATGTGACCATGAGAGACGCCACTTTGTCGGCTATACTAAGCGACGATAGTCCTTAGGGATCACGGCCTTTCAAATATCATCTTTGCACCACCCCACCCCCTCCCCAACACTCCAAAATAGCTAGGGCGCCCCAATTATAGAATTCTGGCTACGCGCCTGTTTCAAACCCGAAATTTCTCCAGTTTTGATGTGTTGCAAAGATTCGACGACTGGGAGGAGAAAATTGAAATTTTCATCCAAAAGCTGCATTTTTACCAATATACTATAGTTCTACTTCCGTTCCATTTCTGCAACACACTCCGAGAAAGGTACAATAAATAATAGTTACTGTTTTAGTATGTTGATCCAATATAATCTGGGACGGAATCACCTTACAAACTTTTCTTGGTATTTGATATTTTTATGAAAGTCCGGCCGCCAGGGCACTGAACCTCAAAGTGGCGTCCAAAGTTTTTGTTTCGATGAAATGTGTGAGAGTAACATCCTGACTACGAAAAGGTTTACTGGACGTCCGGCAGCCATGAGGAATTTGAAATATCCACGTTTACGGTGACATTCATTTCGCGGACTGCAATGTTTGCGGCTAATGCAACATTCCGGGCGCATACCAGAGGTCTATATACATTTTTAGGGATATTTTGAGTGTTTGGTGTTTCTATTAATCAGTGCTATTCATAGCTGATGTATCTGCTAACCTTGTTTGTTCATTGCAACACTAGAGTGGCGTTGCAAGAGCAGAATGTGACAAAGAATTTGGAACGACGGGATGCATCTTTTTGCGTGAGAAATAGGCATATCCGGGCGTTTCGATCCGTGATAACGAACAACATCCAACTGATAGTCAATAGTCTGACATTTCAGACTTTTTAAGTCGCGGGAGCCGACTGTGTTGCGACTGGGTCGTGTTATTTGCTTGAGTTAACAAAACAGCCAGAGAATGCATGGGTATTTGGTTTTCCATTCTGAGATGCAATGTCAGCATCGAAATTATCTACCACTACCTGTATTTGCCCACCGGCAGAACTAGATATTTGTGTGAAGTCAAGACTGCGGGGTGCCGTATTTGTTGCCGATTTCTTGAAACCCAACAATTCATCATTGGAGCATGTTACTTCGAAGTCGTGCATCGTTTTTATGAGGTCTTTAGAATACCTCATCAGAGCGGCCAGACCAATTTGCATTGTTGTTGGTATCCCACGTACCAGTGATGTTACAATGTTGCTAATCAGCATCCCGGCAGGATGTGGTCTAATTTCGGCGACAAACTACCCAGAAAAGCCAACAACGTCTCACTTGAAACTCTGAAAATTTGTCAAAGTTTCGAGATATCTCGGCGCATATAATTTTCTTCAAAACTTTCGTTGCGCTTTCGGCATCGCAATCATCTGGATCTCGTTTAATACGCAGAGCCGATCTAGCCGCTAAAATCGTGGCTATCCCTGGCGAGGAAAAGACTAAAATGTCATTGCTGTTCTTCTCAGCAAGTTCAGCAACAATATCTTGAGGGGAAATACAAGTACCCCTGCACTCACCTTACAATTTGAACAAGTCGACCGAATTCCAAGCAAGATATTGGTCATCTCTCTTGAAAGCAACCACAGATTTAAAAGCTTCGGTATCGAGATTTGAAGTGTTGAGGTGGTGTCAATGATCTGCTTTGCCGCGGACGCTACAGATCTTGGGCTCATAAATGCAGTTCTCGAGTGATGACAAGTCTGCCGCATGCTATTCACTCATAGCACCTAGAACCACTAACTAACCTCTCTCTCTCCCCCCCCCCCCCCCATTTGTCTTTTCGCTGCTCATAAACCCGCAGTATCTCATCCTTTTACGATGAACTACTGCTGGTTCCAGGATTCACTACTTGACGGGAAATACACGCCTTTATCCGTCTTTCCGGGGTTTTCGGGTCTTTGGTCACATCACAATTACAAGCACAATATAGACAGTGTCGTCTGAAATCAAACAATTTGTACCCGACATCGCCAAGATCATTTCTCGGGTGGTGCATCCGCCTCGGTAGGCATATCTTTTCTTGTTGTAGCTTGTCTGACACTTTTCGGGGAAACATATTTCTCTACACAATATTTGTGACTTCTCAAGACTAAATTGGCATCCAAAATCCAAATCTAGCAGAGATTGTAAATCGACAAACAGACCCTCATAAAACAGTTTGCTGCTTCTGATTATGTTCTCGATGCGTTTCGATGCACGTTTATCAGACGGTGACTTACCCTAACAACTTCACATCCGTATTTTGGTGAGAAAAAGCAATGATCGGCCATGGCAGATTCTTCACATAAACGGACAGAAAAATTCAAATAATGCCGGACTAAAGAAAAATGAAATGACAAAAGAATAAGGCAAGCTTTGCAGTATATGCTGTTCATAAAACGCTTGCTTTCAAAACAAAATAGCAGTGTTTGGCGAACATGCATTTATTTATGCATTGAATAATGTCATTGTGTCTATATCAGAAAAAAACTTCCGGATTTTTTCAAGTAAATGCCGATTAAAAATGCGAATTTCAACACCTAGGCTAACTAAGCGAATTGAAATTGGGTATCCCTTTTCTGCGACAAATATCTCAAATTGCTCAATGCTGCCCAGACGTCCAGTAAACTTGATCTGAATGCCCTCTATCAGAAACCAACGAGAAAAAAACTTTGGACGCGACTTTGTGAGGTTGAGCAGAAAGTTGGCATTTGCCGGCTGAACCACTACATGTTCCCAACGAGGTTCTCACCCGTAAAAAAACTTCGCCATCCCATTTATGTTTACTTCATATTAAAATACAAACGCTCCGCGCATTTGTTACAAAGTTTCATTATCACGTTGAATTCAATATTGACTATCCAAGTAGAGAAGTGCTGCTTAGGGTACACGAGATCTCATCAATAAACATAAAGTTAGGTTGACGGGGTCTAAACGTATCAGGAATATCAACGATTACCAGTGAGCTGCCCTTATCATCTTTTGAGAACCATCATATTCCAGCAGATCCGTGAAGTTTTCTCATTATCTCGTTACCAAACGTAACCGTCATAACCGACAAGCGCTTTTCACATAAAATGCCATTCAAATTTTATTATTATCACTATTATGGCTCCCAATCAACCACCACCACCCGAAAAAAATCATAGGAAGAATATTATTCATTTTGGGGTCTTTGCTTTTAGCATCGCCGTATCGTAGAAGACCCATTGGGTGGGTGGGTGAATGAATTAGGTTAATTTGGTTTTGTTTTTTATCTTTAAAATGAATTTTGGAGGATTTTAACCCCCCCCCCACCCCCCCCCCCCCAAAAAAACAAAAAAAAAACAAAACAAAACAAGAGGCCCCAAGGGGCCTGACAGCACTCATCTGACACTGACAACTATCAAGTGAGGGTCCTGATTTGAACAAACTTGCATTTGCCCCATTAAGAAACCCATATACCAAATATCAAAACATTCTGATTGGTGGATCTGAATTTTTTTTTAAATATTCCTCATATTGAACTAAGTTATAATTTGGGCTCCCATAGGGAGCCCAACTATGAACCCAGGGACTTGGCTTGAACAAACTTGAATCTCACCTCCCCAAGGATGCTGTATTCCAAATATCAAATGATTCTGACTTCTGGAATCTGAAGAAAAATATTTTAAAAAAATATTCCTCATGTTGAACTAAGTTATAATTCGGGCTCCCACAGGGAGCCCAAATATAAACCCAGGGACTTGGCTTTAACAAACTCGAATCTCACCTCCCTAACGATACAGTATACGAAATATCAAAAGATTCTTACTAGTGGATGTGAAGAAGATTTTTAAAGAATGTTCCTCATATTGGATGAAGTTACAGTTAGGTCTCCCACAGAGAGCCCAAATATCGACTCAGAGAACCTACACCTACCTAAGGATACTGTATATCAAATATCAAAAAATTCCGACTGCTGGATCTGAAGAAGAAGATTTTTAAAGTAAATTCCTCATATTGAACTGTTATAATTTGGGTTTCCACGGGGAGCCCAAATATGAACCCAGAGACTTGGCTTGAAACAAACCTGAATCTCACCCCCCCCCCCCCCCCCCCCAAGGATGCTGAATACCTGATAACAAAAGATTCTAATTGGTGGGTCTGAAGAAGAAGATTTGTAAAGAATATTCCTCATACTGCACCAATTTAAACATTTGGGCTCCCATAGAGAGCCCAAATAGGGACCCAAGGATTTGATTTCAACAAAGATGTAAAACAATCTTCCAAAGATGTTATATGTGAAATCTGAAGCTTTTAGAGCAGTGGTTTGGGAAAAGAAGAGTCTTAAATGTTTTCCCCATTACCCAGTGTTAAAAAATGTTGACTCAGCATTTTTTCAAAGTCCTGAAAAAGTACCCTACGATAAAACCAATAGCAATATTTTTGGACCACTCAATTCTGTTGGTTCTAAGGAGGCTTCACACCAAATAAGAATTCTCAGTGCCATGTAGTTTTGGAGATATGGACGTTTTAAAAAAAATTCTATTTTCAGCTCCTGTGGTTCCCACGAGGCATTTTGAAACTTTTTTTGGAATAAATCAAGTACTTATGATCCACTAATACTTCATATCAAATTTGGTTCAAATCGGCCTCTCAGTTTGGAAAATAGAAATTTTGGGCGGGGCAAAAATTCTTGCCCCTCCCGTAACGACAACAAATATTGCCCCTGGAACTTCTCTTGAACAAATTTGAGTCTACACCTCAAAAGGAAGCCGTATATCACATATCAAGTCTCTGCTACAGCTGGTTCATGAGAAAATTTGAAAAAATGGGCTATTTTGGCCCCATCCCTCCTCAATATGAGCAGAAACCCAATTTGAAGAAAAACCCAAATGCCCCTATATAACCACTACTCATGTGAAATTTCATTAAAACGTGGCCAGTAGTTTGAGAGAAAAAGACCCAAACACCACCTTCACGACTGACGACAGACAAAAAGTGACTTTCCGTCAGGTAAGCTAAAAAGGCCATAATGGGCAGAAAAGTCAAATGTGCTGCATACATGAGTAGAAAACTCAAGGGGGTGGAAAGCAACAAGGCCAGGGTAGCAAAACAAATATGGGTCTACATTAAGCAATCCATCTCCAAAGGAGACATTGTCAATCCTTGAGCCCCTCAGGAGTGACAAAAATATTTTGAGCATCATGCCTTTTCTTCAGTTGATCATAATGTAAAATGTGGAGCTCCCCTATGAAGCCCCTTGATACAACCAATGTGGATTAATCTTAGTTACAAACCTCTAGAGGGTGCTGAATACAAAATTTCTATCTCTTCAGCTACATGGCCAATTCCGGCTCCCGTTGGGAACCCAAATATTGACCCAGGCTCTCGATTTGAACAAACTTGAATCTGACCTCCCTAGAGATGTTAGATACCAAACATGAAATCATTCTGACAGTTGGATCTGAAGAAGAAAAATTGTAAAAAAAATTCTTCATATTGCACTAAGTTAAAATTTGGGCTACCATAGGTGAACCCAATAATTAACTTATGGGCCCGATTTGAACAAAACCCCCTATGTTGTATACCAAATATGAAAGCATTCTGACTGGTGGATCTGAAGAAGATTTTAAAAAATTATCCCCCATATTGTACTAAGTTAAAATTTCGGCTTCCATCGGAAGCCCAAATATTAACCTAGGGACTTGGTTTGAACAATCTTGAATCTGACCCTCATAACAATGATGTATACCAAACATTAAAACATTCTGACTGGTGGTTCTGAAGAAGAAGATATTCAAAGAATATTCCCCATATTGCCCAAAGTTAAAAAATTTGGGCTCCAGTATTATTACAATTTGGGCTACCATAGCAAGCCTAAATACATACATAGGGACACAATTCGAACAAACTTCAATCTGACTCCTTAGAGATGTTGTATACCAAATATAAAAGCATTCTGACTGGTGGATCTGAAGAAGATTTTAAATGAAAGTGTCAATGACACTGTAGCTTAACTTGTGTGTTGTGTTTGATGAAAAGGATAATGTTCAATGTTTATGAAAGGATTATGAAATAAGACAAGAATTGTGATAATTGGGAATATGTTTATTTCTGTACCCTGTATGCTATGTTTTTGATAAAAAATAATATGAGGTGTACACTGTACTAAAGAGCTGGGGGTGGGTTAATGTGACCTCACAGTTAATGTATGTGGCCCTCACAGTTAACGTATATCAACGAAAGTTACCAAGTTACAGTGCAATTATTCCAAAACGAGTCATCCTATCAAGTTACATTGAAATCCCTTCATACATATGGCCTGTAGACTGTGCTAAAGGATTTTGGGCTTCGGGCCCCTGTAGCCGTCAGTATCCCAATTGCGTCCAAAGGGGACGTTCTCATCTAGACATTATATGAAGTCAACCTACCACGTTCCAATGAAATGCCTTCATAAATATGACCTGTAGACTGTGCTAAAGGTTTTTGGGCTTTGGGCTCGGGCAGCCATCATGGTTGAATGATCGAAACCAAAAGGGGACATTCTCATTTGGGCATCATCTGGAGCGATCTTACGAAGTTTTAATGAAATCCCTTCATAAATATGACCTGTAGACTGTGCTCAAGGTTTTCGGGCTTCGGGGCCCTGAAGCCATCACAGTTGACCAATCACGACCAAAAGGGGATGTCATCATCTAGGCATTATATGGAGTCAAACTTACAGGTTACAATGAGATCCTTCCACAAATATGACCTATAGACTATGCTAAAGGTTTTGGGGTTTTGGGCTCGGGCAGCCATCAAGGCTGAATGATCGCGACCAAAAGGGGACGTTCTCATCTAGACATTATTTGGAGTCATCCTACCAAGGTACAATGAAATTCCTTCATAAATGTCACCTGTAGACTGTGCTAAAGGTTTTCGGACTTCAGGCCCCTGCAGCCGTCACAGTTGCCTAATGGTGTCCAAAAGGGGACGTTCTCATCTAAACATTATTTGAAGTCAACCTACCAAGTTACAAAGAAATCCCTTCATAAATATGACCTGAAGACTGCGCTAAAGGTTTTCGGGCTCGAGCAGCCATCATGGTTGAATGATCGCAACCAAAAGGGGACATTCTCATCTGGACATCTTCTGGAGTGATCCTACGAAGTTACAATGAAATCCCTTCATAAATATGACCTGTAGACTGTGCTCAAGGTTTTCGGGGTTCGGGCACCTGTAGCCATCACAGTTGACCAATCACGACCAAAAGGGGATGTCATCGTCTAGGCATTATATGGAGTCAACCTAACAAGTTACAATGAAATCCTTCCATAAATACGACCTATAGACTATGCTAAAGGTTTTTGGGCTCGGGCAGCCATCAAGGCTGAATGATCGCGACCAAAAGGGGACGTTCTCATCTAGACATTATTTGGAGTCATCCTACCAAGCTACAATGAAATCCCTTCGGGCCCCTGTAGCTGTCACAGTTGACCAATCACGACCAAAAGGGGATGTCATCATCTAGGCATTATATGGAGTCAACCTAACAAATTGCACTGAAACCCTTCCACAAATATGACCTATAGACTATGCTAAAAGTCTTTGGGCTCGGGCAGCCATAAAGGCTGAATGATCGCGACCAAAATGAGACGTTCTCATCTGGACATTATTTGGAGTCATCCTACCAATTTACAATGAAATTCCTTCATAAATATGACATGTAGACTGTGCTAAAGGTTTTTCGGACTTCGGGCTCGGGCAGCCATCATGGTTGAATGATCGCCAAAGGGGACAATCTCATATGGGCATCATCTGGAGTGATCCTACGAAGTTACAATGAAATCCCTTCATAAATATGACCTGTAGACTGTGCTAAAGGTTTTTGGGCTTCGGGATCGGGCAGCCATCATGGTTCAATGATCGCAACCAAAGGGGACAATCTCATCTGGGCATCATCTGGAGTGATCCTACGAAGTTACAATGAAATCCCTTCATAAATATGACCTGTAGACTGTGCTCAAGGTTTTCGGGCACCTGTAGCCATCACAGTTGACCAATCACGACCAAAAGGGGATGTCATCATCTAGGCATTATATGGAGTCAACCTAACAGGTTACAATGACATCCTTCCATAAATATGACGTTTTGCCTATGCTGAAGGTTTTTGGGCTCGGGCACCCATGAAGGCTGAGAGATCGCGATCAAAATGGGACGTTCTCATCTAGACATTATTTGGAGTCATCCTACCAAGTTACAATGAAATCCCTTCATAAATATGACCTGTAGACTGTGCTAAAGGTTTTGGGGCTTCAGGCCCCTGTAGCCGTCACAGTTGCCCAATCACGCCCAAAAGGGGACTTTCTCACCTAGACATTATATGAAGTCAACCCACCAAGTTACAATAAAATTCCTCAATAAATATGACCTGTAGACTGTGCTAAAGGTTTTCAGGTTTTGGGCTTGGGCAGTCGTCACGGTTGGCAGATCATGCCCAAATGGGGAAATTCTCATCTAGACATCATAAGGAGTCATCCTACCATGTTACAATGAAATCCCTCCATATTAAACATGACCTGCAGACTGTGCTAAAAGTTTTTGGGTTTCGGGCTTGGGCAGCCATCACGGTTGACAGATCATGCCCAAAAGGGGGCGTTCTCATCTAGGCATCATACAGAGGCATCCTACAAAGTTACAATGAAATCCCTTCATAAATACGACCTGTAGACTGTGCTAATGGTTTTCGGATTTTGGGCTCGGGCAGCCATACCGGTGGACCGATTGCGACCAAAAGGGGACGTTCTCATCTAGACATGACCCCAAACCTGCATTTGAAATTTCGTGACGATCAGACAAGAACTGCAGGGTGTAGTCCGTGCTAAAGGAAAATGTGAACAGACTCACAGACTTCCACACGCGTGATGGCAATAGCTTATCTTGACTTTCAATACCCCTCTACAGAACACCCTAACATACCCGATGGCAATTTTTTTTTTACCATTCCATTCTACTGGTCCTAAGGATGCTTCACACCAAAAACTAACAGCTATCTGTTCCATGTGGTTTGGGAAATAAGGGCGTTTGAAAATATTTCTATTTTTTGCCTCTGGGGTTCCCACGGGGCATTTTGAAAAGAAATTTTTGCATAAATCAAGTACTTATGACCCTCTACTACTTCATATCACATTTGGTTCAAATCGGCCCCTCAGTTTAGAAAAAAGAAATTTTGGGTGGGGCAAAAATTCTTGCCCCTCCTATAACGACAACAAATATTGCCCCTCGAACTTCTCTTGAACAAACTTGGAGTCTGCACCTCAAAAGGAAGCTGTATACCAAATATCAAGTCTCTGCTACAGCTGGTTCATGAGATTTGTTTTTTAAATTGGAGCATTTTGGCCCCACTACCTCCTTAATATGAGCAGAAACTCAATTTGAAAAAAAACCCCAAATGCCCCTACATAACCACTACTCATGTGAAATTTTATTAAATGTGGCCAGTGGTTTGGGAGAAAAAGGCCCAAACACCACCTTCACGACGGACGAAAAGTGATCAGAATAGCTCTTCCTGACTTTCAGTCAGGTGAGCCAAAAATCCCCCATTCATAAAATGACCTGAAATCCATTGAAACCCATTTAAGACACAAAATAGAATTATTAAAAAGAAATACCCTAGCGCCCCCAACCTGTCCCACCACCTCTCTACTGGGATAAATTGGGTGAAAAAATTTCTTAGGCATGAAACCACTCTGAAAACTCATTTTATAACCAAACCAAAAAAAAAATCCATCCTCAACCATCCATCCCCCCCCCCCCCCCACACACACACACACAAACACAAATGCAGTTCTCCTTATAGTGTTGAATAACCTCCATAAAGGTTCGCAGAATTATTCTCAATGGTTAAAAATTATTATATCGCCTGTTGAAAAATTTGACCACAAAACTTGACCCCGATTTGACATTCTATTTTCAGTTAGTGATCTTAACCTTGAACCTAGTGGCATGGTTGTGAGTATGACATATCACCTCTTGGTGTTCTGTTAAATAACGCCATAAAGAATTATCTTCAATGTTTAAAAAGTTATAGCCGATTGAAAACCTGGGCCAGAAATTTTAACCTTGAAGAGAAATTCTATTTTAACCCTTTTACCCAATGTAACGGCCAAAACCGGCCAGGGCTATTCACAAAAATCGGCAATTCATTTTCATGATTTTTTTCCATTTTTTTTGTCTCAGAAACATAGGTTATGACCCCTCTTTGGAATGAGCTCGTCGAGCTCATACCAAAGAGGGGTTATAACCTATGTTTTTGAGACAAAAAATGAAAAAAATTAGTTATTCTAGAATTTTGTTTCCAAGTATTGTCTGCTTTTCATGCAAGGTAAAGGGTTAAGTAACAGAAACCGTGCACTTGAACCAAGTGGCATGATTTTTATATCAGATTATGGCAGGGTAGATCCCTATAAAGTACCACGGAAATATCTTCATCGGTTAAACAATTAAAATTAAATGAAAAATTTGACCCGAAAATTTAACCTTGACATGAAATCTATTTTTAGTCATAGTGACCTTTACCTTGAACCTAGCGACATGGTTTTGGTTGTGACTGATCAATTTACAGTGGGGTATAAACCAGTTAGGTTTCACGAAAACATCTTAAACGGTTCAAAAGTTATAATCCATTGTTGATAGCCTTCTTGCCATCGACTTTCGGAATCAATAACACATATATCTCCTAAAGCAGGCAAGACAAACACACAACGTATGGTACCTCATTGGAAGGAGCTCAGCCACGGAGTCATAAGCTACGTTTTTGGTCTATTCTGTGTTGTCTTCTATTCGT
Organism: Pictodentalium vernedei; assembly: GCA_031216915.1. Lineage (NCBI taxonomy): Eukaryota > Metazoa > Mollusca > Scaphopoda > Dentaliida > Dentaliidae > Pictodentalium > Pictodentalium vernedei. The sequence continues at coordinate 731,300,704 of CM062296.1, read as the reverse complement.
GCTAGCTAAGGTATTAACATTGACAAATATGAAAGACAAAATCTTAGGTTGTAAAATATACAGAGTTTATTACATTATATACATCAGACAAAGAAATGTTCAAAGATGTAATTCTCACCACAATGCATTCATTCCACATACTGACAATACTACCACAACCTGGTCAGGCTAAATTAAGAAAATAAGGTCCGACGGTTTTCACCGAGATCAGAGTGGGTGAAAGAGCCAAGAAGTCACTGTTGTAAGCCTAGGAATCATGGAGGTGGGCCTACTAGTAGCCCAGGAATGGCAACAGACGTTTTCAACTAAATTGGTGGAAAATCTGCCATTCATTTACTCACGAAATTTAAGAGATTCACAAAGACGCTCAGGCTGTTATCCAGATAATTTCATTCTGACACCGGTTTTTCCCATTGCAAAGATCGCTGGCAACCTAAATTACCCATAATCAATAATTTTCCGAACCGTGGCCATAGTGTCTGAAATCGACAAAAGGACAGATCCTCTGTCGCCTCGCCAAAAAATTCTAGCGATAACTGTGACTTGACACACCAATTGCACCATTTAGTTAGTTTAGTACAAAGACGTCACTTTGAGTGAATGTATGGGACCCATTTTCCTTTTCCCGTAACTGTACACATTTGTGCCTCGGAAATATGCCCCTGAAACACGTTAGGACTTGAGGAGGAACCCCAAAATCCCCGCACAATGGCCTTTCAATTATCATTTTTGCCCCCCCCCCCCCCAAACTGGCCAGGGAACCCCTATTATAGAATCCAGGCTACACACGTGACAACAAATACAGATAAATTATCGAAATTTCAGGGGTAGACATACTACCACAACAATGCAGGAGTTTCTAGGACCACATAATTCCTGCTTGTTTTTTTCAAATTCATTTCCTAGGAATGAAAGTTTGGAACCCTAAGCATGTTAGGTATTTGCTCCTGGCAAACTTATGTTGTTATGTGAGAAACTGTTGTAAACTTTTCGAAGCGTAACTGATGACTCGACGGGAAAGGAACTAGTATAAAAAGTGATGGAAAAAATGTTCCGGCTTGTATATCACCAGCTGAATACAGAAACATTTATGTCATGGCGGCGATTCCGCGAAATACAAGGGTTTAAAGTTTAATGGATGTGTAATAAAATGAATTTCCGTTTTAACAATACACATCCTTACATATTTTATTCATTTATTGGGTTCTTTATGGTTTTAAATTATTTTCTGAATAATATTATGCCTTCCTTAACAATGAGCAAAAGTGTAAAACGGTAATGTTTTATTAATGGCTGCAACGGACAGAATCTCGCCCCAATGGCTTGATGGCAGAAAACGCCCTTTGGTAGATGTACAATATACTTTCAGAAAAATAGTTAGCAGAAAATGCCCCTGGGTGAGGGAACTGGGATCATTGGTAGCTTGAAGCAAGATTATGAAAGCAGGGCAGAATTATTATTCCAGATTTATAGACTCTTTCACTTTCCAAGATTGTCACGATGACAAGGAATTTAACCCTTTACCTAACGTGGAAAGCAGACGACACTTGCAAAAATAATTCTTGAATAACTAATTTTTTTCATTTTTTGTCTCAAAAACATAGGTTATGACCCCTCGTTGGAACGAGCTCGACGAGCTCGTTCCAACGAGGGGTCATAACCTATGTTTTTGAGACAAAAAATGAAAAAAATAATGAAAATTAATTGGCGATTTTTGAGAATAGCGCTGGCCGGTTTTGGCCGTTACGTTGGTAAAGGGTTAAAGAACAAAGGCATTAATTAGCATTGCAGCTACAGTGGAGCCCACTGAATTGGATATCTCTTAACTGAATAACACGGTTAATTGAATATAATTTCTCAACACAAAATCATTTACCGTACCTCCATTTCAAATTTGACCTGTTAATTGAATATAGGTTATAGAGTAAACTCATGTTAATTGAATAAAAAATCCTGTAACCTGCCGAGAAATTACCCTGACTCTCCCCAGGTTTCCTTTGTTTATTTATTCATTTATTGGTGTTTAATAAGGTCACATACTTCTGCTCAATGGCTAATTGTGACCGCAACATGGAGATCAAGTAAGGTTCAGCCAATCGTTTATACCCATGTTGCCCATTTTATAGGACTTCCACCCCAAGCATCGGTGTCTGGGTCCTATTTTACAGTAAAACAGAGCTTGTTTACACAGTAAACAAGCACTGCTTCACTTCCCGGGGTTCGCACAGGCTTTCCTTTGTTTATAAACCTATTTGGCCTCTGTCAAACAAGATATAATAGAATAAATGCTAAGTTTATTGCTAGAATACATGAAAGTGACACAATCCCTGTTAATTGAATACTCCTGTTAATTGAATAATTTCCAATGGCAAAGTGGCTATTCACTTAACCCTTTACCCAACGTAACGGCCAAAACCGGCCAGCGCTATTCTAAAAAATCGCCAATTAATTTTCATTATTGTTTTCATTTTTTGTCTCAAAAACATAGGTTATGACCCCTCATTGGAACGAGCTCGTCGAGCTCGTTCCAATGAGGGGTCATAACCTATGTTTTTGAGACAAAAAATGAAAAAAATTAGTTATTCAAGAATTTTTTTTTCAAGTGTCGTCTGCTTTTCACGTTAGGTAAAGGGTTAACAGGGCTCCACTGTATAACACTGTCTTCATATGCACCAGCTGTAAGATTATATTTTTCAAGACAACATAATAGAACTTGCCAAGTAGGAAAACCCATGCCTATTTGCATTAACCCTTTACCTAACCCGAAAAGCAGACGACACCTGCAAACAAAACTCTTGAATAACTAATTTTTTTCATTTTTTGTCTCAAAAACATAGGTTATGACCCCTCATTGGAACGAGCTCGTCGAGCTCGTTCCAATGAGGGGTCATAACCTATGTTTTTGAGACAAAAAATGAAAAAATAATTAAAATTAATTGGCGAGTTTTGAGAATAGCGCTGGCCGGTTTTGGCCGTTACGTTGGGTAAAGGGTTAACTCCCAGACTCACAGTCATTTTTGTGGAAATCTTACAATTGGTACTGCATTTTATCTCATGCAACTAAGACAATTTGCAGTTAAAATGAATAATATGTCAATTTGAACTTTCAAATTATTCAGAGTCAAAGATCTCAATCACTTCAAGGTGTTGGAAGGAAAGGAGTTGGAGGAGGGAGCACAGGGGTAATCAAGAGATTTCAAGGCCTTTTCATATGGGAATAGCAACAAACCAGCAAATGACCAAAGAGTTATTATTACCAGCCTGACACAGAAACTGCGAACAGCACCAGAGAAAATCAAAACAGGATAAACATACGTGTTCAAACTAAGTTTCATTAATCAAAACAAAACAAGAAAAAAATTTATAAGTTTAAATCTTCGTGCACACTTTTTAGAAAGTGATCAATAATTTGCCCTTCTATTGTTTCAAATTCAGATATTTTAACTGACTATGGTATCATCATCTGTTGGATTTGTTCTAACGGTATAATGCCAATATTAACGTTTTACCAATTGTAACAACCATATCCAGCCAGCACTTTTCACAAAAATCGCAATACAATTTTTTTTCACGAAAAACACATAGCTTATGACTCCCAATGGCACAAGCTCGTTCCAATGAGGGATCATAAGCAAGCCTGAAAATAAGACTGTCATCTTCAGAATTTGCCCCCCCCCCCCCCCCCCATGGGGTGAATTGGGTGATGGTACCCTGTACAGCAATGTAGTATTAATAAATTTACCCTCTATGAACCTTGTCTCAGGCCTAAACAGGATGAGGCACCCAGAGGATAAATTGGAGGATTCAAGCCCACTGTATGGAATAGCGTTACCAAATTCACCCTCTGGGGAACTCATTCTGTAAATGAAATTTTTTAGCTATTGACTGGTTGAGTGCTAGAAGCCTCTATCAAGGCTTCCAAAAAAATGAGCGTACCACTGCAAAAGCCAATACCTTCCGTGCTCATGTTTCATATTCAGTCAAATGCAAATAATATATTTTGTTCATCTAAATTTGTTTTATTACAACTTATTGGAAAATGCCAGTGGGCACCCTCTAACAATCTGTAAGAAAAATAAATTTTGAATAACAAATTCAGACCACCAAAAATAATCTACCCCCCAACCAGTCAAATAAAACTAAAGAGAATATTTTGGCAGGTGCAAATTTCTAATCGTATTAGGCAAAGCATCCAATCCATCTGTACAGGAGACCTGATCATAATAGAAGAGTTCAAGAAGATTCTACTTTTGAAATTACTACTTTTATTCCATTTCTGGAATATTCTGCTTCAGTGATTTACTTGCCCAAACAGACAAGTTTCCGCTGAATCAAACTCTTGAGTAGAGACTGACAGTATTCACGGCTTTATTTATTTATTTATTTATTTATTGGGGTTTAGCAACACTTTTGACAGCCAGGGTCACCTCATGTCGGACAGTTTTACAGGAGGAGGAGACCAGAGTATCCAGAGAGAACCACTGTGCAGCGGCAAACATCTGTCAGACTCCCCAACGTACTAACTCCACACAAGCAGAGTTAGCATTGATTGAAGACAAATGCACCCACGATGTGCAGTACACCTTAGTACATGGCGTGACCATGCCCCCACATGAGCAATCGGGATAAAGTGTCTTGTCCAAGGACTCAACATAGTTACCCCTGTCGGGGATCGAACCCTGGAACTTGTGGTTTGAAGTTCAATGCCATAACCACTGAGTCACCTCACTCCCATTTATGGTTTTAAAAAGGTGCAAATATTACAACTTCAAGAGCCATGAAAAACAATTCAAGATTCGATTTGATTTAAAATCCTCTGTTTGATTTGGTTCCACCCAAAATTTGATATTCATGGAGCCTTAAAACTCGGATAAGCTACTTAAAATGCGTAATTTCAATTTCTATCAAAATATACAGTTACATCATTCTCCACCAGCAGAAAGTAAGAGTTCACTGTGCTAAAATGATTAAAAATAATTAAATGCGTTAGTAGGGCCGTTGCAACTATCAATTTTTACACGGTAGTTGAATAATCACCAGCATTAAAACCCTTTATCTAACATGAAAAGCAGACAACACTTGCAAAAAAAATTCTTGAATAACTAATTTTTTTTCATTTTTTGTCTCAAAAACATAGGCTGTGATCCCTCATTGGGGCGAGCTTGTTTCAAAGAGGGGTCATAACCTATGTTTTTGCGACAAAAATGAAAATATAATTAAAATTAATTGGCGATTTTTGAGAATAGCCCTTGCCGGTTTCGAACATTACGTCGATTAAAGGGTTAATCATTTAATTCAACAAACAATCTCTAATATACTTACATAACAGATTTAAAACTGACGATATTTGACTGTGTACACTTCTGTGTTGTGATAAAATGGAAACCCCAAAATATCTCTGACTGATCTGAAGAATTTAACCCTTTACCCCAAGCACATGATATCAAAATTTAATTTTTTAAATATTTTGTTTTTCAATTTTTGCTAAAATTTTCAGCAAAGATATATCAAGTGACCCCTCGTTGCAATGAACTCGACAAGCTCCTTCCCATGATATTGTTTTGTTGAAAGTTTTTGAAAAATGTTTTTTCAACTGCTCAATTCGCAAATTATGCGGGCGGATGCAGCCGATTTCTTAGGTTCAGGGTTAAACAGACGAACATTTGTGCAAATGTTTCATTTCTATAACTAATTTTCAGAAGTTGCAATGTAAATCCGACTTGTAACACTTTAAAACTGAACAACAATCCACTAAAAATAAAACCCATCGACTACCGCAACAATTGACTAATCAAATAATCGCAACGGCCCAATGCATTAGAAAAGGTTAATAAAATAGCAGGCATTTGTGACCAAGCTGACAAGTACTATGCAGCAAAACATTTAGTGATGTTTATTGTGGTAACATTGGGGTCCTTTTAGCATACTCATTACCACAACATAAGTACCGAGTCAAATTTAATCAATTGCTTATACCAGTGTTACCAACTTTAGAGGACTTATACCCCAGACGTTGGTTAACAGATCTTATTATATCAGTGAAACAGAACTTGTTTACCTCTGTAAGCAAGCACTGATCCACTTCTTTGGGTTCCCTGTAAATAAACTGTAACATATTCATTTATTTATTTATTGGTGTTTAACTGGCAGAGGCATACATTATTTTTGGTGGTCTGAATTTGTTCATCAAAATTTATTTTATTACAAGTTACTGAAGAGTGCTACAGGCACTCTTCAATAATTTGTGATAAAACAAATTTATAGAAACAAAGTTTTATTTGCATTTGACAGAATATGAAACATGAGAAAGGAAAATGTTGGCTTTTGCTGTGGAACTCTCAATTTTTTGAAAGCCCTGATAGTGGCTTCTAGCACTCAACCAGTTAAGGTCACATATTTCTGCACAATGGCTAATCATGAACGCAACATGGATATAAAGTCCAGCCAATCGTTTATACCCAATGTTGCCCATTTTTAGAAGGCTTCCACCACAGGCATTGGTTACAAGGTCCTATTTTACCAGTAAAACAGAGCTCGTTTATGAACAAGCACTGCTTCACTTTCCTGGGTTCCTATGGAAAACCATGCCAAAAAACCCAACTTTGATCATGCCCCTGATACTGTTAATCAGAAATATTTATTTTTTTATTTATTGGTGTTTAAGGTCACATATTTTTGCACAATGGAAAATCATGACCACAACATGAGTATCAACTCAAGACCAGGGGTGAGCATTAATAAGCCATGTTGCCCGTTTTAGACAGGGTTTGCACCTCCCAAGCACTGGTGACTGGGTCCTATTTACCAGTAAAACAGAGCCTGTTTGCCGCAGTGAACAGGCACTGCTTCACTTCCGGGGGAACTCAGAATTAAATTTGAATGATAATTGTATGTGCCTGGAAATACACGTTTACGAAAATCTAGCACTTACCCACAAACACCTGTACAGTAACTATAAATAGATATATCTACATGAAAGACATTATTAATTTTCTACAATATTTACAAATAAATCATTTGAACACAGTGTATATGTTTTTCTACATAAAGGAAAACATTACTGTCAATAAAGACATGAACTAAGGAACTGCAAACTGATAGGGATCGGTAAAATTTAATCCTTCAGATCTTCTGGGCTCAAGGATTAAAATTTTATTAACCCTTTGAACCCCAGAGGGCATTTTTCCGCCGTGCAACAAGCTATGTCCTATTGTCATTAAGTGGGATGGCTACAAGGTAAATGTGTGGTGCAGAACAATCAATATTTTCAACGTGCAGCCCTAAGGCTGCATGTTGAAAATATTAATTCGTCTAACCCCAAATAATAAATGTGGACTCTTCCAATTGCTGTCATTGAACTGACATGGACGATACCACAAGGGTCCAAAAGGTTAATCCTACCCAGAAAAATATTAATATTATATATTAGTGGAATTAACCCATCATCTAACATAATGAAACATCTGACCAGAGCTATTCACAACCAAAATAAAATTGATAAAATTGTTTAAAGGAGGATTTTTGGTCACATTCAGCATCTTCGTGTTAATATAGTTCATCTAATTTAGCTAGGGGAGTAGGGGTGGAGAAGAATGGTCTATTTGCTGATTTTTTTTTTATAAAATCACACAAACCCTTTCAAAACATATTTTGAAGCATAGAGAAAAAATCCCTCCCCCCTCCCCTTAGCCCCCACCAACAGGGGGAAAGTTTTCTTTTTTCATAAAATCCCTCAAAACCCTCCAAATCTTCATTTCAAGAAAAAAAAAAAAAATTATTATTATTGTTAGGAAAATGGCTGAAGGGAATAATCTGTTGAAAAGCTGTATTTTGATAAGAATTTAAATTTAAAAAAAAAGAAACAAAGTTAGACCTCTCTTGGGAAAATCAACATGAGGCTGTATATGTTGATGTCCATGCCATAGTACAATCAATGCCCCAATTGTAATGAGACAGTAAAACAAGGGTAGCAACTGCCTCTACTAGCCCTGTGGATTATTTATTTATTGATGTTTAAGGTCACTTTCAGCATCGGTGACTATATCATGAATGCAACACAAGTATTAACTCTTAACCTGCTGAGTATTTTCAAGATATTTTTCATCAAATCTAGTCATGGCTGCTGGGAAGCAGCCATGACTAGTTTTGATGAAAAATTCCTCTAAATTTAACTCTAGAAATAAATCATTGGTGAAAAAGTTGATTCAATTTTCCAGAGGAAATTTTGATTAAATATGCCCAAATTATCCTTATTTCAGTGGGAACAGATATTCTGTCCTGGATGGGAATATTTGCTAGCAGCATGGAAAGAGTTAAGTCCATTTTAGCCCACTTTAGAGGACAAGTAAAAGCAGAACTTGTTTTTCACAATAAACAAGGACAGTACCACTTCTTATGGCTATCACAGGGGACCCAAGTAGATTCAGCACACGATACTTTGCATTTATATTCACTCTCATAGACAGATCAGTCATATATTTATCTTACAGTTGAAGACACAGAGGTATTACTAGTTCATTCTATTTTATTATCTTAAACTGGTGCATCTGAAGAGATCCTGACACATATATGATAGATCTTCTTCTTATTTGGATGTGGAAGTTTTAAGCCTTTCCCTAACAGATTGGCCACATCCGCCCACATAATATACAAATTTATCAGTTAAAAAAACAATTATTTTTCCAAAAATTCTAACAAAACCATATCATGTGACCCCAGGCATGCAGATTTCACAGAAATGATCATTCCATTCCTGTGCAAGTTCTGTCTGGCCAAAATCATGGAAATGAAAATCAGGCTCCCACAAATTTTTCAGCATTTCGTTTTTCATCAAGGGGCACTTAAAACACACAAGTTTTCTGCCAAGACCAAATAAAATTGTATTATTTATCATTGAGGAAACATTGATCTTATTGGTAACAGTGACAACAGTGGGTTCGTTTTGAAAATCTGTCGATTCAGATTGCTGAGCATGTGTGTTGACAACACTTTCTGATTCTTAATTACTATAATGGAATGCACCCAATTTTGGCGAGTTGACAACAAAACCATGTGAAGCCAAACACACAAAACTGTATCATTGAAAACAATAACAAAATCACATTTTATCACTGAAACTGATGATGATGAGAAAAATTTCTTTGCTAAAATGCAAGATATGTTCTTCATATTTCACAGCGCTCTATACAGAATCAAGGAGAAGAGATGTGTTCAAGCTTTATTTATAACCAAGTTTAACAGACATTTTGTCCCAATCAATTCAATATTGTTACCTTCGTAAATGGGATGTTTCAGATTGGACGATTCGCCCCTTCTGAATCAGAATGCACAAAAAAAATTTATTCAATTATTTTGTTCAACTTTAAAGGAAAAAACGAAATAATTATTCACTGTCCTACACTTATGACTGTTTTCCTTTGTTATCTTTTGCACTTGTAAGTAATGTTGTACACACTCATCTGAGTCATCACTGCCTCAGTCCATCTTTTGCAATTAAATTGAGTGTTCAAGGGTATAAAATACACAAATAAAAATACAGATAATTTGTTTCACTTTTTTATTTTTTATTTCACCAAATGTATAAACCCCCTCATCTATAGCAATACACTTCATATTCTAGATCCGTCTCAAACATTTAGACTGGAAACCAGGATAAGAAAATGGGTACAGAATAAATAAGAAATAAAAATAGGCTCCTTGATAGTTCAATACAGTACGTGGAGAGTGGATTGTAACAAAATCACCCGTAGAGTGGGGTTATCACCCAAAGTATCACTTTCAAATTCTGCACATATGGACACAAAACACAAGCAATGTTTCTGCCAATGGACCTCTGGGTTTAACCCGGAGGTCCATTGGCTGAAACTTTGCTTGTGCTTGTTATGGTTTGCAACAAATTTGCACTTATTGCTTGGGTGGAATCTCCACTCCGTGGGTGATTTAGTGATAATACACTCTCCACGTACTGTATATTTTAGTGTACAAGTGTTGTCTTCCATTCATGTTGGAGAAATGTGTTACAATTTGGCCAAATATGAATATAAACTATAAGGCCATACAAAATAAATTGATTCTCAGGCAATTTTTTTTTCAAATCAATGAGGGAGGAAGGGTTTTATTTTTAATTTTTATTTTCCTTTTGCAAAAAGGGAGCAAACATGGAGAGGATTTCGGCAGTCTTTTTACACACAGAAATATAGGAACTGTATATTTATACAAATAAATTAATTTTTAATTTGAAAAATAAAAAATTCCTCTAAAAACAAACTTTCAATGCTCTTCATATTATCTTTGAAGTAAAAGTATTTAATCTATGGGGATTTGCCTTGTTACAATTTTTGGGAGAGGGCCAGTACTCTCCGTAAATTGTAACAAAATTAACGTACTGAAGACGCAACTAAATAAATATGCATCAATCAAAAAATGTAAACAGTTCCGGGTCTCCCTGAGTTTGTACTAATATTGGAAGACACTGAAAGGCAATAAAAATATCCAAAGAGGGGGTTCAAATTCAATGAGGGATTGCCTGAGAATCAAAACACTTTCTTTTTTTTTATCCCAATAAGCAATTCATACTGTCTCTTTACTGCCAAATGCTGACTATTTCAGGGACTAAGCCGATTTGATTGGACAAAAATATTTCAATGGTTGCAGTAAGTTTTTCAAAATGATGATTTTCTGTTTTGTGTGATGCTGTGGCACATAGGTTATCAAATAACTGCATTTCCTAAGATAAAACCCCCACTCCTGTCAAGATGGTTAACCAGTAATAAACAAAATGACCACACCTACCCAGCACAATACACAAAAATTACTATTTAACCTTAGTTACTATTCAATTTTTGCTTCGAAAATAAATCTTAGGATCTTTCAATTTCATTTAGTTCATTCAAATGAGACAGTCATAAGCTATACAAAGAAATTATCCAGTAGTTTCAAACAAAAATTAACTAGTTATCTGCAAAAAAAACATTGTGAGAATTGTTTACTAGTTTATTTATCGGGGTTTTAGTGTCGTTAAACCAAAATATATAAATATATCAGGGATTGACATCATTTTCAGTATCTATGGCTACAAGCCAGAAAATAAGCAGACTGCCATCTGCAAAATGAGGTCCCCAGAGGGTGAATTTGGTGATGCTACCCTGAACAGCAGGGTAGCATCACCAAATTTACCCTATGTGGACTTCAATCTGAATCAAGGTCTCAAACCTAAACAGAAAGAGGTACCCAGAGGATCAATTGACCCACTGCATGGGATCGCATCAGCAATTTCACCCTCTGAGTACCTCATTTTGCAAATGACAGATTGCTTATTTTCAGGCTTGTATGGCTATAGTATGACTGCAAAATAAGTGTAAAGTCAAGTTCAGCCAATATATAGATGTAAAGTATGATGCAAACTTTAGAGCATCAGTAAAACAGAACTTCTTTACCACAGGAAATAAGCACTGCTCCATTTTCTAGTGCTTCATGGGATGTTGTCTACTAATTGTGTTCGGTGATGAATAAACAGAGCCCATGTGAATGACACACAGAATAATATACACTGGAAACAAGACAAGAATACAACATCAACAATTCCAAAAAATAATCTGACAGAAACTTTTTCTTAAGTTCCATGTTTCATTTTTTTTCCGGCCATGTGAAATAAAGATGAAGATTTTGGGGGACACACATGGGCCTAAGTTTGGGCGGATACCTTTATCTTCTTTGGCAAAAATGCATAGAACAATGGTTTACATTAGTTGATATGTACGACAAGAGGTAAACAGACATTTCGAAAATATTCTTTACAGTTACAATTATCTGGGATTGGATATTCTACTGAACTGACTTTGACTAGAATAATTATTATAGAAGATTAACAAACAATGCTAACAAAAAAATAAGTCACAAGTAAGTTGGTTACAGTTAAAAAAGGTTAGTGTGCAGTTCCTTAACTGTTGGTCTACTGAATCCATTTAATCTGCTCGTTGTTGAATATAAAAATCAGTCTTCAAATTTTGTACACCTTTCATATTTTTCCCAAAACTATAGCTTATACAACCACTATTTAACTGGTTGAATGCTGGAAGCCACTATCATGGCTCTATTGAAAAGTGCTGAAAGCCACTTTAGTGGCTTTACACTGTTTGTACAGGTTTGTTTTCGCAGAAGTAAGAAATAAATAGAGAGTAATCGCTTGACTGGATTGGTTATGGGAAATAATTCATGAGAGGTGAGGGACATTGTACAAACATGAGTTTGCGAATGCGCACGAGTGTTTAACAATATAGTCCCTCACCTCGAATGAATTATTTCACGTAACCAGTCCAGTCAAATGATTACTCTGTTTATTACCTTTCAATATTAACAATAATTATATTATTTAACCCTTTAACTAACGTAACAGACAAAAACAGCCAGCGTTATGCTCAAAACTAGCCAATTAATGGAACGAGCTCGTCAAGCTCATTCCAATGAGGGGGAATAACCTATGTTTTTGAGACAAAAAATGAAAATAATAGTTATTCAAGAATATTTTTTGCAAGTGTCGTCTGCTTTTCATGTTAGGTAAAGGGTTAAAAGGCAAAAAAAACAAAACAATGAAGTCCCCATTACACCTACGGCAAAGCATCCTTGTTTGCGCGCATGGATACATGACACAATTGTTGATTGCATAATTCATTTGCGAAGGTATCATTTATAATGAAACCCAGAAATCCCAGTAAATCACACTTTGGAAAGTAATAAATGTTTTTATAAAACTGTTTTGTTACAATTTATTGGGGTATGCCAACAGACACTCTGCAATAAGTTGTAACAAAACAACTGTTAATGAACAAAATCTTGCAAAGCTAAGGCTTCTCTTGATGATTGTGTGGCATCTTTGAAAAACATATTCTCATTACAAATCACCTTTGAAAAATAATTTAGCACTCAATCAGTTAAAACATACTCATTTCTACAAGTGTTTGTCATTTATGGTAGTATGTGCAGAACTTGCAATCGGTGCTGCTTGAATATTGAATCATTGGTAGATAGTATGTGTCAGAAACATGGCTAGTTCAAATGAGAATTATCCTACATATAATATATACATTAGGAAATGAGGCCAGTTCCACCCCAAAAAGCCCTCAGATTAAACCTCACATGCAGCACTAATATTAAGAGAATACATTGCATGAGATACTAACAGGCATATAATAAAAATCCAGAAGTTTCTCCAAAAGCAAAAGAATTAATTAAATCACATGTATTGCACCATTCAAGAGACATATAAGAAAGTACTGGTAAAAGCTATTTGTTTTGCAATGGTTTTGTTATGATTGGTCCAAAAAGTTGGTAAATCAAGGCAAATGAAGACATTTTGAAACTTTCTAGACATTGCAGTCTTAATTCTTTACCGGCTCTGAAGGCAGATTTTTCTACCAGTACAGAAATTATCTGTTACTTACCAGAAGTATGCTTGTGAATCTTGTTGACAAAATGTACACCTTTAACACCCCCATACAGACGTTGAGATATCAAAATTTCAAGCAGGAATATTTTCCCATAATGCAACTAGAAATTTAATCTTGTTTGACAGAGCTCATTGAGTTCTACTACTGTAGACTGAATTGGTTAAGTTCCCAGTTGCATAATGGGGGAAAGTTACAACTTGAAATGTGGGAATTTTGACATACATGTAAGTGACCAGAAGGTCAAATAGGCATAGTTGTCCTCTGATTTCTAGGTGACAGTGTTTCATGAATGTCTAGGCAAATCAATTAATTTTATGAGAAATTCAAAGTGGAGTTAACCCTTAAAGGTCTATTTTTGGTTTTTACGACCTCAGAGGAGGGGTCATTAACATGCCATCATGAGTAGGTCCTGCTGACAATAAACAGATTACATAGGCAGTGGTTTCTAGTCAAGTCTTGGCTGCCTGTTAAGGCAGCCAAGACTTGACTAGAAATCACTGTTAAGCCACTTTTAAGCCACTGGACATGTACAGACTGTGGTCAGGTGTGAATTCAGTACAATTGTCGAGGCCCTTAAGGGTTAAAGACCATAGGAGATCCCAAAGAGCAAGTAATATAAGGTGAAATTACTGTATAAATTTTCTAAACAGGAATATTTTCATGTGGATGTACACAACACAAATAAAACATTGGTACAGTGGTGTTGAATCTAGAATTCTGATCGAAACAGGCATATATTTTAAGGCAATCTATTTCCACAGAAATAATTCACTTAATTTCAGATCTTATTTTGCACAATCCTCCAATAAATGGTAAGAAAATAATTTTTGAAATCGGAAACATCACAATGGTCAAGAAGAAATCAAGTACCATGGTGTTCTAATGATAAGTAGTTAATTGTCCCAATGCTACAAATCACCAAAAGAACTTTAACACTTAACTTAGATCTATTTTCAAAAGATACTATTTAAACAAAATAGGGAATATTTGGTAAAAGTGAGATACATGAAGAAATATATTTATACTTTCATCAAAAAGACAGTTGAGGCATTGCACTGTTACATCTGGTGAATTATTTCAGCGATAGTTGAGTGTCTGACAAGCACACATTCCACGCACAGTGCCGGTGAAGACTTGGATGGTCAGTCAGAGAATTTACCACATTCAGTCCAAGACCTCAATACCTTGTAAATCCTCCTCGGTTCGCGAGACAAGCATGGATACAATGTGGAATACTCCTCACCAAATGTCCAATATCAGCTTGACTGATGTTATTCCATTCTTCCTGCAGTGCAGCGGCGAGTTCCTGGACATTGGTAGGAGGCTGTTGGCATTGTCATAGGTGCCTGCTAAGCATATTCCAGACATGCTCGATTGGTGAAAGGTCTGGACTTAGTGCTGGCCAAGGCTGTGAAGTGATGTTCTGCTCCTGGAGGAACTCTGTAGCGACACAGGCCATGTGTGCTCTTGCGCTGTCATCTTGGAAAATGAATCGATGGCTGTGACGTCGTGCAAATGGCACAACATGAGCTGCTAACATGTTGTCACGGTAGTACTGCCCTGTGACATGCCCTTGGATGACATGTAATGCTGTTCCGCTTGTCATGGTTATGCCTCCCCACACCAAAACCGATCCACCACCAAAACGATCGTGCTGCCTAACAGCTATGTCATGGTATCGTTTGTTCCACCACCGCCACACACTGTTTCGCCTATCGTGGGAGTCGAGAGTGAACCTGGATTGATCGTAAAACATGACGTTGCTCCACCGATGATTATCCCAGTGCTGTCGTGCTCCACACAAATTACGCCTTGCTGCGATGTGACATTCAGTCAAACATGGAATTATTTGAGGGCCGGTGACATTCATGATTCACACTAAACTTCGTAACACACTGACTGATGTGCCCAATCACACATATTCAATACCATTTTTCGAAAATATCAACATCAGTTTGGATATCCCCTTCTTTTTATGAATATTATATTTTCCATAAATTTTCTGGTGATTTAATGAAAAATACATCTAAATTTAACTCAAGAAATTGTTGGTCAAAACCTCCATTCACTTTACAGAGAGAAAATTGGTTAAATGTGTCCAAATTATACTTATTTCAGTGGCAAGAGATTTTGTGTCTTGGATTGGAATATCTGCCAGTAGCTTGCAAGTAGTTAACCCTTTACCCAATGCAGACGATATCAACATTTATTATTTTAAATATATTTTTTTTAAATTTTTCAAAACATTTCAACAAAACCATATCATGTGACTCCTCATTGTAACGCGCGCATTGAGCTCGTTCCAATGAGGGGTCATATGATATGGTTTTGTTGAAATATTTTGAAAAATTTAATTTTTTCAACTGCTCAATTTGCATATTACGTGGACGGATGCGGGCAATTCGTTGGGTAAAGGGTTAAAGGACAAATTCCGACTTTGATCAGTTTTACTACAACAAAATAGGTGCACCAATATGTAGTTTTTTGGAAAACTTACAAGTATCATTCCAGGTATCTTGGCAAATGTTTATAGGCAAGTCTTGGCTACCAATATAGGCAGCTAAGACTTGCCTAAAGACAACTACAAAGCCACAGGATGTAGACTGTCAAAGTACAGAAAGAATGTATAAAAAAAATCTCCAGATCTTTAACGGTTAACATACGACTCCCACAAATAACTACTGAACAGGCCTGAAAATAAGCAGTCTGACATTTGCAGAATGAGGTCCCCAAAGAGTGAATTTGATGATGCTATCCCATACACTGGGCCAATTTATCCTTTGGGTACCTCATTCTGTTCAGTTTTGAGACCCTCATTCAGATTGAGGTTCATAGAGGGTAAATTTAGTTACCTGCTGTGCAGGGTAGCATCACTAAATTCACCCTCTGGGGACCTCATTTTGCAGATGACAGTCTGCTTATTTTCTGGCTTGATACTGAATACCACAGCATTACCAGTGTAGTTATCCCTTCACTTTTGGCTAGCCAGAAAAAGAGACTCTTGTGACATCACTGACAAGCACTGATTTTCAAAGCAACAAATTATGTAAATTGCATGAAACAGAATTACATCTACCTTTTAACGTGTAGTATGTGCAATAAACAGTATGTGGGCGAAACAATAAGACAACTTTACATCCACCTCAGAGAACATCAAAGTGACATCACACACAGCAAGACACCCCAATCTCAGAACATTTCAACCAAGCGGGGCACTCATCCTTTGAAATCCATTACCAAATTATACGAGTCTTGAACTACAACTTGGATGCTCCCAACACCACCCCCACGCTGGCACCATCGTGAAATACAGTGGACACACACACTGAAAACACTCAGTCCATTTGGCTTGAACAGAAAAGACTTTGATTATTATTCAACAAATAAAACCTCAAATGCCTTAACTGGTAGAGTGCTAAGTTTTTTGAGGTGTTAGAATTTTGTTCACATGTTATTGCCTTGCTACAATTTATGGGAGAGTGCCTACAGGCACTCTCCCATAAATTGTAGCAGGGCAATTCCATCCAGACTAAATAATATCACATCAAGAATTAATTGAAGCACATCCACAGAATATCAAGCCTTTAAGCCGTGGTACCTGCACTTCAGGATAAAGCCCAAAAATGGGCTTCCAGCACTCTACCAGTTAATATTCTTGACAAACATTACATTCCAGGTCTGTATGAAAATGTTTTACACAACAATTTTCATGAAGATAATCCACCAAAACAGTTAGTAAATCTGTATCCATGAAAGTGATTCACAATGAAGCTGATTTTCGATCTCACACCATTGTTAAGACATTATTACAAGATAAATATTTCAATTTCTTGAGTTATGATGTATTTTCTGATTAAATTAATATAATTCTCTTCATGACCCAGATAAATTTACTGTTGAAATATTCTGTATTTATCAACAGTACAGTTATTACAATAATGGCACCTTATTTTCTGGATGTGTTTCAGATTCAGCTAAAGCAAACAAAATCTTGTTCTTTTGGATTTCTCTAACAGTTCATTGCCAATATAAACTGTAACAACTCACAGGTGGAAAAAATCAACAAAACTTAAGCCATACAAAGCAGATCTTTTTCTCAGGTGATTTTTTTTATAAAAGTGCATGGGGGCAAGTGTTTTATTTTTGTAATTATTATTTTATTACCTTTAGAGGTTCATATACTTGGTTCATTTTATATTTTAGACCTCATTATCTACAGAATAGCATGGGTAGTGGTATATTTTATCAATTTTATTAACTTGGGTAATCTATTTGACATAAACCTAATTAATTACTGGTTTATTTTTAAATTTGCATTGGTAATAAAGAGAGAGCATTAGGCAGCCAAAATCACCATGCAGGAGGTCTGAGAAACATATTTTTATCTTTTTTAGGTCCTAATAATTTACCACTCTACTGCTTTAGCAATACATTAACTGGAATCTAATCATAACTGATTCCTTCCCTGTCCTTTATCCCTTGTTAAAACACAAGAATTTTTGTCTGTACAGAATGGTTACTCAATATTTATTTATTTGGGTTTTAAGGACACTTTTGACAGCCAGGGTCACCTCATGTCGAAGAGTTATTTTCATTAACTGTCTATCTAATACAGAATCACTGGACAATGGCAAGCAACTGTCACACTCCGCAACATACTAACTCCACACATGCAGGGTTAGCACTGGCTGAAGACAAGTGCACCATCAATGTGCAGTACGTCTTAGTACACAGCATGACTGTGCCCCCACATGGGCAAGTGGGATTAAGTGCCATGCCCAAGGACACAATGCAGTTGCCTCTGGAGGAGATAGAACAGTGGATCTTTTGATCTGAAGTCCAATGCTGTAACCAGCGAGCCACCTCGCTCCCAGTTACTCAATATAATAAAAAAGAATTTCAGTATTATGTGCATAGTTTCCATCAAGAAGTTCTAAGCAGACCAGAAAAAGACTAAACAAAGTATCTGCTTACAAATATTCTGTATTTGGAAGTATCGAGATGTTCATGACAGAGTAGCAATTCTGTTCTGATGTCAGATTAAAAGCTCTGAGCATAAAGAGCAAGCCACTGCTGGATGCTCCACTTGAAAGTACTGTTTCTGCAACAGAGGCACAATATTCTTTGGTTGTCATTTATATTAGACTGATAGGAAAATAAATTATATTCCTATGGATTTCTGTAACAATTCATTGAAGAGTGCCAGTAGGCACTCTTCAATAAAATGTAACGAAATAATCACTGATAGCAAAAATTCAACCAAACTTTATTAGCACCCAATCGTTTATGCATTTAACTGGCAGTAAAGCATAATCTGATGTGTTCTCTGCCTTGTGTAACTTGAATTTTTCCTTACACACAATAATTACTCATTATAAAAAAGAATTCTGTAATTTTATATCTCTACTTCCCAAAGAGAAGTTCTAGACAGGCAAGCAAACCTGCCTAAAGAAATTGGTTAAAAATGTCCTTTTTATTTTCAATAGTTTTAAACTGTTCATGACAGAATAGGCAATCCTGCTTTCTCTCTACATTTCTGTATCAAAGCCCTCAGCATAAACTGTCGTCTGGAAAGTTCTCGAACTTGCTGTAATGAAAAAAGTAATGAATAGAGTTTTTACAGTCCCATGTGTTTGCTTTTTTTGTTGTTTACTGCAGTTAACTAGTTGAGGGCTAGATTATTTTGAATGGTATGAATTTGTTATTCAAAATTTGTTTTATTACAAATTATTGGAGAATGCCAGCAGGCACTTTCCAATAAATTGTAATAGAACAAATTTATATAAGCAAAATATTATTTGCATTTGACTGAATATAAAATACAAGTAAAGAAAACATATACTTTTGCTATGGTACCCTCATTTTTTTGAAAGCCTTGATAGTGGCTTCTAACACTCAACCAGTTAAAGGTCACTTTCTGCATCTGTGGCAATATTTTCATTAACTGTCTATCTAATACAAATAGCAGATAACATCTACAGAAAAACTATTTCCTAAATAAATGAATATTTTCATTTTTTGTCTTGAAAACATAGCTTATGACCCTCACTGGAAAGAACTTGTTGAGCTCATTCAGTGAGGGGTCATAAGCTATGTTTTTAAGGAAAAAATTGAAAAATAATAATAAAATTTGGATGGAAATTTTTGTGAACAGCAATGGTCAGCTTTAGTCGTTATGTTAGCTAAAAGGTTAAATTACACATTATGTGATAAAACAAATCTCAAATTCATCATCATTTGACATTAGGGTCCTGTGAATAATTGAGATTCAATTCGATATCGATATCATATGTCTGCTTCGAGATCGATCCCAAATCAGTCTTAAGATTCAATTTTTTTCTCAAATCTCTCATGCTCAGCACAGTTTGTTACATTTCCAACAAAAATTGGATAAAATTGACATTAGACACTTCATTCATGTACACGCTTAATTTATATTTAATTGAGTAACTGACAATGTTTAATTGTTAAGTTAGTGGTATAGCCTTAGAACCTCCATGGGCTGTGCATGACATGCAGTTAATTTCTCGGACCTGCTTATCAAAGAATAAAAATCTTTGGTCAGGAAAGAGTTCAGAATATCCAGTTTGATACAACAAATAGTGCATTATTGTGGTGATAGGAACACGTTAACACTGTAAACTATGCAATCCTGTCCACGAAAATAGACTCAAAATTAAGTCTGGTAGTGCCATCAACCATAATCACGGTATTAACAAAGCAACATGTTACAAAGGCAGTCCCCGGAAGTGACTGACTAATAGTGTGGTGAGTCTTTTTGTTTTTTACCAGTTCGTCCTCCTGGTCATATTGCTCCTTTACCATTTCATACTGAATTGCTTCGTACTGAGTCGTTTTGTATACAAACAGACTGGAGTAAGAGAGTGATGTGGTGACCAAGTGGATTTGTGTGCTGGTCTTGCATGCTGCAGGTCACAGGTTTGATCTTCAATCTGGAGAGATTCCAAGCTGACTGAACATTATCTGGCAACATCAATTTGGGTACTGATGCGGTTACATTACATTTGCATCGTACCATAAATACAAATAAGGATGGAATGCTGGATATATAACGAAGAACATAAGCAGAAGTCACAATATAGAAAATATTCATTCCCAAACATACACCCTCCAAAGATGGGCGGTATTCAAATTTCATGTTGGTTCGGTTCAGGTTTTTGTTTCATTGAAAGAGTCGGGTTTTCGGTTTTGGTTTAAGTTTTCATTGTACAAACATAACAATACATTGCATTTGCATATAGGAAGATGTATTTGGCACCAGTCATTGGCACAGGGACTCCCTTTCCAGGGCAATGCACCTGTGTTATATACCGGTACTCTGATTTCCTGAGCATGATGTATTTGCATAAATTATCTCAAGAAATTCAAGTTTGAGAAAAATGACTTGTGCCTTGAGTCTGTTGCAAGATTAGCCCCCCCCCCCCCCCCCCTCCCACCCCAATACCTGTGTTTAGGGTAACCTGACCGACTCTAAAACATAATGCCGACCATAAAAATTTTATTGAATAAAAGCCACTCATATAAGTCATTGTAACCCTAAATTTCCATCCAACTGTGAATTTGACACCCAACTTCAACTGTGAATTTGATGCTAGCTTTGGAGTTCAAGCTTTCAAAATTATGTGTAGAAATAAATATATTTGTCATTATAAATGTGGAACAAGTAAATAAATTCCAGTTCTGCAAAGGAAATCGCATTTGCTAAACAGATGAATGTTTTAAAACATGACGCATAAGAAGTAATTTTATCACCAATTTTTGCGGTAAATGCCACACTCAATTCCAATACGCAATACCAATTAATGCAGCTGTTCTGAAAGGGGGTATCGCGACACTGAAGTTTGAAAACAGGGTAAACTTTACGTGAAGACCTGATTCAAGTTTTTCAACACTGAAATCGAAAACTATGATGACAGGTTTTCTGTAATTGTTTTGGTTTTGATAACAAACCTGAAACCAAACAGAATTTTTGATTAACTGCCAAACTCTAACACCCTTGCACTGCCTACCTCCCACACTGTCTCATCTCTGGATATATCACTTTTCCATGCACTGAATCGAAGGTACAATATTGACCGATACCTAGGAGGTGCAATTTTGCAAGTATGTGTGGCTTACATTGTCCAGAAGCAGTCATTGTTGTCACTGATTGGAGTGAATAGTAACAAGCTAAGCCTTCAAAAACTAAAACTTTGGATAATAGGCCTACCTGTTTTAGCGACGGAGCTACACAGAATATTTATTTATTGGTGTTCAGGGTCAGTTTCAGCAGCTAAGCAAATAAATTGTCCATTAAGATTTAATTCGAGCTACACCGAGGTACATTAACCAGTGCCCGGAGCCCAAGACCTTTTCTAAAGGACTTCTCAGCCACCGGGTCTGGCTTTATTATTATAGGATGGACACCTTGTTTCCATATGTCACTCTACAACTCCGAACTTTGTACTATATGATACCAATCAAGTCACTTTTGTCCAGTACTTTAGAACATATTGAACTCTCAATAGCTGTGATCCTTTTTCCATATTGCCAAGGTAATAGCATTGTGCCGTGCCCCCGCCCCCCCTCCTCCCACTTCCAAAGAAGCCGATCTGTGTCGGGAAATTTTGTTTTTATCTAAGGAGCGACAGGAAGACAGCTAACTTTGCTATGCTGCTTCCTTGCAGTGTATCAAAATAAGTTTAAAGGGTTTTTATTTCAATTATTGTATTTTCAATGTAACTTATATTCTGTGAATAAAAAGATTTCATTTCATTTCATTTCATATCGATGACAAGATTCGATTTGAAAAAAAAAGAGTGATTCGCAAATCTCTAACAACTTCGTTCGTTAAAATTTTCTGAGCTTTGGCAAACCTTGTCTCAGATTGATTTTATAGAACTTGTCCAGAAATTTCATTGTGACTCATTAAAGATATTGGGAGGAGTTAGGTGCACAAACCTTGTACATGTACCCTCTATTCGAAATTTCACAAAAATTTACAAAGTTCAACAACCTGTAATTCTGTGAAAAATAGAACAAAATCAAATTCCTGTCCATATGCGCACCTTTGGTATATGTATAAATACCCTGTAAAATAAAAAGTTTCTAGCTTGAAAACTGTAGGAGAAAGTTAAGCTGACAAAACTTGTACCCATTATATGGATGGACAAATGGATGAATGGAAAAAAGGACAAAGGGACAGACAGACACACGGACTGACAGAAGTAAAACAATATGACCCTCAACTTCTAGTTGTGGTGCATACAAATGTTGTACTGCTAAGCCAAGGACTGAATCTCTTGTGACACCAAAGATGATGACAAAGATAATAATAATGCTAGACAGAGAGTTAGCTATGTATCACCCATTATCACAGGTAAGATGTAATTAGGTTACCATTGCCATTCTTTTTAGAAACTCTCATACCTGCTAAACAAATTTTGTGTTTCAATATGAATTAAAACAATTGCCTGAAGGGGCCTTAATTGATCACTTGAGAAAGTTGTTTAAAGAGTGATTTATGGTAACATTCAGCATCAATCTAATTCAGCTAGGGAGTGATCTGTTAGGGGTATTATTTTTTTTTTGTATAAAATCATTCAAAACCATTCATAACTCATTTAAAAGCAAACAAGAGGCGCAAGTGAGCCTAAAACACTCACCTGGCTCAAGTTGTCAAAAGAGATAAGTGTATCAGTAAGTGACCAGCAGCAAGAGCATTTTTTTGATTTGCTATGACACAACCACAGGCAACTTTTTTTGCCATTGATTTCTGCTGGTCCTAGGAAAGCTTCCTAGCAAACTGTTTTGTGAAGTATTAAAAACAACAATCGAACTAAATTTTGTTTTGTTCTCAACTACTGTGGTTTTCTCTACCAACACCCACCCCCTCCCCCCCCCCCCCCCCTAAAAAAAAAAATCAAAATTCCGGCATAAATGAAATACTTATGGCCCAGTTATATACTACATGACAAATTTGGTTCACTTCTGCCCATTGGATCTGAAAATAGAAATTTTGAGTGTAGCCCAAATTTGGGAGCCCAAATTTTGACTTACTGAGTTTCTTTGAGAAAAAGTGAATCTGCATCACTAAAGTTCCAAACAAGAAATCTAAGCATTGTTGCAAGTGGCTTATAAAAAGAGGATTATAAAAGCATTTTAGGCTTATTGAGCATTAATCCCACCCCAAGGGATATAGTAATTTTGGGGAAAAAAATCAGAAGAGTAAGTTCCATCAGCTTGAAGATGGCAGCAATTTCATTTGAACAAAGGAGAAAAGGTTTACTCCAAAGATGGTCTGTGCCATAAATAATGAATTTGGACCAGTGGTTTTAAAGAAAAAGAAAAATTTGAAACTAGAGAAACAGAATTTTACTGGCCACCAGTAAATTCATGTCTCTGTGAAAATGGTTAAAGCATCAAAAATAAAAAAAACAGAAAGAGAATTTATGGAGGCTTATTTTGGGGGGTAAAATATTTTTAAAGAAATCAGAAAAAGGTTTTCATTAACAGTATTACATGAAATAAAACCCACATTGAAGTCTTGAGAGGGTTAAATTAAAGATATTCATGCAGGAATCAGATTAAATTTTTTCCAAGAAACAAGAAAAAAACATATATGTGCACAGCATTGAAATGGTTTGATCAGGGCATCAATAAAATCCTTGGAATCCACATTGCAGACTTGAGAGGGTTAAATTAAAGATATGCATACTGGAATCAGATAAATGTTTCAAAGAAATCAGAAAAAAACATATATGTGCACACCATTGATAGGGTTTGATCCTGGCATCAATAAAATCTTTGGAACCCACATTGCAGATTTGAGAGGGTGAAATTAAAGATACGCATACTGGAAGCAGATAAATATTTCTGAGAAACCAGAAAAAACATACATGTGCACAACATTGAAAGGGTTCAACCTGAAATAAAATATTTGGAAAGCACCCTGAAGTCATAAGAGCGTTAAATTAAAGATATTCATACAGGAATCAGATTATTTTCCCCCAAGGAACCAGAAAACATATGTGCACATTATTGAAAGGGTTCAACATAAAATAAAATATTTGGTAAAGACAAAGTCTTGAAAGGGTTAAATTAAAGGTATTCATACAGGAATCTTATAACGTTTTCCTCCGCAACTTAAGGTTCATTACATTAAGTTAAAATATTATAAGAGAACATGTGTATTTGACAGAAACTCCTGGCTCTTCTTTACATAAGAGATGATAATAGCAAACAATCTGAAGCACTCTTAACAATTTGTATAGAGAAAAATATTACTGCAAAAATGCTAACTCATCATTTCTTCATTGCCTCCTTCCACCCACCCTAACATAACCAGGGGGCAATGTTTTGTAACCATTCCATTTTACTGGTCCTAAGGTTGCTTCATGCCTAATAACAGTTCTCTGATCTGCGTGGTTTGGGAAATATGGGCTTTTGAATTTTTTTCCATTTTTAGCCCCTGGAGTTGCCACGGGCTGTGCAAAATTTTTGGAGGGGGGCATCAATCAACTACTTAGGATCTATTTATACTACATGCCAAATTTGGTTGAAATTGGCACACTGGTTCTTGAAATAGAAATTTTGGGCAGACCCCAAAATGGATATGCTCCCACAGAGAGCCCAAATATTGACCTAACAACTTCCCTTGAACAAACTTTAATCTTCAACACCAAAGGATGTTCCATACCAAATATCAAGGCATTCCCTCTGGTGGTTCATGAGAAGATTTTTAAGCTTTTGGGGCATTAACCAGAGCCCGAAGATGGCAGCCGCTTCATCTGAACAAAAGAGAAAGGGTGTACACCATAGATGGTTTATGCAAACTATGTTTGAATTTGGCCTCGTGGTTGTGAAGAAGTCAAGTTTGCAAACGTTAACGGACGCCGGACGCCAAGTGATGGCAATAGCTCCCACTGATTTGCAGTCAGGTGAGCTAAAAAGGAAAAGTTGACCCAATGAATCCCCCCCCCCCCCCCCCCCCCCCCCCCCCCCCCCCACACACACACACACACATACCATTCCCCCTATGAGACCGACTGGATGAAAATGAAACAATTTCCATAAAATTACTCAAAATCCCCAAATTTTGTTTTGGCCCCACACCCAGGGCCTGAAGTGGCCTGGTGGATCCCACTTGAAGAAATAGTAATCTAATCCACCCACATATATATCTAAAGTTGACCACAATCAACTCAGTCACACATGGGCATAATTAATATTTTTATTCGGGTTTAATGCAACTTTCAACAGTCAGGATCACCTCGTGCCGGAACATAATTCATTTAGACAAACAGTAAATTTGCCATCAAAGCACTGATTGTGTTGAGATATTTTTCAAGATTTGTACACAAATAGGGATATGAAATTTTGTGACTTTTCCAACAATTCTTTTCCATAAAACTAAATAGATATGTTAGGTGGGCATATGTAGATTGGACAGAGGATAGTTCCAATGGAAATCAGTTTGAAGGTGAGAATGTTGGGGGAAGAACTCAGGGAGTGGTTCTAGTCATCTGCACGGAGTGAGAATCCTAAGGTCCAGTAATGAAATTTTGCTTTCACAGCCAAGGGCAAAACTGAAGACTGCAGGTGACGAAGTAATCCCTGTGGCTGCTCTCACTGTGTGGAATTCGCTCCCCAAAAGTATATAAACCATTCAAACCCTGAGTTCATTCAAGAAAAGTGTTAAAAACACATCTCTTTCATCAGGCTTTCTATTAGTAACTGTAAAGCCAAAGAGCACTTTCATGGAATTTAAGCTTATTACCCAAAGGATTTTCTATTGAAATAGCATGGTTAGTGTTAAGTTTTCTTTACTGATACATGTACAAGCCCCTGACACCAATTCTTGGAAGATATTTTTAATCCTTTACTACTGTAGCACCCATAACTGGCCAGTACTATACACAAAAATGCCGATAGGATCACCGATCGATTGTTGAGTTGTGACAGCACAAAAGTGGGTTTAATCATTATCAACTTATCGTCCAGAAACCAATTGTTTACAAGTTACTGTGAGAAGGGTCACTGTGACCTTGACCTTTGACCTAGTGATTCCGAAATAAATAGGGCTCTTTCTTGCACCAATGCCAACCTACCTATGAAGTTTCATGAACATAGGTGGAACCATTGTCAAATTATCATCTGGAAACCATTTGTTTACGATTTATAATGTTCAAGGTTACTGTGACCTTGGCTTTGACCTATTGAGTCCAAAATAAATAGGGGTCTTCCACTCACCTAGGCCAACCTACCTATGAAGTTTCATGAATGTGGGTCAAACCATTATCAAGTTATTGTCCGGAAACCAATTGTTTATGATTCACTATGTTGAAGGTCACTGTGATCTTGACCTTTCACCTAGCAAGTCCAAAATAAATATGCTTCTTCCTCTCAGTGATGCCAACCTAACTATGAAGTTTCATGAACATGGGTCGAACCATTATCAAGTTATCATCTGGAAATCAATTGTTTTGATTTACTATGTTCAGGGTCACTGTGACCTTGACCTGGTGAGTCCAAAATAAATAGGGTTCTTCCTCTCCCGAAGGCCAACCTACATATGAAGTTTCATGAATGTGGGTTGAACCGTAGTCACAAAGGCCAACCTACATATGAAGTTTCATGAATGTGGGTTGAACCGTAGTCAAGTTATCATTTTGGAAATCAATTCTTTACAATTTACTATGTTTAAGGTCACTGTGACCTTGACCTTTGACCAAGCAAGTCCAAAATTAATAGGGTTCTTCCTCTCACGGACACCAACCTACCTATGAAGTTTCATGAACATGGGGTTGAACCATTATCAAGTTATCATCCGGAAACCAATCCGCCCAACCGCACGCCCGCCATTCATCAAACTATAAGTTGAGTTTGACTTTGTCACAACTTGACAAAAAATCATTCCAATTGTATTACTTTTCCAAATTTTCCCTCCAAAACATTGTTTATGACCCCTCATTGGATTAAGGCCCTAAAGCCCAAACCAGTGAGTGTTCATATGATATGTTTTGGATTGAAAAAATGATAATTTCTAGTCATTCAAGAATGTTTTTGCAAGTGTAATCTCTTAGACATGTTAGGTAAGCGGTTAACCTTTGAACTGGAGGTTTTTGCTACACTTTGACAGTCTACATCCGGTGGTTTTGCAGTTGTTTCTAGGCAGGTCTTGCTGCCTATACAGGCAGCCAACCACTGCCTAGAAACAACTGCCAATGTAGCAGAATGTAACAAGTCTACCCAAGTACACATAACTTGCATGTCTCCCTGCGGACAGCATTCTGAGGCACCAGTTTTGTTGCTGTAAGAATTGTTCAAAGCCAGAATTTGGACCTTAGAGGTTAAACAGCAAAAATCCAAGAATCACTGTTAAAGGATACTCACTATTGACATTCCCAGGTTTTCAAGGCCTTGAATCTGAAGATGTAATTTTCCACAATTTTCCAAGTTTTTAGTGTCATATACCAGACTTGTTTTCTAACAATAGAAGAAGCTGGAGTTCTCAAAGAGTACAACATAGTCGAACAAGAGCTATTGCTGAAGGCAATTATACTCCTACTGCAGTGCTAGGCTGAGGAAGCATAAATGAATTACAAATGAAATAAGGACCAAAATTCTGTTGAAAAAAAGTGGGCAAGTTTTTTATAACATGTGCAGGAGCAGCTTGTCATAAGGATCCCTCATACCAAACTTCACTGAAATCCAATCACTCACTGGTAAGATATCGCAGTGGATGGATGGATGCACAGATGGATGGACGCATAGATGAAGGGTGGACACATGTAATCCAGAATACCCCCATTCTCTTTGTGAGTGGGGGTATAAACAATGGCACAGTTTTCCCCTAATAGAAAGAGGGTGATCTAGTGAAATAAGGTAGACTTTAATATCTGCAGCAGTCTGAGCAGAATTTAACTTACTTTCAGAAAAACATCTAATTCTATAACATCCTTCCTCAAAGCTTCACCTAAATAGTAAATTGCATCATCTATTGCCTGCTCTTCAGCAAATGAATTTAACAATCTAAAAATAAAAAAAAATAGTTCATGTAGTTAATGGATAATCAGTCAACAGTCTCATAGCAAAAACATGTTCATGGACCCAAAACCCATGGCAAAAATGTCCTTGGACATAATATCCATTATTCGTAGAACTGAGAATATGAAATGTGTTTTCTTCTCATACATTTCTTACAAAGGTGTTAGTATTTTTCTTTTTGCCACATCTCTGGCAAGATAAACACAAATTCACCATTTTATTTGTATTATCTGACAGAAACTAAAGAAAAACGCTGATTTTTATCATTATTTTTTGAATTTATGACGCATAAGTCCTATACTTATTTAATAGATAGAATCCATCTCTCAAAGACAGACCCACAAGTTCAAAAATCAATGTTAAAACAGGTGAGTGGGTACACGATACACAAACCCTACACAGTTTGAGAAAACAACAACTGCAACATTTGCCCTTGTTTTCCACACCAGGCTTCATTTTCAAGTTTATGAAATGCCAAGTGCAATGCCAAGGGTGGCGAAACCTACCACTTCCTCACTTCCAAGTATGAGTTATTGGTCATTTATCTTTGTTGATATTGAATTAATAAATATCTTATCTTATCTCCATTAAACAATACGACCAATACATCAGGCCATTGTTTGTTTGTTTGTTGGTGGTTAACGTCACATATTTATGCACCATGGCTGATTGTGACACAACATGGAGATGAAGTCAAGTTTAGTCAATCGTTGATCAACATGTTGCCCATTTTAGAGGACTTTCACCCCAAGCATTGGTGACTGGGTCCTATTTTACTAGTAAAGCGGAACTGGTTTACCACATTAAGCAAGTGCTGCTTACTTCCCGGGGTTCCCACGGGGAACATCAGGCCATTGAATGTGTCCATGGGACCCTAATGCTCCCACTTTATGATAAACTATATTAAAGTCCAAAACGGTGCCATAACTCAAATAGAAATTATCACACCACACTCAAAATCAAACATGTCCGGTATATTGTCTGCCGTAAGCTATATTCCAAGTCTGATTAAAATCCGACACCTATAACTCAAGTTACCATCTGGAAACCAAAATCAACATGTCCTCTTGAGTCCAAAAAAAGTGTCATAACTCTGCCCAAAAAAATATGGGACCAAGCCCACAATAAATCCCAACCTGCATTACGTGATAAGCCTATTTTGTTTCATTTCGTTCAGTCAAACTAAAGTTATTGTCCGAAAACCAATATCAACATGGCTTCTAAGTTGGAAAAAGGCAGCCTGGCCATACATCTCCCTTTTTCGGGGGAAGTGTGGCTGGGTAGCGCCTTTTTCCAACTTAAAAATGTGCAATTCAAGATTTGGAAAAAATTGAATTTTTCGAAGTTAAACAGGGACATAACTCTGGCAAAAAATATCAGACCAAACCCTTATTTGAATTTGACTTGTATGTTATGTTGATAAACCTACATACCAAATGTTATCTGAATCGGTCAACAGCAACTAAAGTTATCATCAGGAAACAAAAAAAAAAGAATTTTCTAAGTCGAAAAAGTCGGACCACACCTTTAATACAACTTGACCTGTATTTTATGCTGATATACCTACATACCAATTTTCATTTGATTTGGCCAGATTTGGCCAACTATAACTGAAGTTATCATCAGGAAACTAAAATGAAAGTGTCAATGACACTGTAGCTTGACTTGTGTAAGACATGTCCATGTATAGTGTGTGACACAACAATGACACACATCTAGGTAATGACCTGATAACAAAGGTACATGTAAAGTATTGCAAAGGGCTGTACATAAATACTGACCGTAGCCTGTAACAAATGTACAGGTAAAGTATTGTAAAGGTGAGTGACAGTTGGATGCTTAACTAGAAAAGAAATCTCCATGGGGTTAACGTTACAATGGAGATTCTTGTATGGTGCACCATAAGACAAATGTTAGCAATTGTTTTGGCCGGTTTGATTTAAACCCTTCTAAGACTGATTCACACTAATTAATAAATATTTGTCCAGTCCTTCTTAAAATATAGGTATTTGAATTTTTTATCTTTAGCTCATAGAGTTCCCATGGGTGAGGAGGTTTTATTTTTCTCATTGGAAACAGAAAATCGGGTTGTGCAAATAATGTTTACCCTCCCCAAACACCAGATATTAACACAGGAACTTGGCTTCCACACATTTGAATATACACATCACACAAAAATTTATTCAAATCAGAACTTTCATATAGATGTTCTGTACAAAAAACTGATTGCACCTAATTTCTGTACAAAATGGCCACTGTTGGCCATCTTGAATTTTGGACCGCACCCAAAAGCACCCGCTCTCGTCCCATGGTGATAACAAAGGTACCTAAAAAGTTTCATAAAGATCGGTTGATAAATACGGCCTGTAGCCAGAGCCGTGTACACGGACGGACCATGACAAAACCTCAAATTTGACTACAGCAAAGTTGAGCTAAAAGTCATCAACTCCTTCCAAACGAAAAGTTATCAATAAATATAGAAGTTCTGTACAAAAAAACCCCTGATTGCACCTAATTTTGGCACAAAATGGTCAACGGTAGCCATCTTGGATTTTGGACCGAACCCAAAAACACTTGTTCTTGTTCCACGGTGACAACAAAGGTACCCAAGAAGTTTTGTGAAGATCAGTTCATAAATACGTCCTCTAGCCAGAGCTGTATTGAAATGTGCACTTTCTGTGTATAAGTAGCACTGAATAAATCAAAGTTTGTCTAATTGGCCGCCAGTGGCCATCTTAAAATTTCGAACCGCACCACAAAAACACTCGTTCTTATCCCAAGGTGATAGCAAAGGTACCCAAAAAGTTTCGTGAAGATCGGTTCATAACTGCAGCCTCTACCCTGAGTTGTATTGACATGTGTACTAATTTGCATAATTTATGCATGAGAATAAAACCCGTATTATATGTGATGTATTCCATGTTACTTAACTGGTAGAGTGCTGGAAGCCCATATTTGGGCTTTACTCTGAAGTGTTGGTACCAGCACTTCAAGGCTTCATATTTTGTGGATGTTGTTCATATCACCTTTGAAGTGAAATTATTTAGTCTGTTAGGATTTGTCTTGTTATAATTTATGGGAGAGTGCCTATTGGCACTCTCCCATAAATTATAACAAGGCAAACATATGTGAACAAATTCTGATGACCAAAAATAATTCAGCACTCTACCAGTTAACATTCATACAAAAATTTATTCAAATCTGAACCTTCATATAGAAGTTCTGTCCAAAAAACTGATTGCACCTATAATATGGCCACCGGTAGCCATCTTGAATTTCTGACAGCACCCAAAAATACTCGTTCTCGTCCCAAGGTGATAACAAAGGGACCCAAGAAGTTTCGTTAAGATCGGTTCATAAATACAGCCCCCTAGCCCGAGCCATATTGACATGTGTACTTACTGTGTATAAATGCACTGAATAAATCAACGTAAATCTAATTTGCATAATTTCAGCATGAGAAAAACCCTATATTAGGCCAAAAAAAAAAGGAATTGATTCTCAGGCACCGCCGCATTGAAATAAATGGCCGTGTTGGGAAACAGGGAAATTGAAAAGGGCACATTGGTTTTAAGGCCCAAAACCAACAAATAAACAGGTAAATAGGCACAGGCGTGTGTTAAGTATGAGAGGAGAAAGGTTATCGCCATATTTTCGAGAGGGTGGACGCACATGGCAGGGGAATTCAAACGCAAACTTGACTCAGTACAGGTATCAACTGATTGATGCACTAATCAACAAGAATTAGTTGCAAGTTACGTTTTGCCAATTTGGAATGCAATGGAAATAGGTAAGTTTTCACGAGTTATCACGTGTTGAATAAGATAAAAGAATAAAGGAAAATTATTATTAAAGATTTAAATGAAAATGTCAATGACACTGTAGCTCAACTTGTCAAGACAAAGACATGTACATGTATAGTATTTGACACAGCAATGACAAACATCTAGGTAATGACCTGATAACAAAGGTACATATAAAGTATTGTAACGGTCTGTACATAAATACTGACCGTTGCCTGTAACAAATGTATAGGTAAAGTATTGTAAAGGTGGGTGACAGTCAGATGCTAAACTAGAAAAAAATCTTTGAGTCCCAGAGTGGGTCTGACTGAACCCCAAAATATTTGTTCTCATAGCACAGTGATAACAAAGGCACCCCAAAACACACTCATTCCTGTCCCAAGGTGAAAACAAAGGTACCCAAGAAGTTTCGTGAAGATCAGTTCACAAATATGAGCTGTGTAGAAGTTGTGACAAAAAACTGATTGGATCTAATTTCGGTACAAAATGGCCACTGGCAGCCATCTTGAATTTTGGACCACACCCAGAAACACTCGTTCTCGTCCCAAGGTGATAACAGAGGTACCCAAGAAGTTTTGTGAAGATCGGTTCATAAATACAGCCTCTAGCCCAAGCCGTATTGACATGTGCACTTACAGTGTATAAGTAGCACTGAATAAATCAAAGTTCATCTAATTTGCATAATTTCTGCATGAGAAAAAAAACCTGTATTATATGTGATGTATCCCATGGTACTAAACATTCCTACAAAAAATTATTCAAATCAGAGCTTTCATATGGAAGTTCTGTACAAAAAACAGATTTCTACATCGTCGGTACAAAATGGCGGCTGGCAGCCATCTTGAATTTCGGACCACACCCAACAACACTCGTTCTCGTCCCACAGTCATAACAAAGGTACCCAAGAAGTTTCGTAACGATCGGTTCATAAATACGGCCTCTAGCCCGAGCTGTATCCAATTGTTGACGGACAGACGGGCCATGGCATAAGCTCAAATTTGGCTTTGCCAAAGATGAGCTAAAAATCGCACATTTTTTTTGTTTTTCGGTGTTTGTTTATCACCCCAATGTCTTCATCCCTGAAAAGAAAGCCCAACACTCGTTTGTGACTGAAACTTCATAGTTTCAGAATCAGTGCACCATTTGCGCCATGACCTGCGCAGTTGTTGTGTTCATATTGGGTTTTCCTGAACGTGACAGGAAAACCCAATATAAATACAACAATTGCGCAGGTTACAGTGCAAATTGTTTTCAAATTGTTGTCCTACATAAGCATTCTTAGTGCTATTGAAACTAATATACACGGCCATATACGGTAAGTGGGGGATTATCACTTACTAAAGAAATACAAATTCTGCTGATGTTTCGTGAACATAACCAGGGAAAGAATGGATACAACACTGAATAGAATCTAAAATCAGGTTTTTCAGAGCAGTTGTGCATCAAGGGAGATTACTCAAAATACACGTGTGTTTCCCAATGACGTCTTCATTCAAAGTAAACCGAAACAAAGTCTTTACGGGTTGACATATCCAGCTTATTTTGTGTATTGAGTTGGGCCTATCCATTTATTATTTTCACCCATGGACCCTCGGATAGTGATATGAATGAAAGGGCTTCACCGCAGTGGCATTACAAGTATTGTGTAAGTTCCATACTAAATTGACACCGAAAGCTTGCTTCCATTCTCAGTTGTTTTCAGTTGAAAATTTCAATCGTAAAAATGCTAATTTCTATAAAAATAACTTACAAGTGTTGTGTAAGTTCCATACTAAATTGACACCGAAAGCTTGCTTCCATTCTCAGTTGTTTTCAATTGAAAATTTCAATCGTAAAAATGCTAATTTTTATAAAAATAACTCACAATGATACCAAAATAATACGAGGGTGGTCACTAATATCTATGGAAGATGACAGTACCTTGAGGGAGTTGGTTAAAATACTGTTCATCGGTGGGCTCCATATTCTATGGATATGCTTTGTATTAACTTTGAAGTGAAATTAGTTAGTCTGTATGGCTTTGCCTTGTTACAATTTATTGGAGAGTGCCTATAGGCATTCTCCTATAAATTGTCACAAGGCAAAGACAAGTGGACAAATTATGATGCCCCAAAATAACTTGTCCTTCTACCAGGACCCACCCACTAGAGGGGTTGAGAATTTGTGTTATTATCTGACAATGTATACACAGATGTAACCTATCTCTCATCCAATTTGGATGATCCTGTCACTAGAACATGCTTGTGAATGAGACTGTTCTTTGCAACCAAACTGTGTCAGTTCATGGGAGATACCCTTTCTTTGAATATTCATAAAATAGTTCTGCTTTGTAGAAGTTTAAAAGTGAAGTCAAAGTTCTGTTTTTATATACTAAAATCAAAAAATAAAGAAAAACAGTTTTAGTTTTCAATAAAATGAGTTTTATTTGTATATCATTTTATAATATGCACTTTCCATGCTTTTTAGGTAAAAACAGACATCAGAACAGGGGGAGGGGGGGGGTAGGAAAAAATTTGCCGATTTTTTGTTTGTTTTTGACCGGTCAGAGGAAAAATGCAATTTTTTTCCAGTTTTACAATTTTTTTCCGGGGTTATCTACCCCACTAAATACATGCTTCTGCATCATCCTTCCCACCATACTGCACCATAACCAATTTTATCATACAGTATTGGGTGATTGACTTTGTACAGTAGGACAGGTCTTGAAAGAACATCCGTTTTATCAGACCAAAGTGGTCTCTTAAGGCAGATGGTCTCCCATAACAAATCAAATATAGAGTAAAGCTGGTATGTCCAGGTATGTCCATATAAAACATGGTCTCCAAAGACATCGGTCTCTTAAGGCATGTTCTGTTGTAATTCATTAACACTCTTGAATGTCATAACATTAACTTTTTACCTATAATTATCTCTCCATGTGTTCAGACATGTTGTAGAAAACAACAATATATATGGTATTCGACAGAGTTCAGAGAGCTTTGTAAAATATAATACAAATTGTTGATTTTTTTGACGAAGGTTTGGGGGGGGCATGGCTGGGTTGGGAGGGGATTTATTACTTATTTTAAGTCCAGCCCTAGAAGGTCTGGTACATGATTTTGTTGACACCTGTGTTCTCAGATGTGTTTGAAATAAATTAGCAGTTCAATCAGGTTCAATGTTTAGTAGTTTTTGTGTTACATACTTCCTACAATGGCAATAAGAGTCATTGGTGTTTTCGTAATAGGTCTGGATACATCGTTGTATAGAATTGTTCCTGCAGCTGAAATCTGTAACTGTTCCTGACTTCACATAATTGTCTTTGCTCCTCAGCTAAGCCAGCCGATCTCACCAGGGTGAACATATTAGAAATTTAATCAAATGGAACACCCTCAAGATAACTTATCCTTAGAGTGCAGTGTTTGATAATTGCAATTAGTGATGCATTTTAACTTGCATTATTCAATATGTCATACATTGTATCGCTATAAGCCAAATCATAGCTCAGCTGCAATAACAGTTTTATAATCATATATAACCTATGGTAGGTACCCCCTGATAACTTGAGTGTCTTTTTATTGGTTCTTGAGTGATACTTCACTGATTATGGTAGACAATTTTGCCCAAAAGCGTCTGAGGAAAAAATTTGCAAGCATCGGAAATTTTTTTTTTTTTGTCCTCCTTGACCACCCACCCACCCCGGCATCAGTGTTTTGCAAATTTTTTCCAACACTGCATCTAAAACCAAAGAAAACATGTCCTGAATGGCCCTCCACACTTCACCTCTACTGCGCATGCGCAGTGTCAAGGACGTCCCAAAATTGGCGCCATTAATCATTCTTGTAACCAGTGCCTGGTAAGCGCTATGTACTCAGGGGGGAGGTATGAGTTCCCAACTCCTGGGAGGGCTATCCCCGTCTGGGTCATTGGTAAGTATAAAAAATATATAAATTACTATAAATTTTTTAACATTTTTATACTGTACCAATGACCTAGACTTAGCTGAATAGTAAAAAGGCTGGAGGGCCTAGGACATAGAGCAAGTTGAAATACGCTCAATTATATAAAATAGAGTCATCCCCTCTAGGGGAAAAGGAGTATTAGGCCTTACATGTATCTTTCTTATTTATGATAAATTAGAAAGACACAACACCTTCCAAAATTGAGCATCATAACATCCATGTACTCTATTAATATCCAGTATAATCCTTATACTAATAATTTTTAAAGTAAGCCAATAAATAAAGTCTAGAGAATAGAGACTCTTTATACTCCTTAAAAGTGTCTGAGGATTGTATAATAACGCCCGTTTGACACGTGATATATTCAAAAGCTATACTTTAAAAACTATGACCTGAATGAATTTTTAAAACATAAACTTCTCACTTAAAAGCCATCCCAGTAACAGCTCAGAATTACTAACTCCGGAGGAGGTATCCCCTTGTTTTCATAATAAAACAGGTGACCCAAGGGAACACCCCCCCCCCTCCCCCCCCCCCTTTTTCTTGCCCTAGGTCAAATAGCCCAGAGCGAAGAGGGCAGCAGGACGGAGTCACTGCCGGAACAGAAAGCCTACCTAGCTATAGTAGCAACTGTTAAGTGAATGACATTCTGAGCAGTAGATAATAGACCTAACAATGGAGGCCTCCAAAAATGGACTCAATATTCTGAGATAAAAATTCATGAATGTGGATGGCTGAGCGCAATGAGCAGCCTTCAAAAATCTATAATAGCGACACTATTAGTGTAAGCCGAAGATGTAGAAAGAGCTCTTACTTCATGAGCCGAAATCTCAAGCACAAACTGCTGAGTCAATGATATACCATAAGCAGTACCGATAGTTAATTGAATCCATTAGCAATAGAATGGAGTGTAATGTCCTTCTATTAGGCATCAAAGACAGAAGAAGCTTACGTCCGTACTAATAAACTGATATCTGTTTATAAATACGTAAACTCTAACCGGACAGAGTAAAGGCCTATGCCCGTACGAAGACGGAAGGACCTTAATAACAATAGGTTCCAGATATTATTAGGAGCCTGACTCTTAACCAAAAATCCAACCTAAGTAGTAAAGGAAGTAGTGTTTCCGTCACTACAAAAGTGAGAATCGTCCACCGATAGTGCATGAAGCTCACTGACTCCTCAGTAAAAGAGAAGATTAACAGAATTACTGTCTTAAAAGGTCAGAATTTGAAAACTACTGTTTCCAGAGGCTCAAATGATTACTTAGCTAAATAAGAACCGAAGCTAAATTCCGTATAGGAATTTAATCTAATGATTCTAGGTCTATTTATCGAAAAGTTTCTAACTGACTTAGATAAAGAGACATAAGACTCAATTGTAAACTATCATAGAGTGCATAGGTATGAGATAACATAGACCTATAACCTTAATAGTAACAGGCTGCAGTAGATCTTGTCAAACAAGTATCCTAGAAAGTTGCAAAGTCTAGTATGAAGGGATTAAAAATATCAACATAATGATCCCTACACCAATGACGGAACAGCCTCCACTTTAGCCGCATAGTATAGCGAAGAAGAGGTTCTCCTACAGTAGGAAATCGCGTCGAAAGCTCGTCCTGTACAATGCTTGCCATGCAAGAAGGACCACACAACGGAATACGTGAAGGTTGAGACCTTGCGGGTTGTGATGAAGTTGACACGATTTCCCCAGCGAAAGAAGATCCTCTCATGGAGGAAGTTTTTGCGTTAAGTCCCACAGTAGACACCTGAGTAAATTTACCCACGGTCTCTGTGAAGACAGAGATGCTATCAACAGAATTGTATTATGGATGTTTATCTTAGCAATACTTGCTGAATCAACAGTGCTGGAGGATACGCATATCCTATCATTCCGTCCTATTAGATCAATAGAGCGTTAACAACATAAGCTCAGGGATCCGGACATGCAAACACATACGTCTGCAAATGAATAGTGAGTTGTGTCGCAAATAAATTATCATTGGGCGTTCCCATTGATAGCAAATCTGATTGAATACTTGTCCAATCTGACGGCAACAAGCGACCCTTATGTGAAAGGGAGTCTGCTAATACAATCAGACGACCCGGAATATGACGGACCGAAGCAGAACTTGGTGTACTATAACAAACAGAAGGATTCTTCCCGTTAAATTGAATAACGGAATCGAATGAGTGCCTCCCTGGTTCCGGAGATACGCAACTACTGTCGTATTATCGGACAGGATTTGGACATGCGATTCTGAATAATGTTCATCCAATGACATAGTGCAAGCCTAAAGAACATTATTCCCAGGAAGATAAGTGCTTGCCTAGAAACTGCGGAACCCAAAGACCCTGGCACTTCGAATCCGTTGGGATCAATATTGTACCCCAACCTGTTTGACTGGCATCCGTCATAATCATAAAACTCGGATCCGGCAACTGCAGTGGCACTCTCTGAGTCAACCACCGAATGCTGCCACAGTCTGAATCTCTTGCTACACTTGATAGACAAGAGAACGTGTATATCGAGCAATTCATAGATTGCTGAAGAGTTGCCGTCGAAGAGAAGCTTCTCTGAGACCGAAGCGACTCTGAGAGAGTTCTTCACCTTACTATCCACGCGCGTGGATGTAGCTAGGGCTGCGTCACGTCTAACCAACTCCAAGTTGCCATTGAAGGGCGGAGTTATACGTGGAAAAACTACTGCCCTTGAAAGAAATCACATTGAGGATCATATCCTGGAATTCTTTCTCTTGAAGACGTAATGATAACGCCTCAGTAAGGTGGTCTACGTATGATAAAGTGTCTAAGTTAAGTCTATTAGATCTCATTGTCGTTTCCAACATCGTGGTTGGAATTGACATAGACGGCGAAAAAGATAATTCCCAGTCTTCAACCCCGCCGTCTAGACGCATATGAACTCTCGGTATGCCCTGTTCTGCCAAAATAAATTATTTCCTAGAATTGATAAAAGGCAGAAGAGCATTGCGGACAAGAAACTAGACTATCATGCTTGGTAGCAAGCTTATATATAGCGTCGTTAAATAATTTGAATGTTCTAATGACATTATTGGACTGTGTCGGTAAGTCAGGGACAATGTCCCTGAACCGATCCAAAACTCCGTGTCCAATGACGCTATTAGTCTCTTATCCAGCATCGCAGCAATGTAGTCCGATGGAACAACCTGTGGAAGATAATGCCGGAAGAAATGTATGGCAGCTTCCGTTGTTCCGAAAGGGAAAGCTCGAAATCGTCCGAATCCCTTTCGCCATCCTGTCGGACCCTATCAAGTGTTCGGTTGTCCGAACCTGATACAACAGCGGAGCGCACCGACCCAGCGCCGTCGGATAATTCCTGATCCGACCGAGAATCTGTCGATTGCTGGGATGCTGTGATAAACTGTGCTAACTTGGATAGCACCTCCGTCACTGAGGCCTGTGGAGAAGCGGTCTTACGATGCATTGCCGCTGGAAGCTCCGTATTCGTTACCCCGAGCATACTTCTATTATGCGAACGAACGGAGTGTATAGGCCTCGTGTCCCTTGGCTACCGGATGGCGTGACCTGTTCACGGTGGAATCACTGCGGTCGTGTGCGCTGCTGTGAAGATGAGGAAGCATTATCGACAGTCTCTCGGACTGTCAATATAACGGAGCGTCCCAAGCGGCGGACATATGCTCCGAATGCGAAATATCTGTACCACAACATCCAGTCCCATATGTTGTTGTACGAGAGAGGGACCTCTCTTGCTCGCAGCCCGGACGGACCTGGACGAGCTAGGAACCGGACTAACAGGCTTCCTCCGATCTGTCCTCTAATCCGTCATCACTGGGTGTGTACTAAAGTTATTATAGTGCTCGCATCACCCCAATCTCCTTCCTAGGCCGCAACGGACGAACCCGGCTGCCGAACCATTCGATGAATGGACGCTACACCGGGTGAGCTAGCGAATGTCAACTCCGTCGATCTTACTAGGGACCTCTTAGGCGATTGACATATTCCATGAGCACTTATTGCCGCTAGCTCTTCATTAACTACGACGACAGAGGCACACTTTTGAAAGACATCTCCGTAACTTTGCGAACAAGAAACCAGACATGCTTGTTAATAGCAAGCAAATAATAATATATATAGCGTTGTTCAATAATTCGAAAGTTGTGTGACATTATTGGACTATGTCGGAACTGAGGGGCGATGTCCCTGAACCGAACCAAAAATTTCTGTGTCCACCGACGCTATCAGTTTCTTATCCGGCATCGCAGCATTCTGGTCCGACGAAAGAACCTCTAGAAGATAAAGTCAGATGACATAAACAACAGCTTATGTTGTTCCGAAAGGGAAAGCTCGAAATCCTCCGAATCCCTTTCGGCATCCCGTCGGACTGGATGAAATTTTCGGACGTCCGTACCTGCTTCCGCGGAGCGTCCCGACCCAGCGTCGTCGGATAATACATGATGCGACAGATTCTGTCATTGCTGGGATGCTGCGATAAGCTGTGCTATTTGGGATAGCACGCCCATCACCGAGGCCTGTGCAGTAGCGGTCTTATGATGCATTGCCGCCGGAAGCTCCATGTACGTTGACTCCCGCACACTTTCTTATGCGGACGTCCGGAGTCTGCAGGCCTCGTGTCCCTGGCTACCGGATGGTGTGACCTGGTCGCCGATGATTCTCTGTTTGCGAAGCTGACTGGATATCCGAGGTCACGTAGCCAAGAGCGGTCGTGTGCGCTACCATGAGAATGAGGAAGCCTTATTGACAGTCTCTCCGGACTGACTATATATCGGAGCGTCCCGAGCGGCGGACGTATGCTCCGAATGCGAAACATTTTGTACCACAACATCTGGGGCCAGATGTTGCTGTACGAGAGAGGGGCCTCTCTCGCTCGCAGTCCGGATGGACCTGGATGAGCTAGGAACCGGACTAAAAGGCTTCCTCCGTTCTCCCTCTAATCCGCCATCACTGGGTGTGCATTTGGTTGATTATAGTGCTCGCATCACCCCAAAACTCCTTCTAGACCGCAACGGACAAACCCGGCTGCCGAACCATTCGATGAATGGACGCTACACCAGGCGAGCTAGCGGACGTCAAAGGCCGTTGAACCTACTAGGGTCCTCTTAGGCAATTGACGTATTTACATGAGCACTTTTCCGCTAGCTCTTCATAA
The DNA here is from genome assembly GCA_031216915.1 of Pictodentalium vernedei. Taxonomy (NCBI): domain Eukaryota; kingdom Metazoa; phylum Mollusca; class Scaphopoda; order Dentaliida; family Dentaliidae; genus Pictodentalium; species Pictodentalium vernedei. The sequence continues at coordinate 731,259,298 of CM062296.1, read as the reverse complement.
TTGTGACGACGGAGGCACACTTTTGGAAGACATCACGGATACATCACCCTATTCTTGATCGTCTGAAATAGAGATTGATAAAGTAGAGTGACCCTGTGGGGAAAGGACCGGAATGGCCAATTCCCCACTGTTGTCATCGAAATTAACACATACAGAGCAGGAGTTAGTGCGAGTACACTGATACATATACAATGATTATGAAAGTCAGAGGAAGATTTCCTCTTATTACAATTGAACAATATCCTTTCATTGAGAAAAAACAAAGTCCTAGTACTCGCACCAACTCCTGACAATCAAAATACATAATAATATGATCCATTAATATAGAAAAAATAATTGCAATCAAAAAATTTTGAAAAAATATTCTTTCAGAACAGCCCAAGTTTCTGAAAAGTAACGTTGAGCCCCAATGGATCCCAAACCTAAGTGTGGACAAAAATTCTAAAAATATTTTAAACAATTTATGCAACACTTACGAACAATAATAATGTATCTAGTTATGATTAAATTAACATCCAGATATTATTTTCAAGAAATCCCCCCTCAAACAGAGGGCTGTTGTAAATGTAAACAATAAGTGTAAAAACACTAGAACAAGACTCCAGGCACCCTGGCCCGAAATCAGTTACCAATAATACACTATCTGATGCAAAACAGAGACTTCCAGGGAAGAAACTGCAGAACATCAGATGGTAGATGCAGAACACTACGCCTAACCACCCATAGGTGAAGACGTAAACATGGGGAAAAGAACAGAATTCATTCTGTTATCCAGCTAAAACTCCCAAGAAATTTTAGTAATAAAATTACAGAAAATATGCCAAAAGCATGGGAGAATAGCAAGAGGGGACTTAAAGGAAAGGGAGAGGGGAAAACACTGAACAAGCAGTGTAGTTTGATAACAAGAATGACCACAACAGGCTGTTGCCTCGAAAATAGGTAACTTAACATAATTTCATTAAAAAATTTTAAGTTACAGCTCTGATAATTTTCTGTCACTCATTTTTCCTCTCCTCCTTCTATATCCTCCTTAGAATCACCATTTCTTTAATATTTATGTGTGTGGCATCATTTAAACTGAGATTTACAAGCACAAAGATCAGTCAGATGTTAACTGAGGAAGGGCCAAACAAAGAATGATTAATTGCGCCAATTTCGGGACGTCCTTGACACTGCGCATGCGCAGTGGAGGTGAAGTGTGGAGGGCCATTCAGGACATGTTTTCTTTGGTTTTAGATGCAAATTTTGGGGATTGGGGGGCAAAATTTGTGTTTGGCCCTATATTTTTAAGAGTTAGCACCAGCTAAGTCTGGGTCATTGGTACAGCATAAAAATATATTTTTTCAGAACAGCCCAAGTTTCTGAAAAGTAACGTTGAGCCCCAATGGATCCCAAGCCTAAGTGTGGACAAAAATTCTAAAAATATTTTAAACAATTTATGCAACACTTACGAACAATAATAATGTATCTAGTTATGATTAAATTAACATCCAGATATTATTTTCAAGAAATCCCCCCTCACACAGAGGGCTGTTGTAAATGTAAACAATAAGTGTAAAAACACTAGAACAAGACTCCAGGCACCCTGGCCCGAAATCAGTTACCAAAAATACACTATCTGATGCAAAACAGAGACTTCCAGGGAAGAAACTGCAGAACATCAGATGGTAGATGCAGAACACTACGCCTAACCACCCATAGGTGAAGACGTAAACATGGGGAAAAGAACAGAATTCATTCTGTTATCCAGCTAAAACTCCCAAGAAATTTTAGTAATAAAATTACAGAAAATATGCCAAAAGCATGGGAGAATAGCAAGAGGGGACTTAAAGGAAAGGGAGAGAGGAAAACACTGAACAAGCAGTGTAATTTGATAACAAGAATGACCACAACAGGCTGTTGCCTCGAAAATAGGTAACTTAACATAATTTCATTAAAAAATTTTAAGTTACAGCCCTGATAATTTTCTGTCACTCATTTTTCCTCTCCTCCTTCTATATCCTCCTTAGAATCACCATTTCTCTAATATTTATGTGTCTGGCATCATTTAAACTGAGATTTACAAGCACAAAGATCAGTCAGATGTTAACTGATGTAGGGCCAAACAAAGAATAATTAATGGCGCCAATTTCGGGACGTCCTTGACACTGCGCATGCGCAGTAGAGGTGAAGTGTGGAGGGCCATTCAGGACATGTTTTCTTTGGTTTTAGATGCAAATTTTGGGGATTGGGGAGCAAAATTTGTGTTTGGCCCTATATTTTTAAGAGTTAGCACCAGCTAAGTCTGGGTCATTGGTACAGTATAAAGATAAGAATTTTTGAAGTAAAAAAAGGGCATAACTCTAGTCAAAAATTGTCAAACTGCACCCCGCTTTGAACCTGACCTGTATTTTACATTGATTGATATACCTACATACCAAATTTCATTTGATTTGACCAACTATCACTGAAGTTATCACCGGGCCCCCCCCCCCCCCCCCCCCCCCCCCCCCCCCAAGTTTTTGAAGTCAAAAAAGGGGCATAACTCTAGCAAAAATTGTCGGACCAGAGCACGATTCGAACTTGACCTGTATTTTATGTTGATGCAGCTACGTATCAAATTTCATTTGATTTGGCCAACTATAACTAAAGTTATCATCGGGAACCTAAAGTGGGACGGACGGACGCACACATGGATGCACAGATGGATGCAGTCTATTTTAATAGTCCTCAAAAAAATTTTTTTCGGGGGACTAAAAAGGCCATAACTCTTCCAAAATATATTGAAACAAGCCCACCATCAATCCCAACCTGTATTATATGGTTATAAACATATTTATAAAATTTTGTTTCATTTCGTTCAGTCAAACTAATGTTATCATCCGGACACCAATATCAACATGTCTTCTAAGTTTCCTAAGGGCCATAACTCTGCCAAAAAATATCGGACCAGGCCCACCATCAATCCCAACCTGTATTATGTGGTTATAAACCTATGTATAAAATTTTGTTTCATTTCGTTCAGTTAAACTAATAGTATCATCTGGGAACCAGTATCAAAATGTCTTCTAAGTTGGATAAGGACCATAACTCTGCCAAAAAATATCAGACCAAGCCCACCATCAATCCCAACCTGTATCACGTGGTTATAAACCTATGTATAAAATTTTGTTCCATTTCGTTCAGCCCAACTAAAGTTATTGTCTGGAAACCAAATCTCGACAGACACTCGGATGTACAATGGACAAGGTTAAACCATAATGCCCCTCGCCAAAATGGTGGGGGCAGAAAAAGTTTTAAAAAGACACCTCTGTTCCAAATGTACAAAACAGTATGTGGGTGAAACAATTATAAATTTTGGAATATGTCCTGATGAACATCTAGCCGATATTAAATATTCAAAACAAGCATTGGTCACACAACTACACTTCAACAAAGATGGTTAATCTTGTGCAATGCACTTTTTGCTTCATTCAGTTCCCCATTCATACCCAGAAGGCTACTAATCTGAAACTCTGAAATACTGATGAAGTCCAGGGTATCTCTAACACTAATCTCTTTTGGACAGAACAGAAAGGACTTTTAAATTCATTTAATATTTGAAAAACATTTCATCATTTAAATGTTTTTAGAAGATGAAAAGGCTATTCAGCCAGAAATATATGTCTTCACTTAAATAGTCTGTTCTATTACAAGAACAAGCAGATACAACCTAGAAATATCAAAAAAAGGTAACAATAATCTTACTGTTTATATAATGGTGCAGTTGGTGTTACTGCTTCATCTATATCTAGTTTATCCTGATTTTCTAGTTTCCGCAAAGACTCTTTTATTTCTGTATCTTTTTCGTTGAGCAGACGGATATTTTGGTTTATATCATTCTGTAAAAACAAAGATAAATAAACAAATGAAAGAAGTGCAATATCAAGGGATGGCCAATCCCCGTCAACCAAGTCCAACAAGAAAAGAAAAACTTGGACACAGGTGGTTCATAATCCCCTTTATGATATTATCATCAAAATGCTAGATATTAACCCTTTGAACCCTAGTGGTATCTTCCATATCAATGGCAGCAATGGGAAGAGTCCATATTCTTTATTTGGGGGTAGACCAATTAATATTTTCCATGTGCAGCCGTGGGGCTGCACGTTGAAAATATTGATTGGTCTACACCACACCTTCACTCAAAAGTCAACCTACTTATTGAAATTATGAAGAATCATGTTACTGGGCCGGAAAAGCAGCCTCTGGGGTTCAAAGGGTTAAATTTGAAAAAAAAAATCTTGAACCGTTTTCTTTGAATTGTGACAAGAACTGAAATGTGATCACAATAAAATTTTAGGTTCAACAAGGGCAATAACTCTTCAAGCAAAACTTGGACAGAGCTGTTTCATAATACCATTTATGATATCACCAAAAAGTTATATATTTAAATTTGGGAAAAAAATTTTGAACGGTTTTCCTTTAAATGTGATGAGAAGAAATTGTAATGTGATAACACAAAGACTTACGTCCAATAACAACAATATCTCTTTGAACAAAATCTGTGGAAAGAGCTGGTTTACAATCCCATTCATGATATCACCAAAAACCTGTATATTAACTTTGGGAAAAATATTTTGAATGCTTTTCTTTAAAATATGATGACAAGAAATGATGTTGGATAGATGGACAGAAGGATGGAATGACATACAGATGGAAGAAAGAATGGAAGGATGGTTTGGAAGGATGGATGAATGGATAGAACCAATTCCCACATCCCCGTCCGACTACAAGCCCAGGGATAAAAATTAACACCTGGAATTACAGGGTCAATTCATCTCCAATGTTGTACTGTGGAACCCTGTTTATTGATAGCCACTTTGCCAGAAGAAAATCTTCAATTAACAGGTAATACAATCAGGGTTCCTGCACCAAATTGAGAAGTGAATTCCAGGAGTTTCCAGGAGGTTCAGATCAATGTTTCAAGGTGTTTCCAGGAGGCAGATGGGTGAAATTCAAGGGTTTTCAAGGAGTATAAAGCGACCATGTGTTGGGAAGAAGGAAAAATGTTGGGAGTTGAATTAATCCAGTGAGCAACCGACTCGATTTTTCCAAAATTCCAGGAGTTTCCAGGAGGTGCTTCAAAATTCAAGGAGTTTCCCAGTCCTTGGGAGGGGGTTTTGAAATTCAAGGACTTTCAAGGAATTCAAGGAGGTGCGGGGAACCCTGACAATTAACCCTTTACCTAACATAATGGCAAAAACTGGACAATGCTATTCACAAAAATCACCATTCAATTTTCATAATTTTTTCATTTTTTGTCTCAAAAATATAGCTTATGACTCCTCATTGGGATGAGTTTATTGAGCTCACTGTAATGATGGACCATAAGCTACGTTTTTGACACAAAAAATGAACAAAAATAGTTATGCAGGAATTTGTTTTGCAAGTGTCGTCTGCTTTTCATGTTAGGTAAAGGGTTGGCTTGAATTTGGTGTATTTTCCTATCCATTAGGTATAAACTGTGCAGTGATTCTATTATATCTTGTTTGACAGAGCTCATTTTGAGCTCTGTCAAACATGATGTAATAGATTAAATAGCTGCATTGGATGTTTTGAGGCAAAAAATGTCTATAAATATGGGGAATTCAGTGGAAGTCGGAGGAAGCCTTCAATAGATTACAAGATTTTTCATTCAGTTTTCAATATACAATTAACAGGGTCAAATTTGTACTGAAAGTATGGTAAATAGTTTGATGTTTGTAAGTTACAAACAATTAACATGGTTAATCAGTTAAAAGATATGAAATTAAGTGGGTATAACTGATGCTCTCTGACACTAACAATTCAGATAATGATAAAATGAATAAGTCTATTATGCTTGACAGATGGTACTTAATGGTAATCAGCTCCTCAGCAATAAATCTTACCATAGTTTGAGTTAATCTGTTTATTGTTTCTGTGTATTGTTTTTGTTTGTCGTGAGATGCCCTATCTCCCCACCTTCTACAGGGCTGATCGACTTCAAGCTTGGCAGGTGTGAGTATTTCTATTCTATTCTACGTTTGGTGGCAATTTTTGTGTTATTTACTGAGAATCGGCAATTGTGATCTTCAGACAGATGTTGGTAAAACACTTTTATGATTTTGGAACGTCCTTTGGTATAAGGGAGGTAACTCAAAATGCCACCTGTTGAAAAACCATGCACAGCATACTTTCATCCACTCATCCTGATAAATCATGTTAATTTTTGTTGTTTAAAAAATATACTATAGTGGAGCCCTGTTGATTGAATAGCCACTTTGCCAAGGAAATATTTTTAGCTAAGGCCACAAAAAGCAGACTGTCTCCGGCCATATTTTTGTAAAATTGCATGTGCATGTGGGCGGGCATTTTTTAATTTTTTTAATTACTTCTTTGCCATCAAAAGTTCATATTTTTGGTTTGTTTTTTGCTTTAGACCTCATATCCACAGAACAGCAAGAATGGTGGTGTATTTCGTCCACTGAGTGCAAGAAGGCTTTGCAATGCTAAAGCCATGTTGCACTCAAGGGATAAATTTATCAGTTTTATTAACTTGGGTAAAATATCAGACTATTTTTATTTTTTTAACTTTGCATTGTTTATAAAAAGTGTGTATGCCATGCAGGAGGGCCTGAGACACAGATTTCTTAAACTTTTTTTGGCTTAACAGGAATATTCATTTCACAAGAATTTATTTTTTAACATTCTTGATGAGTCTCAGAGCTCCCAGTTCTTTTTAAAGAGCTTTGATGTCGGTAAGAAATGTATAAATAAACTGCTGAAATCACTAAGATGGCAGCAGCTTCATTTGAAGAAAGTAGAAAAGGTATACTCTAAAGATGGTCTGTGCCATAATTGAATGAATTTGGCCCAGTGGTTTTAAAGAATACTTGAAGAATAAGAAAAAATTCAAACTAGAGAAACAGAATTTACTATCACCAGTAAATTCAAGTCTGTACAAAAAGGGTTAAAGCATCAATAAACAAAACAGAAAGAAAATTTATCTAGGCTTATTTTAGGGAAATCAGAAATAGGTTTTTGTTAACAGTATAACATGAAATAAAATCTTAGGAACCCACACTGAAGTCTTGTTGGGAGGGTTAAATTAAAGATATTCATACAGGAATCAGATCATTTTTTTCAAAGAAACCAGAAAAAACATATATGTGCACAGCACTGAAAGGGTTTGATCAAGAATTCAATAAAATCTTTGGAACCCACACTGAAGTCTTGAAAGGGTTAAATTAAAGATATTCATACAGGAATCAGACAAATGTTTCCAAGAAACAAGAAAAAACATAGATGTGCACAGCATTGAAAGGGTTCAACATGAAATAAAATCTTTGGGAAAACACATTGAAGTCTTGAGAGTGTTAAATTAAAGATATTCATAAAGGAATCAGATAAATTTTTCCACGGAGCAGAAAAACATATGTGTACAGCATTAAAAGGGTTCAACATAAATTCAAATCTTTGGAAAACACATTGAAGTCTTGAGTGAGTTAAATTAAAGATATTCATACAGGAACTAGAAACTGTTTTAGCACACGAAAACATATGTCTCACCTTCTTTTCTATTTAATGCACTGCAAATTATATATACATGAATAATATTGACAGTCATACCAAATATCTAAGGTCTAGCTCAAAAGAGAAACAAGAATGCCCCAACCTCCCCTTTGGGTAGCGGGGGTTATAAATATCTAAGATCTAGCTCAACATCCACATGTAAAAAAAAAACAAATTCTGGTCTGGACAATTATTCCCTATTTAAAGAACATAAATTTGACCTTGAGGTCAAGGTCACATGAAGGTCATGATGACATGTGGTCTCATTGTGATACATCCACATGTCAATCATCTAAGTCCTAGGTCAAAAAAACCAAAAAAGTTCTGATCTGGACAATTATTCCCTATTTGAAGTACATAAATTTGACCTTCAGGTCAGAGGTCAAGGTCGCATGCAGTTCATCAAGGTAGCGGACATGCGGTTTCATGGTGACACATCCACATGTCAAAAAAAAAAAATTCTGGTCTGGACAATTACTCCCTATTTAAAGTACATAAATTTGACCTTGAGGTCAAGGTCACATGAAGGTCATGATGCCACGTGGTCTCATTGTGATACATCCACATGTCAATCATCTAAGTCCTAGGTCAAAAAACAAAAAAGTTCTGATCTGGACAATTATTCCCTATTTGAAGTACATAAATTTGACCTTCAGGTCAGAGGTCATGGTCACATGCAGTTCATCAAGGTAGCGGACATGCAGTTTCATGATGACACATCCACATGTCCAAAAAAAAAAATCTGGTCTGGACAATTACTCCCTATTTAAAGTACATAAATTTGACCTTGAGGTCAAGGTCACATGAAGGTCATGATTACATGAGACAAGCGGTCTAATTGCGATACACCCACATGTCAAATATCTAAGTCCTAGGTCAAAAAACAAAAAAGTTCTGGTCTGGATAATTATTCCCCATTTGAAGTACATAAATTTGACCTTAAGGTTAGAGATCAAGGTCACATGAAGGTCATCAAGGTAGACGACATGTGGTCTGATGGTGACACATCCACATGTCAAATAACCAAGTCCTAGGTCAAAAAACAAAACAATTCCGGTCTGGACAATCACTCCCTATTTGAAGTACATAAATCTGACCTTGAGGTCAAGGTCACATGAAGGTCACAATGGTATGCGACACACCGGCTCATGGTGATACATCCACGTGCCAAATATCTAAGGCCTGGCTCAAAAGACAAACAAGTTTTGGTCTGGACAAAGTTTCCTTGAAAAAAGCAAAACTGACCTTCAGATCAAAGGTCAAGGCCACGTGAAGGTCACAATGGTACGCTACACACCAGCTCATGGTGATACATCCACATATCAAATATCTAAAGCCTGACTCGAAATACAAAAAAGTTCTGGTCCTGACAGTTTCCCTTAAAAAAGTGCATAAATCTGACCTTCAGGTCAAAGGTCAAGGTCACATGAAGGTCACTATGGTACACTGTACACCGGTTCATGGTGATACATCCAAATGCCATGTATCTAAGGTGTAGGTCAAAAGACAAAAAAGTTATGGCCTGGACAACGTTTGTGTGATGTTTCCCTTAAAAAAACACATAAATCTGACCTTCAGGTCAAAGGTCAAGGTCACATGAAGGTTACTACGGTACACTGCACACCGGCTCATGGTGATACATCCACATGCCAAGTATCTAAGGTGTAGGTCAAAAGACAAAAAAGTTATGGCCCGGACAAAGTTTGTATGAGAAGAAGAAGAAGAAGAAGAATATGCACTAAAACAATATGTCTCCCTTCTGGAAAGGGGAGACATAATCAGACAAATTTTTCCTCTGCCACTTATGGAAGTCTTGAGAGGGTTACAAGAATTAACAGAATCATTTCCTTCCCTTCAGCTTAAAATAATAAACGAACATGTGTGTTTGACAGGTGGCTGAATGCTCTTGTTTACAGAAGTTGATGAGAGATGATAACAATGAAAACTCTCACAATTTGCAGAGGGAAATATTACTGCAAAAATGCTGACTCATCATTTTTTTTATTGCCTCCTACTGCACGTCCTAACATAACCAAGGTCATTTTTTTTTAACCATTCCATTCTAAGGATGCTTCATACCAAATAACAGTTCTCTGTTCCGGGTGGTTTGGGAAACATGGGCTTTTGAATTTTTTTCTATTGGGGCATCAATCAATTACTTAGTACCCATTGGTTCAAAATGGCCCACGGGTTCTTGAAATACAAATTTTGGGCAGAGCCCAAAATGGATATGATCCCACAGAAAGCCCAAATATTGACCTACCAACTTCCCTTGAACAAACTTGAATCTTCAACACCAAAGGATGTTCCATACCAAATATCAAGGCATTCCCGCTGGTGGCTCATGAGAAGATTTTTAAAGATTTTGAAGCTTTTGGGGCATTAACCGGAGCCCAAAGATGGCAACTGCTTCGTTTAAACAAAATAGAAAGGGTATACTCCATAGATGGTCTGTGCAATACATGTTTGAATTTGGCCCAGTAGTTGTGAAGAAGAAGAAAAGTTTCCAAAAATTAATGGACGACAGACGCTGGACACCAAGTCATGGCAATAGCTCCCACTGACTTGCAGTCAGGTGAGCTAACAAGCACCTTCAGTACAACTTTACCCTGTTAATTGCCAAAGGTACAGGGTAAACTCCTGTTGACAGAATAAACAATCTTGTCATATATCAAGAAATTGTCCTGGCAATCACTGAATTCCACCTTTTTATAGACCCATCTGGCCTCAGTACAACCAATTTAATCTATTATATGTTGTTTAACAGAGAGCTATCAAATTCAAACTGAATCTGAATTAAAATTATAGTTCAAAACTGCTTAGCACAAAATTTGAAACCCCTCAAAACTTGACCCCTGCACAATGAATTCGACATATCAAAATTTCAAGCTACAAAATCTTTCCATAATGCAACTCAGAATTTAATCAATTCAATATTGTTTGACAGAGCTAAAACACTTGCTTGACTCTTTCCTTTTTCCTATCATTGATTGAAATCTTTTATTTTCTCTCCACATGTGACATACTATTGTACCTTTTCTTTCTCGAGAGAGCTTATCATGTTTTCCAATTTCTCTTTGCCTTTCTGTAAATCTTTCTGTGTCTGGTCCAGTGCTTCCATTTCAAACTGAAAGCAGAATGTGCATAATATTAGTTGATCATATGTTCTCAAAACATAAGAGAACAACCCAGCCCATAAAGGCCTAATTAGGGCTCCATGATATTTTAAACTGAATACCACTATCAGTATCAAAATAAATACCTTTTTATACCGGTATATGGAAAGACTGTTCAGATATCTGAACATACATATCACAATCGGGACTTGAGCCATCACAGTGGATTGAATTAGCATGCCTTGATGATGCAGTTCGAATAATATTTTACCCAACGCTGATGCTATCAAAATTTATTATTTTACTTATTAGTTTATCAAATTTTTCCAAAAATTTCAACAAAACAATATCATGTGACTCCTCATTGGAATGACCTCAACAAACTCGTTCCAATGAGGTGTCACATGATATGGTTTTCTTGAATATTTTTAAAAAATATTTTTTCAACTGTTGAATTTGTATATTACGTGGGCAGATGCAGCTGATTTGTTGGGTAAAGGGATAATATTATTCATTTGGGACTACAGTTAAAACTCAAGACATCTTGAAAATGAAATTGCAAGTAAATAAATAATGACTAAAAACCAATATTTTTTGTAAAGACACTGATATTCAATAGACACTGTTTGAATATCAGTATGTATTGGTTTATCAATATACCATGCAGCCAGCCCTAGGCCTAATCCTGACTTTAGCCATTTGCCAGTTAAAATTCAAGTTTACTGGCAGGGGTTTCACTTAAGTTTTAGCTGCCTTTCATCCAGTGTCTGTTTCCAATACTTTTCATTTTTGGTCATTTAGAAACATAGATTACTGATTCTTCATTTTCAGTCTTCTCCTTTGTTCTTGTTCATACGTGGATATTTATTGAAGAAGGTTTCTTAGTTCAGTGCATGATGCCAAATTCCCATTCAAACTTAAATTACAAATGAAGTTCAAATATTAACCTGCTCAGTATTTTTAAGATATTTTTCATCAAATTTTGTCATGGCTGCTTCAGAGCAGCCATAACAAAATTTGATGAAAAATTCATCTCAATTTAACTTAAGTAATCACTGGCAAAAAATCCATTTGATTTACAAGGTAGAAATTGGATTAAATAAGCCAAATGCTATTTATTTCAGTGGCAAAAGAAATCCTGTCCTGGGTAGGAATATCCACCAGCAGCATTCAAGGAGTTAATGGGAAATGTCCCAGATGTAACAAGATTAGATTTCCAGCTTTGGCAATATGATCATGAGTCCTGCAGTGAAATGCAGTTTATGATAACAGTACCGCATGCCACATAATATGCCAAGGTTGCTTTCCCCTGGCCAACTCTGTGATTCATTAAACTTACTTATTGGTTGCATTCTTTTGATTTGACATGTAGGCCTTAAATGATAATTCAATGCATCAGAACATGGGACCAAACTATTTTGCGAGACACTGCAAACCATGGCAAATTACCTTTTACCCTTTAATGAATGAATCAGCCGCATTTGTCTGTGTAATTTACAAATGGAGCAGGAGGAAAAAAAAAGTTACAAAAAATTAAATAAAACCATATCATGTGCCCCCATCATTGAAAAAAGCTTACTGAAAATCTTTCTTTAGTAGTTATTGTTGTGGGAGTAGGTCTTTAAATGACCGTTGAAAGTGTAAAGAGAAGTATGCAGACTGTTGGGGTTGCAACTCAAGCTTTCCTAATTTAGTACTCCTCACCTTTCTCAGCAGTGTGATTTTTAACACCCCTAGCAATTGGAAAATCTAAGGTCTGACATGATACGATTTTTTAAAAATTTTGTGAAAAACCTTTGGCACACTGTTTACCATCGCTAATCTGGAAGAATTTAAAAGCCTAGCTGGATGGTGACATCGCAGTGAACTTCTCCAAGTTTCGCTCACACAATGGTGGATGACTAAGCACCAAACATTTCATGCAAACAAACTGTATTTTACATAGCAGTCCTATCATAAATTTTATAAAAATCAATACTGAATATAGAATTTTATAAGATATTGCATCATAGTTTAGAAGATCTCTTTTGAAGAACTGTTTTATCAATCCCAGTTTAGGCCTTTACCCAATAAATCGGCCACATCCACCCGCGTAATATGCAAATTCAGCAGCTGAAAAAAATATTTTTCAAAAAATTTAAACAAAACCATATATCATGTGACCCCCTCTTTGGAACAAACTCGTTCCAATGAGGGGGTCACATGATATGGTTTTGTTGAAATTGTTCGAAAAATTTAAAAAAAATTATATTTAAAACAATAAATTTTGATATCATCTGTGTTGGGTAAAGGGTTAAAAAGGTATCCTGCATGCATTTGAATACACAGAGCTGGAAGGTTTTGATTTTTCAGATTTGGTTTCGGTTTAGTTTCTCTATGTGAGAAGCCTCAACCCTTAAATGCTTATTTCTGAATTTTACGACTTCAGAACAGGTGCCCTTAACATGCTATCATGAAAAGAGGTCCTGACAATAGACAAATTAGCAAGGCAGAAAACCCCCCATAAATTTCGGTAACAAATGATTAAAGTTTATCTAATCTTTGTGGTGTTCTCATTGTCACATTTGCTCCCTTATTGACTCGTTGGGTACTCAAGTCAATTTATATTTATTTATTGGCGTTTAAGGTCACATATTCCTGCACAATGGCTAATCATGACCATGACAGTTTTACAGGTGGAGGAAGCCGGAGTACCTGGAGAGAACCACTGAGCAGTGGCAAGAAACTGTCAGCTCCCCAACATACTAACCTCACACAAGCAGGGTTAGCAATGGTTGAAGATAGGTGCAACATCGACTTGCAGTACGCCTTAGTACACGTCACTGTGCCCCCACGTGGGCAATGAGGCGGTGAAGTGTCTTGCCCAAGGACACAACATGGTTACTGTAGGTTGGATTTGAACCAAGATCTCTCGGCTTGCAGTCTGCACCCCCTCCCCCCCCCCCCCCCCCCCCTTACACAAGTCAATAAGGGACAATGAGCACATGATATAATAGCCCCTTTGCCAGGTAGACTAAGTGATGAGAGTCCATAGGAGCCAGTAGTCCAGTTCCACCCCAGTAAGATACTTTGATCAGTTTATGTACAAATACAGTTGAGCATTTCGGCTGGTATTTGCTGGATCTTGAAGTTTGTTTTTTCGGTTTGCAAAATACAGAGAACGAAATCGGAAAATGAAAAAAAATGCTCAGCTCTATAAGTGCTCAATTCAAGGAGTTACCAGGACCATTTTGGTATATTCTCAGGGGTTTTCAAGATGCTAAACATAAGATATTTAATAATTTTCAACAACGTTCTTGGGTTAAAAACAAAAAAGCTCCCCTCCAAGAGAAACATGAACATGTAAAATGAAGGAATTTGTACTCAATATTCCCTAATTTAACGTCAAATTAAAAGCATATCCACAGTCTAATGAATGATCCTTATATTACTATGTAGACTTTCTATTAGAGGAGAGAAGATTTATTTCAGAAACATTCAGCTCAATGTGAGGCATGCTGAATATTTCTGAAATGAATTGCCTCCGATTGCCAAAGGTCTCAGTTTTCAAGAAAGGTTCAAATAGGCCCCATAAAGTAGATCTTTGTTTCTCAGGCCATTTTTTGGAAAATTGCATACAGGCAGGTCTTTTTTTACTTTATTTTTTATTTTTGTAATTATTTCTTTGCCATCAAAAGTTCATGTTCTTCGTTTGTTTTATGTGTTAGGCCTCATAATCTACAGAATAGCATGGGTGGTGGTGTATTTTGTCCCTCGAGTGTAAGAGGGCTTTGCAACGGCAAAGCATTGCAAAGCCTTGTTGCAGTCAAGGGGAAAATTTATCAGTTTTATTAAGTTGGGTGAAATATAAGACATAAACCATTTAATTTTTATTTTAAGTTTGCATTGGTTATAACCAGAGGCTCAAGCGAGCCTAAAACGCTCTAGAGAAACAGAATTTTACTGCCACCTGTAAATTCAAGTCTGTGTGAAAATTATAAATTTATAGTAATTTGTATATTTTTATACTTACCAATGGCCCAGATTAGCTGGTGCTTAACTCAAAGTTTTTAAGGGCCAAACACAAATTTTGAACCTCCCCCCCCCCCCCACCATCAACAAAAATTGCTTGCTAAATTAAAAGTTCTATCTGGCCCTCCATACATTTACTCTCCACACATGTGCAGACGTCAGGAAGTGACCGGAATTGATGCCAACATCATTCTTTGTAGAAGAGAGTACTTCAGAAAAATTCAGTGGGGAGATATGAGTGCCCACTCATGGGAGGGCCATCTCCGTCTGGCCATTGGTAAGTATAAAAATATACAAATTACTATAAATTTATAATATTTTTACACTGCAAACCAATGGCCCAGACTAGCTGAATCGTAAAAAGGTGGAGGGCCTAGGACTTCAGAATTAGTAGATCAACATAGTTCCAATCCTGTAATCCAAGGTGAAAGGAAATTAAAATGAAAGTGTCAATGACACTGTAGCTTAACTTGTGTGTTGTGTTTGATGAAAAGGATAATGTTCAATGTTTATTAAACGATTATGAAATAAGACAAGAATTGTGATAATTTGGAATATGTTCATTTCTGTTCCCTGTATGCTATGTTTTTGATAAAAAATAATATGAGGTGTACACTGTACTAAAGAGCTGAGGGGTGGGTTAATATGACCTCACAGTTAATGTATGTGGCCCTCAACGAAAGTTACCAAGTTAAGTGAAATTATTCCGTCATCCTATCAAGTTACATTGAAATCCCTTCATAAATATGGCCTGTAGACTGTGCTAAAGGTTTTCGGGCTTCGGGCCCCTGTAGCTGTCAGTTTCCCAATTGCGTCCAAAGGGGATGTTCTCAACTAGATATTATATGAAGTCAACCTACCAAGTTACAATGAAATCCCTTCATAAATATGACCTGTAGACTGTGCTAAAGGTTTTTGGGCTTTGGGCTCGGGCAGCCATCATGGTTGAATGATCGCAACCAAAAGGGGACATTCTCATCTGGGCATCATCTGGAGTGATCCTACGAAGTTACAATGAAATCCCTTCATAAATATGACCTGTAGACTGTGCTCAAGGTTTTCGGGCTTCGGGCCCCTGAAGCCGTCACAGTTGACCAATCATGACCAAAAGGGGAGGTTATCATCTAGGCATTATATGGAGTCAACCTAACAAGTTACAATGAAATCCTACCATAAATACGACCTATAGACTATGCTAATGGTCTTTGGGCTTGGGCAGCCATAAAGGCTGTACGATTGTGACTAATAGGGGATGTTCCCATCTAGACATTATTTGGAATCATCCTACCAAGCTACAATGAAATCCCTTCATAATTATGACCTGTAGACTGTTCTAAAGGTTTTCAGGCTTCAGGCCCCTGTAGCCGTCACAGTTGCCCAATCGTGTCCAAAAGGGGACGTTCTCATCTATACATTATATGAAGTCAACCTACCAAGTTACAATGAAATCCCTTCATAAATATGACCTGTAGACTGTGCTAAAGGTTTTCGGGCTTCGGGCTCGGGCAGCCATCATGGTTGAATGATCGCAACCAAAAGGGACAATCTCATCTGGGTATCATCTGGAGTGATCCTACGAAGTTACACTGAAATCCCTTTATAAATATGACCTGTAGATTGTGCTCAAGGTTTTCGGGCTTCGGGCACCTGTTGCCATCACAGTTGACCAATCATGACCAAAAGGGGATATCATCATCTAGGCATTATATGGAGTCAACCTAACAGGTTACAATGAAATCCTTCCATAAATATGACCTTTTGCCTATGCTAAAGGTTTTTGGGCTCGGGCTCCCATCAAAGCTAAATGATCGCGATCAAAATGGGATGTTCTCATCTAGACATTATTTGGAGTCATCCTACCAAGTTACAATGAAATCACTTCATAAATATGACCTGTAGACTGTGCTAAAGGTTTTCGGGCTTTGGGCCCCTGTAGCCGTCACAGTTGCCCAATCAGGACCAAAAGGGGACTTTCTCATCTAGACATTGTATGAAGTCAACCCATCAAGTTACAATGAAATTCCTCAATAAATATGACCTGTAGACTGTGCTAAAGGTTTTCGGGTTTTGGGCTCAGGCAGTCGTCACGGTTGGCAGATCACGCCCAAATGGGGACATTATCATCTAGACATAATAAGGAGTCATCCTACCAAGTTACAATGAAATCCCTCATGACCTGCAGACTGTGCTAAAAGTTTTGGGGTTTCAGGCTTGGGCAGCCATCACGGTTGACAGATCATGCCCAAAAGGGGACGTTCTCATCTAGGCATCATACAGAGGCATCCTACCAAGTTACAATGAAATCCCTTCATAAATACGACCTGTAGACTGTGCTAATGGTTTTCGGCTCGGGCAGCCATACCGATCGCGACCAAAAGGGGACGTTCTCATCTAGACATGACCCCAAACCTGCATATGAAATTTCGTGACGATCAGACAAGAACTGCGGGGTGTAGCCCGTGCTAAAGGAAAATGTGAACAGATTCACAGTCTCACAGACTTCCGCACGCGTGATGGCAATAGCTTATCTTCACTATGTCAAGTTAAGCTAATTATTAGGAATTACATGTATGCCTCTCTATACAGTAATAGAGAAGACATATCATACAAAAGGAGCCCAGTTCAAGTAATTCCGTATGCTCAGCATGAAGACTTTGCTAATTGGATGTAACAAGTTCCCAATTTTCAAGGTTAGCCCGGACTAAGCCTCAAAAATTAGGATGGCGTATTTGAGAATGAGAGAATATCCCCCACAAACATACGCCATATACAATAAAACTCCAGCTCTATGCAGGATATAATTGCGGACAAAACAGCTTCCCTCATAGTTACATACCTATCAAGCTGGAGGAGAGGTAAAAAAAAAAATCCCTCCCCTCCTCCTGCCTTTTCTTTTGAAGGAATCTTCAAAAAGAAAGAGGGGAGTGCTCTGGAATCAGTAAAAGTGGTACCAAAAAACAATATAAATATTCGTTGAACAGGCACTCAGGTATTAATTTATTATTAATAAATGGTGCTTAACGGCACTTCAGAAGTTAAGGCTATAGCAACGATCCCGGTAATTAATATTGACCGCTATATAAATTATAACGTACACCGGAGACGGCATATGCAGATAGGTCAAAAACCGGTGATATAATATATAACATACACATGTCCAATCAAACCACAATGAACGATCTCTGGAGAGTAAACACACTTCCAAGGTAACCCACAGGCGACCCCATTCAGGTGTACAATAAATTCCAGTAACAACACTCCTCGACATGTACTATCCGATATCTATGACACTATAAACATGTGTGAACATACGAGTTAAGTACCAATATTAATAGAAACCTGGATCTAGAAATGGAAGTAGGTATGATTAACAGGCTCCAACACGGACTGCACCCGAAATAATTCACAATTTCGAAGATCCACAACATACAATAAAGCTTCAGCCTAATAATTATTATGCGCGTGAGCATTAAAATCCCGAATGTAATACCAGTTAACTGGTTTATGCAGCCTCCGAGGCACCCAAGAACTAGCAAATTATTCAAGATGAAATATGAGCTTGTATATGACATTTTGACGAATAATCACAGGAAACCAACCAAAAAGTGGATGTGCCCATGAGGTCATCATAGAACATGACTCAGCCGCCAAATCGAGAAGTGAAGAAATACTCGTATGTATTTAAAATCATACAAGACTTGCGGGAAGAAAACTACGTCTTGGCCGGTAATCACCTCTAAACACATTGGCCGGGGGAGGGAGGGGGGGGGAGGGGGGAAACCATTACGGTTCCTATATTATTTATGACTAACACATTGTGTTAGTCATAAATGATATAGGAACCGTAATGGTTCCCTCACGTCTAATCGACAATCGACTCCATTATACCACTATGGGAGGAGAAGGATGTGAAGAACAAAAACTTCCCCTGATAAAGAAGGTCCTCTCAAGGAGGAAGCTTCCAGGAAATGTCCCATAACAGACACTTGAGAAGACTGATCCAAGATTTCTGTGACGACAGAGGAGCTACTAGTAGGATTCACAACGAGAATGTTTGATCTTAAACATAATCTACTGAATCAACTGAATTGGAGGATACGCGTATCCTATCATTCATCCCCATGAGAATGGCAGAGCGTCTACTGTATACGCTCAATGGTCTGGGCATGGCGACACGAACGACGGTAACTGATTGTTCCGGTGTGTCACAAACAGATCTATCATGGGGCGATCCCTCTGGTAGCAAATCTGCCCAAATACATGCTTGTTGAGTGTCCTCTCCAATTGCAACAGGCGACCTTCCGAGAGAACGAGTCTGCTAGTACGTTCAGACGACCCGGTATATGACGGATAGAAAGATGAACATGTTGATTCATGACGCAAAGGAAAATCTTCTCCGTTAGTTGGCATAACGGAAATGAATGGGTGCCGCCCTGGTTCCTGATGTACGCTACTACTGTCGAGTTGTCCGACCAAATTGAACACTGACGTCCGTTATTATGTGAATCCAGTGTTGTAGCGCTAGCTATATTGACATCATCTCATTGATGTTTATGTGTTTCACCTGGAACCGAGGGTCCCAAAGACCCTGACACTTCAAGACTGCTGGACTTAGGGTCACGCCCCAACCCATCTGACTCACATCCGTCATAATCATGAAAGCTGGATCAGGCAGTTGCAGCGGAACTCCGTGAGGTAACCACTGAATATCTGCCCAAATCTGAACCCTTGTTTTACTAGGTCTGTTAAAACAATACTGTTTCAAGCGAAAGCATCTTCACACTCCAGTTCTGAATAAAGAATATCTGGAGGGGACGTGCGTGCAGACGGCCCATCGGAATGAGATCCACAGCAGCTCTGCACAGCTCCAACAATCGCATGAATTCCCTCACTATTAATGCATCTAAGTGTAGACAAAGCGAGCATTACAACTGACCAATTTCGCTCTGGGCAACGGCAGACGAATCAGATTGTTGTGAGTCTCAAAGCTCATTCCCAAGTGAATAGGCAACTTGTACGGAGCTAGATCCGACTGTTTCTTGTTTACTGTGACTTCAGAGTAATAGAAGCAGACTCTGAACATCGTTCTGAAGAATAATTCTGTTGCCGTAACCCTGTAGAAGGTCATCCAAGTAAGCCGACGTTACCGCAGACGAATGTGCTCGTAAGTAAGACATTACAGAGTCCATTATTCAAGTGAAATGCTCAGGGGGCCAGATTCAGACCAAAGCATATTGTTCTGAACTGAATACACCTTCCCTTGTACGGCGAACCGCAGGTACTTTTAGAATGCCAGATGTACCAGGACATGAAAGTACACATCCTTAGATCTATGCTTGCCGCATAGTCGATCACTCGAACGCTTGCTTTTACCGATTGAATGATTTCCGTAAATAAACTTTTGGAGCCAAGATACGCTTGTTATCCAGCTCAAGTCTATTACCAGTCGGAACGAGCCGTCTGGCTTCGGTACAAGGAATAGGTGACTCTAAAAATCTTGAGAATCCTGATTCTCGACGACCTGTATTGCTTTCTTGATAAGAGAGCTTATACCTCTGGGAGGAGAAACTCTCTTATGCAAGAATTTGACGGAAGATTTGTCCAAGCGGACAACTTGTTAGTGGGGTTTTTTGCTCGGAATGATAGCCATAAGCTGTGCGAGACTACACTTCTCACCCACTTATCTTCCGTGAGTGTTATCCAATTTTTTGGCGAAGCTTGATAACCTTCTGCCAACTGGTAAGCAATAGAGGTCTAAACCATCACCTGTATGACCTGCAAGACTTACGTTGATACACCGACTTCAAAAGCAGAGCACTAGATGCTTTCTTAGTAGCCTATTCATAGACTAACAAAAGCTAGTAGTCGAAAATAAAATGTCCGGAAACCGGAGTGACTCGGAGAGAGCTTTTCACCTTGTCATCTTGTCAGTGATGACGACGCAAGGGCCGCATCACGTCTGATTAATTCCAGATTAGGCACTGTTAGGGCGGCGTTATACGTGGTATACATAATTGCCCTGGAAAGAACTCTAAGAGAGGTACGAACATCCTCAAATTCCTTTCCCTTGAGATGTTGCACCATAGCTCTTGTAAGGTGATCTGTGTAAGACATAACGTCCAAATTCGCTCTATTAGAAGAAATTGCCATCTCAACTGTGTCTGAGCGAATAGTGAATGATACAGGTAAGGATACCTCTAGATCCCCGGCCTGCTCATCCAAATGCAGAAGAACTCTCTGAACATCTTCCCTGACCATTTTTAAAAGAACGTGGTCCAAAAAACGGTATGTATACGGAAGATGAAGATAAGAAACCACCTTCTTCCTCGGACTCAAGAGGATAAATACGGCACCGTCTATATGACCGAAGGCCTGCGACACCTGCATAAACTGAACCGGAAAAGACTTCCTCCTTTGTCTGGCTAAAGTCTGCGCCTAACGACGTCAGCGGGTTCTCTCTTGTCGTCGCAGCATTCTGATTCGGCGGAACAAAATCAGGGTAACATTGATGGATGAAAGCCATCGCAACCCTGTACTCTTCCGAAAGGGAAGGGTAATCCTCTTCCTTATCCCTTTCACCATCCGAGAGAATCAATTGTGAATCTCGGTCCATTGCATCTGCGCGAACAGACGACTGGACCGACCCAGTACCGTCCGACAGCTCAGATTCTGAGTCTGAGGGAGGCTGCATCTGCACTTGCTGGGATGCTGTGATTAGCTGCGCAATCTGTGACAGCAAGTCCGTCATCGAGGCCTGAGGAGCAGCGGTTTTCCTTCCTTAGCCGCATGCTGCTTCTGGGATGGTGTATCGGAAATGGATCCTTTCTCCGAACATCCCGATGATCAAGGCCTCATTTCCCTAGCTACTGGATGGTCTGACTTCACAGGCGAAGAGTGGTTCCTTCTACGTGCAGCAGGCTGGATATCCGAAGTCGGGTAGCTAGGATGCGGTCGTGTGTGCTCAAATAACGTAGCGGAGGAAGCTGTGACTGAAGCCGATCCCGGCTGGAGACTAGACGGAGTGTCCCAAGCGGCGGGCGGACATATGCTCCGTCTCGTGCAAGTTTCCAACCAGAAAACTTCATTTCGGCCTTGTGAAATGTAGCGGAGGAAGCCTTGAGTGAAGCCAACCCCAGCTGCAGACTAAAAAGAGCATCCTGAGTGGAGGGCGGACATATGCTCCGACTTGTTTAAGTTTCTCAAAACAACATCTTACCACAGACATTGCTAGATTAGAGAGGGGGCCTCTCCCGCTTGCGGTCCATCAGACCTCGCCGAGTACAAGAACTTGCTGACTTCCTCCCTAATACCGTCATCGCTGGGTGAGCTATTTATATTATAGTGCTCGCTCTACCCAATCCGCTTACTAGACCGCAATGGACTTACCCGGCGTCAGGGCACCCACGTACGGTGTACCATTTCACCGGTCGAGCTAGCTGCTTGCAAGAGATTAAAACCTTTAACCAAAGGCCCTAACTCTTGCAATAATGAGCACTGCAGCTAGCTCTATATGCTCCACGGAGCGCGACGGATGTAGCAGACTTAGTTGGGTGTCAGAATATCATCACCATGTTCATGTTCCAATGATATAGAAACTGACAGAATGAATTAAAACGCGGTAAGAGGCTCTGATCCTCAGAATCTCACCACCAACAATGTACCCCGACACCTGACTCCAACATCAGTCATCCCAGTGCAACACAAGAATGATAAGAGTCCGCAGGAGTGTATCAACTAAACTCAATATCAGTCCTCCAAACTCCACAACAAAATATATATATATAACGGAGATACATGGATAATAGCAATCATAATTAAATTCAAAATATTTTTTGTAAACAAATTTTTTTTGAAAAACGCCCAAGTTCCCAAAGGGAACATTAAGAGCCCAAGGGCATCCCAATAGAGCCTAAGTGTGGACAAAATCCAAAATTTTTGAGCTACACTACCGGAATAACAATCCATGTAACAATACAGTATACTACAGTAATAGAAAATAAACAAGAGGCCCCAGGGGGCCTTAAACGCTCACCGAATGTTCCATACTGTTAGGACACAAACTTTATCAAAAGCTATTCTTAAGGTTCTACAGAGTAAATCTATACTCTCTGTGGAGCTAAAACATCAACAGGACTGAATGGGACAATGCTGCTGATCAAATATCAAAAGATTCTGCATGATGGTTCTGAAGAAGATTTATTTTTAAAGAATTTTCCTTGAATTGCACAGAACATTCATGCCCCTATAGTGAGCTCCAATATTGATCAAAAGGCACAATTTGAACAAACATGAATCCAACCCATACCAAGATGGTGCATACCAAATATCTAAAGATTCTGCCCACTGGTTCTGGTGAAGAAGATTGTTAAAGATTTTTTCTTAAATTGCAATAAGTAAAAATTCACACCCCCATAGTGATCCCCAATATTGAATAGGGGATTCAATTTGAACAAACTTGAATCAGACCCAACCCAAGATGCTGTATACCAAATATCAAAAGATTCTGCCCATCGGTTCCAGAAAAGAAGATTTTTAAAGAAATTTTCTTAAATTGCACTAAGTAAAAATTCACACCCCGTTAGTGAGCCCCAATACTGATCGAGGGACTCAATTTGAACAAACTTGAATCAGACCCATACCAAGATACTGTATACCAAATATCAAAAGATCCTGCCCATTGGTTCTGGAGAAGAAGATTTTAAATTTTTTTTTCTTAAATTGCACTAAGTAAAAATTCAGGTCCCCATAGTGAGCCCCGAAATTGATCAAGGGACTCGATTTGAACAAACTTGAATCAGACCCATACCAAGATGCTGTATACCAAATTTCAAAAGATTCTGCCCACTAGTTCTGGAGAAGAAGATTTTTCCTTAAATTGCACTAAGGAAAAATTCATGCCCCTATAGGGAGCCCAATATTGATCAAGGGACTCGATTTGAACAAACTTGAATCAGACCCATACCAAGATGCTGCATACCAAATATCAAAAGATTCTGCCCATTGGTTCTGGAGAAGATTTTTAAAGAATTTTTCTTAAATTGCACGAAGTAAAAATTCACAGCCCCATAGTGAGCCCCATATTGGTTGAGGGACTCGATTTGAACAAACTTGAATCAGACCATACCAAGATGCTGCATACCAAGTATCAAAACATTCTGCCCACTGGTTCTGGACAAGAAGATTTTTTAATAATTTTTCTATAATTCATACAGTGCTATTAGAGTTATGCCCCATACAGAGCCCCCAAGGGAAGTGGCCATTTCATTTGAACAAACCTGAATTGCCATTTAGTAATGAACATCCACATGAAGTTTCGTGAAAATCGGACCAGTGGTTTCAGAGGAGTCGTTTGAAAAATGTTCACGATGGCGGACGACAAGTGATAAGTTGAGCTCCCTTCGGTGAGCTACAAACTCCTCATATTGACTAAGTTATAATTCGGGCTCCCACAGGGAGCCCAAATATGGACCCAGGGACTTGGCTTTAACAAACTTGAATCTCACCCCCCCTAAGGATGCCACACACCACATATCAAAACATTATGACTGCTGGATCTGAAGAAGAAGATTTTTTAAGAAAATTAATCATTTCGAACTAAGTTACAATACAAGCTTTCACAGTGAGCCCAAATATGGACCTAGGGATGGCTTGAACAAACTTGAATCTCACCCACCCTAAGGATGCTACACACCACATATCAAAACATTATGACTGCTGGATCTGAAGAACAAGATTTTTTAAGAAATTTAATCATTTCGAACTAAGTTACAATTCAAGCTTCCACAGTGAGCCCAAATATGGACCTAGGGACATGGCATGAACAAACTTGAATCTCACCCCCTAAGGATGCTGCATACCAAATATCAAAACATTCCAACTGCTGGATCTGAAGAAGAAGATTTTTAAAGAAAATTCCTCATTTTGAACTAAGTTATCATTCAAGCTCCCACAGTGAGCCCAAATATGGACCTAGGGACATGGCTTGAACAAACTTGAATCTCACCCCCAAAAGGATGCTGCATATCAAATATCAAAACATTCTGACTGCTGGATCTGAAGAAGAAGATTTTTAAAGAAAATTCCTCATTTTGAACTAAGTTATAATTCGGGTTACCACAGTGAGCCCAAATATGAACCCAGGGACTTGGCTTGAACAAACTTGAATCACACCCCCCTAAGCATGCTGCATACCCAATATCAAAAGATTCTGCCTGCTGGATCTTGAGAAGAAGATTTTTCAAGAATTTTGCCTGAAATGCACTAAGTTCAAATTGGGCTCCCATACTCAGCCCAAATATGAACCCAGGGGAGCCGATTTGAACAAACTTGAATCAGATCCACCCCACAATGATGCATACCAAATATCAAAATATTCTGCCTGCTGGATCTGGAGAAGAAGATTTTTTAAGAAATTCGCCTGAAGTGAACTAAGTTCGAATTCGAGCTTTTATAGTGAGCCCAAATATGAATCCAGGGGGCGATTTGAACAAACTTGAATCAGATCCACCCCACAATGTTGCATACCGAATATCAGAAAATTCTGCCTGCTGGATCTTGAGAAGATTTTTTAAAGAAATTTGCCTGAAATGCACTAAGTTCGTATTCAGGCTTCTATACTGAGACCAAATGTGAATCCTGGGGGCCGATTTGAACAAACTTGAATCAGATCCATCCCACAATGTTGCATACCAAATATCAAAAGACTGTGTCTGCTGGATCTGGAGAAGAAGATTTTTTAAGAAATTTGCCTGAAATGCACTAAGTGGGCTTCTATAGTGAGCCTAAATATGAATCAAGGGATGTTTTGAACAAACTTGAATCAGACCCATACCAAGATGCTGCATACCAAGTATCAAAAGATTCTGCCCACTGGTTCTGGAGAAGATTTTTTAATAATTTTTCTATAATTCATACGGTGCTATCAAGAGTTATGCCCCTTACAGAGCCCCCAAGGGACGTGGCCATTTCATTTGAACAAACCTGAATTGCCATATAGTAATGAACATCCACATGAAGTTTCGTGAAAATCGGACCAGTGGTTTCAGAGGTGAAGTCGTTTGAAAAATGTTCACCACGACGGACGACGCCGACGGACGACGATGATGGACGACAAGTGATAAGTTAAGCTCCATTCGGTGAGCTAAACACTACCTATATATGAGGATGTTGATAATGTAAACAACGTCAATGGCCCAAAGTCAGAACCAATTGAAATGCTATCAGATGAAAAGCTAGATCTTCATACGAAGAAAAAAATGATACATCGGATAGAAGATGCAAGACTAAATGGCCTAACACCTCTAGGGTGAGGACGTAACCCTGGGGAACAAACACAATAATATTCTGTAATATATCTTAAACTCCCAAGAAATTTAATAAAAAATTTCAATAAAAAATAGCCAAAAAGCTTAAGAGTTTAACAGGAAGGGTTCAGGGAAGGATAGGGAAGGAATACTTAACAAACAGTGGAATAATCCTTATCAAAAATGATGACATCAGGCATATGTCCCGAAATTGGGAAACATAAAATAATTTTATAAATATTATAAAGTTACAGCCCTGAACATCCAAAACCACCATTGAACACTTCCTTCATCCAATAACAGCCTTGTATCCACCAACAAAGATGTCATTTCAGTGTTGGTGACTTTTAGGGCCAAACAAAGAATGATGTTGGCGCCAATTCCGGTCACTTACTGACGTCTGCGCATGCGTGGAGAGTAAATGTATGGAGGGCCAGACAAGACTTTTAATTTTCGGTTTTGCAAGCAAATTTTGGGGATGGGGGGCAAAATTTGTGTTTGGACCTTAATAACTTTGAGTCAAGCACCAGCTAGTCTGGGCCATTGGTTTACAATGTAAAAATATGGGTAAAGCATCAAAAATAAACAAAACAGAAGGAGAATTTATGAAGGCTTATTTTGGGGGAGGAGGGTAAAATATTTTTAGAGAAATCAGAAATAGGTTTTCATTAACAGTATTACATGAAATAAAATCTTTGGAACCTACACTGAAGCCTTGAGAGGGCTAAATTAAAGATATTCATACAGGAATTAGAGAATTTTTTTCCAAGAAAACAGAAAAAACATGTGCACAGCATTGAAAAAGGCATCAATAAAATCTCTGAAAGCCATATTGATATCCTGAGAGGGTTAAATTAAAGACATCCATACAGGAAACAGATAAATGTTTCCAAGAAACCAGAAAAAACATATATGTGCACAGAATTAAAAGGGTTCAACATAAAATCTTTGGAAAACACACTGAAGTCATGAGAGGGTTAAATTAAAGATTTTCATACAGGAATCAGATCAATTTTGTTCCAAGGAACCAGAAAAAAACATATATGTGCAGAGCACTGAAAGTGTTTGATCATAGCATCAATAAAATTTTGGAACACATATTGCAGTCTTGAGAGGGTTTAATTAAAGATATGCATGCAGGAATCAGATAAATGTTTCCAAGAAACCAAAAAACAAGAGGCCCCAGGGGGCCTGAGGGCACTCACCTGACATGGTAGTCTAAATATCAAACCAGGGACTTGAATTGAGTAAGCTACATTCGCCCCTCCTAAGAAAGGCATATACCAACTAGATGAAGCAGTTGTCCCCACATAATAAACAGGATTTTCCTTCTATTTTCAGTTCCTGCACCTTTACGTCTCAAAATTGAGATAAACGCATAAAAAACAGATTTTTTTTATTTTTGTTCGGAAATTTTTGAAGTCCTAAACAAAATACTTTCCGCATTTTTTTTTTTCTTCTTAAAATTCACAAAAAAGCATAAAAACCCAAAAACTCATTTCCAGATTTTGGCCCAAAATTTTTGAAGTCCCACCCGGACCCCAAATTTACAGTTTAAAAAAAAATAAAATTTTGTCTTACAATTGGCCAAAATGCATAAAAAACCAAAAAACTAATTTCTGGATTTTGGTCCAAAATTTTCGAAGTGCCACCCAGCCCCCAAATTTTCAGTGTAAAAAAAAATAAAAATTTTTGTCTTAAAATTGACCGAAACGCATAAAAAAACAACAACAAAAAATTTCCGGATTTTGGTCCAAAATTTCTAAGTTCGGAATGGGACCCCAAATTTTCAACCTAAATATGAACCCAGGGACTTGGCTTGAACAAACTTGAGTCTTACCCCCCTAAGGATGCTGCATACCAAATATCAAAAGATTCTTAGTGGTAAATCAGAAGAAGATTTTTAAAGAATATTCCTCATACTGCATTAATTTAAACATTTGGGCTCCCAAAGAGAGCCATAGAGAGCCCAAATATGGACCCAGGGAATTGATTTCAATAAACATGTGAAACAATCTTCCAAAGATGTTATATGTGAAATTTGAAAGCTTTTGGAGCAGTGGTTTGGGAGAAAAGTAGTCTAAAATGTTTTTCCCATTATCCACAGTGTTAAAAAATACTGACTCAGCACTTTTTCAAAGTCCCAGAAAAGATCCACAGTGTTAAAAAATACTGACTCAGCACTTTTTCAAAGTCCCAGAAAAGTACCCCAGGATAAAACCGATAGCAATTTTTTTTTTTACCATTCCATTCTGTTGGTCATAAGGAAGTTTCACACCAAATAAGAATTCTCAGTGCCATGCAGTTTTGGAGATATGGGTGTTTTAATTTTTTTCTATTTTTAGCTCCTGCAGTGCCCATGGGGCGACAGGAAAAAAAAAAAAAAATGCGCATAAATTAAGTACTTATGACCCAATAAGCCCTCATATCAAATTTGGTCCAAATCTGCCTCTCGGTTTGGAAAATAGAAATTTTGGGAGGGGCAAAAATTCTTGCCCTTCCCATAACGATGGCAAATATAGGCCTACAAACTTCTCTTAAACAAATCTGAGTCTACACCTCAAAAGGAAGCTGCACACCAAATATCAAGTCTCTGCTACCGCTGGTTCATGAGAAGAAGATTTTTTAAGATTTAAGCACACTTTTTGGGCATGGCCCTACCCTACTAAGGGGCAAGGCAACTTGATTTGAACAAAATCAAATTGCAATGTCATAAACTATTATTATCTCAAATATCAATTAAATTGGTTCAGTGGTTTGGGAGGAGAAGACGCAGACACCATGTTCACGCACGATGACGGACGGTGAGTGATCACTATAGCTCTCCTGACTGAAAGTCAGGTGAGCTAAGAACATATATGTGTACAGTAGTGAAAGGGTTCATCATGAAATAAAATCTTTGGAAAACACACTGAAGTCATGAGAGAGTTAACTTAAAGATATTCATACAGGAATCAGATCAATTTTTTTCCAAGGAACCATATACAGCATTGAAAGGGTTTGTTCATAGCATCAATATAATCTTTGGAACCCACATTGCAGTCTTGAGAGGGTTAAATTAAAGACATGCATACAGGAATCAGATAAATGTTTCCAGAATTTAAAGGGTTCAGCATGAAATAAAATCTTTGGAAAACACACTAAAGTCAAACATTTTCAGAACAATCTGATTTTCTAGCTGTCAATCAAGGTTCTCAGTGAATGAAAATTTATACAGGATAAACTACTGCAAAAATGCTGACTCATCATTTTTTCAATATCCTCTACCTGGCACCCAGATTGAACCAGTGGACATTTTTGTTAACCAATCCCTTCTAACAGTCCTAAGGATGCTTCATACTAATAACAGTTCTCTGTTTCTTGTGGTTTGGGGTACATGGGCTTTTGAATTTTTTACTGTTTTTAGACCTTGGGGTTGCCACCTGGCTGAGAATTTTTTTATTTTTTTATTTTTTTTTGGGGGGGGGGGGGGGGGGGGGGGGTTTCATCAATCAATTACTTAGGACCCACTTATACATGCCACATTTGGTTGAAATTGGCCCACTGGTTCTTGAAATAGAAATTTCGGGCAGAATCCAAAAAGGATATACCCCCACAGAGAGCCCAGATATTGACCTATCAACTTCCCTTGAACAAACTTTAATCTTCTATACCAAAGGATGTTCCATACCACATGTCAAGGCATTCCCTCTGGTGGTTCATGAGAAGAAAATTTTTAAAGGTTTTTAAGCTTTTTGGGCATAAACCAGAGCCCGAATATGGCAGCTGTTTCATTTAAACAAAATAAAAAGGGTACACTCCATAGATGGTCCGTGCAATATATGTTTGAATTTGGCCTAGTGGTTGTGAAGAAGATGTCAAGTTTGCAAAAAGTTAACGGACGACGGACACCGGACAAAAGTGGTGGCAATAGCTCCCACTGACTTGCAGTCAGGTGAGCTACAAAGAGAGCCAATGACACGAATTAATGTGCCCGATTTGGAATTTATGCATCCACTTTCCACGATTTTAATAATCTGCCATTTAAAATCCAGAACTAATTTTAGTGGGTTACATATATTTTCACTGTCAAAATTTCCATCAGTGTTCAGTTGTATTCATACATTCATTTCGAAGGATACTTGTCAATGGAAACTGCGAAATAAATTTTTGTACATGCCATAAAATATAGTTCACTTAAGATTTTCTTGATCTTAGAAGTTAAAAGTTCATTTCAAGAATTCTGGTAATAAATTTAATAAACAAACACTAGATTTCAAGCTTGCAATTTTATTCTGAACCACAGGCAGACAATAACATTAAGTATATTTAGAAAAAAATATATTCTGAATGTAGAATTAAACAGTATTACAAAAATGAAGTTATACATTGAAATCAACACTCTCAATCAAAATCACTCTCCTCTCATTTTTCACTCTTGCAAACTTTATCTGAGGTGAGCGATTTTCCATTCGCTTCCATTTTGCTCCCATTCGTCACTGACAAGGTAACAAATTTAGTAAATAAAACTCTTGTGTGCCCCATCACTGGACAACACAAAATCAATAACTTAGATCAAGGTCGAGGTTACTCCATCTCAGTTCAAATCATGAACTTCTAAGTGGGTTGTGAGTATGCATTCATATCAGGGCTCGCAAACAGTGAAAACAGTGAAAAAATGTGATTGCCCATCGGCCAGTCTTCTTTTGAGATCTGGTTGCCTATCCCAGAAAATGATGGCCCAGCGTTAGGACTGATATTTGATTGCTCAATTTATACACATTTCAATGTGAGTCGATGTATAACAACAGGTGTTGAAAGACGGGGACAGATCAAGATTCAGTTGTGCAAAAAAAAGCCATGCGTCATGACAACTGACACGTTGGATATGGCACCGTAGTACCCCCCCCCCCCCCCTCCCACCCATTATGGCCTGGAAAGTGTCCTGGTTCACTGTGCTATGTTAACTTACTATCTCAACTGAGAACTAATCTCAAACATATTATATCGTTTATTGAACATAGTAACAAAAAAATAAGTACCTGACCAAGAGGAAGATCAGCAACAGAGACCGTTCCAATGCTGAATGTGCGCAACATCCACTTTCACTTTCGAAAAACGACTTCTGGAAAGGTAATGGTTGTGTTTGAATCGTTGTTCAGGACATTATGAGTGCACAGTATTGTGGGGGGGGGAGAGGGGGGAGGGCTGTTAGCCTGTTGCTAACAGTATCAGTGGGACAGGGTAAAACAGTACCGACGTGGTGACCATTTGTTTAGGTTTGTTGAATACTTTACATGCAAATTCACGTAACCCGATTTTCTTAACTGAACAGCTATTTCGGAAAGAACGTCACAACCAATCCCAGCACGTGCCATCGATAATATCATAGATCAGAAAAGGAATTATGTACCTGTTGACTGCTGAAGTTTATGAGCCGCCGCCACTGTCTGAAAAGTACTTCCCCCAACCAGCGGAATGCGTATTCAACCATTTTAACAGTTGTTTAACCATTAATTCCCACTCGTTTTTATATTTTAATTTTCTCAAAGAATTATCTTTTTAAATCGGACAGAAAAAATCTGGTTGCCCGTCGGGCAGAGGGAATAGCATTTTTGGTTGCCTGAGAAAATTTCTGGTTGTCCCAGGACGTCGGTCGACCGTATTTGAGAGCCCTGCATATAATGATCAGTGGCCTCAAAAAATACGATTTTATAGAAAGCACATGTATGTACTTTGAATCTCCTTCCATAGTTATCCACTTTTCAAATATTTCGTGTGGAAGAGTCAGACGGTAACATAAGCCACTGGAGACATGGATGAAAGCGTCAATGATGCTGTAGCTGAACTTGACCAAGAAGGGATTGAACTCAATGAAAAGTTCCAGTTATGCCAAGTTATTAATTCAAGTTTCTACAGAAAAGTCATCACAGCAAAGCTACGTATGAAATTTGAAAAAGATCGGATGAGAGATGCAGCCTGTAGGGTATGCAAATGAAATTGTAGGGGTGGGGGGATTGGGTTCGACGAATAATTCCAGTCGAACCCCCCCTCACCCGCATGATTGAATCGTTCTATAAGTAAGGCTGGCGCAGTGGAATTAAGGCTATACTGCTGCTGCTATTCTCAATAGGAATAATACAGCAAAAAAGCTTAAAGTCAAAGCAATAATAATAACAATAATCCGGTGTGACTCGTAACGCTTTTGTGTTGGTTATCAAATAGAATAGGAACTGCAGGGCTCCCTCACGTCTGACCGACTCCATAATGCAATTAAGGACTAACTGGGTTAGAGAAGGCTCTCCCGCTCGCAGTCTGATCCAGACCTCGCTGAGCTTCCCGAAGAGAAACTTGCAGACTTCTTTCCCTTATTTTGCAGTCGTTGCTGGGTGAGCTTTTGATTAAAAGGTGCTCGCTCTACCCAAAATTTACACTCTCCTCGATCGTATCGGACATAACCGGTATTACGGTTCCCACTATCTGGTAACCGCCTGACCGGTCGAGCTAGCTGCTGGAATAAGAGGCCTCATTCCTTATATTCAAGAGCACCTTAGCAGCTAGCTCTGTTTACTCCTCAGAGTGCGATGACAGCAGCACATTCTGGACGGGAGTCACAATACCATCACCATGTTTTTGTTCCTCTGGAAAAGAAACTGAAAATTTGAATTATCTTGCTGTGACAACTCCGACATCAGAACTTCACTGCGAATACATAGCGTGACACCTGCTTCCACCGTTGGAGTCCTAATCAGTCGACCCCGACCACACAAATAGGATTAGAATCAGTAGGAGTGCAGCGACTACAGGCAAAGCAACAAGCATCTAAATCCAATGTAGACAACTTCGCCCCACACTGAGAGCAAAAATTCATAAATAATTATAATCCAACAAGTTCACTGCACTCTTAACATCTAACATATAATCATACAATATAAGGATACAAAACAGGTCTGGCGTTTTCAGGCGCACGAAAAAATCGTGTGCCTTAACCTGTGCCAAGAACCATTAAGGTCCGCGAAATTTCGCTCTCCTGGGTGCACAAAGATAAGTACCGTATATGTCTATGTATAAGTCGTACCCCAAACTCACACTTGGAATTTTTCCCTTTTGCCTAAAACTCATGAAAAAGTCGCGCCCCCATTTTTAAGTATATGCAGCCAAAAAGAATTAGTTGCAAGTTACGTTTTGCCAATTTGGGGCAGTTTGGGATGCAACGGAAATAGGTAAGTTTTCACGAGTTACCATGTGGTGAATAAGATAAAAGAATAAAGGAAAATTATTATTAAAGATTTTAAAAAATACTCGCATTCATTTGTTTTTCGTTGTTTGTTTATCACCCCAATATCTTCATCCCTGTCAAGAAAATCCAACGCTCGTTTGTGACTGAAACTTCATAGTTTCAGAATCAGAGCACCATTTGCGCCATAACCTGCACAGTTGTTGTGATTATTTACGTGAGAACGTTCCAGAAAAACCAATAAAAATACAACAAATGCACAGGTTACAGCACAAATTGTTTTCAAATTGTTGTCCCACTTAAGCATTGTTGGTGCTATTGAAACTAACTTTACCTGGTGCACGTGTGCGTAATTTATAACCGGACATTACACATCAGTGAACTGGAGTTCATGGAATAAAAAAATACTTCTCTCCAGGTATTGCTGGCATACATTTAATGTGTTATTATTTATTTTTTCAATGTTATTTTGATGATTTTGTATTTTTTATGGTTTCATCCATATTGGCCCCACAAACCTGTTGATTTCCCCACAAACCCGCACTGATGTAAACACATGGGCCGATTGAACAACAACGACTAAATAGAATACTTCTTTATTATTATTTATGGGTAAAAGCGACAGAACACACACATAATATTTTAATGACAATTTATTTTCTAAAGAATTTAAACTGAAATAAAATGAAAAGAAAATAATTTTGGTGAATCTGCACTCAGTCAAAACCACACGATTGTACTGTCTGTTATGCAATTGACAAGCGGTAGGAACAACGTTTGTCAGAAGAAGTCAGTGCCCCAAAAATTCTCTGAAACAAGTCATACCCATGTATAAGACGCACCCCCGATTTTGACATAACATTCCAGGTAAAAAAGTGCAACTTATACACGGACATATACGAATGTTATGTTATGTACTGTACTGCTGGCTCAGCTGCAATGAACTGAAATTCAAAATTTATCTGATGGGATGAACTTGAAGGGGATGAAGTTGAACCATGATAGGCTTGTGACAGTTGTGAATTGTCGGGACCGACGACTTCAACACAGTATTGAGTAACTTTCGAAGAAACATGTATTACAACTATCCAAATTATGCAATGCAACTTTGTGAGTAGAGCATGACTGGTCACAGTGTTGAACTGCATTCATATGATATATCATGGTTCAACTGCCTTCCAAGTCAAAAAAAAATTAGAAGAGCCATTGGCTCTCCTAGATCATTTCAGGAAAGCGATTTTTAGCCCCCCTAAATTTTTCAGAATGACAGGCCTGCGAAGACAATCAAAAATAATTTTGAAATAAATCAAAACAAATTTTTTTACTCCTTACTCCTAAGTTCCCCAAGGGAACCACATGAGCCCAAGGGCATCCAGATAGAGCCTAAGCGTGGACAAACACCAAAATATTCAAGCTACACTACCGGAATATTAATAAATGTATCCTAATATTATAGTGATGAAATAAAACCCTGAATATTACCTGTTAAGGGGACTGTTAAAAGTAAACAATGTCAGGATAGAAAAACTGGAAACTAGACAAAAGCCACACAAAAGGCCCAAGTCAGTAAATAATTAACTGATACCTGATGCAAAGTTAGATCTTCATGTGAAGAAAAAACAATGCATCTGGTAGGAGATGCAAGACAATAATGGCCTAACACCCCTAGGGTGAGGACGTAACAGTGGGGATAAACAGAATAAACATTCTGTACAACACGTTAAACTCCCAAGAAATTTAATGAAAGTGTCAATGACACTGTAGCTCAACTTGACAAACTTGAAGTTGGTAAGTTATAAATGAAATGGCAAAATTGAAGATCATTGGTACCAATGTTATTTGATGAAATTTCAACATAACAGCATTATGTGTGCACACTGTCAGAGTAATCCATGCATTTTTAAATGTAAACTGTAAGACTGGCTAAAGGAAGAATGTTGATACACAAATGCAGTATGTTCAGAGGTTATTGTAAATGGCAACTTTTTTCACAGAAATGAATGCTAATCAACAGATCTTATCTAGAGTTCTTGACTAATGAGCACACCAAGTTCAAAAACAATCCTATGATAAATGTGGCCTGTAGGCCATGTCAAAGAATGTTGATGCACAAATGCAATAAATTCAAAGATTGTTGCTAACAGCAACAGTTTTTGATGGAAATGAAAAGAAAATCAATAGCTCCTATCTTTGTCACCCTGCATGAGCATACAAAGTTTCAAAACAACCTGATAATGAACGTGCCCTCTGAGGCATGCCAAAGGAAGATGTTAATGCACAAATGCACTAAGTAGAAGGTCATTGCTTTGTGGCAATGGTTTTTTTTTTTTTTGGAGGGGGGAGGGGGGTTATGGAAATTCATATTTATACCGTACAGAGAGTGCAAAAGGGATAAGTTGATGCACAAATGCAGTAAGTTCAAAGGCTGGTGATAACGACAATAACTTTTTATGGAAATTAAAAAATAGCTCACATCTAGAGGTCACCCCTAACTCACATACCAAATTTCAAAGTGATCCGATCATAAATGTGCCCTGAAGGGTGTGTTAAAGGGAAATATTGAGGTCTGACTAAACTAAGTTCAAAGGTCAGCGGCAACATTTTTTGACAGAAATGGAAGAAAATCGACAGCTCCCATATAGATGTCACCCTACACAAGCACACCAAGTTTGCAAACGATCCAATCTGAAATGTGCCCTGCAGGGTGTGTCAAATGGAAATATTGATGCTTAACTGCCAGTGGCAACATTTTTTGACAGAAATCGAAGAAAATCAAAAGCTCCCATCTAGAGGTAACCCCAAACAAGCATACAAAGTTTCAAACCGATCTGATCATTAATGTGCCCTGTAGGGCATGCCAAAGGAATATATTGATGCCTGACTAAACTTAGTTCCAAGATCGTTGCCAGTGGCAACATTTTTTGACGGACAGAATTGGAAGAAAATCGATAGCTCCCATCCCATCTAGAGGTCACCTCAAACAAGCATGCCAGGTTTCAAAACAATTCGATCATAAATGTGCCCTGTAGGGTGTGCCAAAGGGAAATATTGAGGTCATCTGACTAAACTAAGTTCTAAGAACGTTGGCCGTGGCAACATTTTTTGACGGAAATGGAAAAAAATCGATAGCTCCCATCTAGAGGTCACCCTAAACAAGCAAACCAGGTTTCAAAGCAATCCAGTCATAAATGTGCCCTGTAGGGTGTGCCAAGGGGAAATATTGTGGTCTGACTAAACTAAGTTCTGAAAACGTTGGTCGCGGCAACATTTTTTGACGGAAATTGAAGAAAGTTAAAAAATTTATAGTAATTTATATATTTTTTATACTTACCAATGACCCAGACTTAGCTGGTGCTAATCTCCTTAATTCAGGGCCAAACACAAATTTTGCCCACCCAATCCCCCAAATTTGCATCAAAAACCGAAAAATACATGTCCTATATGGGTCTCTATACATCGACTCCTCTGCGCATGCGCAGTGTCAAGGAGGTCCCGAAATTGGCGCCAATTATCATTCTTACAACCAGTGCCTGGTAAGCGTTATGTACTCAGCGGGGAGGTATGAGTTCCCAACTCCTGGGAGGGCCATCCCTGTCTGGGTCATTGGTAAGTATAAAAAATATATAAATTACTATAAATTTTTTAACATTTTTATACTGTACCAATGACCCAGACTTAGCTGAATAGAAAATAGGCTGGAGGGCCTAGGACATAAAGGAAAATCCAGTAAGCTCAATTATGTATAAAAGAATATCCTCTCCAGGAGAAAAGAAGAGATAGGCTTTACATGTATCTTTCCTATTTAAAATAAAGAAGAAAGACACAACACCGATCAGTAATTGAGCATAATAATCAATGATCTCTATTAACATCCAGTATAACCTTTTATACTAATATTTTTAAAGGTAAGCCAATAAATAAAGGAAGTCCAGAGAAATGAGACTCTTTATATTCATTAAAAGTGTCCGAGGATTGTATATTAACGCTCGTTTGACACATGACATATACAAATGCTTCACACCGAGCTACACTTTAAAAATATTACATGGATGATTAAACATTATCTTTACACTTTAAAACCATCCCGGTACCGACTCGGAATTACTGACTCTGGGGGAGGTATTCCCTTGCTTTTCACTATAAAGCAGGTGACCTAAGGGAACACCCCCCCCCCCCCCCCTTCCCCTTGCCCTGGGTCAAATACCCCAGAGCGAAGAGGGCAGCAGGACAGAGTCACTGCCGGAACAGAAAGCCTACATAACTATAGTTGCAACTGTTTAGTGGACGATATTCTGAGCAACTGATAACGGACCTAAACAATGGAGGTCTCCAGAAATGGACTCAATATTTCTGAGATAAAAATTAGTGAATGTGGAAAGTTGAGACCAATATGAAGCCTTCATTAGATCAGTAATAGCAATACAATTAGCATAGGCCCAAGAAGTAGAAAGAGCTCTTACTTCATGAGCTGAGATCTTGAGTGCCGACTGCTGAGAAGAAGATAATTTTTCATAAGCAGTTCGAATAGTTAATTGAATCCATCTAGCAATAGAATGAACCATAATATCCTTTCTATTAGGCATCAAAGACAGAAAGAAACGCTTACGTCCCTTTCTGATGAACTCAGATCTACGTCTGTAAATACGTATTGCGCTAACAGGACACAGTAGAGGCCTACGCCCATCAGATGATGGAAGGGCCTTAATAATAATAGGTTCAGGATACTTATTAGGAGCCTGATTCTTAGCCAAAAATCCAACATTAGTGGTAAAGGTAATAGTATTACTGACACTACGGTAGTGAGAATCCTCCACAGATAGTGCATGAAGCTCACTAACTCTTCTAGCGGAAGAGAAAGCTAAGAGAAAAGCTGTCTTATATGTTAAGAATTTGAAGTCAACTGTGTCAAGAGGCTCAAAAGGCGCTTCTTTTTGCTTAAGAAGAACCCAGGCCAAATTCCACTTCGGAATTAATCTAAGGGTTCTAGGTATATTTATCGAAAAATTTCTAACTATCTTAGATAAAGAGACATTAGTTCCAATCCTCAAGCTATCATGATGTGCATAGGTATCAGATAGCATAGACCTATAACCCTTAATGGTGATAGGCTGCAGATTAATCTCATCAAACAAGTATACTAGAAAGTTTGCTATGTCTGGAATGGAGGGATCATAAATATCTACTGAATGATCCTCACACCACTGACAAAAGACCCTCCACTTAGCAGCATAGTTTAGCGAAGAGGAGGTCCTCCTGCAGTTAGAAATCGCGTCCACTGCTCGTCCTGTAAAATGTTTTCCGTGCAAGAAGAACCGCACAATGGAAATACGTGAAGGTTTAGACCTTGCAGATTGTGATGGAGGATGCGCGATTTCCCTTGCGAAAGAAGATCTTCCCGTTGAGAAAGCTTCCTCGGCATGTCCCACAACAGACACCTGAGTAGATTTATCCACGGTCTCTGTGGAGACAGAGATTCTACCAACAGAATCTTGCATTGCGATTGTTTTATCTTGAGCAATATCTGCTGAATCAACGGCACTGGAGGATACGCATATCCTATCATTCCGTCCCAAGAGATCGAGAGAGCGTCTACTGCAAACGCTCGAGGATCCGGACAAGGTGACACATACGTCTGCAACTGATTGTTGAGATGTGTCGCAAATAAATCTATCATTGGCCGTTCCCATTGGTAGCAAATCTGATTGAATACTTGCTTGTTGAGAGTCCATTCTGACGGCAACAGGCGACCCCTCCGTGAAAGGGAGTCTGCTAAGACGTTCAGACGACCCGGAATATGACGGACGGAGAGAAGAATCTGATGTTCTAATACAAACAGAAGAATTCTTTCTGTTAGATTGAGCAACGGAATGGAATGAGTGACACCTTGGTTCCGAATATACGCAACTACTGTCGTATTGTCGGACATAATTTGCACATGTGCATTCTGAATAACGTCTATCCAATGACGTAGAGCAAGCCAAATCGACATCATCTGTTTGATGTTGATGTGCTTGCTTAGAAACTGCGGATCCCAAAGACCCTGGCACTTCAAATCCGATGGGCTCAGTGTCGCGCCCCAGCCTGTTTGACTGGCATCCGTCATAATTGTAAAACTCGGATCTGGCAACTGCAGTGGAACTCCCTGAGTTAACCACTGTATGTCTGCCCAAGTCTGAATCTCTTGATTCACTTGGCTTGACAAGAGTATGTCCGTTTCGAGCGAATGAATCTTCACTCTCCAATTCTGAGTCAGATAGACCTGGAGAGGACGAGTGCGTAGCCGCCCCATCGGAATGAGATCCGAGGCAGCTCCGCACAGACCTATTAGTCTCATGAATTCCCTCGCTGACACTTTGTCTGAGTGAAGACAATAGCGAGCATAACAACTGACTAATTTCGCTCTGGTTAACGGCAGACGAACGAGATTGTTGTGCGTCTCGAAGGTCATTCCCAGGTGGATAAATGACTTGGATGGCACCAGATCCGACTTCTCTTCGTTTACTATGAAACCGAGATGTCGGAGCAATAGAAGCAGATTGTGCATGTCGTTCTGAAGCGTTAACTCGTTGCCGTATCTCTGAAGAATATCGTCCAGGTAAGCCGACGTTACCGCAGACGAATGAGCTCTGAAATGAGTCATTACCGAGTTCATTACTCGAGTGAATGCCCAGGGCGCTAGATTCAGACCAAAGCACATCGCTCGGAACTGATAAACAACACCTAGGACAGCGAAGCGAAGATACTTTCTGAACGCCGGATGTACCATGACGTGAAAGTATGCATTCTTGAGGTCTATGCTCGCAGCATAGTCGTTCACTCGAATACTCGCTCTGACCGATCGAATGGTCTCCATATAAAACTTTGGAGCCACGATCAGCTTGTTTATCCAGCTTAAGTCGATCACTGGACGGAACGAGCCGTCCGGCTTCGGAACCAGAAAAAGATGGCTGTAGAAACCTGGAGATTCCTGGTTTTCTACGACCTCTATCGCGTTCTTCGTTAAAAGAGACTGGACTTCTGATAGAAGTGCCGTTCTTTTCTGACAATTTGACGGAAGCTGAGTCCATCTTGGACTTCGAGTTAATGGAGGCTTGCCTTTGAAGGACAGTTTTAGTCCTTCCGAAATAACCCCTAGAACCCAAGGGTCCTCCGTAATTGATTCCCAATTGCTTGAGAAACTCGACAGTCTTCCGCCCACCGGAACGCGACAGAGGACTAGACCATCACTTCCTGGATCCGCGACGCTTGCGGTAGGAGAAACCACGTCCTCCGCGACCCGCACCTCGCCCCGTCGGCCTAGGGGCGTCTGACCGGTTATTTCGGCCAGTATAACAGCCCCTAGTTGAGTCGCTACTCTGCCGGTCTCTAGAGTAAGACCTAGAGGACGCATAGGAACCTCTATATGAACTTCCCCTGGACGAACTCGTCCCGGAAGTGCCTGGCCTACTCCTGTCTGCTGGTTCCGATTTCTTGGAAGCAGACTTAAACAGCAGAGAGTCCGAAGCTTTCTTTGTTAATTTATCATATATATCAGAAAGCTTGCCACTGAAGAGAAACTCTCCAGAGACCGGAGCGACTCTAAGAGAGTTTTTCACCTTACTGTCCACGCGTGTGGAAGTAGCCAAGGCCGCGTCACGTCGAGCTAACTCCAGATTTGCCACTGAAAGGGCGGAGTTATAAGTGGAAAACACTATGGCCCTGGACAGAACTCTTAAAGACGTTTGTACGTCTTGAAATTCAGGTCCTTCAAAGCGTAATGACAACGCTCTAGTAAGGTGATCTGCGTAGGAAAGAGCGTCTAAACTAGCTCTGTTAGACGATATCGTCGTTTCCATCGTAGACGACGGAAGTGACATAGACGACGGCATGGATATATCAAGGTCTTCAGCCTGGTCGTCTAAACGCAGAGGAACTCTCTGGATGCCCTGACCTGCCGTATCAAACTTGTTCCTTTGATTAATAAACGGCAGCTGTAGACCAGATGCCGGTAGGAAGGCTGACCTGCCCGTCTTGTTGGCAAGTTTATCAATAGCGTCATTCAATAACTCAAAAATCCGAGAGACATTCTTTTCTTGGATTGTGACGGAAATTCCGGGACAATGTCCCTAAACCGATTAAAAAATTTGGTGTCCAGTGGCGCTATCACCCTCCTATCTGGCTGCGCAGCATTTTGGTCTGGCGGAACAACTTCTGGAAGGTAATACCAGATGAATTCTACAGCTATTTTATGTTGTTCCGAAAGGGAAATATCCAATTCATCAGAATTCCTTTCGCTATCCTGCCGGACCTCATGTAAATCATGTAAATCTCGGTCGCCCGCACCGGATCCAGCGGCGGAACCTACCGGCCCAGCATCTTCTGACATTTCATGTTCCGACAGAGGCTCTGACAGTTGCTGGGATGCTGCGATTAACTTTGCTATCTGTGATAGCACATCCGTTACAGAGGCCTGGGGAGCGACGGTCTTACTGGATTTAGCCGCCGGAAGCTCCCTGGACGTTGCATCCTGCATACATCTTTTATGCGAACGTCCGGATGAAGAAGGCCTTGAATCCCTGGCTACCAGATGGCGTGACCTGGTCGCCGAGGAATCTCTGGTCGGCGAAGCTGACTGTAATTCACTGGTCACATAGCCAAGGTGCAGTCGAGTGTGCTGCTGAGAGGATATGGAAGCCTTATAGGTAGCCTCGGTGGACTGCCTATATACCGGAGCATCCCGAGCGGCGGACGTATGCTCCGACTGCGTAACATTACGGACTACAACATCTGGTCCCAGATGCTGTTGTATGAGAGAGGGACCTCTCTCGCTTGCAGCCCGTGTCGAACTGGACAAGCTAAACACCGGACTGTCAGGCTTCCTCCAATCCATCCTCCTTTCCGTCGTCACTGGGTGTGCATGTGGATGTTTTATAGTGCTCGCAACACCCGACTCTCTCTGCTGGACTGCAACGGATGAACCCGAGTGCTGCCCCATTCGGTGAATGGACACAACCCCGGTCGAGCTAGCAGACGTCAACCCCTTTGGGTTCCTTTCAGGGAATTGATGAATCTCCATGAGCACTTTTGCCGCTAGCTCTTCGCTTGTATGTGACGACGGAGGCACACTTCTGGACGACATCACAGAAACATCACCCTGTTCTTGTTCCTCTGAAAAAGAGAGTGAAACACTAGAGTGACTCTGAGGAGAAAGAACCGGAATGGACCTTTCTCCAGGAACAACATACTGTGACACACGTTTCCAACGTTTTTCATCCCATTTGAAACACACAGAACAAAGATCAGTGCGAGTACAGAGAGAACAATTAATACAGAGATCATGAGAATCATAGGAAGACTTCCTCCTATTACAATTTGAACAATAATCATTCATAGTGAAATGTAAACAATCAAAGTACTCACACTAATCCTTGAAAATAAAGATACATAATACAATAATCCATTATATTCATTAATAAATAATGATTTGAAAAGAAAAATTTTTTTAAGAATCCAAAAAAATTTTTTTCAGAAGAGCCCAAGTTCCAAAAGGGAACCCTGAGCCCAATGGATCCCAAAAAAGCCTAAGTGTGGACAAAAATTTAAATTCATTTTGAAAAAATTAATGAGACACTTACGGACAATAATAATGTATCTTACTATGAATAAGAGATGCAGAAGACAAAAAATCACTATCAGCAGTAACTGTTGTCAACCTAAGCAAAAGTGTCAACAAACCGGAAACATGACTCCAGGCACTGAAACAAACATGGCCCGAAATCAGTCACCAATTAAAACACTATCTGATGCAAAACAGAGGCTTCCAGAGAAGAAACTGTAGAACATCAGATGGTAGATGCAGACCAAAACGCGTAAACACCCCTAGGGTGAGGACGTAAACATGGGGAAAAAACAGAAATAAATCTGTTACCAAGCCAAAACTCCCAAGAAATTTTAGTAATAAACATTACAAAAAATTAAGCCAAAACATGGGAGAATAGCTAGGGGGGAATAAGGAAGGTAGAGAGGAAACACTGATCAAACAATGGTACTTCATAGCAAGAATGACAACATCAGGGCTATGCCTTGAAAAAAGGCAACTAGAAATAATTTCATAAAATAATTATAAGTTACAGCCCTGAACATTTTCTTGCACTAAATATTTTCCTCTCCTCCTAATGTATCCTCTTTATTTCCACCATTTCACTCATGAATATGTGTCTGGCATCATGAAAACTGAGATTTGGAAGCACAAATAACAGAGAAGTGTGACTGTTTTGAGGGCCAAACTAAGAATGATAATTGGCGCCAATTTCGGGACCTCCTTGACACTGCGCATGCGCAGAGGAGTCGATGTATGGAGGGCCATATAGGACATGTATTTTTTGGTTTTTGATGCAAATTTTGGGGATTGGGGGGGGGGGGGGGGGGGGGGGGGGGACAAAATTTGTGTTTGGCCCTGAATTAAGGAGATTAGCACCAGCTAAGTCTGGGTCATTGGTACAGTATAAAAAATATCGATAGCTCCCATCTAGAGGTCACCCTAAACAAGCATGTCAGGTTTTAAAGCAATCCAATCATAAATCAGCCCTGTAGGGTGTGCCAAAGGGAAATATTGAGGTCTGACTAAACTAAGTTCTAAGAACATTGGCTGTGGCAACATTTTTTGATGGAAATTGAAAAAAATCGATAGCTCCCATCTAGATGTCACCCTAAACAAGCGTACCAAGTTTCAAAGCGATCTGATCATAAATGCGACCTGTGAGGTGTGCCAAAGGAAATTGTGGACATACGTACAACCGTACGTACATACGTACGCCGGCGGACGAGAAGTGATGGCAATAGCTCAGCTTGACTTTGTCAAGTTGCGCTAATAAAAAATTTCAATAAAAAAACAGCCAGAAAGCTTAGGAGTTCAACCGACGGGTTCAAGAAAGGGTAGGGGAGGAACACATAACCAACAGTAGGTAAATCATAAGCAAAACTAATGATGTCAAGGCGTATATCCCGAAATTGGGTAACATGAAATATTTTTCATATTATTTAAAAGTTACGCCCTGAACATCTCAAACCACCATTGTTCACTTCCAACATCCATTTACTGCCTTGAATCCACAATATACTTCATTGATTGTGTCTGGCAT
Source organism: Pictodentalium vernedei (assembly GCA_031216915.1). Taxonomy (NCBI): domain Eukaryota; kingdom Metazoa; phylum Mollusca; class Scaphopoda; order Dentaliida; family Dentaliidae; genus Pictodentalium; species Pictodentalium vernedei. Next base: position 731,214,978 of record CM062296.1, on the reverse strand, counting down.
CCCCCAAGAGAGATTTAAAGCACAGATGTCAGTTGAGATTAGGGCCCTGCGAATCGGGAAATTTATGTTCAAATCGAATCTCAAATCAAATCGGGACTGATGTCGACATCAAATCGAATCGGGATAAACTCAAGAAATAACTATAACTGGCATTATCTTGTGCAGAAATGTCCGGAAAGCACTGCGAGAAGAGATCGTTGACATAACTTGACAACTTGGCGTTGTTTTAATTTTCTTTCTCATTGAATGGCCATTCAGATGTTCACTTGGCCCGACAATAAATTCAAGACATAAATATGGACAAAAATTAAGGTGTTGCTGCCCAGAGAGATTTGAGCCAAACCACTAAATTGAAACATGAGAATTAAAAGCACAAATGTAATACAAGTGGCACATCAATTCCCATGGGTTGAAGTTAGCTACAGCCGCTAACTTCACGTACGTTAGGATGGCTAAATACATGTACATCTTATAGGAACCTCATTATTGTAATGTTTGGTTGTTTTTGTATTATCAGGATTCGGGTCTTGTAGATTTCGGTCCATTCTCAACTCAATAACTCAGTATACATCAAAAGCAGTGCCGGCGTTAAACTGTGTTAGTTTCTGCATTAGTTAACTCGAATACTGATGCAGTGCTCATTCACACAAATTGCTTTTATTTCATTCCAATGTCCAAGTGCCAACACCGAACAATGCAAAGAAACTAAAGAGGTTTTCCTCCCACAGTTTTCTAACATAATAATGGGAGCGCTCCAGGCGACATGCTCCCATTATTGCGTTAGAAGATTCTGGGACTGGGAGCGGGCCAGAAATAGCTGGATATTTTGGTTGTATAGATGGGGCGTGAACAGGTTAAAACAGCTCCAATTTGCAAAAGTCACAAAACAAACGTTTAATTTCCCATTCTAAAAACTCAAAATGTACATTGTCAAACACTTGATTCGTTTTCCTCGAAGCTTCGTTTGACTAACGAATCGGCAAACTATTCGAGATCGATATATGAATACCAAAGCAATGTCGACATCGAATCGAATACTCGAAGCTTCGCAGGGCCCTAGTTGAGATGTTTACTGACTTAGGGCCAAACAAAGAAATGATGTTTGCGCCAGTTCCGGTCTCTTCCTGAGTACTGTGCATGCGCAGGTAGTGAAAGTATGGACGGCCAGATAGGACTTTTAATTTTTTGTTTTGTATGCAAATTTTGGGGATTGCGGGGGTTCAAAAGTTGTGTTTGGCCCTTGATAATATTGAGTTTGCACCAGCTAAGTCTGGGCCAATGGTTGCAGTATAAAAATATGACATTGATCAGGTGAGAGATATGGCCTGTAGGGTGCGCTAAAGGAATTGTGGATGGACAGAGATATGGACGTACAGACATACTATGGATCAAAACCCATTCCAATAGCTCATATTTGATGTTGTCAAGTTGAGCTAAAACACTAAGCAGCTCTTGCCCAATCAGAGACAAAGGATTTCATTTTAGTCTTACAGGAACATTATAACTTCTCTGCATGGGATTTCTAAACTTCTGGACTTTCTAACATCTCAAGAAGCCAAGGGAAACAATTTAAACTATGTGCCCTTCATAATGTAGCTCCTGTCAATCCAACTACATCTGATTTGGAGGTAGACTTTCCCTTCAAAATACTTTTTTCTGAAAAAATCAACAGAAAAGTAAACATTAAATAGGACTCTCACCTGTGCCTGTTCAAATATTTCTTTCAGTCTTCTCTTCATTTTGTCTTCTACTGCTGACAACATAGATGCTCTGAGATGTTCCTCACTGACTGTTCCTGTCATTGGACGGGATTCTGTTGTTGTAGCTGCAAAAGAATTTTATGAACTCCCCTTAAATAACAAAATAATATTCTGGAACCTGTTTCTAATCACAAGGATTCACTAATAATAATGTATTTAATCAAAAGATAGCATCTTACTGAGCGGGTACAATAACCCCTGAATTTTTTAACTTACATGTTGGTAATACAAACACTGGGTATAAACACCGAAAGGAGGAATACCACTGAAAGGTCCTCATACCCACTAGGGTTGAGAGGCTACTATACCCACCCAAAAAGGTATATAAAGGCTGCGCTCAAACCACCAACAACAAAAAAGAGTCCACAGAGGAGACCACAAGAGTCGAAACCAGTCTGGACAAACCTAAGATTGTTCCAGGAATTATCTTTCAACTTATATGTTTATGCAGCTTTGTTTTAGACCAGTTGTGTAAAGACAAGATGTCACATTCCCACCATTACACCCTCAATAATATCCCCCTCCCACCCACCCACCCCTCCCCCCTCCCCCCACACACACACCAAAAAAGAGTTGCCCTAAAAGTTGAATCAATTAACACAATATATCAATAATAAATAATATGTGAACAAAATTATATCTGTTAACCTTTAAAGGCCTAATTCCGACTTTAATCACTTTTTGTTGCAACAAAATAGGTGCAAAATCATGCAATCTTTTGGTAAACTTGCAAATTACAAACCAACTACCTTGGCAGTTGTTTCTTGGTAAAGTCTGGGTTCCCCAAGACTTGCCCAGAAATGACTGCAGAGCCAAAGGCTGTAGGCTGTCAAAGTCTAGCAAAAATGTATAAACATCTTTATGCCTTTACGTTATAAAAATAGATATCTAGATTATCATTGTTTTTGTTTTAAATAGGGGTGGGGGATTTTATTTTTCATTATTTATTTTTAGGGAATCAAACTGTGACAAGAAAAGTCCCTCCCTCTATGCATAATGTATGCACTAAACTAAGTTCCAGTGTTAATACAGCGGAACCCTGTTAACAAGACTATCATCTGCAGAATGAGGTCCCCAGAGGGTGGATTTGGTGATGCTACCCTGCACAGCAGGGTAGCATCACCAAATTTACCCCCTGTGAATCTCGATCTGAATCAAGGCCTCATGCCTAAACAGAAAGATGTATCCAGAAGATAAATTAGCCCACTGTGTGTGTGTGTGTGAGATAGTATCAGCAAATTCACCTGTTGGGAACCTCATTCTGCAAATGACAGATTGCTTATTGCCAGGCTTGCCTATCTAAATAGAGGCTTTGTCAATGCAAAAATGTTCACCATGAGTATTCAACAACGAGGAATCTTCTCATTTCATGCATTCTGATGATAAAGCATTTATGTTGGACATCCTGTCAGGGAGCTCTGTCAAACAAGATATATAATAGACTAAAGGCTTATACTGGAAACTGGAAACCCTGAAGCTGAAAAGGTCTATAAATATAGAGAATTATTGGGTGGTAGTGAATTCTTCAATACTGCACAAGATTTTTTTATCCAATTAACATGAGTTTACCTAAAAAGCTATGTGTGATTAACAGGTCAAATCTATACTGCATGGTGAATGATTTAGTGTTTGTTAAGTTATATAACATAGTTACTCCAAGAATTGAAACATTCTTTGTATTGAAACATCTGTATTTTGAAGAAAAATCATTTTTATAACTACTCCAATTATTGAAACAGTGTAAAAATTATTTTTCCGAATTCATCTTAAGTATTGGAACGAACTGACCAGGGAGGTTTGGTGATCGATTGTATTTGTTTGTATATTTCATTTTGAGCACAGCTGTACTTTGTTGACATGTTCGATGTACTCATTAAAACATATACATGTATGTCAACTGTGTTTGTTACAACTCTTGTCAGGGAAAGAAGTGCATGTGTAACTTCAAGGTAGGTATTTTGTTGACACTTTCATTGCTTCATATTAAAAAATATATGTCAACCGTGTTTGTTATTACAATTAACAGGGTTATTCAATTAAGAGATATATGAATAAGTGTAGCCCACTGTAATAGCATTAATGAATAGCAATTAATGATACATTAATGTCCATATAGTTGCCCCATAATAATACACAGGTGATGGTCATCTCATACCCAACCGATTCAACTACTGGTGTTCTTGGGTATATAATACCAATAAAACAAATCTGTGGTAGGGCCTAAATATGGGGATGGATGCTGACATAAACTACACAGTAGGTACATATTTTTTTGGCTATAAGATTTATAATTGAATAGAATATAACTATGAGTGCTATATTATTTATTTATTGGTGTTTAAGGTCACATATTTCTGCATAATGGCTAATCATGACCACAACAGTTTTATGGGTGGAGGAAGCCATGGTACCTAGAGAACCACTGAGCAACTGTCAGCTCCCCAACAAATTAACTCCACACAAGCAGGGTTAGCACTGGTTGAAGACAGATGCACCATCGTCGTACAGTACGTCTTAGTGCACAGCATCACTGTGCCCCCACATGGGCAATGGAGGGTGAAGTGACTTGTCCAAGGACACAACACAGTTTCCGCAGGTGGGATTCGAACTGAGGACCTCTTGGCTTGCAGCCTGCACCTCTACCTGCTGAGCCACTGTGCCCCCCAACTATGAGTGCTAGAAGCCACTATCATGGTGCTACTGAAAAGTCACTTTAGTGGCTTTACACTGAAAGCATCAGCTTGTTGTTTTCGCAGCAGCAGAAGAAAAACATTGGTATAACATTTTGTTGCAATTTATTGGAGAGTGCCAATGGGCACTCTCCAATAAATTGTAACAAAGCAATTAGTTACAATCAAAGTCATGCTATACTAAGGCTCCCCTTGTTGGAGCACTGTATCATTAAAAAAATTACTCTTGCTTCATATCGCCTTTGAAAAAAGTGCAGCACTTTACCAGTTGAAAAACAGATATTTTGATGACAAATACTTGCCTGTTGATGTTGGTGGTGTATACCCTTGCTGAGCTGGATACTGTGGTGGATTTGTTGGATACCCTGGATAACTTGGGTACGGAGGATTTGTATGTGGATAACTACTTGAAGTACCACTGCTCGCTGATGTTGAAGGATAACCTGTTTGCTGTGGGTATCCACCTGGATAATTAGGATATCCTGCAGGCTGCTGTGGGTAGGACATTGGGTACCCCGCTGCAGGTGGTTGGTATCCACTGCTCTGACCACCAGTGCTTGGCATGGGCATGAAAGGTTGACCTATGCATAAAAAACAATGGAACATGAATGAAAATAAAACCTTTAACCATGTTTTTATTTTTTTCCCTCAAAATGTACAACAATTTTCAAATTCTGTAAAAAGACATGAGGCCCATGGGGCCTGAGGTGCTCACCTGACAATAGTTGTTTAATTAAGGATTTAATTAACATCTACAGCTAGTTAACACTACAGAGTAATGAAGTTATTTCATTATTTATAACTCTGTTGTCCATATCGGATGATTTGTTTCTAATACTGGGATGCTACCACAGAAATAATGCCCCGATTTCCAGTAATGCCAAACCTGGGAGTCCAAATATCAACTTAACCTAAACAAACTTTGAGTCTGAGACCTTCCCTTCCACGACCAGGATGCTGTATACCAAATGTGAAAGCATTCTGACTGGGGGATCTAAAGGAGAGGATTTTTAAAGAAATTTCCTCATATTGCTCTAAGTAGAAATTTGGGCTACCATAGGGGGCCCAAATATTAACCCATGGATTCAATTTGAACAAACTTGAATCTCACCCCCTAGAGATGTTGTATACCAAATATAAAAGCATTCTGACTGCTGGATCTGGAGGTCATTTTTTGAAATTCCCCTATATTTCACAAAGTTAAAATTCAGGCTCCCATAAAAAGCCCAAAAATTAACTCAGGGACTTGATTTGAACAAACTTGAATCTGCCCCCCCCCCCCCCCCCACCTCCCCCGAGATGTTGTATACCAAATATGAAAGCATTCTGACTGGTGGATCTGAAGAAGATTTTTTAAGAAATTCCCTCATATTGCACTAAGTTAAAATTTGGGCTACCATAAGGAGCCCTAATATTAACCTAGGGACTCGCTGTGAACAAACTTGAATCTCACCCCACTAGAGATGTTGTATACCAAATATGAAAGCATTCTGACTGGTGGATCTGAAGCAGAAGATTTTCAAAGAAATTCCCTCATATTGCACTAAGTTAAAATTTGGGCTACAATAGCGAGCCCAAATGTTAATCCAGGGACCCAATTTGAACAAATTTGAATTTGACACCCCTAAAGATGTTGTCTACCAAATATGAAAGCATTCTGACTGGTGGATCTGAAGAAGATTTTTAAAGATCATTCCCCATATTTCCCCAACTTAAAAATTTGGGCTCCTGTATTGAGCACAAATATGAACCAAGGGGCTTCATTTTAACACACTTGTATCTGACCCCCCTATGAATGCTGTATACCAATATCAAAAGATGCTCTCAGTGGTTGTGGAAAAAAAATTTTTTTTAATGTTTGCAAAAATGCCGACTTGGCATTTTATATATGCCAACTCAGCATTTTATCGATAACCCCACCCCCTGTAGAACACCCTGACACAACCGATGGCATTTTTTTTTTACCATTCAATTCTATTGGTCCTACGTATGCTTCATACCAAATAACAGTTCTCTGTTCCGTGTGGTTTAGGAAATATGGGCATTTGATAATATTTCTATTTTTAGCTCATGGGGTTCCCACAGGGACGCAGAGTACATTTTTTTGCACGAATCAAGTACTTACGACTCAATAATACCACATGTCCAATTTGGTTCAAATCGGATCACCGGTTCAGAAAGTTAAAAAATTTATAGTAATTTATATATTTTTTATACTTACCAATGACCCAGACTTAGCTGGTGCTAACTCTAACAAAACCAGGGCCAAACACAAATTTTGCCCCCCAATCCCCAAAATTTGCATCCAAAACAAAAAGAAATCATGTCCTAAAGGACCTCCATACTACGCCTCTACTGCGCATGCGCAGTGACGCAGTCGTCCCGAAATTGGCGCCAATTATCATTCTTACTGGCAGTGCCTGGTCAGCGCTATGTACTCAGCGGGGAGGCAAGAGTTCCCAACTCCAGGGAGGGCCATCCCCGTCTGGGTCATTGGTAAGTATAAAAAATATATAAATTACTATAAATTTTTTAACATTTTTATACTGTACCAATGACCCAGACTTAGTTGAATAGTAAACAGGCTGGAGGGCCTAGGACATAGAGGAAAATCCAATAAGCTCAACTATATAGTAAAGAGGTAACCCCTTAAGGAGAAAAGGAGTATTAGGCTTTACATGTATCTTTCTTATTTAATATTAAATTAGAAAGATACACTACCCTTAATAATTGAGCACAATAACATTCATGTTCTCTATTAACATCCAGTATAACCCTTATACTAATTATTTTTAAAGCAAGCCAATAAATAAAGTAGTCCAGAGAATTGAGACTCTTTATAATCATTTAAAAGTGTCCGAGTATTGTATATTAAAGCCCGTTTGACACTTGACATATACAAATGCTTCACACCGAGCTACACTTTAAAAATAAGACATGAATGAATTTAAACATTAATATTACACTTTAAAACCATCCCGGAAGCGACTCAGAAATACTGACTTGGAGGAGGCATTCCCTTGCTTTTCACTATAAAGCAGGTGACCTAAGGGAACACCCCCCCCCCCCCCCCTTCCCCTTGCCCTGGGTCAAATAGCCCAGAGCGAAGAGGGCAGCCGGACGGAGTCACTGCCGGAACAGAAAGCCTGCATAACTATAGTTGCAACTGTTTAGTGGACGACATTCTGAGCAACAGATAACGGACCTAAACAATGCAGGTCTCCAGAAATGGACTCAATATTTCTGAGATAAAAATTCGTAAATGTGGATGGCTGAGACCAATAAGCAGCCTTCATTAAATCTGTAATAGCAACACTATTAGCATAAGCCCAGGAAGTAGAAAGAGCTCTTACTTCATGAGCAGAAATCTTAAGCACAGACTGCTGAGAAGAAGATAAATCTTCATAAGCAGTACGGATAGTTAACTGAATCCATCTAGCAATAGAATGGACTGAAATGTCCTTTCTATTAGGCATCAAAGACAGAAAGAAACGTTTCCGTCCCTTTCTGATAAACTGAGATCTCTGTTTATAGATACGTAGTGCTCTAACAGGACAGAGTAAAGGCCTACGCCCGTCTGAAGACGGAAGAGCCTTAATAACAATAGGTTCCGGATATTTATTAGGAGCCTGATTCTTAGCTAAAAAACCCACATTAGTAGTGAAGGTGATAGTGTTCCCAACACTACAATAATGAGAATCATCCACCGATAGTGCATGAAGCTCACTGACTCTTCTGGCAGAAGAGAAAGCTAAGAGAAAAGCTGTCTTATAAGATAAGAATTTGAAATCTACTGTCCCAAGAGGTTCAAATGGCTTTTCCTTCAATTTAAGGAGAACCCAAGCTAAATTCCACTTAGGAATTAATCTAAGAGTTCTGGGTCTATTTATCGAAAAGTTTCTAACCAACTTCGATAAAGAGACATTAGATCCAATTTGTAAACTATCATGATGTGCATAGGTATCAGATAACATAGATCTATAACCCTTTATAGTAACAGGCTGCAGTTTGATTTCGTCAAACAAGTATACTAGAAAGTTTGCAATGTCTGGTATAGAGGGATCAAATATATCTACAGAATGATCCCTACACCAACGACGAAAAACCTTCCACTTAGCCGCATAGTTTAGCGAAGAGGAGGTCCTCCTACAGTTAGAAATCGCGTCCACTGCTCGTCCTGTAAAGTGCTTGCCATGCAAGAAGGACCGCACAACGGAAAAACGTGAAGGTTGAGACCTTGCGGGTTGTGATGGAGTTGGCGCGATTTCCCCTGCGAAAGAAGATCCTCTCGTGGAGGAAGCTTCCGCGGTAGGTCCCACAACAGACACCTGAGTAGATTTATCCAAGGTCTCTGTGGCGACAGAGATGCTACCAACAGAATCTTGCATTGAGATTGTTTTATCTTTAGCAATACTTGTTGAATTAACGGCGCTGGAGGATACGCATATCCTATCATTCCGTCCCAAGGGATCGACAGAGCGTCTACTGCAAGTGCTCTTGGATCCGGACACGGAGACACATACGTCTGCAACTGATTGTTGAGATGTGTCGCAAATAAGTCTATCATTGGCCGTTCCCACTGGTAGCAAATCTGATTGAATACTTGTTTGTTGAGAGTCCACTCCGACGGCAACAAGCGACCCTTTCGTGAAAGGGAGTCTGCTAGCACATTCAGACGACCCGGTATGTGACGAACCGAAAGAAGAACGTGATGTTCTAACGCAAACAGAAGGATTCTTTCCGTTAGATTGAACAACGGAACTGAATGAGTGCCTCCCTGATTCCGTATATACGCCACTACTGTTGTATTGTCGGATAGGATTTGGACATGAGCATCGTGAATAATGTCCATCCAGTGACGTAACGCAAGCCAAATTGACATCATTTCCTTGATGTTTATGTGCTTGCACAGGAATTGCGGATCCCAAAGACCCTGGCATCTCGAATCCGTTGGGATTAATGATGCACCCCAACCTGTTTGACTGGCATCCGTCATAACGGTAAAACTCGGATCCGGCAACTGCAGCGGAACTCCTTGAGTTAACCACTGAATGTTTGCCCAAGTCTGAATCTCTTGTTTCACTTGATCTGACAAGAGAACGTCTACATCGAGCGAATGAATTTTCACACTCCAATTCTGAGTCAGGAAAATTTGAAGAGGACGTGTGCGTAGCCGCCCCATCGGAATGAGATCCGCGGCGGCTCCGCACAGACCTATCAGTCTCATAAATTCTCTCGCCGTGACTTTGTCTGCGTGCAGACAATAGCGAGCGTAACAACTGACTAGTTTCGCTCTGGTTAACGGCAGACGAACGAGATTGTTGTGCGTCTCGAAGCTCATTCCCAGATGAGTGAATGACTTGGACGGCACCAGATCCGACTTCTCCTCGTTTACTATAAAACCGAGACGTCGGAGCAATAGAAGAAGATTCTGAACATCGTTCTGAAGCGTTAACTCGTTGCCGTACCTCTGAAGAATGTCGTCCAGGTAGGCCGACGTTACCGCAGACGAATGAGCTCGGAAGTAGATCATTACCGAGTTCATTACCCGAGTGAAAGCCCAGGGTGCTAGATTCAATCCGAAGCACATCGCCCGGAATTGATACACCACTCCCAGGACTGCAAAGCGTAGATACTTTCGGAATGTCGGATGTACCATGACGTGAAAGTACGCATCTTTGAGATCTATGCTCGTTGCATAATCGTTCACCCGAATACTCGCTCTGACCGATCGAATCGTCTCCATATAAAACTTCGGAGCGACGATCAGCTTGTTTATCCAGCTCAAATCTATGACTGGACGGAACGAGCCGTCTGGTTTCGGAACCAGAAACAGATGGCTGTAGAATCCCAGAGATTCCTGGTTTTCTACGACCTCTACCGCGTTCTTCATTAAAAGAGACTGCACCTCTGATAACAGAGCGTCTCTTTTCTGTGGATTTGACGGAAGATGAGTCCACTTTGGACTTCGAGTTAATGGAGGCTTTCGTTTGAAGGATATCTTTAGACCTTCCGAAGTCACTCCTCTCACCCAAGGGTCGTCCGTAATCGACGCCCACTCTTGTGAAAAACTCGACAACCTTCCGCCAACCGGAACGCGATAGAGGTTTAAGCCATCACCTCCTGGACCTGCGAGGCCTGCGGTAGGAGAAACCACGTCTTCCACGACCCGCACCTCGCCTCGTCGACCTCGGGGCGTCCGACCGATTGTCCCGGCCTGAAGGACGTCCCAAACGAGAGTCGCTATCCTGACGGTCTCTCGAATAAGACCAAGAGGACGCACCGGAACCTCTATAGGAACCTCTCTTGGGCGCATTAGACCCAGAAGTGCCTGTCTTATTCGTGTCTGCTGTATCCGACTTCTTAGGAGCCGATCTGAACAACAGAGAATCATTAGCTTTCTTTTTAATTTTATCATAAATAGCGGAAAGCTTGCCGTCAAAGAGAAGTTCTCCTGAGACCGAAGCGACTCTAAGAGAGTTCTTCACCTTAGAATCCACTAGTGTGGATGTAGCTAGGGCTGCGTCACGTCTAACCAACTCCAGATTTGCCACTGAAAGGGCGGAGTTACACGTGGAATAAGCTACTGCCCTTGAAAGAAGTCTTAAAGAGGATTGTATATCCTGAAACTCTTCCCCTTGAAGGCGCAGTGATAACGCCTTAGTAAGGTGATCTGCGTAAGATAAGGCATCTAAATTGGCTCTGTTAGACGCAATAGCTGTTTCCAACACCGCGGTTGGAATAGAAGCTGACGACGGTAATGATAGCTCTAAGTCTTCCGCCTCGTCGTCCATACGCAGAGGAACTCTCGGTATACCCTGTCCTGCCGTATCAAATTTATTCCTTGCATTAATGAAAGGCAGGTTGAGAGTATTAGCGGACAAGAAACCTGCTTTCCCCGTCCTGGAAGCAAGTTTAAATATAGCGTCGTTCAATAATTCAAATGTTCTAGCAACATTATTGGACTGCGACGGAAACTCGGGAGCGATGTCCCTGAATCGCTCAAAAAATTCAGAGTCCAATGACGCTATAATTCTCTTGTCCGGAAGCGCAGCAGTCTGGCCCGACGGAACAACTTGAGGGAGAAAGTGCCGGATGAAGTCCACGGCAGCTTTATGTTGTTCCGAAAGGGATAGCTCCAAGTCATCCGTATCCCTTTCACCATCCGGTCGGACCTCACGATGTTCCTGGTCGTCCGCCCCCGATGCTTCGGCGGAGCGTACCGACCCAGCGCCGTCGGATAATTCTCGATCCGACACCGTTTCTGTCGGCTGCTGGGATGCTGCGATAAGCTGTGCTATCTGCACAAGAATGTCCGGCGTCAAGACCTGCGGAGGCGCTGTCTTTCGCTGCTTCGCCGAGGGCAGCTCCGCATCAGATGGCTCCCGCATACTTTTCCTATGCGAACGTCCGGAGTCCATCGGTCTCGAATCCCTGGCTGCCGGATGGTGAGACCTGGTCGCCGAAGAATCCTTCATCGGCGAAGCTGGTAATATATCGGCGGTCACGCAGCCAAGGTGCGGTCGTGTGCGCTGACGAGAAGAGGAAGCCTTAACAGTCTCTGCGGACTGCTTATACAACGGAGCGTCCCGAGCGACGGACGTATGCTCCGCTAAAGACACATTTTGTACCACAACATCTGGTCCCAGATGTTGTTGTACGAGAGAGGGACCTCTCTCGCTCGCGGCCCGGCTGGACCTGGACGAGCTATGAACCGGACTAAAAGGCTTCCTCCGTTCTCGCTTACTATCCGCCGTCACTGGGTGTGCATCTATTATGTTTATAGTGCTCGCATCACCCAAAATTTCCTCTTGGACCGCATCGGACGAACCCGGCTGCCGCACCATTCGGTGAATGGATGCTACACCGGGCGAGCTAGCGGACGACATTTGTCTAATCTCCATGAGCACTTTTGCCGCTAGCTCTGAATTCATTTGTGACGACGGACGCACACTTGAAGAAGATAACATGGAAACATCACCCTGTTCTGGTTCCTCTGAAATAGAAACTGAGAGAGTAGAGTGACCTTGTGGAGAAAGAGCCGGCATCGCTCTTTCTCCAGAAACAACATATCGTGACACACGTTTCCAATGTTTCTCATCCCAATGTTCACATATAGGACAGGGATTAATGCGAGAACACTGACTACAATTAATACAATGATCATGAAAGTCAGAGGAAGATTTCTTCCTATTACAATTTGAACAACGTCCCTTCATTGTGAAAGAACAACAAAAAGTCCTAGTTACTCGCAAAAACCCCTGACACAAAGATACATAATAACATGATCCATTAATAAATGAAAAAACAATTGCAAAACAAAATAATTTTGAAAAAATATTTTTTCAGAGAAGCCTAAGTTGCTGAAAAGTAACGTTGAGCCCCGATGGATCCGATGGCAAAGTGTGGTCAAAAATTTTAAATTTATATAAAATAATTAATGAGACACTTTCGGATAATATAAATGTATCTTATAATGAGATAAACTACCACAAAGGCAAACAGCCCCCCTCAAAAAAGGCTGTTGCCAATGAAAACAAACAGTGTAAACACACTAGAAAACATGACTCCAGGCACTGAAAAACCTGGCCTGGAATCAGTCATCAATTACACTCTATCTGATGCAAAACAGAGACTCCCAGGGGAGAATCTGTAGAACATCAGATGGAAGATGCAGAACACAAACGTTATACACCCATGGGTGAAAACGTAACTATGGGGAAAATAACAGAAAACATTCTGTAACCAAGCAACTCTCCCAGGAAATTTTAGAAATGAAATTTCTCAAAAATATGCCAAAAGCATGGGAGAATTGCCAGGGGGGACTTTAGAAGGCTAGGGGAGAGGAAACACTGAATAAGCAGTGCAACAATTAGCAAGAATGACAACAAGAGGCCCATGCCTCGAAAATAGGCAACTTAACATAATTTCATCAAAAAATTTTAAGTACAGCCCTGATTATTTTTTGCCACTTCTTTTTCCTCTCCTCCTTCTATCCTCCTTAGAATCACATTTTCTCCAAAAATTACGTGTCTGGCATTCTTTAAACTGAGATTTACAAGCACAAAGATCAGTGAGATGTTGACTGATGAAGGGCCAAACAGAGAATGATAATTGGCGCCAATTTCGGGACGACTGCGTCACTGCGCATGCGCAGTAGAGGCGTAGTATGGAGGTCCTTTAGGACATGATTTCTTTTTGTTTTGGATGCAAATTTTGGGGATTGGGGGGCAAAATTTGTGTTTGGCCCTGGTTTTGTTAGAGTTAGCACCAGCTAAGTCTGGGTCATTGGTATAGTATAAAAATACATAACTTGTAAGCCCTCACTGGAAAAAGCTCACCTGAGATCATTCCCATAAGAGGTCACAAACTATGCTTTTGAAAAAAAAAAATTAAAATTTATAGTTATGGCCCCACAAAGTACATCTGTTTCTCGGGCCATTTTTTGTAAAATTGCAAGTGGGCAGGCAGTTTTTCATTATATTTTTTATTTTTGCAATTATTTCTTTGTTATCAAAAGTTCATATTCTTGGTTTGTTTTATTTTTTAGGCCTCATAATGTACAAAATCGCATGGGTAGGGTGTATTTCATCCCTTTACAATGCTAAAGCATTGCAAAGGCTTGTCGCACTCAAGGCACAAATTTATCAATTTTATTAACTTGGGTAGAATATCAGGCATAAACCATTTGATTTTTTAAAGTTTGCATCGGTTATAAAAAAGAGAGCATGTGGCAGCCAAAAGAACAATGTGGGAGGGCCTGAGAAACAAATTTTTTTACTTTTTTTGGCCTGTCCAAGAATTTTTTTTGTGCCACCTGCTATTCGTGTTAGATAAATGTATTTTAGGGATTTGGTACTGTACAAAATCTGAACCAGGCGATTTGCATTTGGTACATTCAATGCAAAGAAAAACTTTAAGAGCTGAGAGGTTTTGATTTTTCAGGTTCAGTTTGGGTTTCGGTTTAGTTTCAGGAAACTCTGACAATTTTCATTGGACAATGGTGATCATCAAACTTGTGGTAGACATTGTTCCCAAAGAGTTATATACCAAAAAAAATTGATATTTGGTTACTAATGGTGACAATTTGATTTGTAGAAATCAAATTGGATAATTGAAAATCAAGTCTCGCTAGGGTTAAATCTCAGTTCTCTGAGTACTACTCATTTGTAGTTTCACGCCTTGACCAATTATCTCAGATCGAGACAGGCTTCAGATTGCCATATTTTTTAATTGCTTGATCGGATTTGAACACCATGGGGGCAATATCTGAGCGTTTCAACAACGCCTGATGTGGTCTTCAAAGGCACCCAGATTGTGACATATAGCAATTTGAAGTTTGGTTTTCGGAGGCCCGAGGTAAAAGTGGAAAGGGGGGGGGGGGGGGGGGGGGGGGGGGGGGAGGGGTACTGCCTATAGCGCTGCCACTGATGTATAGGATTTACCAAACAGAACATATACAACAAGAACAAAAACAAAAGACATACAATCTACCCCAAATTCATATTAACACTTTGTCAACTGAGCTAGTGAAGTGTGCTATGTCCCAGTACTGCCAAAACGACATAGCATACTTTAAATAGCTCTCAGGATACATTTCTATGGTCATTTCTAGTAAGACGATAGTGATTTAGATTAATTGAAGGGCCTGGAAATAATAGCGAAAAAACAAAATGAAACAGAGGTTTTGAAAATGAATGTGTCAATGACACTGTACCTCAATCTGTGTAAGACATGTACATGTATAGTGACACAGCAATGACACATATCTAGGTAATGACCTGCTAACAAAAGTACATGTAAAGTATTGTAAAGGTCTGTACATAAATACTGACCGTAGCCTGTAACAAATGTACAGGTAAAGTATTGTAAAGGTGGGTGACAGTTATTAGCCTCTAGCCAGAGCCATATTGAAATGTGCACTTATTGTGTATAAGTAGCACTGAATAAGTCAAAGTTTGTCTAATTGGTCTCCGGTGGCCATCTTGTAATTTCGGACTGCACCCCAAAACGCTTGTTCTCATCCCAAGGTGATGACAAAGGTACCCAAGAAGTTTTGTGAAGATTGGTTCATAAATACAGCCTCTAGCCCGAATCGTATTGACATGTGTACTGTGAATAAGTAGCACTGAATAAATCAAAGTTCATCTGATTTGCATAATTTATGTATGAGAAGAAAACCTGTATTAAATGTGATGTATTCCATGTTACTAAATATTCATACAAAAATTTATTTAAATCAGAACCTTCATACAGAAGTTCTGTACAAAAAACTGATTGTACCTAATTTCAGTATAAAATGCCGCCGGCAGCCATCTTGAATTTTGGACCGCACCCAAAAATACTCGAATTCGTCCCAAGGTGATAACAAAGGTACCTAAGAAGTTTCGTGAAGATCGGTTCATAAATACAGCCTATAGTCCAAGCCCGAGCCATATTGACATGTGCACATAATGTGTATAAGTAGCACTGAATAAATCAAAGTTCATTTAATTTGCATAATTTCTGCACGGGAAAAAAACCTGCATTATATATGATGTATTCCATGTTACAAAACATTCATACAAAAATTTATGCAAAGCAGAACTTTCATATAGAAGTTCTGTACAAAAACTGACTGCACTAATTGCCAGTGGCCATCCCCAAAACACTCGTTCTCATCCCACAGTGATAACAAAGGTACCCAAGAAGTTTTGAAAAGTTCGGTTCATAAATACGGCCTCTAGCCTGAGCCGTATTGAATTGTTGATGGCGGACAGATGGACGATGGGCCATGGCATAACCTCAAATTTGACCATGTCAAAGTTGAGCTAAAAATAAAACAAAAACCGAACCTGGAAAAAAAAACCTCCACGCACAATAGGCTATTAAAAAGCCTGTTTCTTAGACACCATCTGTACCATTAAATTTTAGACACCACCTGTACCATTAAATTTCAGCCTCATGAAAACAAATTTTCGACCTCTTCAGTTTTTTGCTGGTCAAAAGTTTGGTGACTCCAGCTGGTTTTTATGCAGTGCATGCTTTTGTAGATCCAGTACCAGTTTTTTATTTTTAAAATGGGAGGCGTGAAGTATGATGTTCTCTGCCATTTAAAGTGAAGGGTGAAATTGACGAGTCCCAGCATCGGTAAAATATTTTCAATAAAAACATCAATAAACATCTGCACACCATTCACCCTACTGGTGCACAGTAAGTATGGATTCCAAAAATATTACCCTATTTTTTTAATAAGCTTTTCGCTGTAGTTATCAAATTTATTTCAGTTTGGCATAATATTTATTTATTTACTTATTGAGGTTTAAAGACACTTTAAACAGACATGATCACCTAGTGTCTGACAACTGTATGGGTGGAGGAAGCAGGAGTACCTGGAGAGAACCACTGAGCAGTGGTAAGCAACTGTCAGCTCCCCTAGTGTACTAACTCCACACAAGCCCAGTTAGTATTGGATGAAGAAAAGTGCATCATCGATGGGCAGTACGCCTTAGTACACATTGCCATCATGCTCCCATGTGGGCAATTAGGAATAATAATAATAAAGCCCAAGTACACAAAGCAGTTACCCCTGGAGGAGATCAAACCATGGACCTTTTGGTTTGAACTATAACTTCAATGGGGCAATCATAAGTCAATCAGATGATTTGCCACAGAATGTATGAGCAAAAATTCATTGAGTATCATTACTGGTCTTCGGAGAGTGTCAAATTATGTTGTTTACGTACCAATTCTTAGAAAGTGCATTTTCATCAGTTTGAAGTCTTGAAATCAAGTTTATAATCACAGTGTACTGTTCACATTTTTGTGTATGTATTGTATTATTTGGCCTATTTTAACCCTTTACAAAAACCACATGAAATCAAAATTTTGATTAGGCCCCTACAAACTAGATCTTGTCTCTCAGGCTATTTTTTGTAAAATTGCATGCAGGCTGGTGACCAGTTTTTTATTTTATTTTTGTAATTATTTCTTTGCCATCAAAAGTTCATGTTCTTGGTTTGTTTCATGTTTTTTGTAATTATTTCTTTGCCATCAAAAGTTCATGTTCTTGGTTTGTTTCATGTTTTAGGCCTCATAATCTATAGAATAGCATGGGTGGTGTATTTTGTCCCTTGAGAGCAAGAAGGCTTTGCAATGCTAAAGCATTGTAAAGCCTTGTTGTACTCAATGACAAATTTATCAGTTTTATTAACTTGGGTAAAATATCAGACATAAACCATTTAATTTTTATTTTTTTAAGTTTGCAACTGTTTGCAATGGTTATAAAAACCATTGGTTATAAAAAGAGAGCATACGGCACCCAAAAGTTAATGCAGAAAGGCCTGGGAAGCCTGATATTTAACTTTTTTAGACCTTGTTTTACTTTTTTTCCACCAATTCTTAAAACAAGAGGCCCCACGGGGCCTGAAGCGCTCATCTTGTACAGAACACAATTTAAACAGAGTCCAAGAATGAGTCTACATTAAGCAAGCCATCTCCATAGGCTACACTGTCAATCCTTGAGTCCCTCAGGAGTGACAAAAATAATCTGGGCATCATGCCTTTTCTTCAGTCGATCATAAGTAAAATGTAGAGCTCCCCTATGAAGCCCCTTGATACAACCTATGTGGATTAATCTTAGTACCTCTAGAGGGTACTGAATACAAAATTTTGAATTCTTCAGCAAAATGGCCAATTCCGGCTCCCATAGAGAGCCTGTAAAGAAATTTCTTCGAATTGCACTAAGTTCAAATTTGGGCTACCATAGCGAGCCCAAATATTAACATATGGATCCGATTTGAACAAACTTGAATCTGACCCCCCTAGAGATGTTGTATACCAAATGTGAAAGCATTCTGACAAGTGAATCTGTAGAAGAAGATTTTTGAAGAAATTCCCTCATATTGTACAAAGTTAAATTTCATGTTCCCATATGGAGCCCAAATATTGACCTAGGCACTCGAATTGAACAACCTGGAATCTGCCCCCCCCCCCCCCCCCCCCCCCCCCAGAGATGTTGTATACCAAATATAAAAGCATTCTGACTAGTCGATCTGAAGAAGAAAATTTTTAAAGAAATTTCCTCATATTGCACTAAGTAAAAATTTGGGCTACCATAGTGAGCCCAAATATATACCTAGGGATCTGATTTGAACAAACTTGAATCTGACCCCCATAGAGATGTTGCATACCAAATATCAAAGCATTCTGACTGATGGATCTGAAGAAGAAGATTTTTTTAAATTACCCTCCATATTGAACAAAGATAAAATATGGGCTTCCGTAGGAAGCCCAAATATTAACCTAGGGACTTGGTTTGAAAAATCTAGAATCTGACCCTCATAACAGTGATGTATACCAAATATTAAAAGATTCTGACAGGTGGTTCTGAAGAAGAAGATTTTTAAAGAATATTCCCCATATTACCCTATGTTAAAACTTCGGGCTCCTGTAGAGAGCCCAAATATGAACCATTGAGCTTTATTTCAACAAACTTTTATCTGACCCCCCTATGAATGCTGTATACCAAATATCAAAAGATTCTGATGATTGGTTCTGGAGAAAAGATTTTTTTTAATTTTTGCAAATATGCTGACTCAGCATTTTTTCGATGCCCATTACAGAACACCCTAACATAACCGATGGCAATTTTTTTTTACCATTCAATTCTACTGGTCATAAGGATACTTCATACCAAATAAAAGCTCTTTGTTCCGTGGGGTTTGGGAAATATGGGCGTTTGAAAATATTTCTATTTTTAGCTCCCAGGGTTCCCATGGGGATGCGGGAATTTTTTTTTTTGCATGGATCAAGTACTTATGACCCAATACTACCACAAACCAAATTTGGTTCATACTGGACCATCGGTTCAGAAAATAGAAATTTTGGGCGGGGCCAATAATCTTACCCCTCCTATTACAAAGCCAAATATTACTTCACGAACTTCGTTTGAACAAACTTGATTCTACACCTCATATGGAAGCTCCATAGCAAATATCAAGTCATTGTACACACTGGTTCTTGAGAAGAAGATTTTTAAAATATTTTGGAGCATTTTCCCCCACTCCCTCCCTATGGGGCTGGGCATGCTGAGTTGAACAAAAATGAAATGCCCCTTTGGGACCATCACTCACACAAACTTTCACTTGAATTGGCCCAGTGGCTTTGGAGGAGAAGACCAAAACATGGTGTTGACGGACGACGGACGACGGACGAGAGACGCCGGACGACGGACGACAGACGACGGACGACAGACGGAGAGCGATGAGATTAGCTCAGCTTGACTTTGTCAAGATGAGCTAAAAATTCAACAAAACCATATCACATTACCCCTCAATGCAACTAGCTCGTTCCAGTGAGGGGGCACATGATATGGTTTGTTGAAATTTTTTCAACTGCACAATTTGTATATTAAGTGGCAGACGATTCATTAAGTAAGTGTTAAATGCTCACCAGGTGAAATCAAGGCATGCTGTTGTCTACTCGCAAAAAGTAAAAATTGTAGATGTGAAGACGCACAAGAGCGATGGCTTGTTCAAAGTCGAAAGACTCTCTTACACTGTCCAGAGTTTCTGGTAGGAAAGCAAGCAGTCTCCTGAACAACTCCATTCCTCTCACTAACTTTACTTCAGCCGAGATGTACCTCACAGAGAAACATCAATATAACAGCCCTATTAAGGGGTTGCTCTCGGTCTCCATCCATTTACATATAGCCTTGCAAGCTATCACTCCACCAGTCAAAGTCTGTAAGGAATCTGTGGCTGTCATGGGTTGTTTGTTTACTAACTTTTGGTGGAGTTTGCAAAGGCAGACTACCACTGATTCAATCTGATGTCTCTTTACTCAAAAAGATGTAGATATTTTTTCATATTAAAGTTAACAGATATTTCAATCAAAAAGTATTTAAATTTGCCCTAAAAACATCAAGATATCAACACAATTATAAAACTACAGCTGTGATGGGTCAAAAGGCTAAAGCATTGCAAAGCCTTCTTGCACTCAAGGGACAAATTCATCAATTTTTTTAACTTGGGTAAAATATCAGACATAAACCATTTAATTTTAATTTTTTTTAAGTTTAAATTGGTTATAAAAAGAGAGCATGCGGCAGCCAAAAGGACCATGCGGGAGGGCCTGAGAAACAGATTTTTTATTTTTTTAGGCCTAAAAGAAGGTTAAATATCTTGAAAATTACAATTCTCTCAGACAGTATTCTCTTTTCATAATAGGTTTGGATAGGTAAAGGGTTACAGTCAAACACACTTTCCTTCAATATTTGTCAAATCTTAAAAGATAAACAATAATTACTGTCATCTAAGCTGACATGACTGAAAACAGAATACAAACAAAAATTTCATTTAACATATCAGAAAATACTGTTATCAGATTGAAGTTGACACGTTCCTGAAAAACCAGACTAATGATTCAAAAATCAAGGTACAGTTAAAATGGTTTACAGTAAAGTCAAAATAAGTTGTGTAGGATAATCCAAAAATTAGGAATCTTTTTCTTTTTTCTCTTCCTACACTGATAAGAAGCTAACATCATTTTATGGGAAGCTCTCACTGATAGCTTTCTAGAAAATGTCAGATACTGATCTTGTCAGGGCAGGAGCAGCAGTTTACTTAGTTTATTGCAGTTATGTTACAGCTTATTTTGACTTGTACTGTATACACAATATTTTGGGTTTTTTTTCCCCCCAGTCCTCTGTCGAGAAAACTGAAACCAACCCTTACCAGATTCTCAAAAAAAACAAGTATTTTGCTGACAGTACCAATCTTTTGTGCAGACAGGAGGAGCATTGGGTTAAGCATTAGAATACAGCATTTGGTGGCCACATATTTCCATCCTCTCATAGACCATTCCTGTGAAGTGTGGTTCACATTGGCTCAGTAGTTTCAGAGAAGAAGATGAAAATGTGATTTCCCATATGGTTTCTATAGTAACTATAAGCCACAATTGTGGCCATGTTTACAACCCGATCAACATTAAATGAGGATCGTTGGTAGAGGGGGTCCCAGTCATCGTTTATGTGAAGTATCAAAACATTTTGAAGGGCAGTTTCAGAGGAGAAGATTTTTGAAAATCTACCAATCATAATCAAAGAATGCCTCTGGCAGCCATGTTTTTCAACCCACGGGAACAAAATGAGGATCATTTTAGAGGACCTCCCATAGACTATCCCTGCCAGGTTTGTTTTCACGTCACCTCAGTTTTTCCAGAGAAGAGGAAAATGTGATTTCCCATAGGGTTTCTACAGTAACTATAAGCCGCAATTGCAGCCATGTTTGTAACCCAATCAACATTAAATGAGGATCGTTGGTAGAGGGGGTCCCAGTTATCATTTATGTGAAGTTTCAAAACATTTGGCCTGGCAGTTTCAGAGGAGAAGATTTTTGAAAATGCACCAACCAGAATCAAAGAATGCCTCTGGAAGCCAAGTTTTTCATCGGACGGGAACAAAATGAGGATCGTTTGTAGAGGACCTCCCATAGACCATTCCTGCCAAGTTTGGTTTACCCAGGCTCAGCGGTTACAGAGAAGCAGATGAAAACGTGAAAAGTTTGCAGATGCCAGATGACAGACGACGGATTACGACGGACGCCAAGTGATGAGAAAAGCTCACATGGCCTTTTAGGCCAGGTGAGCTAAAAATGATATCTTGGGGAAGACCCATACAAATTGTATCTTGAGGAAGAACCATAAAAGAGAGAGCCGTCAAGTAGTAAAAGTTAAACCTAAGAATCATAGATAATATTACTATTGTTAACAAAATGAAGTTACTCAACAAAAGGCCAATTTTTTATGATTAGTGACATTTTATTCTAGAACCATAACAACGGTCTTGAAAATCATTTAAATTGTTTTAGAAATTACAATATGTCCTCTCTAGGAAATTTTTCAAGTCATTTAACAGTTGTTTTTTCATGTTAATCATGTATGTGTCACTAAAATCATCCCTGGTAATGAATAATGTGAAACCTCAAAATCAATTTTCAGTGTAAAAAAATACATTGTAATAAACAGCTACCTGTTGGATATGGAGGTGTTCCTGTTGATTGCTGTGGAGTGCTACCAGGAGGATGAACTGGTCTTGCAGGAACCTTGGAGAAGACAGGAGGTTCTTCACCAAATACTATTGTTAAAATCTGCAACAATCCTCCCAGATCTGAATTTGGCTGCAAAATACATTAGATTTTTTTTATTTTTCATCTGAGCCTTGAAACTCCAAAAATTCATGCTGACAAAAGCTAGGCCCAAAATAAAAATGTTCAAATTAGGAAATGGTCCCATTTCACTAGTAAAGCAGATCTTGCTAAGAAAACAAGTACGGTTCAACTTTTTGGCAAACTCACATGGAGGAGGAGGGTGGGGGGGATGGGGGAGGGGGGTTATATGATAACTTGGGTCAAAATTTTCGGTAGTGCACCTGGATTTGAAAAGCAGCACACAAAAAGTGTGTACCTCAATGTAGATTTCACTTTAATGGCAGAGTGCTGTGGCTCAGTGGTTACGGCATTGGACTTCAAACCGATCCTGATCCCGGCCAAGGGTAATGCTTTGTGTCCTTGGGCAAGGCACTTAATCCCAATTGCCTATGTGGGGGCATGATGGGTCTGTGTACTAAGGAATACTGCACGTCGATGGTGCATTTGTCTTCAACCAATGCTAACCTTGCTTGTGTAGAGTTAGTATGTTAGGGAGGCTGACAGTTGCTTGCAGCTACTCAGTGGTTCTCTCCAGGTACTGCAGCTTCCTTCACCCATAAAACTGTCTGACACGAGGTGACCTTGGCTGTTGAAAGTGTTGTTAAACTCCAATTAATAAAAAAATAATGTGAGAGACAATAACTAGGTGCTAACAGTGCAGGCAGCTGTCCATCAGAATACCATTACATCAGAACCGACTGTGACTGTGGAAGCAGGCTTCGTTATTTAATTGTAACATCATCACTCACTGTGCACAAGCAACTCGCAACAAAGCATGTTTATCAGGGGTACATGAAGATACAGCCGCAGGAAGATTAGTCCAAGAAGATTTGGCCTCCATTAGGGCCAAATCTGTCAAATTTTTTGAGATTGTTATTAATGTGATATCCAGCCACCAAGGATATGCTTTCTACTACAAGCACGACTCAATCAGGCTTGTGATAGAAAGCATAACCTTGGTGGCTGGATTCTTGAGTACAGTCAGAAAATTTGGGAGCAGAAAATTATGTTGAAAAAATTATGAGAAACATGAGAAGACAGAAGTGTTAGCTGATGCAAAACTAAATTCCATAAGGGACATGTTTTATTCTTATCACATACTCGTACATACACTTGAGTTCAATTAAATTTCAGTGGACAAAAGCATGTACTGACTGCATTCGAAACTAGGTGCACATTTTATTGTGCACCTGCATTTTTTGAAATGGAAAGCCTGTAATTGGTCATGTAAAAAAGTCTGTTTCTCAAGGCCACCCACTAGGTCATTTTGACAGCTGCATGCTTTCTTTTTATTAAATCTGCAAACTTGAAAACATTTCAAATTTGTTTTTGTTTGATAAATACCTAAGTTAAAAAGCAGATAAAATACACCACCGCTAATCTTATTCAGTTGATTATGAAGCCTACAACATGAAACAAACCAAGTATATGAAGTTCTGAGGAAAAAGAAATGATAATTAACAAATGAAAGTGTCAATGACACTGTTTCTCAGCTTGTGTAAGACATGTACATGTATAGTATGTGACACAGCAATGACACACATCTAGGTAATGACCTGATAACAAAGGTACATATAAAGTATTGTAATGGTCTGCACATAAATGATGACCATAGCCTGTAATAAATGTATAGGTAAAGTATTGTAAAGATGGGCGACAGTTAGATGCTAACTAGAAAAGAAATCTTTGAGTCCCAGAGTGGGTCTGACTGAACCCAAAAATATTTGTTCTCACAGCACAGTGATAACAAAGGCACCCAAAAACACTCGTTCCTGTCCCAAGGTGATAACAAAGGTACCCAAGAAGTTTTGTGAAGATCGGTTCATAAATACAGCCTCTAGCCCGAGCCATATTGACATGTGCACTTACTGTGTATAAGTAGCACTGAATAAATCAAAGTTCATCTAATTTGCAAAATTTCTGCACAAGAAAAAAACCTGTATTATATGTGATGTATTTCATGTTACTAAACATTCAGACAAAAATTTATTCGAATCAGAACTTTCATACAGAGGTTCTGTACAAAAAACTGTTTGCACTAACTAAGGTACAAAATGGCTGCTGGTGGCCATCTTGAATTTCAGACCGCACATAAAAACACTTGTTCTCGTCCCATGGTGATAACAAAGGTACTCAAGAAGTTTCGTAAAGATTGGTTCATAAATACGGCCTCTAGACCGAGCCATATTGAATTGTTGACAGACAGATGAATGGATGGACAGAAGGACGACGGGGCATGGCATCTCAAATTTGACTTACATCAAAGTTGAGCTAAAAATTAACAAAAAATGAAATGAAAACCACCTGAATGCTCTTTTTAAATGAAAGTGTTAATGACACTGAAGCTTAACTTGACTGTTTATTGGTGTTTAAGGTCACATACTTATGCACAATGGCTAATCATAACCTTGACAGTTTTACGGATGTTGGAAGCCAGAGAACCCGGAGAGAACCACCGAGCAACAACGAGCAGTATGCCTTAGTACACGGCATCATCATGTCCCCATGTGGACAATCGGGGTTTAGTACCTTACCCAAGTACACAACACGGAAGTCCGAATCGATTGCTCAGATGGTCCCCCATCCGAGGACTAATCATGCTCGATGTTGCTTAACTTTGGTGATCTGACGAGAACCGGTTATCGCAACACCACTGCGCCCCCTTGACTGCGTGTAGTGTTTGATGAAAAGGATAATGTTCAATGTTTATGATAGGATTATGAAATAAGACAAGAATTGTGATAATAGAGAATATGTTACGTTCTGTACCCTACATGCTATGTTTTCAACAAGAATAATTTGAGATGTAGACTGTGCTGGGTTGATGTGGCTCTCAGTTATGTTGGTCTCATGCCCAACCAAGAGTCATGGTTAACCGATTGAGACCAAAATAGGACAGTCTCATCTAGATATCATACCGAGTCATCCTACCAAGTTACAATGAAATACCTTCATAAATACGATCTCTAGGCAGTGCTAAAGGAATCTAGATTAGTGATGAACTGATAATCAGAATTGGCAATCGAAACAGCCAGTTATGGGCATCGGCCGATTATGACGACTGGCAGTTAAAAACCGGCAGTTTCCAGTTATTCTATATTTAACACTGACTATTTAAAATCCCTTTGATATCTGTCCATTTCAATAAAGTTTCACCATTAAAAATGTGTGTAGTGCATAGCAGAAAATTTAAGGATTTGCAGAGCAGAGATATTACAGAATTTACCAACTGCAATCGGTCTGAGATCGCCACCATTTCCCAAAGATTGTCGAGTTCATGTAAACATTAGAGAAATACTTCAAGGGAGGTAACAAGTTGAAAAAAGAACACTGAATAATACATTCTGACATACATGTAAACCATGCATCATTTGACTTCACAACACATTCGCCACTATTTCCCAAAGATTGTCAAGTTCATGTAAACATTAGAGAAACACTTCAAGGGAGGTAACAAGTTGAAAAAAGAACATTGAATAATACATTCTGACATCCGTGTAAACCATGCATCATATGACTTCACAACACATATTAACATCAAAATTATTATTCATTTAAGACACAAAGTATGTGTGCTCAGTATATTCCTGGTTAATGCAGCCAAGGGTATTGTATCCTTATACAAAACCGTATTAACACTATTTACCAGAATAAAACACAATCTTCACAAGAACAATATCATGGGACTGTATCGTTAATAACAATCTTTTCCCCACACCCCAACCAAAATGCAAATATTATTTTGGCTAATATTGCCCAGCACTAAATATGCATACTCTGAGAACTTATGTGGTATTAAGCTTTTGTAATTGATGATTTATCAACAAAATCCTGTGGTATAACTATAACAGGCACTAACAGATTTTCTTCAGTGTCCTACTTCAACCATTGGAATCGGCATCAGAATCGGCATAATAATAACTGGTAATCAAGTGATAGCAAGTTTTGATATTCGGTTCATCACTAATCTGGATCACATGCCCAAGCGGTGGCAACGGTTGACCGATCATGACCAAAATAAGACAGTTTCATCTAGACATCATCATCCTACCAAGTTACAATGAAACTGTTAACTATGAACTGTAGATTGTGCTAAACAAATCTAGGTCACATGCCCTTGCAGTCATCATGGTTGACTGATCACAACTAAAATAAATTGTTCTCATCTGGACATTATACTGAGTCATCCTACCAATTTACAATTAAATCCCTTCAGAAATACGATCTATAGACTGTCCTAAAGGCTTTTTGGTTTTGAACCCAAAAGCTGTCAGGGTTGACAAATCGCTACCAACATGGGACATTCTCATCCAGACATGACCTAGAAGTTGCACATGAAATTTAGTGATGATCAAACAAGAACTACAGGGTGTAGCCTGTGCTGAAGAAAATGTGAACAGACTTACAGACTCACAGACTTCTTCAACACATGTGATGGCAATAGCTTATTTTGACTTTGTCAAGTTAAGCTAAAAATGACCTGAGAAACAGAAATTCTACTATGTATGGCCTTACATATTGTTTTTTTGCACCATCCAAAAATGTTGTTTGTACAAACTGTTGCAAGCTTGTGAAAAGCAGTAGCAACTGTTTGAAGCAACAGAAATTTTAGAATCTTAAAAAAGTCCCCCCCAAGTACAAATTTTAGAATCTTAAAAAAGTCCCCCCCCCCCCCCCCCCCCCCCCCCCCCCCCCCAATAAGAGTATTGGCTAGAGATGGGTGGTATTGGAATTTTGAATACAGTATCTGTTTCAGAATTTTTAGGGGCATACCTCGGTACTAGTTTGGTATTTGGTATCTCACTTGAATGAGATTTGCTGATAGTACCAAAGAGAAATTCATATCAATAAAAATAGGCCAATGAAATTGTCAGATGTGTACCCATACGCGCAACTAGTAGAAAGCTGTATGACGGAGGGCCACCATGGATGCCGACATTATGTACACCATACATGGTATGGGTACATATAGAAATGGATTGGAGGAGTGCCTAATTTGATGGATAGAGTCCGGATCAAATTATCGGATTTGCATAAAAAACTATACAGCACAGCACATCAGTAACCTGAATACATATATAAAGTAACATGACAATCGGATTGATATTTTTTGAGTTATCTCATGCCAAAGGGATTGGAGGAATTTTCAATTTGAAGGATAAAGGGTTAATATCTCAGGATCAAATTATCAGATTTACACCAAAAACTATACAGCTCGGCACATCAGTAACCTGAACACAAATATAAAGTAATTTGACAATCCAAGCAATATTTTTCAAGTTATCGAATGCCAAAGGGATTGTAGGAATTTTTAATTTGAAGGATAAAGGGTTAATATCTCAGGATCAAAATAACAGATTTACACCCAAAACTATACAGCTTGGTACATCAGTAACCTGAACACAAATATAAAGTAACTTGACAATCCAAGCAATATTTTTCAAGTTATCGAATGCCAAAGGGATTGGAGGAATTTTCAATTTGAAGGATAAAGGGTTAATATCTCAGGATTAAATTATCAGATTTACACCAAAAACTATACAGCTCGGCACATCAGTAACCTGAACACAAATATAAAATAACTTGACAATCCAAGCAATATTTTTCAAGTTATCGAATGCCAAAGGGATTGGAGGAATTTTCAATTAGAAGGTAAAGGGTTAATATCTCGGGATCAAATCATCAGATTTACACCAAAAACTATACAGCTTGGCAAATCAGTAACCTGAACACAAATATAAAGTAACTAGACAGTGCAAGCAATATTTTTCAAGTTATTGAATGCCAAAGGGATTGGAGGAATTTTCAATTTGAAGGATAAAGGGTTAATATCTCAGGATCAAATCATCAGATTTATACCAAAAACTATACAGCTCGGCACATCAGTAACCTGAACACAAATATAAAGTAACTTGACAATCCAAACAATATTTTTCAAGTTATCGAATGCCAAAGAAATGGATACGGATGCCGGATGGACAGGTGGACGGACGGACAGACAGATAGACGGATGGACGGACAGACGGATAAAGGGTTAATATCTCAGGATTAAATTATCAGATTTACACCAAAAACTATACAGCTCGGCAAATCAGTAACCTGAACACAAATATAAAGTAACTTGACAATCCAAGCAATATTTTTCAAGTTATCGAATGCCAAAGGGATTGGAGGAATTTTCAATTTGAAGGATAAAGGGTTAATATCTCAGGATCAAATTATTAGATTTACACCAAAAACTATACAGCTCGGCAAATCAGTAACCTGAACACAAATACAAAGTAACTTGACAATCCAAGCAATATTTTTCAAGTTATCGAATGCCAAAGGGATTGGAGAAATTTTCAATTTGAAGGATAAAGGGTTAATATCTTGAGATCAAATCATCAGATTTACAACAAAAACTATACAGCTTGGCAAATCAGTAACCTAAACACAAATATAAAGGAACTAGACAATCCAAGCAATATTTTTCAAGTTATCAAATGCCAAAGAAATGGATATGGATGCCGGAGGGACAGACGGACAGACGGACAGATGGACGGACAAAGGATGGACGAATGACAGATGGCCACTCCGGATGCCGGCATTATGTGTACCATACATAGTATGGGTACACATAAAAACAGAATAAGTTGTTGCAGTATCATTCTACAAAACCCCTATAAATGACACTGTCAATGAGCTCAACAGTGGCATTCTTTTACGACCACAAATCATATCTACAGTAATTTTGTGACTCATTCTAAATGCACTTTAATGTTTAAAAACCCATTTCAGGCTTCTATGATCTCAGTGCATGTGCCCTGACCATGCCATCTTTTAGAGGTCTGGCTGGTAATAGACAAAACACCTGTGAAGTGATTTCTAGTCAGGTCTTGGCTGCCTTAACAGGCAGCCAATACTTTACTAGAAAATCACTGCTAGGCAATTGGATGTGTACAGGTTGCAGTCTAGTGGGAATTCAGGATAGATGCCAAGTCCAGAGAGGGTTAACAAAATTGAAAAGAAAGAAGTAACTTCTTTCATGAAAATTAACCTTTCACCTCAACAGGGACTTATAAAAAGTGAATGTAGGAAAATTTGAAAATTCAGATGGTACGGTGAAACCCTGTTAATTGAATAGCCACTTTGCCAATGAAAATTATTCAATTAACAGGAGTAATCAATTAACAGGGATTGCATCACTTTCCTGTATTCTAGAGATAAACTCAGCATTTATTCTATTATATCTTGTTTGACAGAGCTCCATGAGCTCTGTCAAAGAAGATATAATAGATTGAATGCCTGTATTGGATGCACTGATGCCAAATAGGTCTGTAAACAAAGAAAAACTGGGGAGAGTCAGGGTAATTTCTGGACAAGTTACAAGATTTTTATTCAATTAACAGGAGTTTACTTTATGACCTATATTCAATTAACAGGTCAAATTTGTACTGGAGGTATGGTAAATGGTTTTGTGTTTGGAAATTATATTCAATTAACCGAGTTATTCAGTTAAGAGATATCCAAGTTAGTGGCCTCCACTGTATCGGTATTCAACGACTGCTTCGATTCGGTTTTGGTATGATTCAGTTTTGGTATATTATCCATCTCTAGTGTTGACAAACAAAACAATATTTTTCAAGCATTTTCAAACTAGAGCACACTGTCACAGTGCCGAAACTGCGACAATTCGTGCAACGCCAATGATGTTTTAAAACTCGCTGGTGACAAAAAAAACTTGTTGGTGACAAAAAAACTCGTAGGTGACTAGACCATAAATGTGACAGAAATTATCAGAATGACATGCACTATTGAGAGGGTGTAGACATCATGAAGATACACTTGCATGCCAAGTATGGTGTCATTCCATCAAGTATTCTAGGAGTTATGGTGTCTTTTAAACTCGGTGACAAAAAAACTCGTTGGTGACAAAAAAACTTATTGGTGACAAGTCCATAAATGTGACAGAAATTATCTGAATGACATGCACTATTGAGAGGGTGTAGACATCATGAAGATACACTTGCATACCAAGTATGGTGTCATTCCATCAAGTATTTTAGGAGGTATGGTGTTTTTTAAACTTGTTGGTGACAGACCGACTGACCAACAGACCGACATTGCCACATATAGAGCTGCTTGTCGCAGCTAAAAACTATTAGGTTAAGATATTTTCCAAGTACATTCAAAGCCTTCAAAATTTCTGCAATTCAAGAATATTCAAGGAGATGCGATTATCTTGATCTAGTTGAAAATGACATCTTTGGGGAGCATATAACCTGTGTAAACAAATGCCTACTGATAAGCTAAATAATCTAACATATTTACAGATGAGTAACTTCAGAATAAGAGAAATTCTACTGTCTTAACAGTATGCAAATAAAATCGGTGAAGTGCTTTCTTTGTATGGACCGCTTTCTAAATTCAGGAACCATATTTATAAAATTCAAGAAAAATCTTTCCATACCCGCAATCATATGATAAGGCCTAAAAAAAGTTTAAAAATATGTTTCTCAAGCCCTCTCACATGGTCCTTTGGGCTGCCGCATGCTCCCTTTTTATTACCATTGCAAACTTAAAACAAGTGCAATGCCAAGGGTGGCTATGCCCCTGCCCCCACTGCCAGGCATGAGTTTCTAGTCATTATTCTTGTTTGATATTGAATTAATAAATATCGTTTCCTATCTCCATCAAACCATAGCACCAATACAGGAGGCCACCAAATGTGTCCATGGGACACTAATGCTCCTGCTTTATGATAAACTATATTTAGTGGTTAACAAAGTCCAAAAAGGGGCCATAACTCAGATAAAAATTATCGCACCACTCAAAATCAAACACCTCTGGTATATTGTCTACTGTAAGCTATATTTCAAGTTTGAATGAAATTGGACACCTATAAGTCAAGTTACCACCATCCAGGAACAAATATCAACATGTCTTGTAAGTCAGAAAAGGGCCATAACTCTGCCAAAAAATATTGGACCAAGCCTACTATCGATCCCAACCTGCATTATATGGTTACAATTTATTTATTTATTTGTGTTTAAGGTCACATAGTTATGCACAATGATATGGTTATAAACCTATTTATAAAATTTGGTTTCATTTCATAGTTAAACTACCATTATCGTCCAGAAACCAATATAAACAAGTCTTTTAAGTCAGAAGAGGGACATAACTCTGCCAAAAAATATAGGACCAAGCCCAGTATCAATCCCAACCTGTATTATGTGGTTATAAACCTACGTTTAAAATTTTGTTTCATTTTGATCAGTCAAATTAAAGTTATAGTCTGGAAACCATATTACATACGAGTGATGAACCGATTATCAACACTTGCCATGAACCGATTACCGATTATTTCTCTGCCGATTATGCTGATTTCGATGCCGATTCCGATGTTTGAAATAGGACCCAGAAGAAAATCTGTTTCTGCCTGTTATACCGCAGAATTTCGTTGATAAATCACCAATTACAAAAGCTTAATACCACATAAGTTCTCAGAGTATGTATGAATAGAGCTGAGCAATATTAGCCAAAATAATATTTGCATTTTTCGGAGTTGGGGTGGGGAAAGATCGTTATAAATGATACAACCACAAGACATTGTTCTCTTGTGATGATTCTGTGTTATTCTGGAAAAAATAGTGTTAATACAGTTTTGTGTAAGAATACAATACACTTGGCTGTATTAACCAGGAAGATACTGAGAACACATACTTTGTGTCTTAAATGAATAATAACTTTGATGTTAATGTGTGTTGTGAAGTTGTATGGCACATTGTTTACAGACACACACGTGAAGTCAGAATATATTATTTAATGTTCAGTTGGAGAGAAACATCAAGGGAGGTAACTGAATTAAAAAATGAACTTGACAAACTGAAAACGTGTTTGTGACAGTCATGCGACTTACATGTTGCGTAACAATCACCTACCATCGAAAAAGGAGTGTTTTTTTCAGTTTTTCTCCAATTTTAATTTCTTATTGTATTGTGATGCTTGCATCATTTAGTCAGGCTTGGTAATTTCAGGAGAGCGATTTTTTAGCTCTCCTTACTGCCCTCCTGAAAGAATTAAGGAGAGCGAAAAATTGCCCTCCTAAATATTTTGGTCTGGGATGATTGAGATTACATGTATTATGCTCAAATTAAATTTTTGTTGTAAAGCAAAAATGTAATTTAACTTCGAAGTCACATAACATCACGTAATTTCATTTTGAAAGTGGTTTAGTGGTAAAAGGAAATGGCTGCAACCATACCCAAACACAGTTGCAATCATTTGAAGCAAAATGGGTCACAGCAGTATTTTTTTTTCTGTCAGTTTCAAGTTCAACAACTGACATCACAGTTTGAGGGGTAATTATTCAAGGAATATTGACACTATAATATACTACCATTACTACTATCCTGTCACTTGAAGCACTTGCACCAGGATGTGACTGTAGATTCAAGCAGACCTGTTGTCCAAGAAAGTCATACGCCTACCACTACCACCTTCAACCCCTCTTGGGGGGTTGAATGTGGTAGTGGTAGGCGTATGACTTTCTTGGACAACAGGTCTGGGTACACACACAGGTCTTGTCAAGTGTGTGTTCGGTTGTTGAGTGAGACATCTAGATGTCTAAGAGATTTCGCTTTACCTTAGTAAAGTTAATAAAATTACTGATGTAATAGTCTGTTGGTTTCAGTTTCAATGAGTTCGTTCAACTGGATACTTAAAGTTCTTTGTAAAGCTAATTGCTCTCCTAAGCTGATTGAGGAGAGCGATTTTTTGCCCTCCTGCATTTTTCAGAATGCCAGGCCTGTTTAGTACTACAGACTAGTGGCTGAACACCTTTTATTTATACATGTATCCAATGCAAACGTTGTACAGCGCCATGACTGAAGACCTGTGACTTCGATCAGCTGTGAATAGAGCGATCTCATAAAGATTGTATAGATGGTAAATTCTGTAATATCTCGGCTTTGCAAATCCCTAAATATTCTGATATGCATGACACATGTTTTTAATGGGGAAACTTTATTGAAATGGCCAGATATCAAAGAGATTTTAATAGTCAGTGGTAAATATAGAATAACCGGAAACTGCCAGTTGTTAACTGCCGGTTGTCATAATTGGCCGATGCCCCCTAACTAGCCGGTTCCGATTGCCGATTCTGATTATCGGTTCATCACTATTACATACGGACGTACGTACGTACGTATGTACGTACGTACGTACGTACGTACGTACGTACGTACGGACGGACGTACGGACGTACGTACACACACACACACACACACACACACACACACACACACACACACACACACACACACACACACACACATACATACATACACACATACACACAAACAGAAAGATTGACAAGGTTAACATTTAATGCCCCTTGCCAGAATAGCACAGGGATAATAAAAATAAAAATTTAATGGTTTAGGTCTGATATTTTACTCAAGTTAATAAAATTGCTAAATTTGTCCCTTGAGTGCAACAAGGCTTTAGCATTGCAAAGCCTTCTTGCACTCAAGGGATGAAATACACCACCACCCATGCTATTCTGTAGATAATGAGGCCTAAAACATAAAACAAACCAAGAACATGAACTTTTGATGGCAAAGAAATAATTACAAAAATAAAAAATAAAATAAAAAAATGCCTGCCCACAAAGAATTTTACAAAAAAAATGGTCTCAGAAACAGAAGATCTACTTCATTGCGCCTTAATAGCATGCAAATAAAATTGGTGAAGAGCTTTATTTGTATGGGCCCCTACCTTAATTCAGGAACCATATTTATCAAGTTTAAGAATAATTTTTCCATGCCCACAATCATATGATAGCAAATAAAAAAATGTCCACCACCTACATGTCTCCATTCTCTAAGGTATGGCAACTCAATCTTTCCATTTGCATCCACATTTCTGCCTGATCTGATCTGCATGGTATTTGTTGGTCTGACAAAGATCATAGGAGGGTTGTATGGATGTGTATCTAAGAGCCAACAACTCAGTGGAATATTATATAAACTTCCTGAATAGATAAAAAAAAATGAAAGTGTCAATGACACTGTAGCTCAACTTGACAAACATGAACTTGGTAAGTTATAAATGAAATGGCAAAATTGAAGATCATTGGTACCAATGTTATTTTTTGAAATTTCAACATAACAGCATTGTGTGCACACAACATCAAGAGTAATCCATGCATATTTAAATGTAAACTGTAAGACTGGCTAAAGGAAGAATGTTGATACACAAATGCAGTATGTTCAGAGGTTATTGTAAATGGCAACTTTTTTCACAGAAATCAATGCTTATCAATAGCTCTTATCTAAAGTTCCTGCCTAATGAGCACACCAAGTTCAAAAACAATCCTATGATGTGGCCTGTGGGCCATGCCAAAGAATGTTGATGCACAAATGCAATAAATTCAAAGATTGTTGCTGACAGTAACAGTTTTTGACTGAAATGAAAAGAAAATCAACAGCTCTTATCTTTGTCACCCTGCATAAGCATACAAAGTTTCAAAACAACCTGATAATGAATGTGTCCTCTGAGGCATGCCAAAGGAAGATGTTAATGCACTAAGTAGAAGGTCATTGATTGAGGCAATGGGTTTTTTTTATGGAAATTCATAAATATACCCTGCAGAGAGTGCAAAAGGGATAAGTTGATGCACAAATGCAGTAAGTTCAAAGGTTGGTGATAACAACAATAAATTTTTATGGAAATGATAAAAAGCAATAGCTCACATCTAGAGGTCACACGGAACACACATACCAAGTTTCAAAGTGATCTGATCATAAACGTGCCCTGAAGGCCGTGTTAAAGGGAAATATTGAGGTCTGACTAAACTAAGTTCAAAGGTCAACATTTTTTGACAGAAATGGAAGAAAATCGACAGCTCTCATATAGATGTCACCCCACACAAGCTCACCAAGTTTGCAAGCGATCCAATCATAAATGTGCCCTGCAGGATATGTCAAAGGGAAATATTGATGCTTAAATGCACTAAGTTCATCAAAGGTCGTTGCCGCCGGCAACATTTTTTGACAGAAATGGAAGAAAATCGGTAGCGCCCATCTGGAGGCCTTCCCAAATAAGCATTCCAGGTTTCAAAGCAATCCGATCATAAATGTGCCCTGTAGGGTGTGCCAAAGGGAAATATTGAGTTTTCTGACTAAACTAAGTTCTAAGAACGTTGGCCGCGGCAAAATTTTTTGACGGAAATTGAAGAAAATCGATAGCTCCTATCTAGAGGTCTCCCCAAACAAGCATACCATGGTTTCAAAGCAATCTGATCATAAATGTGTCCTGTACTGTGTGCCAAAGGGAAATATTGAGGTCTGACTAAACTAAGTTCTACGAACGTTGGCCATGGCAACATTTTTTGCCGGAAATTGAAGAAAATCGATAGCTCCTATCTAAAGGTCACCCTAAACAAGCATACCAGGTTTCAAAGCAATCAAATCATAAATGTGCCCTGTAGGGTGTGCCAAAGGTAAATATTGTAGTTTGACTAAACTAAGTTCTAAGAACGTTGGCTGCGGCAACATTTTTTGACGGAAATTGAAGAAAATCGACAGCTCCCATCTAGAGGTCACCCCAAACAAGCGTGCCAGGTTTCAAAGCAATCTGATCATAAATGTGACCTGTAAGGTGTGCCAAAGGGAAATATTGAGTCTTCTGACTAAACTAAGTTCCAAGAACATTGGCCGCGGCAACATTTTTTGCCAGAAATTGAAGAAAATCGATAGCTCCCATCTAGAGGTCTCCCTAAACAAGCGTACCAGGTTTCAAAGCAATCTGATCGTAAATGTGCCCTGTAGGGTGTGCCAAAGGTAAATATTGAGGTCTGACTAAACTAAGTTCTACGAACGTTGGCCGTGGCAACATTTTTTGTCGGTAGTTGAAGAAAATCGATAGTGACCTCTAGATGGGAGCTATCGATTTTCTTCAATTACTGACACCATATATACCATATTAGGCCACCAACAAACTGTGTAACTAATAGTATCTGCCAACTAAATGCCCTGTAACTTATAATCTGTGTTGTGTTCTCACTGTCACATTTTCTCTCTCATTCACAAATCCGATGATGAGTCTATGAGGGAGAAAATGTGACAATGAGAGAATGACATATTTGTCTCTTTGCTGGATAGATTACATGACAAGAGTCCATAGTGGCCACTGCGGTATGGCTGCCGTGGACTGATCACTTTTCACAGGTGGGCAATATTTCCACGCACACAATAATATTAGATTCCAAACACTAATTATGGGAATAATCACCAAAAAAGTATTTAATGAAGCACCGGGTACAACTTGATGCTTCATTAATTAAAATTTTGCTGCTGATGATTTCTATTGCGCGGTAAACCCATGCGTGGACATCACTGTGCACGAGTGGATTACGAGTCCATGGCGACTGTACTGTAGTCGAGCATGGAAGGATAAAACTCGACGCCTGCTGCCTCTCGTTTTATCCTTTCATGCTGGCACTCATGCCATGTCAATTAAACCATTCACAAGAGCGTGTCGTTCTGTGTATTTATTGCAATACTGACTGTCTGAAATGTTATTTCCTGTTTTCTGTGGACTTTATTAGTGCCTCAGAATATCTTTTACCGGTAACCCTATGGGGCCTTATTCCAACTCGGATCGCTTTTTACTGCAACAAAACAGGGGCCCAAACATGCAATCTCCGGATAATTCTGGGTAACTGCAAAGTTAAATCAAATTTATTTATTTATTGGTGTTTAAGGTCACATACTTCTGCACGATGGTTAATCGTGACTATAGCACAGATATAAAGTCAAGGTCAGTCAATCATTTATACCCCATGCTGCCTATTTTAGAGGACTCAAACCCCAAGCATTAGTGACAGAGTGCTATTTTACCAGTGAAACAGAGCTTGTTTACTGCAGGAAACAAGCACTGCTTCACTTCCCGGGGTTACTGCAGGGGAACTAAATCATAAAAACCTTTGAAGTTATTTCTAGGCAAGTCTTGGCTGCCAAGACTAGCATTGAAACAACTGCAAAGCCACAGGATGTAGACTGCCACTGAGAAGCAGAAATATTTAAGATCACCAAGCCTTTCTAAAATAAACAAACCAAATTGTTTGTTATGCACTGAATTGGGGAATATTTCTGTAATTTGGAGACACCAGTTACTGGTGTGAGTTTGGTGGAATCCAAGGCCTGGAGAATTTCAACCAGATCGTGACTATCAAAAGTCTCTTTGCCAGGAGTCACCAAGAGGGATGTCGCAGTTATGTCCTTTCTGATTTGGGAGAATGATTCTGTTAAAATCCGTACCTCGGATTGGATTTGAATTTTGACCCATGTATTTATATTCCTCAAACTCGGAAAGTGGCGTGCTTTGTGGACATTCCATCCACCTTCATTGTTTCAATGCAGGCTACTTGAACTAGTACAACTATCATATACCTTTGTTGGTTTTGTTTTGTTTTTCTTTGCACTATTAAAATTAACATTTATTCTTTCTCTCTCTCTCTCCCTCTCTCATTCTCTTAAACCAATATTTTCAATAGATCCTAGAACAAACACATAGTGACCCAGCTCCTTGACAAACTTAAAGATCAATATACACTTGCTATCTGACATATCTGATCTAATATGTTTGTAATATTAGGATATACTAGCAGGGTTACCCGGCATTGCTTGGGCTGAGGAGAGTATTAAAATTACCCCTAGTAGACCCCTCTGAAGACCTATATCGGTGAGAAAAATTTTGGTCATAGCTGTTGGTGTCCCTCTACACCCCCACCCCACCCCGACACTTTTTTAAACCTCACCATTAGATTTCTGGTAAAAAACTTACCCCTAGTAGACCCCTTTGAAGACCTATATCGGTGAGAAAAATTTTGGTCATAACTTTTGGTGCCCCGCTACACCCCCACCCGGTACTTTTTTTTAAACCTCACCATTAGATTCCTGATAAAAACGTACCCCTAGTAGACCCCTTTGAAGACATCTACCAGTAAAAAAAAATTTGGTCATAACTTTTGGTGCCCCCCTACACCCCCACCTCACACACTTTTTTAAACCTGACAGATATTCTAAAATATAGAACAGAAATACGGAAACGACAACAATAAGCCTGTGGCTTACTGCCGAATCCAATCCACATACCACTGTACATTACTATCTGATACTATTGGAAATAAATATGGTTTAAACTAAAAGTCTCTTCCTCCTTTGTGTGAGGACAGTATTGTGTGTATACAGTTGAAGTCCTGTCACTGTATTGTGCACTATTTTGAAGTAACAGCATGGAGAGTAAGAGCACTTTTTGTCCCTATCAAACTCAAACTGCCCCATCAGCATAACTCAATTCCTGTAGAAAAAAAAGCATGCCCAACAATTCTATAGTCGTCAAGTGAGGTGATTAACATCATTCCTAGCCTCTTCTGGATAAATGTAATGGTGTAAATAGCTATTCAAATATGTCTACAAATACAGGATAAAGAGAGTGGATTACTACAGAATCGCAGCGCCATATATTCTCCACTCAAAAAGTATTGATAATTGTTCATAAGAGCACAAGAAACACTTGCAAATTTTCATCACATGGACCACAGGGTGCAACCCAGTGGTCCATGTGATGAAAGTTTGCAAGTGCTAAAACCAGTTACAACTATTCACAAACATAACCATTCAAGTTTCATTATTTTGTTCATTTTTTGTCTCAAAAACACAGTTTATGACCCCTCATTGGCATAAGATCATCAACCTCATCACAATGAGGGGTTATAAGCTATGTTTTTGAAGCAACAAATGAAAATAAAATTAGTTATTCAAGAGTTTTGTTTGCATGTGTCGTCTGCCTTTCATGTTAGATAAAGGGTTAATTCCATAATGAGCTATGTTTTTGAGACAACAAAAAATGAAAATATTTAGTTATTCAAGAATTTTGTTTGCAGGTGTCATCTGCTTTTCATGTTACGTAAAGGGTTAATGCACCAAAGTTTTATTTTTGATCCATAATCCCTTACTTCACACAACAAATTTTTTTAGATATTTAAAAAAAAATTATATCACGCATGTTCATAAAACTAAACAAATATGGATGTCATAGGAACTAGTTCATTAAGCCGGTTTCTCTGACATCCAAATTGTTATTATTTTATTGAGAAAATTTCAAGGTATTTTGGCTGTCTTAGCTTTATTTTGGCTACTTATTGGGCTATAAATTGGCCATGTTGGGTGAGAATCAGCATACCAGTAACTCTGGTGGCTCCTTCATATTAAAATACTTATGGTTAGTATTTCAAAGCACCAGGTTTTCGATATATTCTTCCTCCCTCAGTTCAGTATTTTGGTATTACTGCAAAACCTTTACCGTTCAGTATTTTCAATATACCGCCCATCTTTAATTCAGCCTGCTGTGAAGCAAGCTGAATATTGCTGAAATGATTGTCATCTGATTACCTAATATTTTTAAAGGTTTTCATGGAAGGTTCCAATATTCAAGAGTTTTCCAGGTTATTGGCAAAAGATTTGTAAATTTAAAGAATACCAGGAGCAACATGGACCCTGATAGTGCAAGTTTTAAGTTTTTTTCTTAGGGATCTCACAGATCAACAGCTTCCTTTAGCTGTTTCAGCAGTAATCCTCACTATAACAATAATAGAGAAGTTAATAGTGGCTAACCATTTCTGTCAAACTCTCCAATGTACTAACTCCACATAAGCTAGTGTTGAAACGATTAGTCGAGTGGTCGAAGTCGATTCAATTTTCTGAAAAATCGACTCTGAAATCCGCAAGTCTACTAGTCGGGAAACTCAAAGATGAAGTCATAAAATGCCAATAGTGGGGGTTAATGATTACAAACATCAGATGTTTCTGCTTTGTGGTGGACCTATTTTAAATTGTATTGAGAAGTGGATATCAATACAATCATTGTCATTTGTTGATGCCAGTAATGTTACAACTTTGATTTCAGCAGCATTACAAGTACTGATTTCACCTAACCTAATCACTGGCACGCGTTGAAGAAAATACTTTGATGTACAACTTCAAAGATGCCGTTAATTCATGCAAGCATTCTGTCCCTCACCCAAGTCACCCACACTTTTTAATTGATATAAAAATAAAACACATGACTGTACTGGTTTGGGTGCGAGCTGGCGAAGACCAGATATGAAGGTGAGGAAACTGTCCGTCACAAAATTTGATCCGGGAGTTTTTAATTAATTGCACCGGGAGAATGGCGCCAAACTTCAAACATTTTACAAATTCACGAAACTTGTTTTAACATCATTGGGTACTTTTTCCACTGTACAGACAAAAAAACTAGGAGGCACGAACTTCCCAGGTATCCTTATTTTTTTACTGAATGGTTTAAGCTATAATATGCACGACGTTTTAAAAAACTCAAAATACGAAAAAGAGAACAGCTACATTCATGACTTTGACAAGGAAACTTCATCAAACACCTGTCAAACGAGTCATTAAACGAAAGGGTTATCAACTTACATGTAACAACCTCTTATCACCTAATTTACTGAGACAATTATGTTTTCAACAGAAAAGCCGATTAGTCGCTTTTGAATCGATTACTCCCGTCAACTAGTCGACTTTGAAAGATAGGTAATCATTTCAACATTAACACAAGCAGGGTTAGCTTTGGTTGAAGACAAGTGCACCATAGGCGTGCAGTATGCCTTAGTACACAGTCCCACTGTGCCCCATTTTACTATGACCTATTACTGGATGCAGTCACAAGTGTGTAACAATACTTTCAAATTCAAATTTATTTAAAAACTAAAAATTGATTCTCACATAAGGTTGCGAGAATCAAAAATTATTCTTGCAAATTCAAGTTCAGAAAAATTTAATTTTCAATGTCTGCAAAGAATAACTATACAAACCTTTATAATGGACTGGAATGGTTCCTTGTAGACATAAAAGGTCTTTTTTGGTTCCATCATTGAATACTGAAATGTAAAGAAATTACAATATATACTGAGTCAAAAAAGAAAGTATAATAAACTTTGAGGAGCAATTATTTTAGTATTATCGACTTTAATCCCAAACAAATTATTGTAAATTCATATTTCGAGTGTTACTGTAGCTGTATGAATTTGCATAATTTCATGCTCTTACTGTTGCCATCATCACGCCAAGACATCGCAATTCAGACATGGGGTGAAATGAAAAGTTCACACATGCAGTTAATAGCATGTATGTCCACTGTTTGCCTCTTGGATGGCAAGACATTAACAGCGCATGGACCTGATAAGTCTCTGGATGTCACCCTGTGGTATTGCGTTCCACTCCTGCCTTAGAACATTACATAAATTACCTAATGTCTGAAGATCATGAAGTCGTACCCAATGGTCCTATTGATCCCAAAGATGCTCGATTGGCGACAATTCTGGTTAAAGTGGAGGCCAGGGAAGAAGTTTGATGCTCTACTCCTCAAGAAAGTCACGACAGATACGCGCCATGTGACATCGGGAATTGTCTTGCTGGAATAACTGCAATCCGACGTCAGCGTTGAACAACAGAACAACAACAGCGTTAAGAATTTTGTCCCTATATCGCTGTCCATTCAGATTACCATCGATAAAGATCAACTGCGTTCGATGGTGCAAGGAAATTCCTGCCCAAACTATTACACTACCCCCGCCGAAACAGTCGCATTCCCACACGCAAGCATCAGAAAACCGTTCTCCTCATCGGCAATACAATCTTGCCCTCCAGCGAGTTCATCTGGAGGTATCACAGCCTCATGCATACCAATGGCAAGCAACCTCTGATTTTCGGTTAACCTTGGCATTTTTTAAAATGTCAGAAGACAAAAACTAGCATGTTTTCCCAATAACCCAGGCTCTCTAGCACAACATAACACAAAGAAAATCGGCGTTCACTCATTCAATTTGACATTCTCGGGTAGCACATGCTATTTTGAAAATAGCCAAATTGTATATGGTTGGGTGGACAACAACATATCATTAAACTATTTGCATGACTTCTTGCTGACAAACATGCAACATTAGAACTATTATATTTCATCCTTTATGCTATTTTTTCACATTTGTTTCTATTATACTTTCTTTTTTGACTCAGTATAGTTGTGGTAACTTTCAAAATACAGATGTGCACACCATTCAGTTACTCAACATGAGTTGTATCCATACTGAAGACAATAAGGGACAGGTTGAAAAATCAACACCCAGAAACACCTGCAGTACAGTCGCCATGGACTGGTCGTAATCCATGTGATGTCCATACGTCATGTGTTTACCAAGTAATAAAAATCTAATCGTTTACCTGAGAAAGTTATTTAAAGAAGGATTAAAGGTCACATTCAGCATCTATGGTTAGTTGAGACAACAGAGTACAAAGGAATGAAGTCATGAAATTATTTATAACTCTGTTGTCCAAATCAGACGGTTCAAATGTATTTCCAAGTATTTCTAGTACATTGGAGCCCACTAAAGTGGATATCTCTTAACTAAATAACCCTGTTAATTGAATATAATTAATTTCCAAACACAAAACGATTTACCATACCTCCAGTACAAATTTGACCTGTTAATTTAAATATATGTCACGGAGTAAACTCCTGTTATTTGAATAAATGAAAGTGTCAATGACACTGTAGCTCAACTTGTTTAAGACATGTACATGTATACATGTAGTATGTGACACAGCAATGACAAACATCTAGGTAATGACCTGATAACAAAGGTACATGTAAAGTATTGTAATGGTCTGTACATAAATGCTGACCATAGCTTGTAACAAATGTGTAGGTAAAGTATTGTAAAGGTGGGCGACAATTAGATGCTAAACTAGAAAAGAAATCTTTGAGTCCCAGAGTGGGTCTGACTGAACCCCAAAATATTTGTTCGCATAGCACAGTGATAACAAAGGCACCCCAAAACACTCGTTCCTGTCAAAAGGTGATAACAAAGGTACCCCAAGAAGTTTCATGAAGATCAGTTTATAAATACAGACTCAAGCCTGAGCCGTATTGACATGTGCACTTACTGTGCATAAGTAGCACTGAACAATGATATCAAAGTTCATCTAATTTGCATAATTTCTGCACGAGAAAAAAACTTGTATTATATGTGATGTATTCCATGTTACTAAACATTCCTACAAAAATTTATTCAAATCAGAACTTTCATACAGAAGTTCTGTACAAAAAACTGATTGCACTAATTTTGGTACAAAAAGGTTGCTGGCAGCCATCTTGAATTTTGGACCACACCCAAAAACACTCGTTCTTGTCCCACGGTGATAAAAAAGGAACCCAAGAAGTTTCGTAAAGATCGGTTGATAAATACGGCCTCTAGCCTGAGCCGTATAGAAGTTGTATACAAAAAACTGATTGGACCTAATTTGGGTACAAAATGGCCACTGGTAGGCATCTTGATTTTGGACCGCATCCAGAAACACTTGTTCTCATCCCAAGGTGATAACAAAGGTACACAGGAAGTTTCGTGAAGATCGGTTCATAAATAGAGACTCTAGCCCGAGCCGTATTGACATCTGTGTATAAGTAGCACTGAATAAATGAAGTTCATCTGATTTGCATAATTTTTGCACGAGAAAAAAATCTGTATTATATGTGATGTATTCCATGTTACTAAACATTCATACAGAAATTTATTCAAATCAGAACTTTCATACAAAAGTTCTGTACAAAAAACTGACTGCACCAATTTTGGTACAAAATGGCCACCGGCAGCCATCTTGAATTTCGGACTGCACCCTAAAATACTCGTTCTCATCCCAAGGTGATAACAAAGCTGCCCAAGAAGTTTCGTAAGAACAGTTAATAAATACGGCCTCTAGCCCGAGCCGTATTGGCATTTGCAGTTACAGTGCTGAAAGTAACATTAAATAGATCAAAGTTAGTCTAATTGGCATAATTTATGCACGAGAAAAAAAACCTGTATTATATGTTGTATCCCATGGTACTAAACATTCACACAGAAAATTATTCAAATCAGCGCTTTCATATGGAAGTTCTGCGCAAAAATCTGATTGCACCTAATTTTGGTACAAAATGGCTGCCAGCGGCCGTCTTAAATTTCGGACCGGATCCCAAAACACTTGTTCTCATCTCACGGTGATAACAAAGGTACCCAAGAAGTTTCGTAAAGATTGGTTCATAAATACGGCCTCCAGCCCGAGCTGTGTGTACGGCACGACTGACGGACAGACAGACAGACGGACGACGGGCCATAGCAATAC
Source organism: Pictodentalium vernedei (assembly GCA_031216915.1). NCBI lineage: Eukaryota > Metazoa > Mollusca > Scaphopoda > Dentaliida > Dentaliidae > Pictodentalium > Pictodentalium vernedei. The sequence goes on along the minus strand of CM062296.1, from coordinate 731,170,111 downwards.
CTCAAATTTGGCTTCGCCAAAGTTGAGCTAAAAATCTTGTAACCTGTCAAGAAATTACCCTGACTCTCCCCAGTTTTTCTTTGTTTATAGACCTATTTAGCCTCAGTGCATCCAATCTATTATACCTTGTTTGACAGAGCTCATGGAGCTCTGTCAAACAAGATATAATAGAATAAATGCTAAGTTTATCTCTAGCATACAGGAAAGTGATGCAATACATGTTAATTGAATACTCCTGTTAATTGAATAATTTTCATTGGCAAAGTGGCAATTCAATTAACAGGGTTCCACTGTAATGCCATCAAAGTCTGGCCTTAAAAATCATCCTGATTCACAAGAATCAATTTTCAGTTTTTAATTTAGAATGTGAGTGCTGTTACATCCTTGTCAGGCTCATGAGTGCAACCAGTTCAAAACCAAACCTCATACACATACAGTATGGCCGCCATGGACTGGTCACTCTCCACGGGTAGGCAATTCTTCCACGAACACAATAACATTGAATTCCAAACACCAAATATAGGAATAATCATCAATGAAAGTGTCGATAGCACTGTAGCTCAAATTGTGCAAGACATGTACATGTATAGTATGTGACACAGCAATGACACACATCTAGGTAATGACCTGATAACAAAGGTAAATGTAAAGTATTGTAAAGGTCTGTACATAAATACTGACCGTAGCCTGTAACAAATATACAGGTAAAGTATTGTAAAGGTGGGTGACAGTTAGATGCCTCTAGCCAGAGCCGTATTGAAATGTGAACTTACTGTGTATAGGTAGCACTGAATAAATCAAAGTTTGTCTAATTGGCCGGCGGTGGCCATCTTGAAATTTTGTACCGCACCCAAAAACACTTGTTCTCGTCCCAAGGTGATAACAAAGGTACCCAAGAAGCTTCGTGAAGATCGGTTCATGAATACAGCCTCTAGCCTGAGTCATATTGACATGTGTACTCACTGTGTATAAGTAGCACTGAATAAATCAAAGTTCATCTAATTTGCATAATTTGTGCACAAGAAAAAAACTTCTATTATATGTGATGTATTCCATGTTACTAAACATTCAAATAAAAATTTATTCAAATCAGCACCTTCATAAAGAAGTTCTGTACAAACAAGAGGCCCCAGGGGGCCTGAGGGCGCTCACCTGACATGGTAGTCTAAATATCAACCCAGAGAATTAATTTCAACAAGTTGCATCTGCTCCTCCTAAGAAAAGTTTATACCAAATATCCAAAGATTCTGACCAGTGGATCTAAAAAAAAAATTTTTTTAAGAATATTCCTCATATTGAACTAAGTTATTTATAATTCGGGCTATATGAACCCAGGAACTTGGCTTTAACAAACTTGAATCTCCACCCCCCTCCCCCCCCCCCCCCCCCCCCCCCCCATCCAAGGATGCTGCACACCAAATATCAAAACATTCCGACTGCTGGATCTGAAGAAGATTTTTAAAGAAAATTCCTCATTTTAAACTAAGTTACAATTCGAGTTCCCACAGTGAGCCCAAATATGGACCTAGGGACATGGCTTGAACAAACTTGAATCTTATCCCCCCTAAGGATGCTTCATACCATATATCAAAAGCATTCATCTGCTGGATCTGAACAAGAAGATTTTTAAAGAAAATTCCTCATTTTGAACTAAGTTATCATTCGGGCTTCCATAGTGAGCCCAAATATGAACCCAGGGACTTGGCTTAATCACACTTGAATCTCACCTCCCCTAAGCATGCTGCATGCCAAATATCAAAACATTCTGACAGCTGAATCTGAAGAAGAAGATTTTTAAAGAAAAATTTCTCATATTGACTGTTATAATTTGGGCTCCCACAGGGAGCCCAAATATGGACCCAGAGACTTGGCTTTAACAAACTTGAATCTCACCCCCTAAGGATGCTACACACCACATATCAAAAAATACTGACTACTGGATCTGAAGAAGAAGATTTTTAAAGAAAATTCCTCATTTTGAACTAAGTTATCACTCGGGCTCCCACAGTGAGACCAAATATGGACCTAGGGACATGGCTTGAACAAACCTGAATCTCATCCCCCTAAGGATGCTGCATACCAAATATCAAAACATTCCGACTGCTGGATCTGAAGAAGAAGATTTTTAAAGAAAATTCCTCATTTTGAACGAAGTTATAATTCGGGCTACCACAGTGAGCCCAAATATGAACCCAGGGACTTGGCTTGATCACACTTGAATCTCACCTCCCCTAAGCATGCTGCTTACACAATATCAAAAGATTCTGCCTGCTGGATCTTGAGAAGAAGATTTTCAATAAGATGTGCCTGAAATGCACTAAGTTCAAACTTGGGCTCCTATACTGAGCCCAAATATGAATCCAGGGGGGCCGATTTGAACAAACTTGAATCAGATCCACCCTACAATGTTGCATACCAAATATCAAACGATTCTGCCAGCTGGATCTGGAGAAGATTTTTTTAAGAAATTTGCCTGAAATGCTCTAAGTTCAAATTCGGGCTTCTATAGTGAGCCCAAAAATGAATCCAGGGGGCCAATTTGAACAAACTTGAATCAGATCCACACTACAATGTTGCATACCAAATATCAAAAGATTCTGCCAGCTGGATCTGGAGAAGATTTTTTAAGAAATTTGCCTGAAGTGCACTAAGTTCGAATTCGAGTTTCTATAGTGAGCCCAAATATGAATCCAGGAAGCCGATTTGAACAAACTTGAATCAGATCCATCCCACAATGTTGCATATCAAATATCAAAAGATTCTGCCTGATGGATCTGGAGAAGAAGATTTTTTAAGAAATTTGCCTGAAATGCACAAAGTTCGAATTCGGGCTTCTATACTGAGCCCAAATGTGAATCCAGGGGGCCAATTTGAACAAACTTGAATCAGATCCACCCCACAATGTTGCATACCAAATATCAAATGATTCTGCCTGCTGGATCTGGAGAAGAAGATTTTTTAATGTTTTTTCCATTGCCTACAGTGTTAAAAAGTGCTGACTATCTGGAGATTTTTTAAGAAATTTGCCTGAAATGCACAAAGTTCAAATTCAGGCTTCTATAGTGAGCCCAAATATGAATCCAGGGGGACGATTTGAACAAGCTTGAATCAGATCCATGCCATAATGTTGTATACCAAATATCAAATAATTCTGCCCACTTGTGTGGGAGAAGAAGATTTTTTAGTAATTTCTCAAATATACATAGGGTGCTATCGGAGTTATGCCCCCTATGAAGTCCCAAGTGGGCATATCCATTTCATTTGAACAAACATGAATTGACATATGGTAATGAACATCCGTACCAAGTTTCGAGCAAATCGACCTAGCGGTTTCAGAGGAGAAGTCGTTTGAAAAATGTTCACAACGACGGACAGCAAGTGATAAGTTGAGCTCCCTTCGGTGAGCTAAAAACTGATTGCACCTAATTTCGGTATAAAATGGCCACAAGCAGCCATCTTGAATTTCAGACCACACCCAAAAACACTTGTTCTCGTCCCAAGGTGATAACAAAGGTACCCAAGAAGTTTCGTGAAGAACGGTTTATAAATACAGCCTCTAACCCGAGCCATATATACTGTGTATAAGTAGCACTGAAAAAATCAAAGTTCATCTAAGTTGCATTATTTCTGCACCAGAAAAAAACCCTGTGTTATATGTGATGTATTCCATGTTACTAAACATTCATTCAAAAATTTATTCAAATCAGAACCTTCATATAGAAGTCCTGTACAAAAAACTGACTGTACCTAATTTCGGTACAAAATGGCCACTGGCAGCCATCTTGAATTTTGGATCGCACCCAAAAACACTCGTTCTCATCCCAAGGTGATAACAAAGGTACCCAAGACGTTTCCTGAAGATCGGTTTATAAATATAGCCCCTAGCATGAGCCGTATTGACATGTGTACTTACTGTGTATAAGTAGCACTGAACAAATCAAAGTTCGTCTAATTTGAATAATTTCTGCACGAGAAAAAAACCTATATTATATGTGATGTATTTCATGTTACTAAAGATTCAAACAAAAATTTATTCAAATCAGAACTTTCATACAGACGTTCTGTACAAAAAACTGATTGCACTAATTTCGGTACAAAATAGCTGCTGGTGGCCATCTTGAATTCTGGACCGCACCCAAAAATACTCGTTCTCGTCCCACGGTGATAACAAAGGTACCCAAGAAGTTTCGTAAGATCGGCTGATAAATACGGCCTCTAGGCCGAGCCATATTGAAAAAATTGAATTAATGAAATGCTGAGTAGAACCCGGTGCTTCATTAATTAAAATTTTGCTGATGATGATTTTTATTACCTGGTAAATGTATGTATGCACATCACTGTCCAAGATTGGATTATGACCACCTCCATGGCAACTGTACTGTATATTTACTGGAGCTTAACCCTTAAGGGCCAAGCCTGAAAATAAGCAGACTGTCATCTGCAAAATGAGGTCTCCAGAGGGTGAATTTGGTGGTGCTACCCTGCACAACAGGGTATCATCACTAATTTTACCCTCTGTGAACCTCAATCTGAATCAAGGTCTCAAGCCTAAACATAAAGATGTACCCAGAGGATAAATTGGCCCACTGTATGGGATAACATCAGCAAATTCACCCCCTGGGGACCTCATTCTGAAAATGACAGATTGCTTATATTCAGGCTTGTTTAGGGCCTAGTCTCATTTATGGTGAGTTGTTAACTTACATGTATATAGATGTTTCAACATGCAGGCTTTTGGTGGTTTTGCTGATGGAAAAATAGTACCATGGCAATGCCTTCATTCACAACACACCACCACTGCTAAGTCAAACTGTTACCTTATTATGAGAAAGCAAACAATAAATAGAATTCTCCAGGCCTTTAAAGACAATTTTAGAATCTATGAGAATCAAATGAATGTTTCGCGAGAATCAATGTTGATTCTCATTGCTTTCCTTTCCTTGCATTTGCATGAATCGATTCTGATTCTTGCATGAATTTTAAGCTCTCAAAGGGCAGCTTTTAGTATATGAGACATCAGTCTATCAGAACAAGGGACCTGCGATTCAGAATTTCTAACCTTGAATTGAAGATTTGATGTCACAATGACATCAAATCTGAATCAAATAGGGAACAGCATGAAACAATTTTCATGAAATCACTTGTTATTTTACCAATTTTTGTGAAACCACTTGTTATTTTACCAATTTACCTAAATACCATGTACATCCTTTGAGTATCCAAGTACCGAGAACACAAGCTACAATTCTAACACAGTACTGATCAAGTGGAGCGTGGGATTCCCATTCTCCACTTAAATAATCAGGAAGTCAATTTGGTGTGAATCATAAATCAGGCCATTGATATTGACACTGATCTGAATCTTTGCAGGGCTCCACTATCAAATATTTGGTCCATCTGTTTTCACTGAACCTAATTTTTATTTATGACAATCACCAAGGGTAGACAATTCAAATTTTTTCAGGTATCTTGTATGTTACAATGTAATTGAAGTCTGGTACAGCAACCTTATATGTGGCACTGAAGAATGAAAGCGTCAATGACACTGTTACTTAACTTGACTGTGTGTAGTGTTTGATGAAAAGGCTAATGTTCAATGTTTAATAAAGAATTATGAATTAACACAAGAATTGTGATAATTGAGAATATGTAAATTTCTGTTCCCTGTATGCTATGTTTTGAATAAGAATAATTTGAGTGTAGACTACAAAAGAATTAAGACCTCTAGGTTGTTGTGGCCCTAACAGTTAACATGTCAACTAAAGTTATCAAGTTACAGTAAAATCATTCCAAAGTGGGTCATCCTACCAAGTTACAATTAAATCCCTTCATAAATATTCCTCGAGACTTTGCTAAAGGAATCTACGTCATATAACGGTTCGGCAGTGACGCTTGACTGATCAAGACCAAAATAAGACAGTCTCATCTAGTCAACATACCAAGTTATCCTTCCAAGTTACAATGAAATTGCTTCATATGAACTGTGAAACTGAAATATGACCTATAGACTGTGCTAAAGGTTTTCGGGCTTCGGGCATCTCAATTGACCGATCGCAACCAAAAGGGGATGTTCCCATCTAGACATTATACAGAGATCATCCTACCAAGTTACAATGAAATCCCTTCATAAATACAACTTGTTTTCGGGCTTTGGGCCCCTATAGCCTTCACAGTTGACCGATCGCGACCAAAAGGGGACGTTCTAATCTAGACATTATGTGGAGTCATCCTACCAAGTTACAATGAAATCCCTTCATAAATACGACCTGTAGACTGTGCTCAAGGTTTTGGGGTTTTGGGCTTGGGCAGCCATCGCGGTTGACAGATCGCGACCAAATAGGGAAGTTCTCATCTAAACATCATACAGGTCATCATACCAAGTTACAATGAAATCCCTCCATATTAAATATGACCCGTAGACTGTGCTAAAAGTTTTGGGGTTTCGGGCTTGGGCAGCCATCACAGTTGACAGATCATGACCAAAAGGGGACATTCTCATCTAGACATGACCTCAAACCTGCATATGAAATTTCATGACGATCGGACAAAAACAACAGGGAGTAGCCTGTGCTAAAGGAAAATGTGAACAGACTCACCGACTTGGCAATAGCTTAACTTGACTTTGTCAAGTTGAGCAAAAAATAACAGAGAGAATTCCATGTGATCTGAACTGATCTCGTATATACTTGGTTAACTAGCATTCCTTTCTTGGGTCTATCAGTGGCCGAGTGGTGTGCATGGTTCAGTATAGTTTCCCTAGGAAGTTGGTGCCCTAGGAAACTCTCTCGGTGTGGGTTCGAACCCCCGCAATGCCAGTGAAATTATATAAATGTTAGAACACCGAAAAGATTCTCAACAATGGAGTACCTGAAAAATTTCACATACCAGTAAGTTAAGTGGACATATATAAAGTTTGTTGAAATATTTGTGGTACAGCAATGTGATACCATTCTTCCGTTTATTGTAATGCAAAGAGACTTTCTGTTCTGTTCTGTCATGTTACTGCAATACCCATCTTTTCAACCCCAAACACAGCAAATCATGCTGAAACTGTTAACACTTAAATTAAGTTAACAGGTTGAGTGCTAGAAGCCACTATCAGGGCTTTCAAAACAAAAGTGTCAATGACACTGTACCTTAACTTGACTGTGTGTTGTGTTTGATGAAAAGGATAATGTTCAATGTTTATGAAAGAATTATGAAATAAGACAAGAATTGTGATAATCGAGAATATGTTAATTTCTGTTCCCTGTATGCTGTTTTCAATAAGAATAATTTGCATGTAGACTGTACTAAAGAATTAAGACCTGGGTTGATGTGGCCCTAACAGTTAACGTATGTCAACCAAAGTTACCAAGTTACAGTAAAATCACTCCGAAATGAGTCATCCCACCAACTTACAATGAAATTCCTTCATAAATAGAACTCATAGACTTTGCTAAAGGAATCTATGTCATGTGACGGTTCAGCGGTCACACTTGACCGATCATGACCAAAATAGGCGAGTCTCATCTAGATATCGTACTAAATTATCATACTAAGTTATCCTACCAACTTAAAATGAAATCCCTTCATAAAAACAACCTGTAATGAAAGTGTCAATGACACTGTAGCTCAACTTGTCAAGACAAAGACATGTACATGTATAGTACGTGACACAGCAATGACAAACATCTAGGTTATGACCTGATAACAAAGGTACATATAAAGTATTGTAACGGTCTGTACATAAATACTGACCGTTGCCTGTAACAAATGTATAGGTAAAGTATTGTAAAGGTGGGTGACAGTCAGATGCTAAACTAGAAAAGAAATCTTTGAGTCCCAGAGCGGGTCTGACTGAACACCAAAATATTTGTTCTCATAGCACAGTGATAACAAAGGCACCCAAAAACACTCGTTCCTGTCAAAAGGTGATAACAAAGGTACCCCAAGAAGTTTCATGAAGATCAGTTTGTAAATACAGACTCAAGCCCGAGCTGTATTGACATGTGCACTTAAAACCCCAAAACACACTCGTTCCTGTCCCAAGGTGAAAACAAAAGTACCCAAGAAGTTTTGTGAAGATCAGTTCATAAATATGAGCTGTATAGAACTTGTGACAAAAAACTGATTGGACCTAATTTCGGTACAAAATGGCCACTGGCAGCCATCTTGAATTTTGAACCGTACCCAGAAACACTCATTCTCATCCCAAGGTGATAACAAAGGTACCCAAGAAGTTTTGTGAAGATCGGTTCATAAATACAGCCTCTACCCTGAGCCGTATTGACAAGTGTGCTTACATTGTGTAAGTAGCACTGAATAAATCAAAGTTCATCTAATTTGCATAATTTCTGCACGAAAAAAAACCCCTTTCAATATGTGATGTATTCCATGTTACTAAACATTCATACAAAAATTTATTCAAATCAGAACTTTCATACAGAAGTTCTGTACAAAAGACTGATTGCACTAATTTTGGTACAAAATGGCTGCTGGTGGCCATCTTGAATTTCGGACCACACCCCAAAACACTCGCTCTCATCCCACGGTGATAACAAAGGTACCCAAGAAGTTTCGTAAAGATTGGTTCATAAATATGGCCTCTAGTCTGAGCTGTATAGAAGTTGTGTACAAAAAACTGATTAGACCTAATTTCAGTACAAAATGGCCACTGGCAGCCATCTTGAATTTTAGACCACACCCAGAAACACTCGTTCTCGTCCCAAGGTGATAACAAAGGTACCCAAGACATTTCATGAAGATCAGTTCAAAAATACAGACTCTAGTCTGAGCCGTATTGACATGTGTACTTACTGTGTGTAAGTCGCACTGAAAAAATCAAAGTTCATCTAATTTGCATAATTTCTGCACGAGAAAAAAACCTGTATTATATGTGATGTATCCCATGGTACTAAACATTCACACAAAAAATTATTCAAATCAGCGCTTTCATATGGAAGTTCTGTGCAAAAATCTGATTGCACCTAATTTTGTACAAAATGGCTGCCATCGGCCATCTTGAATTTCGGACCGGACCCCAAAACACTCGTTCTCGTCCCACAGTGATACCAAAGGTACCCAAGAAGTTTCGTAAAGATCGGTTCATAAATACGGCCTCTAGCCCGAGCCGTATTGGCATTTGTACTTACAGTGCTGAAAGTAACCCTAAAAAACATAAAAATTAGTCTAATTTGCACAATTTACGCACGAGAAAAAAAAACGTATTATATGTGATGTATCCCATGGTACTAAACATTCATACAAAAAACACTCTTTCTCGTCCCACGGTCATAACAAAGGTACCCAAGAAGTTTTGTAAAGATCGGTTCATAAATACGGCCTCTAGCCCGAGCCGTATCCAATTGTTGACGTACGGACAGACGGACGACGGGCCAAAAACACTCTTTCTCGTCCCACGGTCATAACAAAGGTACCCAAGAAGTTTCGTAAAGATCGGTTCATAAATACGGCCTCTAGCCCGAGCCGTATCCAATTGTTGACGTACGGACAGACGGACGACGGGCCATGACAAAAGCTCAAATTTGGCTTCACCAAAGTTGAGCTAAAAATGCTAAAGAAATCTAGGTCAAGTGACTCAGCAGTGGTAACGGCTGACCGATTGGGACCAAAATACGACAGTCTCATCTAGACATCATACCAAGTTATCCTTCCAAGTTACAAATGAAACTGCTTCATAAATATGAACTGTAGACTTTGCTAAACAAATCTAGGTCACGTGCCTGTGCAGCTGTCACATTTGACCGATCATGGCCAAAATAGGACATTCTCATCTAAACATTATACTGAGTCATTCTACAAATTTGCAATGAAAGCCCTTTAAAAATGCAAGCTGTAGACTGTGTGCTAAAGGATCTAGGTAAAGTACCCCTGCTGCCATCACGGTTGACAGAACCAAACCAAAAAAGGATGTTCTCATCTAGACATTATGCAGAGTCATCCTACCAAGTTATAATAAAATCCCTTCATAAATACAACCTGTAGACTGTGCTAAAGACTTTCGGGGGTTTGGGCCCATGTAGTGTCACAGTCGACCTATTGCGACCAAAAGGGGACGTTCCCATCTAGATGTTATATGGAGTCATCCTACAAAGTTACAATGAAATCCCTTCATAAATATGACCTGTAGACTGTGCTAAAGATTTTTGGGTTTCGTGCTTTTGCAGCCGTCGCGGTTGCCCGATTGTGACCAAAAGGGGATATTCTCATCTAGACAATACACGGAGTCATCCTACCAAGGTATAATGAAATCCCTTCATAAAAATCGACCTGTAGACTGTGCTAAAGGTTTTTGGGTTTCGGGCTTTTGCAGCCATCACAGTTGACTGATCGTGGCCAAAAGGGGACGTTCTCATATAGACATTATATGAAGCCATCCTACAAAGTTACAATGAAATCCCTTCATAAATATTATTTATTTATTATTTATTTATTGGTGTTTACTGTCATATACTTATGCACAATGGCTAATCACAACTGTGACAATTTTACGGGTGGAGGAAGCCGGAGTACCCGGAGAGAACCACCGAGCATCGACGAGCAACTGTAAGCTCCTTAACATTCTAACTCTGTTTAAGCTCCGCTCAAGCAGGGTTACAGCGCTTAAAGACAAGCGCACCATCGACATGCAGTACGCCTCATTACACATCGTCATTGTGCCTCCATGTAGGCAACCAGGATAAAGTGCCTTGCCCAAGGACACAACGCGGGCCGTCCCGGATGAGGATCAAACTTGCGACCTCTAGCATAGAAGTCTAACAGCCTTCCTCTGAGCTAACCCCCCCCCCCCCCCCTTCATAAATACGATGCCCTGTAGACTGTGTCGGGCTCTCGCAGACACCACAGTTGACCGATCACGACCAAAAGGGGACATTCTCATCTAGACATTATACAGTCATCCTACCAAGGTACAATGAAATCCCTTCATAAATATGACCTGTAGACGCTGCTAAAGGTTTTCGGGTTTCGAGCTCACAAAGCCGTCACAGATTACTGATCGTGGCCAAAAGGGGACGTTCTCATCTAGACATTATATGAAGCCATCCTACTAAGTTACAATGAAAATCATGACCGTGACAGTTTTACGGGTGGAGGAAGCCGGAGAGACCCACCGAGCATCGATGAGCAACTGTAAGCTCCTTAACATTCGAACTCTGTTGAAGCTCTGCTCAAGCAGGGTTACAGCGGTTAAAGACATGTGCACCATCGACGTGCTGTACGCCTCAGTACACAGCATCATTGTACATCCATGTAGGCAATCAGGATAAAGTGCCTTGCCCATGGACACAATGCGGGCCATCCGGGACGGGGATCGAACTCGGGACCTCTATCATAGAAATCCAACAGTCTTCCACTGAGTCCCCCCCCCCCCCCCCCTCATAAATATGACGCCCTGTAGACTGTACTAACGGTTTTCGGGTTTCAGGTTCTTGCAGCCACCACGGTTGACCGATCACGACCAAAAGGGGACATTCTCATCTAGACATTAAACAGAGTCATCCTATCAAGATACAATGAAATCCCTTCATAAATATTATTTAGGTATTATTTATTTATTGGTGTTTATGGTCACATACTTATGAACAATGGCTTATCATGACAGTGACAGTTTTACGGGTGGAGAAAGCCGGAGTACCCGGAGAGAACCACCGAGCATGGACAAGCAACTGTAAGCTCCTTAACATTCTAACTCTGTGTAAGCTCCGCTCAAGCAGGGTTACAGTGGTTAAAGACATGCGCACCATCAACGTGCAGTACGCCTCAGTACACAGCGTCATTGTGCCTCCATGTAGGCAACCAGAATAAAGTGCCTTGCCCAAGGACACAACGTGGGCCGTCCCAGACGGGGATCGAACTCGGGACCTCTAGCATAGAAGTCCAACAGTCTTCCACTCAGCCACCCCCCCCCCCCCCCCTCATAAATATGTTGACCTGTAGACTGTGCTAAAGGTTTTCGGGTTTTGGGCTCTTGCAGCCATCACGGTTGATCGATCGCGACCAAAAGGGGACGTTCTCATCTAGACATTAAACAGAGTCATCCTGTCAAGGTACAATGAAATTTCTTCATAAATATGACCTGTAGACTCTGCTAAAGGTTTTCGGGCTCTCACATCACAGTTGACCAATCATACCCAAAAGGGGACGTTCTCATCTAGATAAGACATCGAACCTGCAAATGAAATTTCAGGATGATCAGACAAGAACTACAGGGTGTAGCCTGTGCCAAAGAAAATGTAAGCAGACTCACAGACTTTCGAACGCGTGATGGCAATAGCTTATCTTGACTTAGTCAAGTTATGCCAAAAATGAGGATACCAGAGCAAAAGCCAAAGCTTTCCTTGCTCAGGCGTCCTATTCAGTCAAACCCAAATATTTTGTTTATATAAATTTGTTCTATTACAAATTACTGGAGAGTGCCTGTAGGCATTCCCCAATAGTTTGTAATAGAACAAATTTTGACTAACAAATTCAGATCACCAAAAATAGCCCTCAACCAGTTAAGCAGTTGAAAAAATATATATTTTTCAAAAAATTTCAATAAAGCCATATCTTGTGACCCCTCATTGGAGTGAGCTCATCAAGCTTGTTCTAAAGAGTGGTCACATGATATGGATTGTTGAAATTTTTTTAAAGAATTTAAAAAACAATAATTAAAGTAATAAATTTTGACATCCAATGCATTGGGTAAATGGTGAAATACAAATCAGAACTCGTTTTAATCTGAAAATTTTGATTAGCATTTTACTCTTCATTGAGAAATTTGATTAGCCGTTGATGAAAATTAACTTCAGACCAATATTTACTGAATTGAAAAATTACAAAATTGAGTTGCGAAATGCCATGTGTATCCAGTTAAATCGAGCCCTGATACATGTATGTATTATAACTTACTGAATGGCTCTAACTTGGCACGCAGATCACTAAACTGCTGAAATACATTCAAAACTTCTCTCTTAGCAAGCTCGGGATGTTTATACTGAAAAAAAACAAACAGTAGATTTCTGGTACTAAACTGGATACAGAAATGGGTTGTCGCGACTGCCAATTTTCGCAGTTGATTAAACACCACCATTAATTGAAGGTCAGTTCATTGTCATTTCCAATTAATTCAACAAACAATACACAAGTACTAACAAATTTAAACTGATGATGTATGAATGTGTGCACTTCTGTGTTGAGATAAAATGGAAACACCTAAATATATCCGATTGATCTAAAGAATTTAAACAGAAAAACATTTGTGCAAAAGCTTCATTACTGTAAATAATTTCTAGAAACTTCTAACACAAACCTCCCTCCATTCCTACATGTACACAAGTTACAAGTCAGTACTAGAAATTAACAGACTGTTGTGAGTCTTGTGAGAACTTCCTCACTTTCGGGGATCGGATTGTTCTTCAGTACTGATTAACAGAGAGCTGGTTATACAAACCCAGTACTCAGTTATTCAGTGCTGAAGAATAGCGTTTACAATAGCAAGCTAAAGTTTATTAATACACAGCATTAACTGTTAAGTTTAAGTTTGAAAATGTAAAACTTAACATTGGGTGTGAATAAACTTCTGTTTACAATTTTTGTAACCATCACAGTGACAGATCATGGATTCTGGGTGTGATATACATGTGCACAGTTTAAACCCAATAGTTACCACTTTAAAAATGAATGATGGTTGACTACAAATAAAAATCGTTAACTAGCACAATAGTTTACAGTTTGTTAACTAATTGAATAATCTCGACAACACTAATACAGAACAAAGTTTGCAAGCTGAAAAAACACATCAGCAAATAAAAGGGTGTGTTTTGTTCAGTTTTGCATCACAATGAGTAATACATAATTCATCCAGGCCTTCTGAATGGTTTAATTTGGTGACATTGCAGACTCACCAATTTAGTTGCCGTTCAGCTCCATTGAAGCACCATTTTTAAATATGTAGGTCTTCAACCCTTTACCCAATGCAGACAATATCAAAATTTATTATTTTAAATATTTTAGCAAATTTTTCCAAAATTTTCAACAAAACCATATCATTGCCTAGGGCCCTGCGAGTCGGATATTTTAGTTTGAGTCGATTCTCAATTCGATTCTAGTTTAAAACTTGCAAGTCGCGTCATTTTTTGAATCGATTCTTATAAAACCGATGGCCCAATTTCTTCTCAACAGATGTTTATGAAAGGATTATGAAATAAGACAAGAATTGTGATAATTGAGAATATGTTAATTTCTGTTCCCTGTATGTTGTTTTCAATAAAAATAATTTGAGGTGTAGACTGTACTAAAGAATTGAAGGGTGGGTTAATGTGTCCCTCACAGTTACTGTATGTCAACTAAAGTTACCAAGTTACAGTGAAATTATTCCAAAATGAGTCACCCTATCAAGTTACAATGAAACTCCTTCATAAATACGGCATGCAGGCTGTGCTAAAGGTTTTTGGGCTTCGGGCCTGCATAGCCATCATGGTTGACCAATCGCAACCAAAAGGGGAAGTCCTCATCTACACATTATACTGAGTCATCTAACCAAGTTACAATGAAATCCCTTCATAAATATGATCTGTAGTCTGTGGTGAAGGTTTTGGGCTCGGGCAGCCTTCACGGTTGAATGATCGCGACCAAAAAGGGACATTCTCATCTAGACATTATCTGGAGTCATCCTACCAAGTTACAATGAAATCCCTTCATAAATACGACCTGTAGACTGTGCTAAAGGTTTTTGGGCTTCGGGCCCCTGCAGCCGTCACAGTTGACAAATCCTGACTAAAAGGGGACGTTCTCATCTAGACATTATATGGAGTCATCCTACAAGTTACAATGAAATCCCTTCATAAATATGACCTGTAGACTGTGCTAAAGGTTTTGGGGCTCGCGTATCTGTCACAGTTGACCGATCATGACCAAAAGCGGACCTTCTCATCTAGACACGACCTCGAACCTGCATATGAAACTTTGTGATGATAGGACAAGAACTTTGGGGTGTTTCCTGTGCTAAAGTTGAAAGTGTCAATGACAGTGCAACTCAACTTGTCCGAGAAGGGACTGAACTGAATAGAAAGATCCAGTAATACCAAGTCATTCACTCAAGTTTCTACATAAAAGATTTCACACCAAAGCTACATATGAAATCTGAAAAAAATCGGGAGAGGGATGGGGCCTGTTGGGTGTACCAATAAAATTGTTGACCATTTGAATGTCAAATCCAAGATGGCTGGTGGCGGACATCTTTTCTAATGGAATGCAAGAACATTTTATTACTCCCATTTAGACATCATACCAAAGTTACATATAAAATTTAAAAAACTTTGGGTGAGATGTGCGACCTGTAGAGTCTGCTAATGGAATTCTTGACAATTTATATGCCAAATCCAAGATTGCCACTACTGGCCATGTTTTTCAATAACATTCAGCAAAATTTTATACCTTCCATTTAGGCATCACATCAAAACTACATATGATTTTTTAAAAAGGTTGGCTGAGAGATGTGGCCTGCAGGGTGTGCTGATGGAATTGTTGACATTTCATCTGCCAAATCCAAGATGACTGCTGGCGGCCATAATTTTGAATGAAATTCAGAAAAATTTGACAGTTCCCATCTCAACATCACACCAAAGCTATATATGAAATTCAAAAAAAAGATCAGGTGAGAGATGCGGCCTGTGCGGTGTGTTAATGGAATTGTTGACAATTTATATCCAAATCCAAGATGGCTGCTGGCAGGCATGTTTTTCAACAAAATTCAGAAATATTCAACAGCTCCCATCTAGACATCACACCAAAGCTACTATGAAATTTAAAAAAGATTGGTTGAGAGATGCAGCCAGCAGGGTGTGCTAATGGAATTGTTGACAATTAAAATGCTAAATCTAAGATGGGCACGGGCGGCCATGTTTTTCAATGAAATTCGGAAAAATTTGATAGCTCCCATCTAGACATTGCCCCAAAGCCACGTTTGAAATTTGGAACTGATCGGGTGAGAGTTGTGTCCTGTAGGGTGTGCAAAGGAATAGTGGATGTATGGACAGCGGATCGCAACCCATCCCAATAGCTTACTTGACATTGTCAAGATGAGCTAAAAATGTGAACAGACTCACAGACTTCCCCACGCATGATGGTAATAGCTTATCTTGACTTTCTCAAGTTAAGCTAATGAAAGTGTCAATGACACTGTAGCTTAACTTGTGCGTTGTGTTTGATGAAAAGGATAATGTTCAATGTTTATGAAAGGATTATGAAATAAGACAAGAATTGTGATAATTGGGAATATGTTCATTTCTGTTCCCTGTATGCTATGTTTATGATAAAAATAATATGAGGTGTACACTGTACTAAAGAGCTGAGGGGTGGGTTAATATGACCTCACAGTTAATGTATGTGGCCCTCACAGTTAACGTATATCAACAAAAGTTACCAAGTTTCAGTGAAATTATTCCAAAACGAGTCGTTCTATCAAGTTACATTAAAATCCCTTCATAAATATGGCCTGTAGACTGTGCGAAAGGTTTTCGGGCTTCGGGCCCCTGTAGCCGTCAGTTTCCCAATTGCGTCCAAAGGGAACGTTCTCATCTAGACATTATATGAAGTCAACCTACCAAGTTACAATGAAATCCCTTAATAAATATGACCTGTAGACTGTGCTAAAGGTTTTTGGGCTTTGGGCTCTGGCAGCCATCATGGCTGAATGATCGCAACCAAAAGGGGACATTCTCATCTGGGCATCATCTGGAGTGATCCTACAAAGTTACAATGAAATCCCTTCATAAATATGACCTCTAGACAGTGCTCAAGGTTTTTGGGCTTCGGGCCCCTGAAGACGTCACAGTTGACCAATCACGACAAAAAGGGGGCTCTGGCAGCCATCATGGTTGAATGATCGCAACTAAAAGGGGACATTCTCATCTGGGCATCATCTGGAGTGATCCTACAAAGTTACAATGAAATCCCTTCATAAATATGACCTGTAGACCGTGCTCAAGGTTTTCGTGCTTCGGGCCCCTGTAGCCGTCAGTTTCCCAATTGCGTCCAAAGGGGACGTTCTCATCTAGACATTACATGAAGTCAACCTACCAAGTTACAATGAAATTCCTTCATAAATAGGATCTGAAGACTGTGCTAAAGGTTTTCGGGCTTTAGAATTGGGCAGCCATCATAGTTGAATGATCGCAACCAAAAGGGGACATTCTCATCTGGACATCATCTGGAGTGATCCTATGAAGTTACAATGAAATCCCTTCATAAATATGACCTGTAGACTGTGCTCAAGATTTTCGGGCTTCAGGCACCTGTAGCCATCACAGTTGACCAACCATGACCAAAAGGGGATGTCATCATCTAGGCATTATATGGAGTCAACCTAACAAGTTACAATGAAATCCTTCCATAAATACGACCTACAGACATGCTAAAGGTTTTTGGGCTCGGGCAGCCATCAAGGCTGAATGATCGTGACCAAAAGGGGACGTTCTCATCTGGACACTATTTGGAGTCATCCTACCAAGCTACAATGAAATCCCTTCATAATTATGACCTGTAGACTGTTCTAAAGGTTTTCGGGATTTGGGCCCCTGAAGCCGTCACAGTTGCCCAATCGTGTCCAAAAGGGGACGTTCTCATCTAGACATTATATTGGCACCTGTAGCCATCACAGTTGACCAATCACAACCAAAAGGCGATGTCATCATCTAGGCATTATATGGAGTCAACCTAACAGGTTACAATGAAATCCTTCTATAAATATAACCTTTTGCTTATGCTAAAGGTTTTTGGGCTCGGGCACCCATCAAGGCTAAATGATTACGACCAAAATGGGACGTTCTCATCTAGACATTATTTGGAGTCATCCTACCAAGTTACAATGAAATCCCTTCATAAATATGACCTGTAGATTGTGCTAAAGGTTTTCGGGCTTCGGGCAACTTTAGCCGTCAAAGTTGCCAAATCATGTCCAAAAGGGGACGTTCTCATCTAGACATTATATGAAGTCAACCTACCAAGTTACAATGAAATCCCTTCATAAATATGACCTGTAGCCTGTGCTTAAGGTTTTCAGGCTTCGGGCTCGGGCAGCCATCATGGTTGAATGATCCCAACCAAAGGGGACAATCTCATCTGGGCATCATCTGGAGTGATCCTACGAAGTTACAATGAAATCCCTTCATAAATAAGACCTGTAGACTGTGCTCACGGTTTTTGGGCTTCGGGCACTTGTAGCCATCACAGCTGACCAATCACGTCCAAAAGGGGATGTTATCATCTAGGCATTATATGGAGTCAACCTAATAGGTTACAATGAAATCCTTCCATAAATATGAACTTTTACCTATGCTAAAGGTTTTTGGGCTCGGGCACCCATCAAGGCTCAATGATCGCGATCAAAATGGGACGTTCTCATCTAGACATTATTTGGAGTCATCCTACCAAGTTACAATGAAATCCCCTCATAAATATGACCTGTAGGCTGTGCTAAAGGTTTTCGGGCACCTTTAGCCGTCACAGTTGCCCAATCATATCCAAAAGGGGACGTTCTCATCTGGACATTATATGAAGTTAACCTACCAAGTTACAATGAAACCCCTTCATAAATATGACCTGTAGACTGTGCTAAATGTTTTTCGGGCTCGGGCAGCCATCATGGCTGAATGATCGCAACCATAGGGGACAATCTCATCTGGGCATCATCTGGAGTGATCCTAAGAAGTTACAATGAAATCCCTTCATAAATATGCCCTGCAGACTGTGCTCAAGGTTTTCAGGCTTCGGGCACTTGTAGCCATCACAACTGACCAATCATGACCAAAAGGGGATGTCATCATCTGGGCATTATATGGAGTCAACCTAATAAGTTACAATGAAATCCTTCCATAAATATGACCTTTTGCCTATGCTAAAGGTTTTTAGGCTCGGGCACCCATCAAGGCTGAATGATCGCGATCAACATGGGACGTTCTCATCTAGACATTATTTGGAGTCATCCTACCAAGTTACAATGAAATCCCTTCATAAATATGACCTCTAGACTGTGCTAAAGGTTTTCGGGCTTCGGGCCCCTGTAGCCGTCCCAGTTGCCCAATCACGTCCAAAAGAGGACTTTCTCATCTAGACATTGTATGAAGTCAACCCACCAGGTTACAATGAAATTCCTCAATAAATATGACCTGTAGACTGTGCTAAAGGTTTTCGGGTTTTGGGCTCGGGCAGTCGTCACGGTTGGCCGATCATGCCCAAATGGGGAAATTCTCATCTAGACATCATAAAGAGTCATCCTACCAAGTTACAATGATGAAATCCCTCTACATTAAACATGACCTGCAGACTATGCTAAAGTTTTGGGGTTTCGGGCTTGGGCAGCCATCACGGTTGATAGATCATGCCCAAAAGGGGACGTTCTCATCTAAGCATTATACAGAGGCATCCTACCAAGTTACAATGAAATCTCTTCATAAATACGACCTGTAGACTGTGCTAATGGTTTTCGGGTTTTGGGATCGGGCAGCCATAACGGTTGCCCGATCGCGACCAAAAGGGGACGTTCTCATCTAGACATGACCCCAAACCTGCATATGAAATTTTGTGACGATCAGACAAGAACTGCGGGGTGTAGCCCGTGCTAAAGGAAAATGTGAACAGACATCACAGACTCACAGACTAACAGACTCAGACTAACAGACTTCCACACGCGTGATGGCAATAGCTTATCTTGACCCTGTCAAGTTAAGCTAAAAATGAAATAATTATTTAATTGTCTTTCAGTTATAATTGTTTTTTCTTTGTTATCTTTTTCCCTTGCAAGTAATGTTGTACACACTCATCGGAGTCACCATTGCTTTAGTTCATCTGTCGCAATTAAACTGAGTGTTCAATGGCACAAATCAATAAATACTCAAATGAAAATACAGATAATTGGTTTCACTTTTTCATTTCATCAAATGTATTCACCCTATCATCTATAACAAGCCACTTAATATTCTAACAAAATGGGTACAGAATTAACATGAAATAAAAACAGGTTCCCTGATAGCTATTGTGGGACCCCAAAGGTAGGTTCCGTAGGGTTCCCAGGCATTAGATACATGGAAGCTGTTTCTGAAATCTGCATGCCTGTTTCATAGGACTGAACATCGTCTACTTGTTATTATTAATGCCGCAAAATTCCTTTAGTGCACAATAATATTAGTTTCCATTGGCAAAATATTTTGGAATTTTACAACTGTACTTACAGTTAAAACTAGAAGTCCTGTCACGAATAGTGCGCTTATCTACGCTTAATTGCGCGTTGGAATTGCACGCATTTGCCATATCGAATGGCATCCAAAGCACGGCAGGTTCTCTTGGTTACACATAGCAAACACATGCAATATTTCTGCCAATGGACCTCCGGGTTACCCAGAGGTCCATTGGCTGAAACATTGCTTGTGCACAGGCCATGTGTACAGAATTTGATAGCTTTACTTGGGCCATATGTACAGAATTTGATAGCTTTACTTGGGCCATAACGCGTACATCAACGCGCATATCAACGTGCTATTTGTGCGCATCTCATGACAGGACTTCTAGTTTTAACTGTATGACAATAGCCAGAGGGTCAAGTTTGATTTTCAGAATTATTGTGAGAGAAGTTTTAGAAATTTAGAGTTATGGTCTTTAATTGTACAAAACTAGTCTATTTTTTCATTTTTGCTTAACATTTGGCAGAACGATTTGATTTTTGACATTTTCTTTTATTATTAAAATTAAAAATTCTTATACGTCCTGTATGCTCTCTGGCTAATGGAGCTGAGAATATCGTATTAATCCACAAAAGTGTATTAACACTATTTACCAGAATAAATAAAATAATAATAAATAAAGCCCTCACAAGAGAACAATATTGTGTGAGTATACAGTTAATCACTATCTTCTTTCCAAATCCTCCCTCCCGACCCAAATATTATTTTTGCTAATATTGCCCAGCACTAAACATGCATAGTCTGAGAACTTATGTGCTATTAAACTTTCGTAATTGGTGAGTTGTCAATGAAATAGAGTGGTATAATTGGCAACAACAGATTTGTTTTCAGTGCCCTGTTCAATCCATCAGAATTGGCAGAATGTTTGGTGAAACAACCGGAAATCGGTTCAGAGCAAGTTTATATAATAGGTTAATCACTAATTATTTACAAGCTCAGCTGCCCAGAACATCGCCCAAATTTTAGTGTTGGCAGGTTATGAAATTTTTCCATGGTTTCGGTTTCTACTCGTTTTTTTAAAAAAGAGTTGACTCCAGTTTCGGGGGTTTTTTTTAGAGAAAAATATTCAAGTATTAAACACTATAAACACATGGGTTTTTTCCAAAATCTTAGGTTTAATAAAAGTTAAAAGTGCAAGTACCTTCACCTCTCTCTAAATTATGAGATTATATATAGTGAAGCACATGTACAGTGAACCATTAATCCAGAAGACAATGAAGATTGTTCAGAGAGCCCTGGATATACAGTTGAGTACAATTGGCAGCACCCCCCACCCCTCCACCCCACAAAGACGAGAGAAAAATGCTGTGGTAGCAAAGCACAACTTAGGTAAAAAATGCTGAAGGTGTAATGTGGTGAAATGTCAGGTCAAAGAAAAACTAGAAGCACTGTAACAGTGCCGAAGCTGTGACGATTCATGCAATGCCAATGATGTTTTAAAACTTGTTGGTGACAAAAAAACTTGTTGGTGACAGAATGTGACAGAAATTATCCGAATGACATGCACTATTGAGAGGGTGTAGACATCATGAAGATACACTTGCATACCAAGTATGGTGTCATTCCATCAAGTATTTTAGGAGTTATGGTGTTTTTTTAACTCGTTTGTGACAGACCGACCGACAGACAGACCGACCGACATTGCCACATATAGAGCTGCTCGTCGCAGCTAAAAATCCCTTTGTTTGGGGTACCCCCACCAACCCTAAACAATTATGCTTTCCATAAAAATTTTACAAAGTAAAAGTCACTTATTTAGGTCATTGTAACCAGTCGTACTAAAAGACGTGTGTAGACAATCGTAGAAAAAGTAAGGGGGTTATGGGGGAAATGAAAGCACAAAAGGGTTGATAACGACCTTATAAACCTATGTGTAAAATATTATAATGACTGGATATGTTTATCTCATTTTATAACGAAAAATGTTGATCCATGAGCAAAAAGCTACAGTCGTCTTCTCATACAATACTAAAAGACGACTGTAGATCGAGCTTTTAATTAAGTGAATGAGAGAAAACAGCATTAATCTCCTCACACCTTGATTACCATCCGCCAACAAAGTATTGTATTGATCACGGTTTGTAGACTGTTGTGCACCTGATCATTTTCCATTGTTTGCAGATTATAAGGCAAACAAGCCCTAGGTATGTCTTAAACTGAAATGCTCAATATTGACACTGTTTTCAACTTAGAGAAAACTGTAAACCAACAAAGGTTAAAAAACAAACTTGTTACTCAGCAATGCTATAAGAAGCTACAGAGGGTTCAAAATCAGTTATTGGGATGAAAGCGACCGCCTTTATTTATAACACCATTGAGACTAAGATGGTATTTTAGCCCTGGGGCATGTCTGGTGATTGTGTTTGTACCGTACTGTTTTCAATGCTGTACTGGATGGTTTGATGTACTTGAAATGCTCAATATTGACACTGTTTTCAACTTAGAGAAAACTGTATACCAACAAAGGTTAAAAAACAAACTTGTTACTCAGCAATGCTATAAGAAGCTACAGAGGGTTCAAAATCAGTTATTGGGATGAAAGGGACCGCCTTTATTGATAACACCATTGAGACTAAGATGGTATTTTAGCCCTGGGGCATGTCTGGTGATTGTGTTTGTACCGTACTGTTTTCAATGCTGTACTGGTTGGTTTGATGTACTCCTGCAGACATATGGATAACTTACAGGGATCATAAATGTAGCGACTGTCTTGTTGGGTTTGAGAGTTGTGTTGGAAACCTCTTGGGTATTCAAGAGATTTGTCTAAAATCTTAGTTCCAACGTAATTGACATGCCAGAAAGCAGTAGCAAGAATTTTGATGACTGCTTCATTCCGATTTGACTTCTCATCTCGTGAACACCAGCGAACCTTCAATCTTATTTTTAAAGCAAATTCTCATTATCAACTTCGAAGATGGATTTTTCCAGAAAGGCCAGTGTGTCTTACTCTTGTGGTGCCTGCTCAAACAACTGCGATGGCTTCAGGGATATTGCATGTGATACATGTGACAGATGGTATCATTTATCATGTGCAAATTTCAGGCTGAAAGTCTTCAATTTCTTTCAAAATCGCCTCTTTCATTCATTTGCTGCAACTGTGTCAGAAATAGGAGAACAAACTCTTTTGATTTTAACCATGCGATGTTGAGGTTGATAGCATTCAGGCAAAATAACAACACCCATGCAGCAATTGTGAGGGTGAGGAGGCTTAGTAAAAAAAACTGTTTCTCAACATACAGCTTGGCGCAATGGTATACATTACACTTAGTCTAAGTGAAAGTAGGCAAATGAGTGCTTGTGGGAGGAGGCTCCTATGTCCCAGAGAAGAAGTGAATGAGAGATGAAAAGTTTAACAGTAAGGCAGGAAATGGATTGGGGACAGAAGAATGAGGAGGGGGAGGGGATGGGAGGCGGGGGCAATATTACACAGATATCACATATCCTTTCGAACGAAATACAAGATATGGAGAGAGGACTGTAACGAAACCATGTGCAGAGCGGAGACATCTCCAAAAGAATCACTTTTTCGTATTCAGTGCACACAGAACACAAGCAATGCCCCAACCAGACGGGTGAGTCAGCGACAATACAATCTCTATGCACTGTAGTTATCATATAGCTGCATTTACAAGTAGCAGACGTTTTGTTTAAAAGCTAAGTGGAATATAGGAATATAGTTGGGACTTCACAAAATGCCCAGCAATCAGAGTTGGCCCCGAAGGCCCTAAGCAGCCGAGGCGCCCACTCAACATGATAAACTTTTGAACAACCTCAAAAACTTCACAATTCTTGACATTATTCAAAAATTCTGAACCATACAGTAAGTGACATACAGATCGACAGTAAAAGGTAGAGCCATGATTGTATAATTTTGAAAGTTAGAGGAGAGGGGGCAATTAGGGCTTCATAATTCCCCTGTGAATACAACCATACACACCATTTAAAAACTGGTGCTTGTGGCTTTTTGAATTCAACTTCTATGGAAATGGGACAGTGGTAGCGAATCATCTCTGGTACTATCGGTTCTAACACCTCACACCTTAATACGTTGACTGTGTTACTCACAGCGAATAAATCAATCAGTGAAGCAGACGATTCGGCAAAGCATGTGGGCTCACTCACAAGCTGTCTCAAGTTAAAATACTTCGTCATATTAAGAAAGTGACCGTTCGGAGAAACTATCAGGTTATCATTAAAATCATCAGTGATAATTATATCATCAGTTGGTATGTCTTCAGCTTTGTCAATGGATGCTGCAATTAAATCCCATGTTTCCACGGCACTGTTAGGTGGGTGGTAAAAGACCCCTAATACCCTAACAGTAGGGATCTACGACATTTTGTGAATACCTCTGTCCATAGGCATTCAATACCAGGGACCTCAAGTTCGAGTCTGTGACGGAAATACATACCACCCTTGATATAAATGGCCACTCCGCCAGCTCTTGTGGATTGGTCGAAATGCAGGGGTTCCTGGAAGCCACTGATAAGAATATCTGATGTTTTGTCTGCGGATTGTAGCCAGTTTTCTGTGAAGGCCAGAATATCATGGTGCATCGATTCAGGTTGGATAATATCAAGCTTAGGTCTTAGACTGTGTATTAATATGGAAAATTTTTAAACTGTTTGGGCTGCTTTCAGAGCTCGAAGAACCAGGCCCAGGGTTTGTTTCAATATCTCCCGACAATAGCAAGACGGTAACGAAAATAAGAAGGAGCAAGCAAGCAGTAATCCTATCACACTCGCAGATTGCCCCACTTAATTAATAGCTCGATCTATGGTCGTCTTTTAGTATTGTATGAGAAGGCGACTGTAGATTTTTGGTCATGGGTCAACATTTTTCGTTATAAAATGGAAAAATTTACATTGAATGAGTTACAAAGTATGAGTCATTACTTTAATATGAATAAGGTTTGACATATAAGAGAACTGAACACTTAACACGACCACAGTTGTGGAATTAACCTCAAAGCCGATGAGTAGTCTGAAAATCTTGCATTGTTCTGTCAGAACTCTGTCGGCGGGTGGACTTTTCACGGAAATGTAATACCACATTCAGAAAAAACCTCCGCCACAACAAGGCTATGAAATTCCAACTACTGGTATTTTGCCTGAAAAATTTCCCCAACTACCTTGATTATTGGACAAACATTGGGGCGCAGTGGCGGCCTAAGAGTGTCTGGGGCCCCTGGACATACATAAGCATGGGGCCCATATATGCCAAAGGCCTATCATAAGGACACAGGCCTAAAGTGATGCTGTTTATAAGAGGGGTGTCCCCTTCATTTTCTTGGGGGTCTGGTGCAGTGGCAGAGCTATGTGCTGTCCAGGACGTCCATCCCTCCACCCAAATCTCCCCACCCCAATTCAAACCCCATTTCAGCTATATTCATCCATCAATCACATAATGCATCCACGATGAGGAAAAAACACTGATACACTATTTGGTGTTGGGAACGTTCATTATAGTTCGTTCGAGAATGAAGCACAAACGTGACTCCGAAGTCAGTATGGGCTATTGTCATGGTTTAAAAACCGATCATGTATGTGTAAATAGTTTGTTCATCTCTTCAAATAGCCTAGAGTCCATCCTAACTTATTTTGGTTTCTGTACGATAATTTGAGTAATGGAGGGATCTTCACATTTGATATGGAAGTCATAAGGAAGATTGAGTGACAATACTGGCATGCAGATATTTGATTACTGTCACAGACACCATATCTGACATTTGGAGCCTAGGTAACATGTGGCCGTAATTCTAAAGATTTTCATGTTTATGAAACTTCAAACAATCATTTGTCTATGTAGGAGCTGTTTGAGAATCAGTTCCTTGTGAGAACTATATACAAGCATTAGCTTGTCTGTCTTCAAATTCAAAACATTGACATATTGGCCTATGTCATGCAGCATGTGTCACATGTCTTGTAAGTTATGCTGGATGCAAATGTTTGCGGTTGCGGCAACAAATCTAGGGTCCAAGGGTCTGATGCTTTAATTCTACCGGATGTGTTTGTCAAAGAGTAAATTAATATAAGAACGCAGACACCAGCACATTTATGCGGTTGTTACGAAACTGAATTTGCCACTGCAAATCTCCCTGGGCCCACTCCAGATTGCTCCCAATGGGTGGGCTGCCTCTGGGGAGGGGGTGAGACACCCTCCCCTGTAGCTACATCCCTGGGAGTGCTGAGGGGGTGCATTTACCCATTCTCTTGCCTCGAGAAAGCATCAGTTGATTGATCTTGATTCGTGATATACTTGAACAAATTCCCTTGAATTGCGAAAACTACATTGCATGCCCCCCTCCCCCCACCCCCACGACGTGTAACTTTTAATGTCAGTGGTAACCCCCACCATCCTTATTTATAATGACAATACAAATGCCACGCAAGGATTAGTCAATAAATTTGACAATCCGATAACATGAAATTTGTTAAAAAGTATAAATTTTATAGTAAATTTCCTTTCTTATTATACCTACCGAAATTTTTACTACAGGCTTGCACTAAAGTGGAAGAACCTAACTCGGATAAAATACTCTCTATTTTAATCTTTCCCAAGATTTGGGAAAGAAAAGTGGTGTAAAAACACCACGAAAAAAATAAGCCAAAACTGGGCCGAGCGCCATCGGCGCATACCCAGTATGGGACGCTCTTCCATAGTACAAATCCACGACTTCCGCAACAGTGCGCAATGCATCAATTCGTCATTCTTTTGATTCCGAACAACACAGGAGTTATGTGATCAGTGGGGAGGAAGGATTCTTACCCGAATAAGAAGACGGGAGGGCCTCCATGTAAACAATTTCGGTAGGTATAATAAGAAAGGAAATTTACTATAAAATGTATACTTCTTATCAACCTACCTCAATTGTTTACTACAGGCTGAATAGATAAAAGGCTGGAGGGAATCACATAACCAACCCACACATAACTCAGTAGCACTGGGACCGTGGACAGAGGAAGAGATCCCTAGGCCTATCAAACCATAGCATCACAAACATTAGAAAAGCCAATGAAAGATGAGGCGTATGGTGAAGTGCGACGCACAGACAGAAAGGGCAGTAACAGCACAAAGCTGGAACTGACCCTGAAAAAAGCTGTAAAGCTTGGATAGACAACATCCTGAGCCGAAGAAAGAGGGCCCCAAGGTTCTCTGTCGGCTCCTGCAACTGTCGCAGATAAAAGGAGAATGTAGCATTTCTCCAGAAGGCTGCCAGTATAACATCAGTCATCCGACAACGTGACAGAGTTATTAAAAGAGGAAGACAATGCACGCACCTCGTGGCAGAAAAAACAATTGGTAATACAAGCACCAGTAGCTAGACGAGCGGAAGCTGCACAAATAGCAAGACAAGTCCCTTAAGAAATGGATGCAGGAGAGATCTGGCATGTGGGAAAATGCATATTCATCCAGGATAAAGGCGTGAACGCCCCTCACCCCCAAGCAGAGCAGCGCCCAAGAAAGTGACCATCTTGGAGTAAACTGCAAAGTCCTAGGTCTTTTCAAGGAAAAGAGCAGAACAAACTTGGAGAGGCAAGGATGAGTGTCGAAACAATGCAGTATCACATAGGAAAAAATGTGTCAGAAGCATGGACAAGTACCCATTGCTGGAGACCCCCAGAAACAAACATATACCAGAAACTCTGCAAGCGGTGTGATCAAAGGAGTGACAGAAGCAACAGAGTGATCGCACACCATTGACAGAAGAACCTTCCACTTAGCCACAGAGGCTAAACCAGTGGAGGGAGTGCCTCCTTGAAGAAAAGCAACTCCACTGCGTGTCTCGAAAAACCACTACAGAGGAGACAGGACCCGAAAAAAGACATGTGCGAAGGCACAATGAAGTCGGGTCAGCTTGAAAACCTCCTCCGGCGACTTTGGCAGAGAAAGTCGCGAGGTAGAGGGAGACATGCCGGAACCGCCGCTAACAGAGAGCGGAGCAGATTGATCCACACCCACCGAAGCGACGGGTGTGATCGAAAGGATTCGACGACTGCAGGTTCATATCTGGGTGAGAACCTGAGGCGGAACCGGTAGGAAGGCGTAGCCGACAAGACCATCCCAAAGGAGGGCCAGAGCGTCCACGGCAAAAGCCAGAGCATCTGGACACGGGGACACAAAAGTGTCCACCGGATGGTTCCAACGAGTCACAAGAGATTGATGGAGCCCGCCATGTGGAGCATCCACCTGGTGGAAATGCCCCTGCCCCGACGGGACAGGGAGTCGGCTAGGACGTTTCAGGCAAAAGGGAATGTGACGAACAGCCACCCCGGCGTGGACATCCTGAGAGAGCAGTAGAAGATCCCTAGCCAATTCGTACATTGGAACAGAGTGCGTGCCGCCCTGGTTCCGAATGTAAGCAACCACCATCGAATGGTCGGACAACAGAAGGACCTGGCGATTCGACAGGTGAGGGATCCACTGCCTGAAACGCAGAAGAAGAGCAAGTGGCTCCTTCTGGTTGATGTGTAGAGCTGCATGATCCTGGTCCCACATCCCGTGAATGGAAAGACCTAGAGGATCCAACATCGCACCCCATCCGAGATCGCTGGCATCTGCCGTCAGAATGCGATCGGACGTGGGTAAGTCCAACGGAACACCCTGCGAAAGCCACTGGACATCCGCCCAGAGGAGAAGGTGAGGAGAAAGATATTCTGGAAACTGAAGCACCAGATCCAGAAAATCTACATTCGGCCTCCAACGACTGAGCAGAAAGTGTTGGAGAGGTCTGACACGCAGCCGACCCAGAGGAATGAGATCCGTCACCGAACAGCAGAGACCGATTAGCCGGAGAAAACTCCGAGCCGACGTGGATGTGGACTGGGACAGAGTCGGAGCAAAAGCTGAGAGAATCACAGCCTTGGCCTGGGGAACCGCCATCAAATTGAATTGAAAGCCATCCCCAGATGATAAAACGACTGAGAAGGGACGAGGTCCGACTTCTCCTCGTTGACTCTGAAACGAGGCGACGTGAGCAAGCTCAACAGAGTGGCGACATCCAACTCCAGTAAGGCAGCATTGGAATGCCCCTGGAGGATATCGTCCAGATATGCCGAAGTAGTCACCCTGGACTGGGTGCGATGGAAAGCTATCACATGCAACATCAGTCTGGTGAAGGCCCAAGGAACCAGGTTGAGGCTGAAAGGCATGGCCTTGAACTGGTAAACTCGCCCCAGAAAAACGAGCCTGAGATACTTCCGTGACGCCCAATGAATCGGAACGCGAAAGTAAGTGACTCGCAGGTCGAAGCTGGAAGCAAAATCTCCCTGGTGAATTGAATGGAGGACCGACCTGAAAGTCTCCATGCTGAACTTGGGAGCAATGATAGACTGGTTCAGGAAACTCAGATCGAGAACCGATCGGAGTCGGCCGTCCTTCTTCGGCACCAAAAACAGGCGGGAATAGAAACCCACTGACCAAATGTTCTTGATGACCTCAATCGCCCCCCTTTGTCAGGAGATTGTCTATCTCCGTGGACAAAAGTTCCCGACGTAAAATGTCTGAAGGAACTGTGGTTGGAAAAGGCACCCTGGACAGAGTGGAGTGCCGTCGGAAGGATATTCGCAGCCCGGACCAAACAACATCTAACATCCAAGGATCGGATGTGATTGCGGCCCAACGGTCTGCGAACTCTGCTATCCTTGCTCCAACCTGGGACGAGTCGAGGTGAGGACCTGCATTGCAAACCCCGTCGAGGCTCGCGAGAGAAGAAAACACCTCTACTGAATGAAGAATCCTGGGACTTCCCTCAAGACTGCCGATGCTTACCCTTACCCCTTGAGTAAGAAGTAGAAGCGGTGGCAGAAGGATCAGCCCCTTTGCTTCGCAGAGGAAGCTGAGGGCACTTGTTAGGCTTGGAACGGCCCGTGCCTACCCTAGAAGGCTGATCAAGCTGAAGAAACAGCAGCTGATTGTTGGAATGACATAGGATGTCATCCCAGACCGTCAACACAGAACCATGGAAAAGTTGCGGACCTGCCAAAAAAGCAGATCGAAGAGTAGCGTACTGCTCCTCAGGAAGGGATCGGCCTGTGTCCCGCACAGAGTCCCCTCGAACTAATTCCAGATTAGCCGTGTTACAGGCATGTGTGTGAGTAAGATGCATGAGCGCCTTGGACAGCACACGCAAAGGAGCCTGTACCTCGTCAAACTTACCTGAAGGCAGATAAGCAGCTAAAGCTGAGACGACGTGATCGGAGAGAGAAAGCATACCAAGCATCTCTCTCGATAAGCCCAACGTGGACTCCAGAGTCGTCATCGGAATGACAGCAGACTTGGACTTGGAAAGCCCGAGGGAATTGGAGTCCTGATCCAAAACCGTCAAAGTCTGGTAGACCGATGGATTGGTGGAATCGTAGGAACGATAACGCGCCGGAGGCAAAAAGGTGTCAACCCTGGTGAAGAACGGAGCCTTCATAGCCTTGGAACTTAGCTTGGAGTCCAAGGCTGAAAATGCTTCAACCAACTGTACCAACGGGCACGGTCGAAGACGCCCAGAAGCAGGTTGCTCCATAGACTTGGTGCGCGACCGATGATCGCGGCCTGGCTGACACTGTCGACTGGTTAGATGGTTTGAGATCCGGAAGGAACCCAAACATGAAATCAAGAGCTGCCCCCAAGTCCGAAGACTGCTGGCTCTCGACATCAAGCATGTCTGACTCTTCCCCTGAGTCGGAAGACACATAGCCCATCGTGGGCAAACCAGCCGACGCCTCCCATGGTGTCGGAACACCAGGGGGATCAGAAAGCGGCCTGTTTCCAATCCCGGGAGGCAGCGCCATAGGAGGCGCCTGGAAACCACTCGCTGCCTCGCTGGAAGCAACAGGAAGGCTCTTTGACAGAACCTGAGTGAGTAAGGAGAGGACTCCCTAAGCTCACTGCCCGTACTGGCCGGTTCGACAGGGGAACGAACCGGCAAAGTGGCTTCACCTCTGACCCTCTTAACCAGCGAAGGGTCACGATCCTCCAAAAGACCCGACGTGGGACGACGGGCGGCAGCCGAAAACGTCTGAAGGCAGACGTGTGTAAGGGTGTGACACACCCCGAGGATCAACATAGCAGGAACTCATGAGAGTCACCGCTGACCTCTGCAGGGCAGAAGGTCCAGGCTGCACAAAAGACGTTGGACCCCCAAAACTGGTTGTGTGGCCAGAATGAGTGGACGGAAACGCCACAGAGTTCATAGTGTCCCACTAAGAACAACCCAAACCAATGACAACTGTGGTGCTCGATGGCGCAGAGACCACAGGAGAGGGTCAGGCCGGCAGCCACTTCCAACTTCGCCGAGTTGAAGTCAGGGAAGGCTGAGGCCGATACCCCCACGTCTACACAACCAGACACCGCAGCAGACCACTGCAGGTATAAAACTACTGTGCTCAATGGCTGAGAGCACACAGTTGGGGGTTCAGTCGGCAGCCCCATTTGACTTCGCCGAGTGGAAGTCTGGGAAGGCTGAGGCCGAAACCCCACAACCACACTACAGACATCCCTGCAGACCCTGGCAGGGAGAAGCCGAAGCCGGCTAAAAACAGTGCCCAATGACGTTGTAGACGGAACAGCAGTAGCAGCAGATACGACGGAAGCTGTTGGAAATGGCGGAAAAGTGGAGAGAGCCACCAAGCTCGGCCTCCAAAGGAGGAGTCACAACCCTAGTGACAGCCTCAGATGTCGACTGGAGAGGGTGCATAGTCCCGGAACCAGGCATCTCTACACCAGAAAACCAACAGCTCCCGCAGTATCCATCACGGTAAAACACTGCACATTCCCCATGGAAGGGGAATAACTCTCACCAGACATGGTCGAATCGGGAAGCCCCGAAACGACAGCGGTCCCCACCCCCCGCTGGTGCGGGAGGAGCTGCACATCCCCCACGGAGGAGGAGCAATTCTCATCAGAAATGGTCGAATCGGGCGACCCGAAACGATAGCGTTCACCACCCCCGCAGGAGCGGGAGGAGTTGCACATCCCCCACGGAGGGGGTCAAACTCACACCAGATGTGGTCGAG
The DNA here is from genome assembly GCA_031216915.1 of Pictodentalium vernedei. Lineage (NCBI taxonomy): Eukaryota > Metazoa > Mollusca > Scaphopoda > Dentaliida > Dentaliidae > Pictodentalium > Pictodentalium vernedei. The sequence goes on along the minus strand of CM062296.1, from coordinate 731,137,881 downwards.
TTGGGGGAAATCAGTGCCCCCCCCCCCCCCTGTGCAGGTGCGGGAGGAGCTGCACATCCCCCACGGAGGGGGTAAACTCACAACAAACGTGGTCAAGTCGGGAGGCTCCCGAAACGACAGCATTCCACACCACCCACGGGTGCGGACGAAACGGACATGAGAACGCACCAATGGCGAGGGAAAAAGGAATTGCTCTAAAGGAACCGAACTGGAAAGAACAGAGGTGAGAGCAGTAGAAGAAAAAGGTGAACTCAACAGAAACAGAAAGAAGAAGAACACCCTCAACTACGAGAGAAGGTGGCAGAACCCAGACGGCCGACACCTACTCCAATAACAATTTTTTTATCAACCGAAAAAATTCATTGTCGAATCGCGATGACACGATGTCGCAAACAAAACATTCGCGAAAACGGAATAGTAATTAATAAACAATGAGAATGTGGTTGAAAATATAATTGAGAATATATAAAACACAGTCCTGTTATTATACGATCTTCAGATCCATAATTCCAGTCACAGGAAAACCATTATCCACGAGTTGAATTATCACTGTTTCATAATGCATATGGCGGAAACACATCCTGCTCGTGCTCCGGATAGAAAAAGAATGACGAATTGATGCATTGCGCACTGTTACGGAAGGCGTGGATTTGTACTATGGAAGAGCGCAGGGACCAGCCTAGGGGGGGAATTTTAGGGAGACTTCAAGTCTCCCTCCAGAAAAAATAGGGAGACTGCAGAGTCATGTAGGGAGACTTCATAGGCAAGTGGGGAAAATTAAGAATATTCATGTACCACCCCCGCCACCCCTTCATATTTTCAATTTATGGTCCTCCATTAACGTACAAATAATCCAGGTCCAGTTGTCTATGATGCATCTGTGCCAGGTTAAAAAATCACAATGTAATTATTGACTGAAAATCCCCCACTGTTACCTTCTCCTTCATGACCCCTCACCTCTTCTTCGTGCCAATCCCCCATCACCCTCCTGTGGTTGCCTTTCAACAAAGTCTACTAAGCTAATAATTTCCTAAGTCTGAAAGTGTGAACAGGACCAGATGTAAGAAGGTTGCTTGGGAGGTACTTTGTTAGTTAATAAACAAAATACATTCTGGGGTCGAGTATTTTGTAAAAGAAATGTCATTCCGCATCATTTTTATGGCATTCCGGTGTCATTCCGCGTCATTTCATGTCATTCCGATGTTTAGGAGGACCCTTTTTCAAGATCGTCCACATGCACACTTGTGTCCTGTACAAAGCTTTTCTTGACATCACAAAAGCTTTTTTTCATGTGTTTCAATTCCATTCGTGTTTTTCTGGGAATAGACAGCCCAACAGTTAACAGTCGTCAGCAAATCGAAATGAAAATAATGTGTTATAAAATACGTCCGTTGTGTATACATTTTCGGCATCCTAAGCGACGTAACCTACTTTCAAACTGGGTTGTTTTGTTGAGTTGCGTAAGTCACCTATTTTCGTTTTGACACTTGAAGCTCCGACTGGAACGCAACAAAATAGAAATAAAAAAATCCGCCAAAAGCGACAATGGACAATTGATTGTCGTGTGATTTCAAATAAATGGACGTTTATTTGACGAATTAAAATGCCCATTTATCACACTCGAGCACATTCGATTTTTGAAAATACTCGTTTTCATGTAAACCTCGCATCACTCAGTTCAGCCTTTTCTCATTTTGGCCAATTTTTAGAGGGCGACTTGTAATCGCCCTGACTATTTTTCTAGGCGACTTTGGGCTTAGAAAGGCTAGTCGCCCTCACGGCTGGTCCCTGGAAGAGCGTCTCATACTGGGTATGCGCCGATGGCGCTCGGCCCAGTTTTGGCTTATTTTTTTCGTGGTGTTTTTACACCACTTTTCTTTCCCAAATCTTGGGAAAGATTAAAATAGAGAGTATTTTATCCGAGTTAGGTTCTTCCACTGTAGTGCAAGCCTGTAGTAAACAATTGAGGTAGGTTGATAAGAAATGACATTCTCATTCCATGTTACCATTTACATCATCATCAAAATCAATTGTTATTGTTGCAGTAAAATGCAATTATTTGTTTTTATCGAGCTGAAATAAAAGTTCAAAGTTGGTGGATGGTAATCATTGGTGTGAGGAGATCAGTGTTGTCTTCTCTCACTCTCCTAATTAACAGCTCGATCTAGAGTCATCTTTTTGTATTGTACAAGAAGACGACCATAGATTTTTTTCTCATGGATCAACATTTTTCGTTATAAAATGGGATAAATATATCCTATCGTTATAATATTTTACACATAGGTTTATAAGGTTGCTATCAACCCTTTTGTGCTTTCACTTTCCCCATAACCCCCTTACTTTTTCTATGGTCGTCTTTTAGTACGACCCCATTGTAACCCTAATTTTTATCGGACTTCAGTTGTGAATTTGAAATCTATTTTGAGGTTCACGCTTTCAAAAATACATGTAAAAATAAATATATCAGACAGAATAAAAGTGGAGCAAGTGGTAAGTTCCAGTTCAGCAAAGAAAACCACATTTGATAAACTGTTGCAGGTCATGAAAATTAATTAATATCATGTGGAGTTTCATGTATTGATACTGAAAGCCCCGAATCTTGACCTGCAGTCTTGAAAATGTTATTGGTGCAAGTATAATGTACAACTGTTTTTTAAAATTCCATTCAAACATATTCATAGAGATTAATGACGGTGGCCAGCAGATACATGGATATTGCATTCAAGTGAAGTTTGTGAACATTTTGGTAATTTGATGTTTGTTTTATTTTTGTCCAAAACCAGGTGGCACTTTCAATCTCACACTGAATGGGGTGATTTTTATCATTTCATTCATTTGTCATTCGAAAGAATGTTTATTTAAAATGTAAATACGATTATATTGTGGGATCAAAAAGGTTATTAACTAGAGGGAACTGTTTTAGTGAACTAAAAGACATGTCTCCACTTCGATTAGTTCCATGCTTCCAACTTATGACAAACAAAGATCAAACTAAAGGTCAAATGTCAAGATCATAGAAGTTCAAGATAGAATGTGACACATCAGCCTGGCTGTTGCATTCATATGCCAAATATCATAAACCTAGCTGAACAATTCAGTAATTTGACCTTGATGTCAAAGATCAAGGTCATCTGTCATCACAACAGTACATGAAACAATGTTGTCTTATGTTGATACACCCACATGCCAAATATCATAAGCCAAGGTGAAAAGATAAAAAAAAAGTTCTTGCCCCAACAAGCTTACTTGCCAAAAATTCAATAATTTGATCTTGAGGTCAAAGGTCAATGTCATATGTGGGTCATGATGGTACATCATCTCATGGTGATACACCCACATGCCAAAAATATCATAAGCCTAGGTCAAAAGATAAAAAAATCAATAATTTGATCTTGAGTCCTTGAGGTCAAGGTCATATGTGGGTCATGATAGTATGCGACACATCATCTCATGGTGATACACCCACATGCCTAATATCATAAGCCGAGGTAAAAAGGTAAATACGTTCTGGCCCAGACAAGCTTACTTGTCAAAAAAATCAGTAATTTGACCTTGAGGTCAAGGTCAAGGTCATATGGGGGTCATGATAGTACATGAAACATCATCTCAAGGTGATACACCCACATGCCTAATAACATAAGCCAAGGTGAAAAGGTAAATGAGTTCTGGCCCGGAACAGCTCACTTGCCAAAAAATCAGTAATTTGACCTTCAGGTCAAAGGTCAATGTCATATATGGGTCATGAAGGTACATAACACATTGTCTTATGGTGATACTCTTGCATGTCAAATATCATAAGCCCAGGTGAAAAGGTCAATAAGTTCTTGCCCGGACAAGCTTACTTGCCAAAAAATCAGTAATTTGACCTTGACATCAAAAGTCAATGTCATATGTGGGTCATGAATGGTGCATCGTCTCATGGTGATACACCCACATGCCAAATATCATAAGCCTAGGTCAAAAGATTAAAAAAATCAAGAACTTGATCTTGAGTCCTTGAGGTCAAGGTTATATGTGAGTTATGATAGTACGTGACACATCGCCTCATGGTGATACACCCACATGCCTAATATCATAAGCCAAGGTGAAAAGGTATATAAGTTCTGGCCCGGACAAGCTTACTTGCCAAAAAATCAGTAATTTGACCTTGAGGTCAAAGGTCAATGTAATATGTGGGTCATGATAGTAAGCGACACATCGTCTCATGGTGATACACCCACATGCCAAATATCATAAGCCGAGGTGAAAAGGTAAATACGTTCTGCCCCAGACAAGCTTACTTGCCAAAAAATCAGTAATTTGACCTGGAGGTCAAAGACAAATGTGGGTCATGATGGTATGCGACACATCGTCTCATGGATCATAAGCCTAGGTCAAAAGATAAAAAAAAGTTCTGGCCCAGACACGGTTGTATGAGAAGAACAACAACAACGAGAAGAATTCAGGGTAATTAGGCCTACCAGGCTCTGATTTTTTTTTGTGATTTCCGCTCGCTTTATTTAACACATTACACAAAGTGACAGCATTCAAAATTGCGCAGTTAAATAAACGTGCATGTAACGACTAACTGTTATCTCACGTTCAGGTTGGTCAGTGTTTTTAAATAACAGACACAGAGTTGTAGCTTCGGTTAACCTCCCTACACTACCAAATTTTAACCCCAAAATTGGATAATCTTTCCAAGCGATGTACAAAAAACACCCTTAATTTGGGGGATCGTTTTTTAAGGAAAAAATGCAACTTATACACTGGCTGGATAAACTTGAGCTTATACTGTAGAAAGCAGCAAGTGTTCCAGAATAGAACAGCCAATCAAAATTGTATTTTTTATGCAAATCTACTAAAATTCAGGTACTTGGAGATTTGGGAAAATGTTTACGCGAATTGATTTGTGTCAAGACTTTGCCCCGCTCTTCCTTCAACTCTTGAGTGTTGGAAGTTCTATTTGGGCTGCCATTTTGCTTCCGCATCCCTTCTCACTTGATCTGTAGACCTGTTTGATGAAGTGGACTGCTCTGCGACCTGTGCTGTCACTTGTCAAACCCTATCCAGGGTTCATACAGGCAAGGCAAGATCAAATTCAAGGACATTTCAATGACATTTGACAGCTTTTCAAGAACATACATTTTGCACTGTAAAAGAGCATGCCAGAAATTTCCATGCCTGTAAGGTTGTTTCTTAACCCTTAAGGCTTTAAATTAATTTTTCAAGTAGCTACAATGTACTACCTTATATGTTTATACTGTTGTACATGTAGGTGACTTGGCAGTGGTTCCACATCATTGTTGGCTGCCTGTACAGGCAGCCAACAATGATGTAAAACAAGTGCCAGGATAATTTCAGCCTGCACTAACACATCAAGGATGATTTACACTTAGGTGCACATGCTTCAAGGCAATATAAAAGTGGCGTTTTTGGGCTACATAGGAAACTAAGGGGAAAATTCACTGGAAATTCAAGTGTTTTTCAAGATTGATGGTCAGTTTTCAAATACTTTTCAAGGCCAAAAAGGGATTCAAGGACTTTTCAATACAAAAGGGAAATTCAAGGACTTTCAAGGCTCTGTGCAAACCCTGCTATCATAATTTGGTCTGTTTGGGTTCATTCCTGCCCATTTCAATCCAATTCGGTCTATTTCAGTCATTTGTCATATCCAATTGGGCCATGAGTTGTCCTTGTAAAATATTATTTGCGTATCAATTCTGGTACGTATATGGTAGCAGACTTCCAGAATCCCCAAAAGCCTGGTGGCAACTTTAGAGGAAAATGCAGATATTTTTCAAGTTCTATAATCTAAACAAGAGTGAAGACAACCTTCATGTTTATGTATAATTTGTATATATTTAATTTGAATTTATAAAATATCAGAGGTGGGAATTTTTTTCTTACTTATTTAGTACCTTAAAGTTAAAATTTTGATACCAACTCTTGGATATATATCCAGTATACCCCAAAACACCAGACAACATTTATTTAGGTTCTCAACCACCAATACTTTGTCGGCAGTATTTTACTTGGTCTTTTAGCACAACCATGTTTTGGAACATGACTAATCACCAGATTTGACAAGATCGGACATGATATGACTTGCTATGAAAGGTCACTGGTCAGTTGTTTCACTTTTATTCTCATTTGCAGCAGAGCGCTTCACGCTTGTCGTTTTGCTCCTACTAAAAGAGCGAAAGGACCTAAGTCATATATTGGTTGTGAGCTATATATACTGTTACATCCCAAAGAATGGACAAAAAAAATTAGTACATGTACTAAAACATTTCAGTCTTTGGGGTGGCATGAGGGGACGAATTTCAGACTACATTTGGCATAAAACAGACAGCATAGATGGAAAAAGAGAATAATTATTGAAATGTTTTCTCACAGCATTGCTTGAAGGAAGATGACTTCTTGAAAATCATTTTTGTTTGAAAATATTCGTGACAATTTGTAAATTTTTGATTTAAATCAGCCAACCCTGGCCAAACTCCTCTGCAATAAGATGATCTGATAATCATAAGTGCTGCATTGTTGTTAGTACTAATATTACCCTCCCGCATTATCCCAACATAACCCTCCCCCACCCCACCTCATTATACCCCTTCCACTTCCAAACCAGATATGGGTGCGAAAAGGCCAGGAAAGGTCCCAAAATACTCATAAAATGCCTTTGATTTTAGCTTTGTCATCAAATCTGGTGGCCTTCACTGACCCATGTCACCTGTCCCTTGTATGAATCACAGTTTTTTAGAGCTGATGAAGATCTGTGAATCAACAAGACATCATTCTTTAGAGGCTGTATGTGGTTCTAAGGTAACATACGTCACTTTCTTATTCACCTGTTTCTGTATACAAGTGTCATTTAGTGTTCAACCGATGATCAGAATCGGCCACACCAATCGGCCGACTGTAGGCAATCGGATGAAAACAGCAATGGCCTGCGGAACATCCGTTCAACCGATTGTTGCCAAGCATTTTTTGTGATGATTCATTAGCCACATTTTATTATCTTCTGCAAATGTTGAATTGTATACCATTCAATAAAATTGAGAAACAACCACAATGTATATTCTTAATTTCTCTGGACGCCCCTTTACGGGATATACAAGTTAAACGACATGTAAAGCTTACAATTGAGCCTACGTGTGGCAATCTCCAGTTCATACCAGAAAAAGTGATGGTTGCATTCCAATGACTCAGGTCGCAGTAAAATGACCAGCCGCACACACTTGGGCTCTGAGAGCCACGTATACCGCTCAAGTGTGCGCATCTGGTCATTTTACTGCGACCTGAGTCAACGACTTTTGACACTGTGAAATATGTTCAATTTAACGTAGTTCTTTCAAGCCTCAACTCGTCTGGTAGTGCACAGTATTGCAAACGGAATCGGCCAAGTGTGAGCTCAAATAATCGGTAATCGGTCAGTGGCTATGTTTGGTAATCGGTTGAGCACTAGGGTCATTGTTCCTAATGTATATGTGATGAAGTCCTTTTTCTGACCTCACATGTCATCACTGGACAAGATGTTTTAGAAGACCACACACAACAATCATCAAAAAATTCACTTTTTTTGCCAGAAGCATATTTTTTCACATCGTGGGGTTTATTTTGTAAATCTTTTAAACGCATTTCAATAATTTCTATTTTTGCTACCTCATGAATGCAGATTTCTTATATTTTTTGTTATTTTTATGAACTTAAAGCTCAGTTTCTTTTAAAACAAGAGCAACGCCTAGCGGGACATTATACGCCCGTTTGTTTGTTTTTTTAGAGGAGTTGTATTTTTATGAAGTTATTACCAATCAAAATGGAATATACCACTGTATACTTAGGGTTAAAAGGGCTAGTACTGGAAAACAAAACCTTGGAATAAGTTCCTGGACTGTAGAGCACGGAAAGCATAATTTGACCAATTTCTAAGTATGAAAAGGGGAATAATTCCCACAAAAATGGACAAACATGATCCAAAATTGCACTTGTGCGAGATACTATTCTCATATTAAATTTCAAAAGAATCTGATTAAGTTCACAGACTGTAGAGCACAGAAAGCATAATTTGACCGATTTCTAAGTATGAAAAGGACAATAACTCCTACGGAAATCAACAAACATGACCCAAATCTGCACTTGTGTGAGATACCATGCTCATGAAGTCGCATATTAAATTTCAAAAGAATCCGACTAAGTTCACTGACTGTAGAGCACAGAAAGCATAATTTGACTGATTTCTAAGTATGAAAAGGGCAATAACTCCTAAGAAAACAACCGAACACGACCCAAATATGAACTTGTGCGAGATATTATGCCCATGAAGCTGCGTATTAAATCTGAAAAGAATCTGATTAAGTTCACTGTCTGCAGAGCACAGAAAGCATAATTTGCCTGATTTCTAAGTATTAAAGGGCAATAACTCCTACGGAAATCAACAAACATGACCCGAATTTGCACTTATGTGAGATACTATGCTCATGAACCTGCATATTAAATATTAAAAGAATCTGATTAAGTTCACTGACTGTAGAGCACAGAAAGCATAATTTGACTGATTTCTAAGTATGAAAAGGGCAATAACTCCTAAGAAAACAACCGAACACGACCCAAATATGAACTTGTGCGAGATATTATGGCCATGAAGCTGCGTATTAAATTTGAAAAGAATCTGATTAAGTTGACGGTCTGTAGAGCACGGAAAGCATAATTTGCTCGATTTCTAAGTATTAAAGAGGGAATAACTACTAGAAAAACTGCTGAACATGACCCAAATTCAAACTTGCGCGATATCTTATTCTGGTTGCACAGTATATCAAATATTTTTTAAATCCGATTGAAATCACGCTCTGTAGAGCATGGAATACAACTGTCCCCGGACGGATAGAGACAGAAGGACAGCGCCATAACATAATACATACGTTTTTCAAACGGGCGTATAATTAATCAGGCCTTTAGATTACCCCAATTTCACAAGCACACTTGGCCACGAGTTGTTCTCCTGAAATATTATTTTATTATCAGTTCTGGTAAGAACATGGTAGCAGACTTCCAGGAACCATTGGCACCTGCTGTCAACTCTGGGAGCTGACTGCATATGTTTTTCATGTTCTATACATGACAGCCTTCATTTTGGTGTATAGTTTGTGTATTGTAGTGGTCGAGGTATAGGGGCCATTTACCTAGAGGTTGGCAGTTTGAGCCTTGCAGGCCTTTAAAAACTGAAAATTTGCTTGACCCAAAATTCGGTTAAGCAAAAAAAATTGCTTAACATTTTTTCTGCTTAACCAATTCCACTTTTCAGTTGATGTTTCACATTACAGAAAAGAACCTGATATCGAAACCAAAACTTACTATTAAAATCTAATATCACATATTTTTGTTATTACTTCATCCCAGTTCCCTCCCTTTTCAGAGGCCTCTGGGTGTATCAGGGTATGGTTGAAACGAATTGGGGAAGGGTCACCTCTTTGGAAATGTAATTTGAGTACATAACCATTAACAGTTGGGGATAATGAAGAGTTAGGACAAACAGACGTTATTTAGAAATAACCTCCCCACCCGACGTGCAACGCAAAATGCTATATTTTCTCAAGTCGAATACGAAATTATTTGAAAAAAAAAAAACGAGTATTTACTTTACAGTCCCTCCCATATTTCCTGTTTGTGTTTTTAGAAGTGCGTCCTCCCGTCATACACTGCAGAGTGCAGATGCTGTAGAAAGATAATATCGAAAACCGGTATGCTTTGATAGTGTTCAGGTCCAAGTGTTAATTTTTGTGAAACTCTGCAATAGCGCGTGTTGACCTTATTGTTGTTTGTTCTATTTTTAATGTTTAGATTGTTTACTGTTGTTCAGTGTGTTGAATATGTTTATTTGAAGCAAAAATTCCCCGTTTCTGTTGATGGTACTTGGTTTATACTGCTTTATATGGATTTCTTTATGGGACCCTTTCATTATTGTCATCATTTAACCCTTTACCCAATGCAGACGATATCAAAATTTATTATTTTAAAAATCATTTTTTAAATTGTTTCAAAACATTTCAACAAAACCATATCATGTGACTCCTCATTGGAACGAGCTTGACAAGCTCATTCCAAAGAGGGGTCACATGATATGGTTTTGTTGAAATTTTTTTTAAAATAGCATCTTTTCAGCTGCTGAATTTGCATATTACGCGGACAGATGTGGCCAACTCGTTGGGTAAAGGGTTATGGTCAGTTCAACATACCATTTGTGGATTTTCTCTTCCCAAATCTCAAAGGAGTCAAATGAAAGCACACTTTTTGGAAAAACAAAAATTTGATTGGTCAGTTCGTCAGACATGTCAGTTTGATAAGGAAAACAATACTAACCTGTCAATAAATAAAGAACAAGTTTGAAAATATTGTTGTTTTATTAATTCTATTTCCATTATACAATATATTGTGCATACATGTTTTCTTAACATAAAAACAAAGAAAGATGAAATATTCAACTGAAAAAAAAAAATCATTGTCATTGGATTTACGATTCACTGGGATTTTGCCACCACACCAGTCTGGGATGATCTTTGAGTGGGTGCCCGAAAATCACGAGGGTTAAAAAAAATTTTGGGGGGGAAGTAATTGCATGAACGGAATAATGGTTAAGCCACAGGACATTTGCTTGAACCGCACACGAACTAAATGCTCGTTTGTGTAATTTTTAAAAGTCTACCTTGGCTACCGTACTTCTCTCTAGATCTGTTACATTGGTGCCCTGACCAGCCCTCTGCAGTTGGTGAAGCATGGTGGAAGTTTTGACCGCTCTGAGGTGGAATCTGGAGTGAGATTCAGGCCTTTAAAAATTTTAAATTTGTTTAACCCGAAATTTGGGTAAGCCAAAAAATTTGCTAAACCCATTTTTTTGGCTGAACCCATTTCACTTTTTCAGTTCATGTTTCACATTACAGAGAGATTGCATGAATGGACGGTATTTTTTGTTTTCAAAAATTTGATCAGCAGTTTTTATTGCTGTCCTGGAAAATTGATTAGCAATTTCAACTTCAGCCCCAGTTCCCCTCCCCCCCCCCTCCTCCCCCAAATCATACTGCATTGCCTGGTTACTTCTGTCAGAGCTCATACTCTTGCATAACCCCATCCCTAACTTTACAAATGTGAGTAACCAAGTGGCCACTCTGAGTCTAAGCACAACATGTACTTTCCAGTTTTCGAATAAAGGCGATTTTAGTCACAGGCACTGGTAATTAAGACGGAAATAGGTAAGTAGACATCTGATGATCGCGACAACTAAGCTTACCAAATACATAAAAAGCTAAAGTATCCTGGTCCCATGGTTTGGCAATGAAAAATAAATACATCAGTGATTGAAACATGCTCTTGCAGTTCATGATTCGACTTCCACTTTGCAATTTTCAAATCGATCCACCCGAAAGAAAAAGGTTGTGGTAGATGATTATGAAGAATGACTGGTGCATATGAAGGGAGTAAATTTATAGAGGCAACAACATTGTAGAAAACACAAGAGGAGTTTTGTCAACTGATTTGAAAACACTAGTAAAATGGTGATTAAATTTATCATTTCGCATGACTAAATAAATTGGCGTATTGTTACACTATTTATCTGTAGTTTTACCATTTCTGAATTGGAATATTGGATGAGCACGTAAAATTTTTAATTGCACAATGCGAACCAAATTTTGGTGATTGGATCGCAAATGGGAGATCTTGCTTCGCAAACTGCGGTGCGAACCCGAACAAAAAATACCGTGACAGAAACAAGGTTAAGCCACAGGACGTATGCTCAAACGGTGCATGAACTAAACACTAGTTCGTGCAATTTTTAAAGACCTGAACATTTACTGTGGGTGAATCTCAAAGAAAGTGAGAGAGGTGTAGCAGCCGAGGTATAAAAACCTTTACAAACCAGCGGATCCCTTAGTCTCGCAGTACATCAGTCGCTTTGTGTGTTGGAGGTCGATGGTTCGAGCCTCGACTCCCACACTTCAATCTTGATCTGTTACATGTATATTTAATTTGAATTTAAGGAATATTAGAGATGGGAATTTCAAAGTAAACAAATTTCTCTTACTTATATACCACCTTAATGTGCCCAAATTAGTGCAAAACAGTGTGCCCAAAATCAATTTTAATTTAAAGGCCTGTAATTTAGAAAAACATAAATATAAAAGTTAGATTTTTTCTACTGTGTTTTCCATTTCCCTTTATGAAAACCCAGGTTGAGTTGTCCAGATTTTCATGGGTGAGTAGTCCAAACTTTGGGATGAGTTTCAAAAATTCCAATGGCGAGTTGTTCAAACTTTGGGGCAAGTTGTCCAATGGCGAGTTAACTTCAGGGCAAGTTGTCCATTTTCCATTGCATTCGATCTTGTCAAATCACATCAAAGATCCTTCACAGTATGCCAAATCCGGTCAAACTGCATCAAATCCGGTGAATAGTCAATAACACGGACATCAATGGCACAGATACACTACTGAAGAAATTAAATGTATCAGGGACCAGCCTAGGGGGGAATTTTAGGGAGACTTCAAGTCTCCCTCCAGAAAAAATAGGGAGACTGCAGAGTCATGTACAGAGACTTCATAGGCAAGTGGGGAAAATTAAGAATATTCATGTACCACCCCCACCGCCCCTTCATATTTTCAATTTGTGGTCCTCCATTAACTTCCAAATAATCCAGGTCCAGTTGTCTATGATGCATCTATGCCAGGTTAAAAAATCACAAAGTAATTATTTACTGAAAATCCCCCACTGCTACACTCTCCTTCATGACCCCTCCCCTCTTCTTCGTGCCAATCACCCAGCACCCTCCTGTGGTTGCCTTTCACCAAAGTCTACTAAGCTAATAATTTCCTAAGTCTGAAAGTGTGAACAGGACCAGATGTAAGAAGGTTGCTTGGGAGGTACTTTGTTAGTTAATAAACAAAATGCATTCTCAGGTTGAGTATTTTGTAAAAGAAATGTCATTCCGCATCATTTTTATGGCATTCTGGTGTCATTCCGCGTCATTTCGTGTCACTCCGGTGTTTAGGAGGACCCTTTTTCAAGATCGTCCACATGCACACTTGTGTCCTGTACAAAGCTTTTCTTGTCATCACTAAAGCTTTTCTTCATGTGTTTTCAATTCCATTCGTGTTTTTCTGGGAATAGACAGCCCAACAGTTAACAGTCGTCAGCAAAACAAAATGAAAATACTGTGTTATAAAATGTGTCCGTTGTGTATATATTTTCGGCATCCTAAGCGACGTAACCTACTTTCAAACTGGGTTATTTTGTTGAGTCGCATAAGTCACCTATTTTCGTTTCGACACCTGAAGCTCCAACTGAAACGCAACAAAATAGAAATAAAAAAATCCACCAAAAGCGACAACGGACAATTGATTGTCGTGTGATTTCAAATAAATGGACGTTTATTTGACGAATTAAAATGCCCATTTATCACACTCGAGCACATTTGATTTTTGAAAATAATCGTTTTCATGTAAACCTCGCATTACTCAGTTCAGCCTTTCCTCATTATTGGCTAATTTTTAGAAGGCGACTTGTAATCGCCCCGACTAATTTTCTAGGCGATTTTGGGCTTAGAAGGGCGACATAATCGCCCTAGTCGCCCTCACGGCTGGTCCCTGAAATATATCCAAGGCATCAGGTCCAGATAACATCCTGAGTACTATCCTTAAAGAATACTCAAAACAACTGGCACCAGGTATGTCAGCAATCTTCCAACTCTCATTAGATACTGGCACACTACCATTAGATTGGCCAACGGCAAACATCTCAAGCATATACAAACAAGAGCTGGACTGTCGTCCGGTGCATACCCCCCCACATGGTGTACCGCCTAGTGTGGACATACCTATGACCTTAGTTTTGAATATTCTCAGACGGACTCACACACGGACGGACACATGTAATCCAGTATACCCCCATTTTCTTCGCAAGTGGGGGTATAAAAAGGAAACCAGCATCTCCCAGAAAACTACCGACCGGTGTCGCTCACATTTGTGCTCTGTAAGCTCCTAGAACATATTATCTGAAGGCACATCTTGAAACACTTAGAAACACACAAAGTACTAACAAACATGAATCATGGCTTTAGGTCGGGCTATTCATGTGAGACCCAGCTGTTAACAACTACATACGACCTATTAAAATCATATGACAAAGGAATTAGACTGTTACAGCATAAGAGGCAACATCCATAAATGGCTAAACAACTTCTTGACCAAGTGACTGTAGACTTAGGGGTACATCCTAGGGGACGGTATTGGGACTGATACTATTCCTATGCAGGCATGGCATGGCATTCTTCAGGAGTGCAGGAGTGCTACGCTCCTAGTGCATGCCAAAAAAAAATTGAGGGGGGCAATTTTTTGCACCCCTTGATTTTCGGGAATGCAAGACCTGTTTGGGACTGCCTTTAAAATCTATTATCATTTGTCAATCTTGCATTGATTCGCAATAATTCATGAACCATTCTGTGTCACATTTCGATACAATTTGAGTGTAAAGACAGTCACACAAGAATTGAATGCAACATTTTGAATAATGAGAATGTGTGTGTGCTTTTCCACTATGTAGCTGAACGTAGTGCAATGTTTGAGTCACAACAGTAATACCTTGAAATGAATATACAGTACACAGAGAGTATATTGTCAATAAATCACCTGTGGAGTGATGATTTCTCTCAAGCAATAAATACTAATTTGATGCAAAGTGTAATTAGCATAAGCAAAGTTTCAGCCAATGGACTATGGATCTCTGGGTTAAACCCGGAGGTCCATTGTTTGAAACTTGGTTTGTGCTTCTTGTGTTTCTGTGCGAAACTTGAGCGTAGTACCTTGGGTGATACCTCCATTCCATGGGTGATTGGGTGACAATCCACCCTCCTAGAGACCAGCCTAGAGGGGAATTTTAGGGAGACTTCAAGTCTCTCGACAGAAAAAAATAGGGAGACTGCAGAGTCATGTACAGAGACTTCATAGGCAAGTGGGGAAAATTAAGAATATTCATTACCACTCCTGCCGCCCCTTCATATTTTCAATTTGTGGTCCTCCATTAACATCCAAATAATCCAGGTCCAGTTGTCTATGATGCATCTGTGCCAGGTTAAAAAATCACTAAGTAATTATTGACTGAAAATCCCCTCACTGCTACCCTCTCCTTCATGACCCCTCTCCTCTTCTTCCTGCCAATCCCCCAGCACCCTCCTGTGGTTGCCTTTCACCAAAGTCTACTAAGCTAATAATTTCCTGAGTCTGAAAGTGTGAACAGGACCAGATGTAAGAAGGTTGCTTGGGAGGTACTTTGTTAGTTAATAAACAAAATACATTCTGGGGTCGAGAATTTTGTAAAAGAAATGTCATTCCGCATCATTTTTATGGCATTCCGGTGTTATTCCGCATCATTTTGTGTCATTCCGGTGTTTAGGAGGACCCTTTTTCAAGATCGTCCACATGCACACTTGTGTCCTGTACAAAGCTTTTCTTGTCCTCACTAAAGCCTTTTTTCATGTGTTTCAATTCCATTTGTGTTTTTCTGGGAATAGACAGCCCGACAGTTAATAGTTATCAGCAAAACGAAATGAAAATACTGTGTTATAAAATACGTCCGTTGTGTATACATTTTCGGCATTCTAAGCGACGTAACCAACTTTCAAACTGGGTTATTTTGTTGAGTCGCGTAAGTCACCTATTTTTGTTTCGACACTTGAAGCTCCGACTGAAACGCAACAAAATAGAAATAAAAAAAATCCGCCAAAAGCGACAATGGACGATTGTCGTGTGATTTCAAATAAATGGACGTTTGTCGAATTAAAATGCCCATTTATCAATTAGAGAGACGAGGTGCAAAAGTATAGGCACGTTGTAATGTAGGGGAGCCACAGTGACAGAGCTCATATTTAGAATAGGGGCAGTCGCAGGCCTCCAGTACGTGGAGAGTGGATTGTAAGTAAATCACCCACGGAGTGGAGCTATTGCCAAGCTATAACTTTGAAATTTGGTACATATCGACAAAAAACACAAGCAATGTTTCAGCCAATGGGCCTCCGGCTTAACCCGGAGGGCCATTGGCTGAAACTTTGCTTGTGTTGGTTATGCTTTGCAACAAATTTGCAATTATTGCTTGAGTGGAATCTCCACTCTGAGAGTGATTTAGAGATAATCCACTCTCCATGTCTGTAGTTGATGGCTATATCCGAGTGTAGAATCAGAAATAGAAAGTGCGAGCTCACTATTTAGGTGGGATTTGTTGTCAATCCTCTTAAGTTAGCATTAAACGCCACAGCATCCCATCAAGTTTTTATGGGAACTCAAAACTCAAAATTAGGAATATATATCAAGCTTTCGCCCTTATTACCGGCTGCAATCGATAGTACACGTATTTCCTTACATTTGGGAAGAGTTTATTAATCCAAACTAGGTTTTATCCTTTAAATGTCGTCATTTGTGTACTCGTGAGGCTGCGATGGAGATTTCAAAATCGGCCATGTTGTAGTTTAAATATAAAACAGTAAAAACGATAACCCGGTAATGGCGCCGAAACGAATAGACCTTTTCATCGATGCGGAATAGGAAAATCGATCTCATTCAAGCAGAGGAGGTCATCAAACTCGGTCGCATTCGCACAGAGCAGATTATCAAACCCATTCTGCACAATTGCGATCGAATTTCCTATTCCGCATCGATGAAAAGGTCTATTCGTTTCGGCGCCATTACCGGGTTATCGTTTTTACTGTTTTATATTTAAACAACAACATGGCCGATTTTGAAATCTCCGTCGCTGCCTCACGAGTACACAAATGACGACATTTAAAGGATAAAACCTAGTTTGGATTAATACACTCTTCCCAAATGTAAGGAAATACGTGTACTATCGATTGCAGCCGGTAATAAGGGCGAAAGCTTGATATATATTCCTAATTTCGAATTTTGAGTTCCCATAAAAACTTGATGGGAACTTTTTCTATAGGACTGAATAGGAAGAATCTGAACGTAGAGGGGTAGCCACTACGTTCGGATCGCTGAACTACATTTACCCCTGTCCGACATTTTAGCCTTTGGCGTGCAGAACGCATGTGATTGAGGTCATAAACTTACCAATTCTGGTAAATTTGTTTAAACCGAAAGTCTCGGTTTTTTGTTAAGGCGGCGGTTCGGTTTTGTAAAAAAAAAAAAACGAACCGAACCGAAAAACCGCCCAGCCCTATTTGTACCATGTTGCTGGGTTGAACTTGAACCTCAATTTTGTTCTGTCATCATTATTTACACATACGTGTCACCAATTTCGGGTAGTTATTCGGAAGACCAAATAGGACATAGAACATCTTTTTCGGTGCAACGGTTCATGACTCATATCCGTATCGCAGTTGCAATATTTCGACAATATATTATATAGCCACGGGTTACTGCCCAAATTGACAGATGGATTTTCTCCGTGTCAATGATATTGAATTGTCCAGTATGAAAGGATCTCAAATGTTTTCGTGTTTCTACTATACCTTCACTAAGGTAGTTCTCAGGTATGCTTCTTGGGTTGACATTGTTACAAAATCTGTAGTTTAAATTCGACAAAATGACCAAAACATCAACATAGTTCAGACTTTAACAATCATAAAACCGGATATTATCTTTTTGCTGAAATAAAGGGTGTGAAGGTTGCGGTGGAAAGCTATTGGATAAAAATATGTCAAAACAAATTTGCTTACGGGGTCCTGCTATCATCCCGTTCCTATGTGGATGGCACCGAAGAATATTAAATTTCAACAAACGAGTATCGAGCGAACAGGCCATGCCAAAGAAATGAAAGTCCATTTTCGATACCCGAGTTTAATAAAGGAGGAATGGACCTGTGAGAGAAACGACAGAAGACTCTACTCGCCTATATTCTCAGACATATTGATTTATGGAGGGAGATGATACAGGTAGAAAAGAGGTCGGGGAAGAATCAATCGGCGCGCGAAACCATTTGATTTCGATCGTTTTATTTCTGGAAAGTTGGATATATCGAAATATATTAAGTGAAATTATCTTTGACGGACTACTTTGTGTTAAGTGTATATTTTCTGCATAGATGTTATTCATGTTCCTTTAGGATTATATATATAATATATATATATTGGTACACTTCATCAAATATTTTATATAACTTCGTCAAATTGCCGTCATGCTCTGAAGTTTACTTCCTTCTAAGCGGCTTTCATTTTTGACTAATTCTTATTCCGTTACGTTAAGTGCCGTACCAATGTGTATCGCGTCATGGGAACGTAAAATTTAGCGTCACACTGATCCTAATTGTTGAATGGGAATTATAAAATTGATCGAGATACGCGTACGTCTTACAGATCGATTTATTATTTGGCAAGTGGCCTCCAAGCTCCTAATCACGAACCCGTCTATAAAATCGCCGATACATATCTTCCTTGGGTGGCAACAAGTAAAGATATGTTCCGCATTACACGTTGTTCACTGTTTTTAATTGTAAATTATGGACAAACAAAACCGTATCAGATCTTCCTTAGGTGGTAACAAGTGGAGATATATTTCGCGTTATTACGCGCAAATTTTGTTCTAAGCCTTAGAATTAGGAGCATTCAATCATTTATCTCAACCTCGCCCTGGCAACAGAGGCAGAAGCGAGTTCGCATGCAGTATTCATACATTCAACCATTCCTTGACCCGAATTGTTCAAACGCGTTGTTCTCCATATTCAAGAGTATTGCTTGTAAAATTTCCGTATCATATCTCCCTTGGGTGGCAAAGATATGTTCCCCGTTTCATGTTGTTCCCCGTATCCGAATCTATTGCGCGCAACATAACCGTATCATATCTTCCTTGGGTGGCAACAAGTAAAGATATGTTCCGCGCTTCACTTTGCTTTTTGTATTCACGTGTGAATTTTGCAAAAAATACCGTATAATATCATCCTTGGGTGGCAACAAGTAAAGATATGTTCCGCGTTATTACGCAAAATGCAAATATAAATTAGACACTATTTCTAAAACCTCGCCCTGGTAACAGAGGCAGAGGCAAGTAAGTTCGTATACTGTATTCACACATCCAACCACTCCTTGGCCCGAATCATTCAATCATTTAAAAACGCGCCTCCATATCTCCGCCCCAATACCCAACCCGCGTCAATCAGACATCAATACCGATGAAGAAAAATAGCATCTTTTTATTAACTTTCCTTGCGTAGTAATACCCCCCCCCCCCCCCGCCCGATCCTTCCAGGGTGTGTAAATGTTTTGTCCCCACCCACTATTGCAGCATATATATGCCCCCCCCCCCACCACTGATCTAAGTGTAGCCCCTCCTATAATGTCTACACTGACAATGGTAGGCTAGGATACCATACACCCCCCCTCCCCCATCCCCCATATACACATGTTGTACGCATTGACATATACCCAATGATCATAATCTCACAACATATGCACGCTACGTCCAACACCAATGCCTTTTTAGGTGTAATTGCTATATACACTAACTTATATCCCCCCTCCCCCCCCCCCCCCCCCGGTTTAGCAAGTTTATAAATGAGAATATTTGGAATTATTCTTGTCTATTGAGCCCATTGGGTTCTAGTGTTTGCAGTTTGTTAATCCAAAATGCTTCACGACCCCTCCTGTAAGCTGTATTTTGTTGATTAATTTGTTCAATCCCAATAATTTTAAAATTCTTTATACTATGGTTTTTGGTCAGAAAATGATGGGGTATCGGTTCATCCATAACCTCAAGTTTTATTCTACTCAGATGGTTTTGCATTCTCTCATACAATTTTGTCCCCGTCTCTCCCACGTACACAACTTCATTGCACTTGTCGCAGAGAATCCATATATCACATTCCTGGACATGCAGGTAATTTTTTTGCCTATGTGGTAGGCCGTTCCGTTCTTGTCTGCGAATTGTTTTGTTGGGAGCATAAACCCACAGATTGCACAATTTCTCTCGCATCTATCAGATCCCGTCCCTTGATTATTGAACATTTTATTATGCTTGCTATATGGACTATGATATCTCCCAAATTTTTCAGTCTTTTGTACGAAATCAGGGGAGGTTTTTCGAATGCCACCTTCATGCGTTTTGAGCGGTGTAAAATGGGCATCCGCTCCCGCGTTATTTTCCCGATGTCGGGGAGGCGCAGCGAGTAGGTGACCACAAACGGGACTCTTTCGCCGGTTGATTTGTTGGATCGTTTTTCAAGTAACTGTTTACGCTCGATTTGGTCGACCTTTTTTAGTTGTTCGCTTACAAACTTTTCGTCGTAACCTCTGGCATGCAGGTGTTGTTTTATATCATTTTTGTGGCATTCATATTCAGCATTATCGGAACAAATTCTTTTTACTCTTGAAGCTATTCCATATGGTATCGCTCTTTTAGTGTTGATTGGGTGATCTGACTTTGCGTGCAGGTATTGATGCGTGTCCGTGAGTTTTGTATATAAACCGGTTTTAAGAAATCCGTCTTCAATTTTGACTACCGTGTCCAAGAATTCTATCCCATTTTCAGACCACCTTAAATCAACCTGTATTCTTGGGTGTATCGTATTTGCCAAAGAATGATATTGTTTCAGAGACTCCAACCCATGCGTCCATACTCCCCAGATATCATCAACGTACCGTACCTGTTCAAGGGGGTGTAACAGGTACAAATATATTGGTACAATATTCATTTTTGATGTAATATCGTGATGGCATGATGTTCATTGGCATAATATCGCATAGTGGTGGGTTGCTGTATTCGAGCCGTCTCCCGATAAAATTAAAATGGATCTTTAATCCATTGACAGTATTTATTTACATATTTATTTATCCACTCACCAAATATCACAGCTGAAAATCACAGGCTTTAAAATGGTACATCGATCACATCATTAGGTTATTACATCATCTTATACAGGAACAATGATAATAAGATCCTGCAAAATAATTAAATATAAATAGCACATTCCCAGATAATATTGTGGAAGCGATTTCTGAAGAGCGAAACAGAAACGATGCGTTGTCAACTCAGAATGACTTGCATCTTTCCAAAATAGTAAAAAAAAATGCCTCCGCGATATATTTAAATCACATCGAAATAATGTCTGACCATCAAGAGCAAGAATCGAACAAACACGATTTCAACACAATAGAGTTTCCCGCGTCAACCAGAACCGAGGCAGCACAAGCGACAACTGAACTGAATCTTGAACAGACTTAACCCCATCCAAGTAAAGATGCAAACAGAAGCAGAATAACAGTATAATTAATTTAGCAGCTGAAATTGTGAAATAAATAAGCTAAAACTAATGAATAAACTGGTTGCTGAAATAAATAATAAATTAATATGTTCTGTCCAAAAATGACCTATAATAAAGAAGGAAGAATGAATAAGTAAACAGCATAATTTGTACATTATCACAATAACGTCCTTTGGCGAAATGTCCGTTGATAAAATACGCTGGAATCATCATCTCGGATCTTCTTTTTCCTCGACAATAATACGATACCACATTATAGCCGCGGGTACGGAACAAATCGACGTCTGGAACTCGCCGTCGGACGGCGAGTTGTCCCGTTTTTTGTTTTTCAAAAAATGTAATTTATTTTTAATTTATTCTATTGAAATACTGTGAACAGACACAGAGTAAAAAAACGCCCACCTCCTCCAGCTGACCTCCAATTCGCCATCAACAATGATTTCCTGAACCTAGTCACCTTCCTTGTAGCAGATCTCAAATTGGAGACGGCGAGACATATAGTGTTTTCGACACCATTCCAGCTGAATCTACTAGGCAGGACTCGTCGCTGGTTCATTGACGGGACCTTCAAGGTTAGTTATTCCATTTTGTATTAAAAAACTTAAGAATCAAATGTCACAGTCATGATGTTACTTGCTATAGGCTTAAAGTAATTTGTTACGCCCAGAAAAAAAATATTAGATTTCATTTTCATATTGACCCCTTTTAATTGATTGAAAAGTCAAAAGTCGCAGTCACGATGTCACATGTTATATAGCCTAAAGTCGTTTGTTTCTCACAGAAAGAATTTAAATTTCATTTTCAGATTTTTTTTACAGCTCTTTGGCAAGCTGTTAGGGGGTGTTTCCTGGCAGAGAAATAAAAGGCTGTTGTTTTCATTGGAGCCTGGCAGTCAACAGATATGTCACGAGAATATACGAATATGGCCCAAAAGATACAGAAATATTGGGATGCCAATATAACAGATCCACCTTCATTGTCTACTGCAGCCCTTTTAAAGAAACGTTCAGCTGTCTCTATAAAGTAGTTCTCTCATAATGGATATCAGACATACATTTGTACTTCAATCTTTATATATTTTTGTATAAATTATATCTTTTGTGAATTATAGTAATTTTCAAATTATATAGAATTCTATAAATTTATTTTATATCTGTGAATTCACGTGAAAATGGTCTTTTCGGACCATTTTCATGTGAATCCACAGATATAAAATAATTTCCAACAAACAGGTGCATGCTGTACCCCTTTGTCTAAGCACGATCTGTAAAAGAGTAAATTTGCTTGAAAATGTATTAATTAATTAATTATTGTCATTGATTTCAACGAATCGTTTGTCACTCTGATTAATCTTGTTATGTTAGTAACTATTATTTTATATGTTATATTATTATATGTTATATTGAACCAGTCTTATTATGTAAGTCATGAGTATTAATAAAGATAATTTAATCCTATGCCGCGTGTTACTTATCAATTACTATTCCACGGCGACTTGTCCCGACGGCGACTCGTGCCACCTCGGGTACTGCGAGCGAGTTGTCCCGTTCCCATAGCCGCGGGGTTTCAACTCTCTCTCCAGGTCAATATAAATAATGTTTGGCTTATCTCCCTTTACATTAACGGATTTTCCCAAATTTGGTTTGCGTTTAGTCAGACTAAATCGTCGTGCAAACAGTTAAATTGAATAAATACCAAACATGTAAGTGAAAGATTTCATATTGTTTGTATTTAAAGCCTTTAGATGGAATTACTCTCCATCTGGACGCGCAACATGTAAAATCAAGACGAAATATTTATCAAACCGGTCACTTCCACTCTTCCTGTGCTTGGCTTCTCGAAGTTCTGCTACTTTCGTTTTAACTTTAAACCATCCCAAACTACGGTTCGTGGTCTTAAAAGAGGAAAAATTGCGAAAGACAGTGAAAAGGAGTGCTAAATGCGTAATTTGGGAGCAGTGGATAGCTGGGAACACTTTCTCTCAAAATGTCCTAAATATCATTTTGGAAGAACAAGATTCCCTAATAATAATAATAATTTTTTTTATTGTCTGTCATCCGGGTGCGCCTTTATACCGCAGGTCCCCGATTTTACCGCAGGCTACCGCAGGTCCCTCAAAATTACCGCAGGTCCCTTGTTTTGCGGGGTATTATCTTTCTTTTAACTAATAGTTCGGGTAAACATGAAGAATAGCGGACCCAACAAATTGTGCAAAAATTACCAACTTTTCCCAACTTTTCATGATTTCCCTACATTCTTTAATGTTTTTTCTTCACATATGTACCAAAAACCCTGAGTTTTTAATATTTTTAGACATTATTTACTAAATTTTTCCTTCCCGTAATAGAGGCACGGAAAAGTTGTCTGATCGTGTTTATCAACAGCGACGTTCTTTCAGTGGAAACTGTCAAAGATGTGACGTCAAGGTGGGCGTCTCCTCCCATTTGTGGAGAATTCAGTATCACATCAGTTCCGAAAAGCGCACCGTGTGCAACAGATTAGGGTCAGTGTAGGAAGGGTTCGGGTTAGCTAACCCGAACCCTTGCTAGACTGACCCTAACCTGTCGAGTGCAGTGCTATTTATTACATAATAACTTACCTTAATAATGAAAACTTGAAAAAAAACACTGTACTTACCGACTTCTCCTTGTGGTACCAATGCAGACAAGTGCACTTCAAAATCGAACACACACTTCGATAGAAAAGATGGTTGACGCGCAAGTTGAATTGCTTCATCTCAGAAGTTAAAAACTTGTAAAAACAAGCTAAAAAGTGATTTTTATTCCCCCAAATTTATGAATATATAAAGAGAAAACACTAAAGAATGTAGGAAAACCATGAAAAGTAGGGAAAAGTTGGTAATTTTTGTATAATTTGTTGGGTCCGCTATTCTTCATGTTTACCATAGTTCGAGGCAACAGTCGTCTCGTTGATATTTGGGGGTATTTTACACCAAAAATCAATAATAACGGAGCATATTTTTCCATTTACGCTATATAAACAACATAAACTTATCACGCTCTTCGTGTCAAAACAACGTGTGCAGACCTATAAAACTATAACTAATATAAAAACTGTCTTCTATTGTACATAACATTCCGATATGCAATTCATCGGGCTTTCAGAGCTTGCCATGTGTCAGGAAAATTACCCATGATGGCATCCCACCCCATGTGGCCCCGCCACACTCGGGAACATGATTCAAAATATTTCAGCGTTGCAACTTTTTAACACTACTATATCGTATTTCTTGGTTGCGGCTTTTTGGTAATTTATTGCATACATGGGTATAACCGTATATGACATACATGTCCAATAGATAACATAACATAATGCAAACATAAACTGACATCACATATATTACACGAAATTGATTTTTTTTAAGGTTTATTGTGGTTCGACCTACCTGTAGTTCAGGGATGGAGTGCAGTGCACATAATTTAGCCGAAATCATCCGAAAATTCTTAACCCCCCGCCCAACGTAACGATCAAAAGCCGACTAGCGAGTGGGTCCTCCTATACTATAGGTTACGGGACGTTTCGTCCCAAAACCAGTTCGTCCCGGGACGATTCGTCCGGAACGTTTCGTCCCAAAATTACAACCGGGACGATTCGTCCCAACTAATTTTTTTCGGAGTATTGAGACGCTTCATCCCAAATTATTTTTTTTCGAATATCGGTACCATCTGTCCCAACAAGCAACATTTATTTTCATGTTATCGGGGCAAAAATATATACTTTGATTTATATAGATATACATTGTTTACTCATTTACTAATCATTTCCGTGAATCCATCTCGTGAAAGTCTGGAGGTAAATGAAGTTAATGGACAAAAAATATCATTAATTGTGGAGAAATATTTAGTATTCAAGCTACCTTTACACTTTCCACTTGAACATTAATTTATTCATTGGTACTAAATGCCTGTTACTCCGGCTGACAATAAAGTGTATATCACAGGAAATGACTGTGATTTACACTTTATTAATGGCTGATATATCAGACAACGGCACTTGGTGATATTTTTCCACTTGACTGATCCTTCGAAATAGTTGACTTCTGCGATAATTCGTTTTTAAAATAACCATACGTGTGTGATCATTTATTTCACCAAATTACTTTTCAGGACAAATCGTCCCGGACGAACCGTCCCGGTTTGATAATGTATTTAGGACGAATCGTCTCGGGTCGAACTGGTTTTGGGACGAAACATCCCAGAGCCCTCCTATATGCCAAAATAGCCCATTTAAAGTTCCCCCAAAATTTTTTCACTTATATTCTTGTTTGTTATGTTTTGAGTACTTGCACAAAAATTCAGCAGAAAATTGTGTCTGGTTAGTGATTTTTGAAGGCATATATCGGATTTTGTATAGTCGAATGCGTTTACACAAAACAATATACGAAATACCTGTTGAAAACACTGTTTACCTGCAATAAATACTATGTATCATCATATATACAAATTCATTATTCATTACTCGGGCCTATTTTTTATGTTATTTGCGACAACGTTCTTCAGAAAAGTTATATTGGAACATACTTTCGGAAAACTGGATTTGTTGACATATTTTCGTTTTCATGAGATACCCTCAGTTGATGAGAAATAAATTGTGTTAGGGAAACACCCAAACCATCCTCTGCAATTTGACCCAAACCGGCCACTACATTTAACTTGAACCATCCTCCATAGCACCTGAACCGTCCTCTGCAGTGCCGAACCGTCCTCCATGCAATTTGGCCCATACTGTCCTCTGGAGATTGTGTAGTTCAGCGATCTGAACATAGTGGCTACCCCTCTATGTTCAAATTCCCCCCATTCAAATCTGTGGTAAAATTCCCCTCCCCATCAAGTTTTGATGGGAACTCAAAAATAGGAATGTATATCAAGCTTTCGCCCTTATCACCGGATGCATTGGATAGTACAGGTATTTCGTTACGTTTGTGCAGAGTAAATTGATCCAAACTATATGTTATCCTTTATTTATCGACATCTGAAAACGTTTGAAGTGTCAAGAATCGCTTTGATTTTGTCCATGTTACTTCTCGCTTGTATCGGCTATAAAATAATAACCCGGAGTTGCGTCTAAACAAACATCGATGCGGAAGCGGAAATGTGATCGCATTCGCACAGAGGAGGTCAATTATGATCATTGCGTGAGGGCATTTTATTACGAGTTACTGTTTCCGCATCGAAAATTTGTTTCGGCAGCAACTCTGGGTTGCGCAAAAAAACATGCCCCCATGTAGGCAACCGGATAAAGTGCATCGCCCAAGGACACAATGCGAGTTGTCCCGGACAGGGATCGAACTCGGGACCTCTAGCATAGAAGTCCAACAATCTACCACTGAGCCACCGTGCTCCCACTAAGAATATAGTACTCAAACCTATTAAAGGGACTAATAAGTTACTGTATGGTCCATCGGAAATTTGTTAATTGTGGATCCCAAAATGTGTTCTTTTCTTGACAACATACTTGAGCTTAGTTACATAGAAGAGACATGTACACCATAAAAGGGAATCTTTGGTCACATGCGCACGTGTAATGTGCAAATTCAGCAGCTGAAAAAATACTATTTTTCAAAAAATGTCAACCCGACCATATGATGTGACCCCTCTTTGGAACGAGCTCATCGAGCTTGTTTCAATGAGGGGTCACATGATATGGTTTTGTTGAAATATTTTGAAAACTTTTTTAAAATGATATTTAAAATAATAAATTTTTATATCGTCTGTGTTGGATAAAGGGTTAAGAGAAAAGAGTATGTGTACCTCATATCTGCTAATTCTCAATTAGATTGCATTGACAGGAACCCAGAAAAGAAAAGAAATAGGCTCCCCGGCCCCATATTCTCTGGTTGGTATTATTATGGTTAAACTACAGAGTATTTTCTGTTTTTAAAAATTTGATTATCAGTTTCCATCTTGGTTTCAAAGAGTGATGACAAATAGTGAATATAAAGCAAATATGAAAGAAAATGGTTAGCATTTGGACATTTTTGTATAACATTTTGCGATGCGAATCCAGTCATCAAATACCCTGAACTAATATAAAAAAAAAAACATGTACTACAGGCTCCTACATCCCTACTACTGTATACAAACTGTAATTGGTGTGAATATATTACATGAACACAATTAGGGCCTTATTAGGAAGCAACAATATAAGCTGTGTGTCTCATTTCCTTATGATCTATTATAGAAATTGGAAGTGTGTGATTTTTATACCCACACTTTCGAAGAAAATGGGGGTATACTGGATTACATGCATCGGTCCGTGTGTGAGTCTGTCCGAGAATATTCATAACTTTAATAACTTAAGTAAATTATTATTATTTCTATAATATTTGGTCATAGGTATGCCCACACTAGGCGGTACATCACGTGGGGGTATGCACCGGACGACAGTCCAGCTCTTGTGTGGTTCAGTCCAGCTGGAAATTCAAGCTTTGATTATCTCCCTTGATGTACAATACAACTAGAAATTTTCCATCGCACAGGTGAGACTTCCCATCCTGGGATGGGTCGGACTGCTGGTAAGTTATATGTAAATAACGGCAGGGTTTAATTCAAAGGAAGAATTTCTGTCCCATTCCCAATAAGAAATGGGCGATAATTTTCTGGGACTGACTGATTTCACTGATCTACATGTACAGTACATGGAGAGTGGATTGTAACTAAATCACCTGGGGAGTGGAGTTATCACCCAAGTATCACTTTCAAATTCTGTACATGTGGACAAAAAAACACAAGCAATGTTCAGGGTTTTGCAAATTTATTTTTTTGCGGGACCCATTTTACGTGCTGACATACTTGTTCACTTGCATGGTCATTATACTGTATCAGAAGCTGGAAATGGTCATTCTCAATCCTTCACCAAATGCGGGTAGCAGACGATACTTGTACAAGAAATTCTTGAATTACTAAAGATTTTCAATGTTTGTCTCAAAAACATATCTTATGACCCCTCAATGGAATGAGCTCATTCCAATGAAGGGTCATAAGCTATGTTTTGAGCCAAAAATTGAAAACATAATAAAATTTGAATGGACATTTTTGTATATGGCGCTGACCGGTTTTGTCCATTAAGTTGAGTAAAGTTTTCACTATACGGCAATTATTCAGCTACCTATTAGGGCAAGTGATTAATCGGTTAACCAAGGTTAATCCATGCGATTAATCGATCAGTAAAACCCTTTAATCGTTTCAGCTCTAAAATTAATCTAATTTTATTAAATTTTATCTGATGAAAAAATGCTTATATTTTTGTAGGAATGGTAAATGGGTCTCCTAAGCAAGCATTTGCGAGAACGTCACAGGAACGAAACAACCGTTCTTGCAATTTGCGGAACCCTGAATGTTTCAGCCAATGGACCTCCAGGTATAACCCGGAGGTCCATTGGCTGGAACTTTGCTTGTGCTTGTTATGCTTCGCAACATGTTTTCAATTATTGCTCAGGTGGAATCTCCACTCTGTGGGTGATTTAGTGATAATACACTTTCCACGTACTGTATGTACCATTAATTCAGTCTTTAGAATCAGAAACCTTCATTCCAGATGCCTTCATCCCTACATGGGAGTTGGGAGGACAAATTTCAAAACTTTTTAGCCATGGGGGTGAACTATGGTAGTATGGTTACCCCATTGGATCCGCTGTACTGCAAAAGGCTTTCCTTGAACTGTCAGTGAAGTAACAAGTGTGTATAGAGATAAATACACTTGACCCTTTTTCCCGATAAATTCCGTCTTCTGATCGGTCAGAATGCCTTGGACAAATAGCTATGGCAAAGGGCGCACTCAAAATCCAAGGTTTCTGAAAGCGTGCAACATCCAGGGTATAAGGGCACGCGAAACATTGGGGGGGGGGGGGGTTTAAATGAAAGCTTTTCGATTTCGCTCGCCATAAAAATCGAACAAAAAACATGAAAATAGTCACAACAAATATTGTCAGATTTCTGACAGTTCGATCATATTTTGATGTTATGAATTAAATGGTTGAATAATTAAATCAAACAACTTGAGAAAAATAAAATAAGAGCAAATGTGTCAACAAACTAGAGAAACAGAATTTACTGCCACCAGTAAATTCAAGTCTGTGTGAAAAGGGTTAAAGTATCAGGAATAGACTATAAAGAAAGAAAATTCATGGAGGCTTATTTTTCGGGAGTAAAATATTTTTGAACAAATCAGAAATGGGTTTTCGTTTGCAGTATTTACAGATATTCATACAGAAATCCGAACATTTTTATGAGAAACCAGAAATGGCATATATGTGACCAGCATTCAAAGGGTTTGACAGGGACCGACCTGGGCATGCGCCAGTATGTATTTGGTTCTTAAACATCAGGACCTGGCTCTTAAATCTCAGAAATAGGCTTCTCAGTTGGCGCGTAACTTCTCAGATCATATTTTGATATTCTTTTGATGGATAATCAAGAGAGACACTCTTACATGTATTATATATATGATTATCATTTATCACTGTTGTAGA
The DNA here is from genome assembly GCA_031216915.1 of Pictodentalium vernedei. NCBI lineage: Eukaryota > Metazoa > Mollusca > Scaphopoda > Dentaliida > Dentaliidae > Pictodentalium > Pictodentalium vernedei. Next base: position 731,108,161 of record CM062296.1, on the reverse strand, counting down.
GTGCTTAAGTTAATACTTCAAGTCTTAATTACCAAGCATTAATCTTCACTGTGGTTTCTGATGAAGTCTTGGCTGCCTAAATAGGCAGCCAAGACTTGATCAGAAACCACAGTGAAGATTAATGTTTGCTATAGTGTACTAAATGAAAATGATGAGAGCTATTACATACTTGCAGTGTGTGTTACAAACAGCAGTGTGACTCCGTAAATTGAAATCAGGCACATGAATTGAAAAAATAGGCTCCGAGGCTAGAGCGTATTTTAAATAGTCCTGATCGGTCCCTGGTTTGATACACGAATCAGAAATTGACATATTTGGCCCTGCCCACTAATTTGAGTGATGAAATACATTCATAAACTTTAGAAATGCATTAAGGTGTAATAAAGTGCATTTCCCAGTCTTTCTGAATAATGCCCCCATATTAAGATCCTTAGAGGGTTAAAATATTCCCTTTAAATACTCCATTTTAATCCTTTAAATAGGGGCGCAGTGGCTCAGCTGGAAGAGGTGCAGGCTGCAAGGCGTGAGGTACGTACTCTGCTCTTGGGCAAGACACTTCACCCCATAGCCCACGTGGGTGCATGGTGGCACTGTGTACTAAAGCGTACCGCACATCGATGGTGTACCCGTCGTCAACCAAAGCTAAGTGTGGAGTTAGTATGTGGGGGATCTGACAGTTGCTCGTTGTTGCCCGGTGGTTCTTCCCGGGTACTGCGATTTCCTCCACCAGAAAAACTGCCGTGGTCATGATTAGCCACTGTGCAGAAATATGTGACATTAAACACCAATGAAAAAATAATCCTCTAAAAATGAGCTCAATCCAATAAAGGGACATAAGCTATGTTTTTCAAGCAAAAATGAAAAGGTAATTAAAACTGAATAGACGTTTCTGTGAATAATGTTGACCAGTTTTCGCCGTTATGTTGGCTAAAGGGTTAAGAATCCCTTACTTTGGAAGGCACACTGAAAGGGTGTCCCATTCCACATAGAATTAAATATTAAGAAAATAAAGCGAAAAACATTTAGTTTCTCGGCTGACAGTACTGCTTTTGAACTCTGGGGGATGGAACGGCACAAGTCAGAGACATTCTCTTTATGGCACTTTGGCACCAAAGGTTTCTGCACTCTCGGTGAGACCGAGCCAAGCGCAGTGAAAGACTGATAGAACTCCTCAAACAAATGAGTTTTAAACAGTCATAGCACTAACACAGTTAACAGTACAGTTGACCATGTCAATATTGTTACCGGCACCCTGACAGTTTTGTGATAGGTTTCAAAAATTATTCAGTGCAGTTTTATGGAAAGGGTTAACTTTATTCTGCCTGAAATAAAATATGTGCAATCCCCATTGAAGTGTTGAGAGGGTTAAAGGCATTGAACTGAATTAGATAGGTTTCAACAAATTTTACAATTATTCAGTGCAGTTTTATGGAAAGGGATAACTTTATTCTGCCTGAAATAAGATATGTGCAATCCACATTGAAGTCTTGAGAGGGTTAAAAGCATTGAACTGAATAAGATAGGTTTCAACAAATTTTACAATTATTCAGTGCAGTTTTATGGAAAGGGTTAACTTTATTCTGCCTCAAATAAAATATGTGCAATCCACATTGAAGTCTTGAGAGGGTTAAAAGCATTGAACTGAATAAGACAAGTTTCAACAAATTTTACAATTATTCAGTGCAGTTTTATGGAAAGGGTTAACTTTATTCCGCCTGAAATAAAATATGTGCAATCCACATTGAAGTCTTGAGAGGGTTAAAAGCATTGAACTGAATAATTTATAATCTAGTTCCTTGCAAGGTAAAGGGTTTCTCTCAACTTAGTTCCAGGAACTTACATCCCATTATCAAAACAAGGTTAGCAGATTATATTTCATTTCTTGACACCTACTCCACTGGTGTTGACATTATCTCCAGTGTGAATAACATAGCATCCTATTGCTCGGGGAGAGTTTACTGTATGAGGAAATTGGAGGCTGTGAAAGCCCCGTGGCCGATTAGGCCATACTCAGTGGCTCTAGCGACCTGAAAAACATAGGTGGCCGAGAACTTTTGACTGTCCACCAGTATGCCAAAAATCAGCGGGATAGGAGGATTCGTTTTCGAGTTATCGTGAGGACAAGGACGTGCATAGAAGACAGAAGACAGGAGAATAAGAAAAAGAAGAAGAGGGAAGAAGAAGAAAAATAAAAAAAAAAGAAAAAAAAAGAAACCGTACAAAAACAATAGTCTGTGTGTTCACACAGACTAAATAGCCCCCGATCTATTTATGCGTTTTCAATAATGACCCAAGGAACTCTATCTGTTGTTGTCTGTGTTTGTAAAAACAAAACAATTATTCGCGAGATTGGTCTTACTGATTGCGGAGAGTGAAAATTGCGTACACAAATTTGTTTCCACTATGTTTCAATTGTGTTTCAAATGGGACAAAAACATTATCTCCGCCAACATGTACGGTATATGGAGATTTAATACCTGGATGTCTCATTTATACCCCTTGCCTGCCATAAGATAACTTATATTAATCATCACTAATTCCCAATTAAGTACTTGGATCTCCAAAATGAAAAAAAAAAAAACGTCAAGAACCTAAAAACCTTGAGGAAATGAAAGAAGTCGACATTAATAAAAGTAAAAATATATGTTCACAAAAATGCTATACACTACATATGTTGCATAGTCTAAAGGGTTTATTTAATATAATATAAATGTTTATTAAATTTTCATTCCCCCCCCCCCCCCCCCCCACCAAAAAAAAACAAAAAATCCAAAATGGTATTCCACTCCCAGCATTATATTCCACTCTCAGCTATGACAGACTACTTTTTTTTATTGTTTACAAATCAGTAGAGTTGAATCAATTATAAAGGGTTGTTTTGGGAAAACAAATAAGGAGAAAATAAAATAAATAGAAAAGTTCACTGCTCAGATTTGAGTATGATTTTATACTGTCATGGGCCTCACAGATTATTCCACTTGGCTGACGCCTCGTGAAATAATCCTCCACACGCCCACTCCACAATAAAAATCGTACTTGAATCTGAGCAATTGTCTGTGTGCAACGAAAAAAAAATGTCCCAATACATATATGAAATTGGTGACCAGAGGCTTTTGTTTCTTTCAACAAATTTGTTTTAGCATATATTTTTACTGTCATTTTATGGAATCTCTCAGCTGAAAAATATTATGTGTTTGGGAAAATGTTTCACTGTAACATAAATTCAGTTTAAACACTTTTTAGCTCATCTTGACAAAGTCAAGCTGAGCTAATCTCATCGCTGTCCGTCCGTCGTCCGTCAACACCATGTTTTGGTCTTCTCCTCCAAAGCCACTGGGCCAATTCAAGTGAGTGATGGTCCCAAAGAGGCATTTCATTTCTGTTCAACTCAGCATGCCCAACCCCATAGGGAGGGAGTGGGGGAAAATGCTCCAAAATATTTTAAAAATCTTCTTCTCAAGAACCAGTGTGTACAATGACTTGATATTTGCTGTGGAGCTTCCATATGAGGTGTGGAATCAAGTTTGTTCAAACGAAGTTCGCGAAGTAATATTTGGCTTTGTAATAGGAGGGGTAAGATTTTTGGCCCCGCCCAAAATTTCTATTTTCTGAACCGATGGTCCGGTATGAACCAAATTTGGTTTGTGGTAGTATTGGGTCAGAAGTACATGCAAAAAAAATAAAAATTCCTGCATCCCCATGGGAACCCTGGGAGCTAAAAATAGAAATATTTTCAAACGCCCATATTTCCCAAACCCCATGGACCAGAGAGCTTTTATTTGGTATGAAGTATCCTTATGACCAGTAGAATTGAATGATAAAAAAAAATTGCCATCGGTTACGTTAGGGTGTTCTGTAATGGGCATCAAAAAAATGCTGAGTCTGCAAATTTGCAAAAATTTAAAAAAATCTTATCTCCAGAACCAATCATCAGAATCTTTTGATATATGGTATACAGAATTCATAGGGGGGTCAGATAAAAGTTTGTTGAAATAAAGCTCATTGGTTCATATTTGGGCTCTCTACAGGAGCCCGGAGTTTTAACATAGGGTAATATGGGGAATATTCTTTAAAAATCTTGTTCTTCAGAACCACCAGTCAGAATCTTTTAACATTTGGTATACATCATTGTTATGAGGGTCAGATTCTAGATTGTTCAAACCAAGTCCCTAGATTAATATTTGGGCTTCCTACGGAAGCCCAAATTTTATCTTTGTTCAATATGGAGGGTAATTTAAAAAAATCTTCTTCTTCAGATCCATCAGTCAAAATGCTTTGATATTTGGTATGCAACATCTCTATGGGGGTCAGATTCAAGTTTGTTCAAATCAGATCCCTAGGTATATATTTGGGCTCACTATGGTAGCCCAAATTTTTTACTTAGTGCAATATGAGGAAATTTCTTTAAAAATCTTCTTCTTCAGATCCACCAGTCGGAATGCTTTTATATTTGGTATACAACATCTCTAGGTGTGGGTCAGATTCCAGGTTGTTCAATTCGAGTGCCTAGGTTAATATTTGGGCTCCATATGAGAACATGAAATTTAACTTAGTTCAATATGAGGGAATTTCTTCAAAAATCGTCTTCTTCAGATTCACTTGTCAGAATGCTTTCACATTTGGTATACAACATCTCTGGGGGGGGGGGGGGGGGGGGGTCAGATTCAAGTTTGTTCAAATCGGATCCATAGGTTAATATTTGGGCTCGCTATGGTAGCCCAAATATGAACTTAGTGCAATTCGAAGAAATTTCTTTACAATTTCTCTTCTTCAGATCCAACAGTCAGAATGCTTTCATATTCGGTATACAACATCTCTAGGGAAGTCAGATTTAACTGTGTTCAAATCAAGAGCCTGGGTTAATATTTGGGCTCTCTATGGGAGCCGGAATTGGCCATTTTGCTGAAGAATTAAAAATTTTGTATTCAGTACCCTCTGGAGGTACTAAGATTAATCCACATAGGTTGTATCAAGGGCAGTGGCGGCGCCAGAAATTTTTTTGTGGGGGGGGGGGGGGGGGCAACTTGGGGGGCAGACTCCCATGAAGGGGGGCAAATACGTAAAGGATCATTAAAGGATCATATCATTACTTTGTTATGAGGTAGTCGAAACTTGGACCCAAAGTCCATAATATACTTTTTTGGTTTGGTACGTCCTGTAGACGTACCAAACCCAAAAATTATATTACAGACTTTGGGTCCAAGTTTCGACTAAATGTAATGGTAATTAGCGGTCCTCCTTTCAAAAAATCCTGGATCTGCGTCTGGTGGGTCTGTGCATGAGAGAGAGAGAGAGAGAGAGAGAGATAGATAATTGAACAGTGCAAGAGAGATAATGCCCGTCTGTCATAATGCGAAATCCATGAATTTTTTTAGACAAGGGATATGGATAGACATGCCTTTGTTGGCTCATAACTTAATTATAACTTATAAGTATCTGCATCCGAGTCTTTAAATCTCTACTGCCTGGATGTGTTCATCAGCTAGCCTGAGGCTTTGGGCTAAGTGTGTATGGGAAATTATTGGGAATAAAAAAAGAGAGGGGTGTGTGTGAGAGAGAGAGTGACTGAATGTGTTTGTGTGTGAGGGTGGATGGAAATGCATGCGAGATGGTTGGGGGGGGGGGGGCAAATGCCCCCCCCCCCCCCACCCGTAGCGCCGCCACTGATCAAGGGGCTTCATAGGGGAGCTCTACATTTTACTTATGATCAACTGAAGAAAAGGCATGAGCCCAGATTATTTTTGTCACTCCTGAGGGACTCAAGGATCGACAGTGTAGCCTATGGAGATGGCTTGCTTAATGTAGACTCATTCTTGGACTCTGTTTAAATTGTGTTCTGTACAAGATTTGCGCTTCAGGCCCCGTGGGGCCTCTTGTTGAAATTGCAATTACCACACACTGACACAAATATAGTATCTGGTAGTAAAGTTTAATTTCAAAATTTAGCATCCTACATGTAGCTTCATGCCTGATGTACAGTACAGTTGCCATGGACTGGTAACTTTCTACGGGTGGGCAATATTTCCATGGATGCAATAAGCCAATAATAGTAGATTCCAAACACTAATTAAAGGAATATTAAGTAAAGTTTAGTTTCAACATTTAGCATCCTAGCTTCATGCCTGATGTACAGTACAGCTGCCATGGACTGGTAACTTTCTACGGGTGGGCAATATTTCCATGGATGCAATAAACAACCCGGTGCTTCATTTGTAACGGATTTGATAACAGCAGTTGAAAAATAATATACAATAAAAGTTCTAAATAACTTTTTATAATTCGTCTGCTCGTAACAGAGGTTTAATTCAGTTTTTGTTGGCTTCTAGTCATTCCATGTTCAAAATGAATCGATGTGACTTATAAGCCCATTGCCGATTAGCCATCTTTGACGTAAATGATATGCAGGGTCAGAGGTAGGTTCGGGTAAACACTGCGATCAGACTATCTGTCAAGACTGTCATACATGCGATAGAAACAACCAAAATGTTTCGCTTGAAACGAGAAAATGTGCATTTTCGATTTAATACTAATAAAGATGGAAAAAATAACATACTTTCAACACTTCATTCAATGGACAGGACAAAATAATATTGATTTTTTAATGAAATGAATACCGCAATGAACCCCTTCCCACAAGCGAATGTTGACGCGGCATCATGGTTTTGTTTTGTTGACGAGTGACAAAACTGTAGATATATCACTGAAATGACACAAAAATGTCTACGTGAGTGAAAATGCAAACCCTGGGTATCCAAACAACCAACCCATGCCAATATTTTCAAGCATAACACACAGATGTTCCAGCTGAAAGAGGTTGGGGTGGGGGGGGGGGGGGGGCGTGGTCCCTAAAAAGTGAATAAAAATCGTCTGCTAGTATATGCAGTGTCGCGTGTCCACTAATAATATTTTGTCCATACACAGTACAAGTCAAATTCAGTTGAAAAATAACCACTACCAGTATAAACTTTAGATGTAATGTTTCCTGTACTAATTACACAAGAATCGGACATAAAATATATGTACATGTATATGTATGCTGTAACCCTTTTTAACATGTTTTGGTTTTATACACAGTATTTAAGAGGGTTAATTGCATTGGAATTCCTATTGCATTATATTTTCTAATGCATAGAAATTCAAAATGTAATTTATAATGTTCACGAAAGAATATTATTTCAGGAAAACTAATTTTTTTGGTTGACGTAGCTTTGGTATGCCAAAAACCATACCCATGAGTGGTGGGAATTTACCCTTTTGGTACTGTTAATTCTTTTTTTTTCTCAAACATTGGAAACTGGATTGATAAGAATCTCCATAATCCACACACCTCACTGCCTGACCCTTAATTAACAAATTGACTGCAACTTCACACATAATTCATGAATTAGTAGGTAAAAATGGTTTTTTTTAAAGTTTTTTGAACAGGACACATAATGTGATCTATCATCGGAACAAGATTGTCCCTCCGAGGATCACATGATTCGATTTGCTTGAGGCGTTTTGTGTAAATTTGAAAAAAATAAATTTAAATTTTCAGTTTAAATGTTATCTGTGGGTAAAGGTTTAAAAAGTAAAGCACTGCTTTTTTGTTATCAGAGTACTACAGTTGTAGATTATTTCAGCAAGTCAAAACTTCTTATCTGAAATATTGTTTTATAATCACGAAATATTGAAATGTGGCAATGGCTACAGTCCAGTAATTTTTAATAGAACTAATCTGTAAATGAACAATTATTTATTTAATAGCCAAGTATGAAATGTCTGAAAAAAATTTCTTATGAGTATAAAGGCATGGTACAATGTAGAAACATATGTTCAAGTCTACAAATACTGTATGAATCAAAATAAGTCGTAGCATAACCGTCACGAACAAAGTAGCCCACTGCCATTACACCAATAGCACAAGAACCCGAAATCATTTTCCGGAAAGCTTTCTGTGTTGCTGGTGTAGTTGAAGATGTATACTAGTAGTTTATAGTGGTTATTCTACGACGTATTTCGACTCGTACTGTAAGTGAAATGATTTCTGAATTCCACTCGGAGGTCCGCTGGCTGGACTTTTGCTTATGCAGAACAATGCACATGGGCACCAACCATTGACAATACCCGACAGCCAGTAAAAACTTATAACTCACAAAGCAAATCTGCAGTTTAAGTAGCACTGATAAGTTAGTTATCGGGTGGTCCATAAATTGCAGATTAGCTTGTTGAGTCCCAAACTTTCTACAAACTGGCAAGAATATGTTGACCAAAATGTGCATACATGGATATTGTATTACATAACACACAAAGTGATTTTGTACTTCTCCTCCAAGGAGATGGATATACATATATTTCCAACATATTCTTGACTATTTTCTCCTTCAACTCACACTTACATGTCACACAGTGGAAGCTGTCTTATTACAAAAACACCCACGAAAAGGAAGGTCCACGCAGGGTCGGGAAAAGGAAATTCGGACCCGGGGTTAGTTCTGTGACGGCTCCCCTTTTAAAAATGTCGGGATATTGCACAGATGATAAAGGCATTTGCAGCGAGTGCCGGAGGCTCGATCGATCACAGAGTGGTTGGAGGGGGCCGCGTTTCTCCCCCCAAGGCCCCAACAAAATTTTTAAATCAGTTATTAAATGGAGTCTTCTGGCGACTTTTGGGATAAAAAATCACGTTATTCTTGGTCGTCCAAAAATGACGTTTTTAGCAGCATGTTTAAAATTTCCAAATTCATCAATGAGTACCCAATGACCTACCGCCCATAGCTATATAGACTGCACAATTCTTGAAGTGATAACTTGGTTACGTCGAATTGATATAATAAAGTTATTACTTCAAGAATCATGCAGTCCAGAAATACAGCCGTTGGTCAAGTGCATAGCTTCATTCACGATACAGGCCCCTTCTTAACTGTTGGCACAGGAGTCAGAACCTTGGGGGAGGCGGACTAGGTCAAACATGGCCTGACAGCCCGTATTTTTTGTTTTTGTGTTTGTTTTGGAACGCTCTTTGAAAGGGCATACCAAGCCCAAATATTAAAATACAGTCTTTCGGGTAATGTTTGGCCTAGAGGGTGGGTAGGCGAAACCAAGATCCTTGACTCATGCCCCCCCCCCCCAAGTTCCAGGCTTTGTGAGTTACTACCCTGGGCCCCACCCTCTCCGCGACCCCGGATACATGACCAAAATGTGCCAACATGGATATTCTATTACAGAACATACAGGGTGATTTTGTTCTTCTCCTCTAAGTAGGTGGATATACATATATTTCCAACATATTCTTGCCAGTTTGTAGAAAGTTTGGGACTCAACAAGCTGATCAGCAATTTATGAACCGCCAGATAACTAACTTATCAGTGCTCTTTAAACTGCAGATTTGCTTTGCGAGTTACAAATTTTTACTGGCTGCCAGTATGGTCAGTGGTTGATGCCCATGTGCATTGTTTTGCACAAGCAAAATTTCAGCCAGCGGACCTCCGAGTGGAATTCAGAAATCACTTGACTTACAGTAAGAGTCGAAATACGTCGTAGAATAACCACTATAAACTATCAGTATACATCTTCAACCACACCAGCAACATAAGAACCTGACATCATTTTCGGGAAAGCTCTCACAGAAATCTTCCCGGAAAATGATTTCGGGTTCTTGTGCTATTGGTGTAATGGCAGTGGGCTACTTTGTTCATTGCGGTTATGCTACGACTTATTTTGATTCATACAGTATTTGTAGACTTGAACATATGCTTCTACCTTGTACCATGCATTTATACTCCTAAGAAGTCTTTTTTTCCAGACATTTCATACTTGGCTATTAAATAAATAATTGTTCATTTACAGATTAGTTCTATTAAAAATTATTCGACTGTGGCCATAGCCACATTTCAATATTTCGTGATTATCAAACAGATTTAAAATAAGAAGTTTTGAATTGCTGAAATAATCTACAGTTCTAGTACTCTGATCACAAAAAAGCAGTATAATATATTTTGTACTTTACTTTTTAAACCTTTACCCACAGATAACATTAAAACTGGAAATTTAAACTTAATTTTTTCAAATTTACACAAAAAGCCTCAAGCAAATCGAATCATGTGATCCTCGGATGAACAACCTTGTTCCGATGATAGTCACATTATCTCATTGTACAAAACTTTAAAAAAAACATTTTTACCTGATAGTTCATGAATTATGTGTGAAGTTGCAGTCAATTTGTTAATTAAGGGTTAGGCAGTGAGGTGTGTGGATTATGGAGATTCTTATGAATCCATTTTCCAATGTTTGAGAAAAAAAGAATTAACAGTACCAAAAAGGTGAATTCCCATCACTCATGGGTATGGTTTTTGGCATATCAAAGCTACGTCAACTAAAAAAAAAATAGTTTTCCTGAAATAATATTCTTTCGTGGACATTATAAATTACATTTCGAATTTCTATTCATTGGAAAATATAATGCAATAGGAATTGCAATGCAATTGACCCTCGTAAATGCTGTGTATAAACCCAAAACACGTTTAAAAAAGGTTACAGCATACATGTACATGTATTTTTATGTCAGATTCTTGTGTTATTAGTATAGGAAACATTACACCTATAGTTTATAACGGTGGTGGTTATTCTTCAACTCATTTTGACTTGTACTGTATATGGACAAAATATTATTAGTAGACACGCGACACTGCTACTGGCAGACGATTTTCATACTTTTTAGGGGCCACGCCCCCTCCACCCTCAACCTCTTTCAGCTGGAACATCTGTGTGTTATGCTTGAAAATATTTGAAAATAATTGGTTGTTTAGATACCCAGGGTTTGCATTTTCACTCACGAAGACATTTTTGTGTCATTTCAGTGATATATCTGCAGTTTTGTCACTCGTCAACAAAACAAAACCATGATGCCGAGTCTACCTTCGCTTGTTGGAAGGGGTTCATTGCGGTATTCATTTCACTAAAAAATCAATATTATTTTGCCCTGTCCATTAAATGAAGTGTTGAAAGTGTGTTATTTTTTCTATCTTTATTAGTATTAAATCGAAAACGCACATTTTCTCGTTCCAAGCGAAACATTTTGGTTGTTTCAATCGCATGTATGACAGACTGTCTGATCGAAGTGTTTACCAGAAGCTACCTCTGACCTTGCATATCATTAACGTCAAAGATGGCTAACCGGCAATGGGCTTATTGGTTCACGCCGCAGAGCACTGTGTTGTTGTTTCATTCGTCGACGTGAAAGCGAGGGATCAATCAGATTCTGGTATTTGAAATCTTTCCCCGCGAAATATATCTCGCTCATAATTCGTCGTCCACTTTATGTTTGGGTAAAGCTTTGATCAAGCTGTCCAAACTTGAACCCACACACTAGCTCAGTTGTGGGAACACTTTGTAACCTGTAAAAAGGTTAACCAAAAAGGGTGCCGTCATTTTCAGACCTATTCAACTCAGTCCTGGTGAGAATCAACGTTTCTGACATTGATTCTCTTGAGGTCCGAGTTTTGTGGGAACCATTCAAGTTAACAGACTTGCTGGGTGCAACTTAAACCTCTTTTGGGTAAAAAGTGTAGTGGGCCCGTGGTTTTTGACCCATCATTCACAATCATGTCCATTTCATATCATACTATTTTTTGGCTTCTTAATAAACCACGTATAAACTGTTTTCCTATTTTATTGTGAATTCACCCAGACCACAACACATAACTTAATGTTTATTCTACCCCAAGAGTTGAGTTATATTTTATCCATGGTTTGCTAGTTGACCCAGATCCTCGCAAATCTGAAGAACAACAGGGAGATTTCGGCCAGGGTTCTAGCCCCTGGGGAGTCGTTCACCCCACCCCTGTTACACATTAATTAAAATTTTGCTGATGATGATTTTTATTACCTGGTAAAGGCATGCGTAGACATCACTTCCCACGTGTGGATTACGACCAATCAACAGTGACTGTACTGTTATGTATCATTTGCCACCTAAAAATATCAAATTGTTCTGGGTTAGAAGCCCAAGTTTGGGCTTTATTAAATCGTATGTCATTTGTAACTCTCATATTTTTAGCAGAGCTTTAATTTCAGGTAGAAGCAAATTATACTTTTTGAACTTGAACATGGGTTTGTTTTATCACATTTCATTGGAGAGTGCTTCTAAGGTACATAAAATTGCAATGAATAATAATACTGGTGAATGGTAGTCATATCCTGACTACCACAAATAAATCAGTATTCCACATGTTTACCCTTAATTTCTTTATTTCTTTTTTGGAGTTTAACGACACTTTTCGACAGCCAGGGTCACCTCGTGTCAGACAGTTTTACAGGTGGAGGAAGCCAGAGTACCCAGAAAGAACCATCGAGCAACGGCAATCAACTGTCAGACTCCCCAACATACTAACGCCACACAAGCAGAGTTAGCATTGATTGAAGATAGGTGCCCCATCAACGTGCATTATGAATTAGTACACCGTGCCTGTCAGGACACCTGAGGCCCCATAAGGCCTGGGCTGACGTGGGGTTATTTAGTCCCGCTGATGAAATTGCGAGAAAATTAGACCAACGTGGAGGGTTGGAATCCAAGTGTCGCGAACTCGGCGCTGGGAGCTGAGTTAGACCGACGCCGTGATTACTTCTCTGCCAAATTGGCCTGAAATAGGTTCGATTTCCGTTAGGTGTGATTCCTAATCACTTCAGGCTGTGTAATGGAAAGAATGACTTAAAGTAACAACGATTCTTTTATTTACACATAAAAATAAAGCCGTTTCAATATTTCAACAATCAACAATTCGATTCTTTTCACAGAAAATGGTTTGCTAGGGTTAAATAATTCTGAACAATTATATAGTCATTCTATAGCCCTGTACTGGCACTATAGTCTACACACTGGAAATGTTACTACCGTGAGCTCGCCATAAGAGCTTCACAAATCTGAAATTATATTACGGAGAGCTCGCCATAAGAGATTCACAAATCTGAAATGTTATTACCGTGAGCTCGCCATAAGAGGTTCACCCGCTCAACGTCTGCGCGTAACTGTACCTCTGGCTGTCGGAGGATTCCGACCAGCAATGTTTGTCATCTATTCTATAAAGCCACCGTACTTCTGATTGGGGTCAGATATTGTCTACTCATACCTCATGTGCCTTTTGAAAGTCCTCCGTGAAAGTCCTATTGAAATGTTCACTGTTCCTGGTTGAATTCACGGTTCACAATTGCCCCTTTTTGTGCTAGGGCGAAATTGTCACTCACACCGATCTCCAGTCGGTATTACGATGCTTCGACAGCGAAACAAACTACTCACAACGCAATCAGTCTGACGCTTCAAAGGGTTAATACGCACAATACAATTAACCTACACTTCTGACTATTGCAGGCTGATACCTGCTACTCGACAATCTAAACTTTAACGTTTCGCCTTGGGTTTTCCTTCTCAACGAATTTGGCACTGTAGCCGCCTATCAGCCTTAAGCTAAATCAATCGTGGAATGCCCTGTCTGGCGATTCCAGCCGTTTCAGGGTCCTGTGATCGAAGGTACACCTATGCCAGGAAACAGGGTCCGCCTGCCCTGGACTTCACCAACGTGTGTGTGACCCCAAGTGTGTGTCTAATGCTCTGCTCTTCAAGGTATACATACTTTTTACCCTAAACTGTCAGGTGGACAGACGCTCATCTGCCCATCTGCCAAAACGGTGGGCGATGACGTATATCGAGGCAGAATCAATACAAGTCATCTCGCGCATGACTTAACGGTGATTTCACTTGTCGAGAAAACCGATTCGTTCCTGCCATCTCATTGCAAAAGTAATGATCAGGTGACGACACGACAGACATTTCTATCTTTTAGAATCTCGTTTCTCAATTGGCCGTGACGATATCCTGCCACCAACCGATTACGTCTCGTAAGACTCGCGACTACTGTATAACTTAAATGAGATTAGACCTTATCTAACATACCGTTTCTCCCCTGGGTCCCTGCGCTGAAGCTGGATATACACCACGTGTGTTTTTTCCATGTCCAGCTTCCCAGAGAAGTGCAATTCACGTAGGTTTTTCGCCTTGATGCGGGCTATCTTTTGAACTTACAATGTCTTTATATATGAGGCCCATTGCCCCTATATTTAGGCTGGCTTTGCCCTGACAACTCCCTTCCCGAGAGAAACACCCTGTGTATCTCTTAAAACACAAGGGACAAAGCCACGCACGCTCGCCTCTCACACCTTTTTACAATCTACCCATCATGTTCAAGACTACAAAACTGTAACCTAGTGGTCGTGGGGCTCATGACCGCGCTCATGCGTCGGCCATGTCGAATCCCACGACACACACGCCACCACATGCCCCCGTCTTGCAGGTTTACATATGGAGAGTAGCCTTATCCTTAGATTTGCAGCTCTCTCTCTCTCTCCCTCTCTCTCTCTCTCTCTCTCTCTCTCTCTCTCTCTCTCTCTCTCTCTCTCTCTCTAACACTATAAATTTACACCTAAATATACACATTTTTACACACATTCGCCTATTTTGCAAACAGTTCACTTGGCACTCACTCCGACGAGTAACACCGTCCGCGCCTTTGCGTCGGATGGGTTAATTCCAACGGGGTGTAACTTCACCTCCCTTTCCCCTATGTCTTGTGAAGGGGTAAACGACCCCTGCATTAGGTTGAGCCTCACCCTCGCAAAGCTCAACCAGGGGATTAAAATTGTGCCTCACACACTCACACATTCAACACACAGATTTCCCGACCGCGCCTTTGCGACAGACGAGGTTGGTTTGCCTCACATTCACAACAAACTCTCGTCAATAAAACAAGCGCGGTTTCCCCGGGCCTTAACACCGGGTTTGTGCATCTCACACTTACAAAACTCGACACACACGTCCCCGTCCACGCACACTCGCGACGGACGGGGCAGTGTATCTCACATTCGCACTCACAACCAACTCTAGTCAGCAGTCAGAGCAATAATAATACTAAAATAAAAAAGTTTCTTCCGGGCCTTAACACCGGGTTTACGAAACTCATCACCTCATCCACAAAAATATTTGCGACTGGAGACCCCGTCCCAGACACCAGGCCCACAGCCACCCAACTATTGCTTCTTTATAACCACCGACCATTGTAGGGGCCCGGTTCCCAGTATCCCCTCGGGAAACCCTTGACACACCCCTACTTCTCGCCCCGTTATTTCTACGGGTGTTCCACCAGGATCCCCATACCCTGTCATTGTCGCATCCCCAGGAGCTTCCCTTGGCGCTATATCCCCCAGGCCCACTCGTCCCGGCGATTACCTTCGTTCGAACGACACTGGCCGTCCTTGGCCCTTGTGCCGTCGACCCCCCCCCCCCCCCCCCCCCCGGTCCATTGCGACGACTTCTTGCGCACCTTGGGCGCTGTGCGCCCCCGGCACTCACTGCATGGTCTCCGCCACCTAGGATGCTTCTCCTTTGATTTGTGGAGCCTTTCCTCGGCCCCCTGGGCGCCCACCTTAGCGGCCCCATCCACTTTAACACCCTCAACTTGTGTTGACCCGTGCCCTCTTAATTCTGGGGAAGTTTGCCCAGCCATTTGCGTGGGTCTGGCCTCCCCTCTCCACACGGGTGACACCGACTTCTTGGGGCGCTCAACTCTCCCACATAAATTTGCTTGAGGTTCTTTTCCCAATGACCCCATTGGGTTCCCTCGTTGTTTGGCGTTTAGCCTGGACCGCCTGCAGCCCCTTCTCCCTAATTGGACAGGAGTCGTCCCTCCTGAAACTTTCCGACATTTCGTCGTGTAGGGGTCATCTCCTGGACCATCGGATTGGTTCCCCCTGGGAACCTTCCCTATCTATCAAAATACACAAATGGTCACGACCCAACAATTGCTTGTCGTCAACGAGTTGCCTTCAAACCGCTGCAGAGGAGCACCCAGAATCCCGAAGCAGACGGACCTCCCTTTGTCCCACATACCCTGGGTACACTGGCATATTAACCTTCTCCTGCGAAGTTGTGAGCCTCTCACACATGCCACTTATTATTGGGACAACCTCCCCGCCTTCCAGCCTTAATTCTCTCTCTTGTATACATTCCCGGAGGGGACTGTGTTCTGGACCGATAGTTTGACAGAACGCTGCCGTCTGTCTACTGGGCCCTGGATCTACGCGGTCACCTTGCTTCCAACCCCTTGGCGCTGCGTTTCCGACCCCCTGCTGAGGCTAGCCGATTTGGGTGCGTTTACACTCCCACCGTGGGCCTCGATGTAGCGTTCTGCCACAGTTGCCATCTCATCATAGGTGGGCGGACCCCTTTCCTTGATGAATAGGCCCAACTCCTTGGAGCATGTAGTTAAAAACTGCTACCGGAGAAACAGATCTCGCAGGGCTCCATGTGACTCCTTCACTTCTGCGAGATCAGTCCAGCGGTCAAAGTACCGCCTAGTTCGGGCAAAATACTGAGGCACTGCTTCTCCCTTCTCCTGCTTAATTTCTCGGAACTTGGTCCGGAATCCTTCATCAGTGAGCTGGTATCTCCGAAGGATGGCATTCTTCAGCGAAGTGCAGGAGGCATACTGGTATAAGCCCCGAGGGCTTTACCTGACAACAAAGGGCTCAAGCACATAGCCCATGTATCTTCTGGCCACATTTGACTGGAGGCAAAACGCTCGAACCTCTCCAAGTACGAGTCCAAGTCATCTGTGTTTTCATTAAAATGAGCGAGGTGGGGGCGTGGGGCATGAATTGCTACCCATGCACTCCCATCCCCTGAGCGCCGACTTTCATTCTCCACATCGGCCCTTGCTCTGAGGAGCTCTA
Organism: Pictodentalium vernedei; assembly: GCA_031216915.1. Classification (NCBI taxonomy): domain Eukaryota; kingdom Metazoa; phylum Mollusca; class Scaphopoda; order Dentaliida; family Dentaliidae; genus Pictodentalium; species Pictodentalium vernedei. The sequence goes on along the minus strand of CM062296.1, from coordinate 731,091,403 downwards.
ATTCTCTCTCGTGCCTCTGTTGTTCGAGCTCTCGTTCTGCCTCCCTTGCGTCCCTTGCTAATTGGGCTTCCCTCTCTCTCGCCTCATTTGCTAATTGGATCTCTCTCTCTCTTGCCTCCCTATCTAATGGGCTTCCTTTTCCCTCGCCTCTCTCGCATCTTTCTCTCTCTCCCTTTCTAACTGAATCTCTCGCTCTTTCGCCTCCCTATCTAATTGGGCTTCCTTTTCCCTCGCCTCTCTCGCATCTTTCTCTCTCTCCCTTTCTAACTGAATCTCTCGCTCTTTTGCCTCCCTTGCTGCTTGGGCCTCTCTCTCCCTTGCGTCATTACGTAAGGCAATCTCCTTGGCCTCACGTTTCTGCTCATCTTTAACGAACTTCTGAAGTTATATTATGGAGCTCGCCATAAGAGCTTCACAAATCTGAAACGTTATTACCGTGAGCTCGCCATAAGAGCTTCACCCGCTTAGGCTCAAATGTCAACGTCTGCGCGTAACTGTACCTCTGGCTGTCGGAGGGTTCCGACCAGCAATGTTTGTCATCTATAAAGCCACCGTACTTCTGATTGGGGTCAGATATTGTCTACTCATACCTCATGTGCCTTTTGAAAGTCCTCCGTGAAAGTCCTATTGAAATGTTCACTGTTCCTGGTTGAATTCACGGTTCACAAATGCCCCTTTTTGTGCTAGGGCGAAATTGTCACTCACACCGATCTCCAGTCGGTATTACTATGCTTCGACAGCAAAACAAACTACTCACAACGCAATCAGTCTGACGCTTCAAAGGGTTAATACGCACAACACAATTAACCTACACTTCTGACTATTGCAGGCTGATACCTGCTACTCGACAATCTAAACTTTAACGTTTCGCCTTGGGTTTTCCTTCTCAACGAATTTGGCACTGTAGCCGCCTATCAACATTAAGCTAAATCAATCGTGGAATGTCCTGTCTGGCGATTCCATCCGTTTCAGGGTCCTGTGATCGAAGGTACCCCTATGCCAGGAAACAGAGTCCGCCTGCCCTGGACTTCACCAACGTGTGTGTGACCCCAAGTGTGTGTCTGATGCTCTGCTCTTCAAGGTATATATACTTTTTACCCTAAACTGTCAAATGGACAGACGCTCATCTGCCCATCTGCCAAAACGATGGGCGATGACGTATATCGAGGCAGAATTAATGCAAGTCATCTCGCGCGTAACTTAACGGTGATTTCACTTGTCGAGAGAACCGATTCGTTCCTGCCATCTCATTGCAAAACTAATGATCAGATGACGACACGACAGACATTTCTATCTTTCAGAATCTCGTTTCTCAATTGGCCGTGACGATATCCTGCCACCAACCAATTACGTCTCGTAAGACTCGCGACTACTGTATAACTGAAATGAGATTAGACCTTATCTAACATACCGTTTCTCCCCTGGGTCCCTGCGCTGAAGCTGGATATACACCACTGTGTTTTTTCCATGTCCAGCTTCCCAGAGAAGTGCAATTCATGTAGGTTTTTCGCCTTGATGCGGGATATCTTTTGAACTTACAATATCTTTATATATGAGGCCCCTTGCCCCTATATTTAGGCTGGCTTTGCCCTGACAGTGCCCCCAAGTTTACCCTTTACACACTGATGTCAAAGTACCAAATTTCAAGCAACAAATGTTTCCCATAATGCATCTTGGAATTTAACCAATTCATTTTTGTTTAATAGAGCTACATGAGCTCTGTCAAACAAGAGTGAATTAGTTGCATTATGTGAAAAATTTGCAGCTTGGAATTATGATATTTTGACATCTACATGTATTCGCAGAGGGTTAAGCTGTTGTATTCAGTGCAAGATGGAAACATTGCTGCCCTCTAATTTCCAAAACTTTAAAAAAGTTTCTGAAAAATATTTTGGCATGGAAAAATTAAAGTAATACTTTTTCAGTTTCCTCAGCCTGTCTATCTTAAATAGGGATACATGCTATTTGCATTCCATACTGATGTTTTATTTTTCATTTATTAACAGGAAATTCCATGGTACAGATTTTTGAAAAAAGTTGTGTCATTTGGGCAAGTCATATATATATATTTACGACTAAGAGCTGAGCACAATATAGCCTTAGATGCCGATATGGCATTAAGCGCCAATAAATAAATACCGGTAAATAAATATCACCAAGAAAATGGATTTTGTGAATCTGGATACCAAAAATGCATCTGAATCACTATCATCAAAATTGTCACAAGAGCCACCACCACCTCCTCCACCACCACCACCACCACCACCACCACCAGAACCAACTACCTTGAAGATGCGGAATCCAAAGGTTGATGACAAAAAGTGTATGAGAAACAAAGATACATCCAATCCAATGAAAGTAACACCTGCTCAGAGAGCATATGAAATGATAATTGAGAAAGGATGTTTTGATAGCACTGTCAAATGTAGCAGTGAAAATTGTTTATGTTTTTCACACCATCAGAGTGTAGATGCTATCATACAGTCAGGACCACAGTGTGGTGTGGTTTCTCTGGCAATGGCTACTTCATTACTGGGGTTAGAAAAATCTGGAATCGAACAACCAAGTGTGTTTGTGGATCAGTTAATGTCTGATGCAAGATCATTTGGTTACACAAACCAAGGAGAAATGCTTTCAACAGATTTTATAATCGGGTTGCTGGGTAGTTTGTTGAGTGGTTCACCATATACTGGGGTAGTTTTGGATACTTTAAACGATTATATGGAAATTATAACAGCTCTCTTAGATGGAAATCCACTTTTAGTTCCATATGACACAGATAAGAATTACTCCCCATGTTTAAAAAAGGGCCACAAAGCTCATTGGGCTCTCCTTGCAGGATTTTTCATTTTCCTTGAAAAGGATTGTTCTACAGACATTGAAAATATCCTTCAGAATTCTAGTGTTGATGAAAAATACTCAAGCTTATATAACAGTGACATAGGTTCCAATTCTGTACTGTTTCAAGATTTGAATTTATTGTCACCTGAAAATATATGGGTTTATGCATATCATGGGAAGAGTAAATATCCTGGAATATGGTCCATGAAAGATTTAATAGACAGTAACCGAAACTTATTTGAGTTTGATCCAGAAAGAGTGAAGGATGGAGGATATGTAATTCCAGATGGAGGTATTGAGAAGGGACTTTGTAACAAAATTATTTTGATAAAAAGGAGTGAATGATGCATGTTGGGTTTTTTCTCTTGTGTTATGTTGTTTGTTTTACAGTTGAAGTCTGTTAAACTCTTTTTAATGAGAGGGCTCAGAGGGGCATTATGTCGACACCACGTCCATCCATCATCCATCCGTCCATAAACTTTTGGTTTGAATCAGTGAACTCAAAAGTGTCTTCACCGATCATTCTCATCTCTTTATGTTGTGTTAACCCTTTACCTAACATGAAAAGCAGACGACACTTGCCAAAAAAATTCTTGAATAACTAAATTTTTTCATTTTTTGTCTCCAAAACATAGGTTATGACCCCTCGTTGGAACGAGCTCGACGAGCTCGTTCCAACGAGGGGTCATAACCTATGTTTTTGAGACAAAAAATGAAAATATTTTGAAAATTACTTGGCGATTTTTGAGAATAGCGCTGCCCGGTTTTGGCCGTTACGTTGGGTAAAGGGTTAACCGGTAAACCCTTTACCCAATGTAGGGGATATTATAAGTTATCTCCGCCAACATGTATGGTATATGGAGATTTAATACCTGGTTGTCGATTTTTAAACCCCGAGCCAGAGGCGAGGTGTTTAAATGAGACATCCAGGTATTAAATCTCCATATACCAGATATGTTGGCGGAGATAACGTTTTTGTCCCGTTTGAAACACAATACAAATATAGTGGAAATAAATTTGTGGACATATTTCTCAGCTCCACAATCACTTGCACCAAATTCGTGATAATTATTAGTCGAGTTTTGACAAAGGCAAACTCGACTAATAGTTTGATGAAGTGGTGGGCGGGCGGCAGACGGGCGTAAACAATTGGTTTCCGTGCAATATCTTTAGTTCTATTTGTCACACTTTCACCAAATTAACACCACCGGTTACTCCATAGGAAAGGAAAACACCTATTGATTTTGGGGTCTGAAGCTTCAAGGTCAAGGTCACTGTTACTACAAATAGAATTTTTTCCAACAAATTGGTTTCCGGGCAATATCATTAGTTCTATTTGTCGTACCTTCACCAAATTTACACCAGAGGTTACTCCATAGGAAAGGAAGACGTCTATTGACTTTGGGGTCTGATGCCCCAAGGTGTAGGTCACTGTTACTATAAATAGAATTTTTTTCAACAAATTGGTTTCTGTGGGCAATAACTTTAGTTCTATTTGTCGCACCTTCACCAACTTTACACCAGAGGTTACTCCATAGGACAGAAAGACACCTATTGATTTTGGGATCTGATGCCCCGAAGTCAAGGTCACTGTTACTATAAATAGAATTTTTTTCGACAAATTGGTTTCCGGGCAGTAACTTTAGCTCTATTTGTCACACCTTCAATGAATTTACACCAAAGGTTACTCCAGAGGAAAGGAGACACCTATTGATTTTGGGATCTGTTGCCCCACGACCAAGGTCACTGTTACTATAAACAGATTTTTTTCGACAAATTTGTTTCGAGTGTTCTGGTATAGAGTGAGAATTGGGCAATGGTGGGAACTGCCTGAAGAAAAAGTTTTTTAAGAGTGGTGGGGGGGGGGGGGGGGGGGGGCATGAAAACTGTAGTTATCACTGTTGGCAAAACTTGCTGTTGCGACAAATAACTTGCTTTTCTGACTTTTCACGAAATTTAATGTCAAAACTCGACTTGTGGATCTGTGATTTTTTTTTTTATAATCGCAGAAGACAACAGATAGAGTTACATCCCTAGGGTCGTTAAGGAAACGGGTAAACAGTATTTTGTTGACATATCGTCCCCCGAGTTCCAACGTGTTCTATGTGCCTACTGGCACATAAAACACATTGGTACTCCGGAGACGAATTATTTGCTGTTATTTTATTTTTATGAATTGTCGGAAATCTGATGATATTTGTGACTATTTTCGGGTTTTTTGTTTCGATTTTTATGTCGAGGCGAGAAAACGCGGAAAGCTTTCGTTTAAACCATATACCCCCGATGTTTCGCGTGCGCTTATACCCTGGATGTTGCACGCTCTCATAATAATAACACTTTGGCCAGCCGCTGATTTGTCGCGGTTCTCGGACGAGAAGGCCTTGCTTACCCCTGTACTCCCAACTGCCTCCCTATCCCCATGCTTCTCCTCTCCTCTCAACACTCGGAGACGAACTGCTTGATGACATCCCTTGCCCCATTCTTCCCAATCTCTCCGATTAGCATACAGACCCTCTCCTTTGAGTCTCCCCCTAACCACATGTCCTTCATTCTCCCATCCCACTTCCCCATTATACTCCCAGTGAATCTTATTCTTTTAGACTGGTACTTTGGGCATTCTGGAAGAAAGTGTTCCAGGGTCTCTACCATGCCCAAATTACACATCTGGCACTCCCTTTCACTGTCTTTCCCAATTTTCCCCCTCAGCTCCAGGGATCGCGACCTCATCTTGAACAACAGTGACCCCCCAAAAGTGCCATCAAGGTACTCTTCAAAACCTGGCTTCTCTTTATCACGCAAGCCACCCAAAGGCCTCTTTGATTTGACCCCCTCTCGCCAATTACGGTCACAATCCTCCATGACCGTTTCTCTGACGATTTTCTTTACCCTGGTTTGCCCCAACGTACAGGTCCGAGATCTCCAGTGAGTAGTTCTCTACTAGCTCCCTCACTTGGACCATCCACCCCGTCTTGATATTTGAGTTGAAAATTCTCAGGAACATTATTTTACATCATCGGCTGTCGGGGAGATTTACCAAATAATTAAGACAACCGAGTTTCAACAGGTCTATCCTACCTTTGATCCTCATCCACCCAAAGCTCACCCCTGATTGCTTCTAGCGCTGCGGCATTACTCGACCCCCGTTATCCATCGGCCTGCATCGTTCTGCAGGATTTCCAAGCTCTTTACGGCTGTCTGGTTTAGGGGTACCACTTCCGTACCGTATATTATACTTGGCAGACCCACCATTTCCCAAATGGTTTCCCCCACGAAAACCTTATTGAAACTGTTTCTCCCTATAAGTTTCATTTGGTTAAGGATTCGCTTCCCCTTCAGAATCAATTTATTTGTGTGGTTTCGTTAGATGCCTCTTCCTGTAATGTTTATATTTACCCCCAAATACTCGTAATCACCTGTCTCCCCTACACTGAGAAGTTTGCTGCTACCTTCCGGAATGCAGAACTCACCCACTCTCTACCTTCGAGTGGGGGACTACTTTGCGGCCCACAGGTATAACTTTGCTCTTGCTTTCATTAAGTTCGAGTCACCATTTGCTCCCATATTTCCCAACAATTCCCAGCATTTTCGTTAGCCCCTCTTCGCTTTCTGACACTAGCACCATATCGTCTGCAAAAAATAGCCCTGGGATCTTCAAGTCCCCAACTGCTACCCCCTTCTCGCTATGCAGGAGTTCATCTCCTAAATCTTTGATCTACACTGCAAACAGGATTGGCGAAAGGATACACCCCTGTTTTAGGCCCATCTCCATAGGCACACGTTTTGTTGTAATGTTTCCCAGGGTAAGTTCACTCTGTACGTCTTTATATAATGCTTTCATAATTCCAACAAACTAGCCTCCTAAGCCCAGAGCCTCCAGCTTGCGCCACATACCCTCCTCCATGTTCTATCGTATGCCTTTTTGACATCCGAAAAGGCCATAAACAGCTTTTTCTTTTTTGCTTTCGCGGATTCTATCATTTGGGATAGCGTGAAAAGATGGTCAGTAACTCGCCTTCCCTTCCTGAAGCCATTCTGGATTTCCCCCCCCCCCCCCCCCCCAAAAAAAAACCCCTTCTCTTCAATCACCTCCTCTAGTCTCCAATACAGGACTTTACTGAAAACTTGTCCAATGTTGCTACTGACAGAGATCCCTCGATAGTTATCCAAAACGTCTTTTTCCCCCTTTTTGTGAATAACTGTCACTTTGCTTTCTCTCCACTCCTTTGGGACCTCTTGATTTTCTATGGCTAGATTGAATAGGGCAGTTGGGCTTTCCACGAATTCCTCTCCCCCTTTTTTGTTAAACTCGTTTGGAATTTCATCCACTCCTCCCCCTTTTCCATCCCTTAATTTTGAGATCACATTTCGCACCTCCTCCGTTTTAATTTCGCTGCACACGAAGTTCGATAGGTTTTCCTCGACCTGATTCGGACACTCAGGTGGGCTCCCCATGCCCCATCGCTTATCGTTTACCTTTTTCCAGTGCTTGACTAGTTCTGAAGCGACTTGATCTTGGTCGTCTGTAACTCTGCCATCTTCTTCAATACTCTGTGGGTTACTTCCTTTGTTACGTTTATTCACCCATTTCCAAAATACGTTCGAACTCGACCCCCAAATATTTCGCACTCTGATTATCGTCGTCTTTAATCTTATTTACTTTATTTCGTGCTTGTTGGTATTCTTCCTTTGCTAATGTGGCCTCATTGCTTTCCGCCCCCTTAAGTTTTCTACTTTTGTATGCAGCACATTTAGCTTTTCTTCCCTTTATGGCTCTTTTCAGTTCTTCATTCACTCGGAACCCAAGTTCCCGTGTTGGCACCCTGATCTTTCCTACACTTTCCTTCCCTGCCTCCACTAGGCTCGAAACTATGGCGTCGGCCATCTTCTGGACATTGCCCCCCCCCCCCCCCCCCCCCTTGGGTACGGTTGCAAGCTTTGGTTCAGTTTTTCATTGAACTTCGCCCAGTCAGCATCCTTTTTTGAGTTCCCAAATCTCCTTAAAGTTTCCTTTGCTTTTTACTAGATTTTTGGCCCTGATCGTCACTGTAATCAAGCTGTGATCACTAACCACCTCCATTTTACCCTCATCATCCACTTCTACCCCTATCACCTCCCTCCATAAATTAATATCTGTGAGAATGTAGTCGATAATTGATTTTCTGTCGTTCCTCTCCCAGGTCCATTTCCCCTTACACCTCTCGTCCCTGTTCAGAATCTTCAGACCGAGCTCGTTTGTGAAGTTCAACAGCTTCCTTCCATTCCTGTTGACTTTCTTGTCCCCACCCGCTATGCCCTTTTCCTTATCACCTATGTGGCCATTAAAGTCACCCATCAGAATTATACCGAGCCCCTTGTTCATATACCTCTGTCATGGCTATTTGTCCAAGGTATTCTGACCAATCAAAAGACAGAATTTATCGGTATATAGTGACAACAAAATTTAATATTTTAAATATTATTTTTTCAAAACACTTCAACAAAACCATATCATGTTACCCCCCTCTTTGGAATGAGCTCAACCAGCTTGTTCCAATAAGGGGGGGGGGGGGGGGTCACATGATATGGTTTTGTTGATATATTTTTTAAAATAATCTTTTTTTAACTGCTGAACTTGTAAATTACATGGGCGGATGTGGCCAATTCATTAGATGAAGGGTTATGGGTGGGTAGGGGAAGGTTCCTTTTGATAATTGTCCAGATTGGACATCCAAGATGGCCACCATGGTGGCCATCTTGATTTTCGTTTCCGTCAATTAACTCGAAGTTTTCCTTCCTGATCAGGTTCATCTCTTGGCAATGTATTGAGGATGGGTAGTGGAACATTCCTTTTGTTAATTGTCCGGATCACATATTGCCAAAACTCAACTTCACACAAACTTCATCAACATGCATATGGGCATATGTTGTCTTTGCATTGCTCATGTTTGTAACTCAAAGTTTTTAGCTCGCCAGACTTTCAGTCAGGGGAGCTATAGTGATCACTCACCATCCGTCGTCCCGTGAACTGGTGTTTGCGTCTTCTCCCCTAAAACCACTGAACCCATTTAAGTGAAATTTGAGATAATAGTTTATGATTTTGTTCGAATCAAGTTGCCTCGCCCCTCTGTAGGGTCACGCCCCTCTGTAGGGCCACGCACAAAAAGTATGCTTAAATCTTTAAAAAAATCATCTCATGAACCAGCAGTAGCAGAGACTTGATATTTGGTGTGCAGCTTCCTTTTGAGGTGTCTCAGATTTGTTCAAGAGAAGTTCGAGGAGCTATATTTGCCATCGTTATGGGAGGGGCAAGAATTTTTGTCCCGCCCAAAATTTCTATTTTCCAAACCGAGAGGCTGATTTGAACCAAATTTGATATGAGGGCTTATTGGGTCATAAGTACTTAATTTATGCCAAAAACAATTTTCCTGTCGCCCCATGGAAACCGCAGGAGCAAAAAATAGAAAAAAAATTAAAATGCCAAAACTACAACTGAGAATTTTAATTTGGTGTTTAGCTTCCTTAGGACCAACAGAATGGAATGGTCCAAAAAAATTGCTATCGGTTTTATCATGGGGTACTTTTTTGGGACTTTGAAAAAGTGCTGAGTCAGCATTTTTGAACACTGTGGGTAATGGGAAAACATTTAAGACTACTCTTCTCCCAAACCGCTGTTCCAAAAGCTTTCAAATTTCACATATAACATCTTTGGAAGATTGTTTCACACGTTTATTGAAAGCAAATCTCTGGGTCCATATTTGAGATCTCTCTATGGGAGCCCAAATGTTTAAATTTGTGCAGTATGAGGAATATTCTTCTTCTTCAGATCCACCAATCAGAATCTTTTGATATTTGGTATGCAGCATCCTTGGGGAGGTGATATTCAAGTTTGTTCAAGCCAAGTCCCTGGGTTCATATTTGGGCTCACTGTGGGAGCCCGAATTATAACTTAGTTCAAAATGAGGAATTTTCTTTAAAAACCATCTTCTTCAGATACAGCAGTTGGAATGTTTTGTTTGATATTTGATATGCAACATCTTTAGGGGGGTGAGATTCAAGTTTGTTCAAGCCATGTCCCTTGGTTGATATTTGGGCTCCCTATGGGAGCCCGAATTATAACTTAGTTCAGTATGAGGAATATTCTTCAAAACTCTTCTTCACATCCACCAGTCAGAATCTTTTGATATTTGGTTTACAGTATCCTTGGGGAGGTGAGATATAAGTTTGTAAAAGCCAAGTCCCTGGGTTCATTTTTGGGATCTCAAATTGTACCAAAATTTCTATTTTTCGAACTGAGAGGCCGATTTGAACCAAATTTGATATGAGGGATTATTGGGCCATAAGTCCCCAATTTATGCCAAAACAATTTTTCCCGTCGCTCCTACAGGATCTAAAAAATTATTTTGTGTGAAGCTTCCTTAGGAACAGCAGAAAGGAATGGTCCAAAAAATATTGGCCTTCGGTTTTATCATAGGGTACATTTCCAGAACTTTGAAAAAGTGCTGAGACAGCATTTTTTAACACTGTGAGTAATGGCAAAACATTAAAGAATCTTCTTCCCCGACACCACTGCTCCAAATGCTTTCATTTTTCACATATAACATCTTTGGAAGATTCATTCACATGTTTGTTGAAATCCAATCCCAGGGTCCATATTTGGGCTCTGTGAGACCCCAAATGTTCAGATTAGTGCAATATGAGGCGTATTCTTTAAAAATCTTCTTCCAATCCACCAATCAGATTCGTTTGATATTTGGTATGCAGCATCCTTAGGGGGGGGGGGGGGGGGGGGAGTTTCAAGTTTGTTCAAGCCAAGTCCCTGGGTACATATTTGTGCTCCCTGTGGCAGCCCGAATTATAACTTAGTTCAATATGAGGTATATTCTTTAAAAATATTTTTCTTCAGATCCAGTAGTCAGAATCTTTTGATATTTGGTATACAGCATCCTTACGGAGGTGAGATTCAAGTTTGTTCAAACCAAGTCCCTGGGTTCATATTTGGTCCCCTGTGGGAGCCCGAATTATTACTTAGTTCAGTATGAGGAATATTCTTCAAAAATCTTCTTTTTTTAGATCCAATGGTCAGAATCTTTGATTATTTGGTATAAGCTTTTCTTAGGAAGGGCAATAGCAACTTGTTCAAATCAATTCCCTGGGTTGATATTTAAGCTACCATGTCAGGTGTGCGCCTTCGGGCCCCCTGGGGTCTCTTGTTTGTTTTCACAAGCACCTATACCAAGAGGCATCATATTATCCTCGAAATTACATGGACATTCAATGCCAGAGGTAATTGATATCCATATGTTATCACAGATAAAACTATACCCCATGCATACAGCTATAGCTCCTGAGGCAGGTCTCCTGGGAGTCAATATAAATTGGCTTCCCCTTTTAGCTCACCTGACTGAAAGTCAGTGTGAGATATTCCCATCATTTGGCATCTGTTGTCCATTGTCCAGTATCTGTTAAGTTTGTATTTCAGTCTTCTTCACTCTTCAGAACTACTTGACCTAGTGTTTGATATATATTTTATTCACCAGCATACAGATTTACAAAAGACTAAACATAAAGTACATGAAATCAGAACATTTACAATATATAAATACAGTTGACACTATATTACAAATCCGTCAGTACTTCATTCGTATACTGGTAGGGTAAGGCATAGCCAGATTGGCTGTCTTCCTGCCTTCCCTCATGTAGGAAAGAGATAGAGCATTGAGATATGAAAGAGAAAAATAGAGTGAAATAGAAAGACTAAGGCGGTAGAAAAAATGAAGAAGTTCTAATGCAACATGGTAAATTCCCATTATCTTCTTTTAAGAATAGCTCGAATAAATCATGTGTTGGTGATGCGAGTGGTGGTCGGAGCCCAGTTGAGCTAGGCACATGAAACGGACTTCACCATTCCTTTATTTATGCGTATACAGAGTGAGAGACAAACTGCTAATAAAAAAAAAAAATTAAAAAAAAACATGGGGAAGACCGAATCAAAAGCCAGCTGGGACGAGAATACCAGACAAATTACGTTGAGAATGAGTTTCCAATACATCCTGGGAGCTTGTTAATCCAGGTAGTATCCTGGTGAAAAGTTGACGAAAGTCGGTATAAACTAGTGAGAGGCGGTACAAAACCGGGGATGCAACTAGATAGCACAATCTGGGCAGTAGGGATTAGAACAGGAGATATTGTTTGAGTATGTCGAAAGCAATCTTGTAATTAGCGTTTTTTGAACTTCTTCCTGTTTTTTATTGCCCTGATATCCCTTTCTAGTTCGTTCCATAGTTTAGGAAATGCAAAAACAGGCAGCTTATCTAATGTTTTTGTTCTAGTTCTGTGTATATATAAAAGGTCCGTTTGGCGTGTGCTAACATTGTTTTGGTTATTTACAGAAGGAAAAAAATTCGCAAATGATGCCGGGAGATTTCCATTTTGCCAGTCAAACATAAACAGATAGACATGCAAATTATACAAATCCTTTATCTTTAAAATTCCGTCTTTAGTAAACAGTGGGTCAGTATTAGCATTATATTTCTTATTATTTATGATTCGTAATGATCGTTTTTGTAGTTTAAACAGTCGATTACAAGCTTTAGAGCCTCCCCATAACGGAATTCCGTATATAAAGTGACTTTGTATTAAGGTAAAATATAAAGTTTTCATAACTCTGTGAGGAAGAATTTTTTTCACTTTACTTAGAATGAGATTGGCAAAGGCAACTTTCGAGCAGATTTGGGATATGTGTCCATTGTAGGTTAGATTTTCGTCGATATTTATGCCCAGGAATTTTACTGATTTTTCGTTCTGCCTGTTGCCAACTTTGTCGATAATCTGATTATTAATACATATATTCTCATGGGAAGTATTTTTTTTTGTGGGATGGATTGATAATTATATATTTCGTTTTCTTCGGGTTCAAAACTAAGTGGTTGGCGGAGCACCAATTGAATATTTTTTGCAGTTCCTCGTTGAATTCTTCGATCAGCGGGTTTATCTCTACTCCAGACTTGTATCCCGAGGTATCATCTGCAAACGATAGAACATTTAATGTTGTTGAATTATTTATATCGTTTATGTAAACAAGAAAGAGGATGGGGCCTAATATTGAACCTTGTGGTACCCCACATGTTATTTCGGCTAAGTTCGATTTACTGTCACCAAGGAAGACATACTGTGTCCTGTTCTGAAGGTAGCTTTTGAACCAGTGATTAGCATTGCCTCTTATTCCATAATGTTCTAATTTTTTAAGTAATATCTCGTGGCTTATGGTATCAAAGGCCTTAGAGAGATCCAAGAATAAGGCTAGTGTACTGTCTTTACTAACTTTGTTATTTTCTGTGGCTATATGTTTTAACAAATGCATAACAGGATGCACTGTACTGTGATGTTTCCTAAAGCCGTATTGGTGAGGATAGAGAATATCGAATTTGTTTAAAAAATTTGTGAGTCTTATAAACATAATTTTTTCTAGGATTTTTGAAAAAACAAGCAAAATGCTGATTGGTCTATAGTTCGTGAAATTGTTTTCATCACCTGCTTTAAAAATTGGGGTAACCTTAGCAATTTTCATCCTGTCAGGAACTGTACCCTGGTTGAATGAATTGTTCATTATATGCGCGAGTGGGGTGGCAATGAAGTTTATTGAGTGTTTGAGGATACTCGTCGATACATTTTCACAGTCTTGGCTTAATTTAGGTTTCACTGAATTTACGATATTCGTTATTTCAGAAGGCGACGTCGGTGTAATAAATATGTTTTGGGGTTGTCTAGTATTCAGGTACTCGTCAAATGACTTTTGGGGGGTTGGATATCAGTTGTGAAGTCTGATTGCCTATGTTTGCAAAGAAGTTATTAAATTCCTGTGCAATGTCCTTTGGCGTATCTATTTTTTTGTCACCAAGATCGAAGAAAGAAGGTAGGGATTTCTTATTTTTGTTCCTATTTAATGCATTATTCAAAACTTGCCACGTTTTACGCATGTTGTTCTTGTTTTCGATGAAGATTTGTTCATAATACATAGCTTTGCTTTGCTTTCGAATTCTGTTAAATACCCGGCAGTAATTCTTGTAATTCCTAACATTAAATTCTGAGGGAGATCGCAACTTCTTGTTGAAAAATTTATTTTTGTTATTGGATGAAACTAAAAGACCTTTGGTCATCCACGGCTGTCGTTTTATGAATTTCTTATTTGGTTTGAGGCTTTTTAAAGGGAAGGCTGATTCGAAGGCATTCAAGTAGATATTCAAGAAGTTATCATAAGCTATATTGGGACAGTCTGCCTCCATAACTGAAGAAAAGTCGCTTTGAGACAGCAACGACTTAAAAAGTTCTGTACTTCTGTAATTTATTTTCCTGGAGAGAAGGGGTTTTAAACATTCAGGTTTTGTATGGGCTAATTCAATATAAAAAATTCCAAAGTGGTCTGAAACATCGGTTAGGAATATTCCAGATTTGAATTGATTAGAAATAGAGTTGGTAAAGATGTGGTCTATCAGCGTTGCTGAACGGCCTGTTACCCTGGTTGGTTTGGTGATAACAGGTGTGAAGCCTTCACTAAACATCATGTCAATAAATAAGTCTGTTTTAAGATGAGAAGCTACTTTTAAAAGGTCATTGTTGAAGTCGCCCATAATCAGGGCTGTTTTCTTTTCCTTATTAATTATATCTGTTAAATAGTTCATTTTTGAATGGAATAAGTCTATATCTGCTTTTGGTGCCGTATTTGGTCTGTATATTACGCCAATTATTTTTGTCGAAAGTTTTGACTTTAATTCAACAAAGATAGACTCAAATACATGAGGTATAAAAACGGACAGATCTTTACGAACACTGAATGAAATTTCATTTTTTATGAACAGCCCAACACCCCCACGCCTGTCGTTGTCACTAGGCCTTGTGTTTGTTAATAAGGGGTGATATCCTTCTAGATTGTAAGAAACATTTGAGGGGACTTGAAAGATTTCTGTAAGTCCAATGACATCGAATGTGTTTTCTTCATTATTCAGGTCGGAGAGTAGGTGATGTAGTGGATCCCAATGGGCATTTAGACTTTGGCAATTGATGTGAAATGCCGAGAAAGATCCACGCACCCCACCAAGTTCACTAACCAATTCACTAGGCAGGAGGGTACTTACATTCTGTATTGTTAAAAATGGACGTAGAGTCATTGTCTTCGGGAGACCTCCCAATTTTGTCATTCAGTAGGAGACCAAAGTCATATTCGGGATTAGTCTGGATCTCGTCCAAATTGATACTACCCGCCATGATATCCAAACCGACCACTAACAACACGAACGCACGAGCAAAAGAGAGGGGTTAGTACAGATGCAACTTCATCGAGCACAATGTATTTAGTACCTGGTCTAGAGAAGATAATGTGAGTCAATATTTCATCAGTACTGTTAAATGATAATAACCGTTGACACAATGTTGCATAATATAGAGCAAGGAAAAATATAAATAAAAAATATGTACAAGAGATAATTTCTAGCATTCAAGGATGGTGTCCTGAATATGAATGTTCTCTGGTTTTTATTATTCGAGTCAACAATGTGGCCACTAGGATAACACCTGATTACTGATTTCCGTTTCACATTTTCTATTTGTGCCAATGTCAGTTCTCGTATAAGCCAATTTTGAAACCGCCATCCCGGCCCTCAATCCATGCAAGGTCACAGGTCGCGAGGTATAAACATTCCAAGAAAACGCGTTATTAGCAATGAAATCGCACTGTTTACACCTCGCGACCCCGCACAGATCAAAGTCCAAAGATGGCAGTTTCGAAATTGGCTTATTGGTGTCATCCTAGTGGCTGCTGAACGGTTATTGCATTGACTATCGTGGAATGAGGATTGCAAAAAAGTCGTCACTTCTCCTTATAGAGGTGTTTTGTACATCTTTTTAATTACAGTGTCTTGGAGAGTGCCACACAGTTTGTTGGGGAGGGGGGTAGTGACATCACACATTATCCACCAGACATCTTAACAGAAAACTTTTTATGCAAAATAGTATGGTTACAATTTATTTCGGGGGGAGGGGGGCATCACACATTATCCACCAGGTTGAAGAAAATGATATCAGTTCTCCATATAGGGGCGATAGATTGTGTTGAAGAGTACAACAAAATACTCTCCACCACAATGGCACAGAACAAGTTGCATAGCATATCATAAGCAATGACGTACTTGTTGATATTTTGCATAATTTTTTTTTTTTTTTTTTTTTTTTATGTAAAAGTGATAGAATATAATTTATTGGGCACATCACCCAGTATCCACCAGATTAAAACAGTGACATCAGTTCTCCACATGGATTTTTTTTTTTTTTTTTTTTTTTTTTTTTTAAATATGATTGTTCACATACAGTGCATTGGAGACTGCCACAAGACACTCTCCACTGCACTGGAACAGAACAATTTGCACAGCATATCAGCCACAATGACATACCCGTAGATTCTTTACATAGTTTTGGGTTTTTTGTAGAAATATTTTCTTACAATTCTTTTTTTTTCAAGCGGGAAAGGGGGGGGGGGGGGGGGGGGACATCACACATTATCTACCAGGTTTGTTGGAGAAGTTGGTTACAATTTATATTATCCACCAGGTTGCACAATTTACTTGGTGGGGAGGGGGGGGGGGGACATCACGCAGTATCTGCTTGGTTGCAAAAATGACATCAGTTCTCCATATAATGGTGTGTGTTTTATGTTTTCTTCAGTTGGAGTGCATTGGAGAGTACAACAAGACACTCCCATCCACAGCGGAACAAAACAATCTGCACAAAATAAAAAAAAACAGTGAAATACCTGTAGATTCTTTGCAAAACACTCCCTTTTTCACTTGCGAAAACTGCTCCGCTCCACCGCAGACGAGAATGTCCCGTTGCACTCTCCAATGCTCCAATGTTTTATTGGGGGGGGGGGGGGGGGTGTGGCACACATTATTGACCAGATTTTATCAATAACATCAGTTGGATCAGAAACGAAATAAAAAAAAAACCCCAAAAAACCAGTGAAATACCTGTAGATTCTTTACAAAACACTTCCTTTTTTATTTGCGAAATTGCTCCGTTCAACCGCAGACGAGAATGTCCCGCTGCACTCTCCAATGCTTCAATGTTTTATTGTGGGGGGGGGGGGGGGGGGGGATATGGCACGCATTATCGACCAGATTTTATCAATAACATCAGTTGGATCAGAAACACAATATAATACCAGTACATTCTTTTCACACAACCCTTTTATGTAGAATTGTTTGGTTACAATTTATAGTGGGGAGAGGGGTGCTGGCATCACACATTATCCACTAGTTTGCAACGGTGACTTCAGTTATCCACAGAAAAGGTTACATTTGTTTTGAGGTGGGGGGGGGGGGGGGGGGTATCTTCGGTTATCAAGCAGGTTGCAACAATGACATCAGTTCACCCAATAGTGATGTTATGTTCATAATTGTTCAGTTCTCCATTGCCCCGAAGAGTACAACAAGACACTCTCCACTACATTGGAACAAAACAATTTTCACAGCATATCAGAAACAATGATATACCAGTACATTCTTTATATGAGACTTGTTTATGTAGAATTGACAGTTACAATGTATTTTTCATGGGGGGGGGGGGGGGGGGGGGGGGGGGGGCATCACATACCAGTACATTCTTTATATAAAACTTTTTTATGTAGAATTGCTTGGTTACAATGTATTGGGTGTGGGGGCATCACACAGTATTCGCCTGGTTCAAAAATGACATCAGTTCTCCATGTAGTAGTGTTTTGTATGTCTGTTCAGTTATAGTAGTGTATTTGAGAATACAACAAGACACTCTCCACTACAATGGAACAAGACAATCTACACTGAATATCAAATGCAATGACAAAATTGTTTACATAACCTTTTTTGTAGACTTTGAGAGGGGGGAGAGGGCATCACATATTATCCATCAGGATAATTATTACTTGTCAGGTATTTTGTAGAATTTGGGAGGGGGGAGGGGGAGGGGGGCGGGGCTTCACATATTATCCATCAGGATAATTATTACCTATCAGGTTGCAGAAATGGCATCAGTTCTCCATGTAGGGTGTTTTTGTATGTTTGTTCAGTTACAGTGTCTTGGAGAGTGCCATAAGGCACTCTCCACTACGTTGGAACAAAACAATTTGTACAGGCATATCAGAAACAATGACATGTCTGTTGATTCTTTAGCATAATTTTTGTTTTATGTAAAACTGTATGGTTCCAGTTTTTTATTATTTTTTTTTTTTGGGGGGGGGGATGGAACATCACACACCATCCACCAGGTTGCAGCAATGACAAAGACATCAGATCTCCATACAGAGGTGTATTGTGTGTAAATGTTCAGTTACAGTGCCCTGGAGAGTAGAACATGACTCTCTCCACTTATCAGCTTTGACAAAAGAGAGAGTAGCACATGACACTCTCCACTACACTGGAACAGAACAATTTTCACAGCATATCAGAAACAATGCTATACCAGTCCATTCTTTATATAAATCTTGTTTATGTAGAATACAAGACACTCTACACTACAATGGAACAAGACAATCTACACTGAATATCAAAAACAATAACAAAATTGTTTACATAACCTTTTTTGTAGACTTTGGGAGGGGGGGGGGGGCATCACATATTATCCATCAGGATAATTATTACCTATCAGGTTGCCAGAAATGGCATCAGTTCTCCATGTAGGTTGTTTTTGTATGTTTGTTCAGTTACAGTGTCTTGGAGAGTGCCATAAAGCACTCTCCACTACTTTGGAACAAAACAATTTTGTACAGCATATCTGAAACAATGACATGTCTGTTGATTCTTTACATAATTTTTGTTTTATGTAAAACTCTATGGTTCCAGTTTTTTTTTTGTTTTTTTTTTTGGGGGGGGGGGGGGGGATGGAACATCACACACCATCCACCAGGTTTGCAGCAATGACAAAGACATCAGATCTCCATACAGAGGTGTATTGTGTGTAAATGTTCAGTTACAGTGCCCTGGAGAGTAGAACATGACTCTCTCCACTTATCAGCTTTGACAAAAGACATCAGATCTCCATACAGAGGTGTATTGTGTGTAAATGTTCAGTTACAGTGCCCTGGAGAGTAGCACATGACACTCTCCACTACACTGGAACAGAACAATTTTCACAGCATATCAGAAACAATGATATACCAGTCCATTCTTTATATAAATCTTGTTTATGTGGAATACAACAAGACACTCTCCACTACAATGGAACAAGACAATCTACACTGAATATCAAAAACAATGACAAAATTGTTTACATAACCTTTTTTTGTAGACTTTGGGAGGGGTAGGGCATCACATATTATCCATCAGGATAATTATTACCTATCAGGTTGGCAGAAATGGCATCAATTCTCCATGTAGGGTGTTTTTGTATGTTTGTTCAGTTACAGTGTCTTGGAGAGTGCCATAAGGCACTATCCACTACATTGGAACAAAACAATTTGTACAGCATATCAGAAACAATGACATGTCTGTTGATTCTTTACATAATTTTTGTTTTATGTAAAACTGTATGGTTCCAGTTTTTATTTTTTTTTTTGGGGGGGGGGGGGGGGGGGGGATGGAACATCACACACCATCCACCAGGTTGCAGCAATGACAAAGACATCAGATCTCCATACAGAGGTGTATTGTGTGTAAATGTTCAGTTACAGTGCCCTGGAGAGTAGAACATGACTCCCTCCACTTATCAGCTTTGACAAAGACATCAGATCTCCATACAGAGGTGTAATTGTGTGTAAATGTTCAGTTACAGTGCCCTGGAGAGTAGCACATGACACTCTCCACTACACTGGAACTGAACAATTTTCACAGCATATCAGAAACAATGATATACCAGTCCATTCTTTATATAAAATCTTGTTTAAACGACAAGACAATCTACACTGAATATCAAAAACAATGACAAGATTGTTTACATAACCTTTTTTGTAGACTTTGGGAGGGGTAGGGCATCACATATTATCCATCAGGATAATTATTACCTATCAGGTGCAGAAATGGCATCAATTCTCCATGTAGGGTGTTTTTGTATGTTTGTTCAGTTACAGTGTCTTGGAGAGTGCCATAAGGCACTATCCACTACATTGACATTGGAACAAAACAATTTGTACATCATATCAGAAACAATGACATGTCTGGTGATTCTTTACATAATTTTTGTTTTATGTAAAACTGTATTGTTCCAGTTTTTATTTTTTTTTTTGGGGGGGGGGGGATGGGATGGAACATCACACACCATCCACCAGGTGGCAGCAATAACAAAGACATCAGATCTCCATACAGAGGTGTATTGTGTGTAAATGTTCAGTTACAGTGCCCTGGAGAGTAGAACATGACTCTCTCCACTTATCAGCGTCGACAAAGACATCAGATCTCCATACAGAGGTGTATTGTGTGTAAATGTTCAGTTACAGTGCCCTGGAGAGTAGCACATGACACTCTCCACTACACTGGAACTGAGCAATTTTCACAGCATATCAGAAACAATGATATACCAGTCCATTCTTTATATAAATCTTGTTTAAGTAGAATACAACAAGACACTCTCCACTGCAATGGAACAAGACAATCTACACTGAATATCAAAAACAATGACAAGATTGTTTATATAACCTTTTTTGTAGACTTTGGGAGGGGTAGGGCATCACATATTATCCATCAGGATAATTATTACCTATCAGGTTGCAGAAATGGCATCAGTTCTCCATGTAGGGTGTTTTTGTATGTTTGTTCAGTTACAGTGCCTTGGAGAGTGCCATAAGGCACTATCCACTACATTGGAACAAAACAATTTGTACAGCATATCAGAAACAATGACATGTCTGTTGATTCTTTACATAATTTTTGTTTTATGTAAAACTGTATGGTTCCAGTTTTTATTTTTTTTATTTTTTTTTTTTTGGGGGGGGGGATGGAACATCACACACCATCCACCAGGTTGCATCAATGACAAAGACATCAGATCTCCATACAGAGGTGTATTGTGTGCAAATGTTCAGTTACAGTGCCCTGGAGAGTAGAACATAACTCTCTCCACTTATCAGCTTTGACAAAGACATCAGATCTCCATACAGAGGTGTATTGTGTGTAAATGTTCAGTTACAGTGCCCTGGAGAGTAGCACATGACACTCTCCACTACACTGGAACAGAACAATTTTCACAGCATATCAGAAACAATGATATACCAGTCCATTCTTTATATAAATCTTGTTTATGTAGAATTGGTTGGTTACAATGTATTTGGAGGGGGGGGGGGGGGGGGCATCACATACCAGTACAGTCTTTATATAAAACTATTTTTTATTTAGAATTGAATGGTTACAATGTGTTGGGGGGGGGGGGGGGGGGCATCACACAGTATCAGCCTGGTTGCAAAAATGACATCAGTTCTCCATGTAGTAGTGTTTTTGTATGTTTGTCCAATTACAGTAATGTATTTGAGAATACAAGAAGACACTCTCCACTACAATGGGACAAAACAATTTGCACAGAATATCAGAAACAAAGACATAATTGTGTACATTATTTGCAGACTTTGGGAGGGGGGGGGGGGAGGGCATCACACATTATCCATCAAGATAATTATTACCTATTGGATGCAAAAATGGCATCAGTTCTCCATGTAGGGGTGTTTTTGTATGTTTGCCCAGTTACAGTGTTTTGGAGAGTGCCATAAGGCACTCTCCACTACGTTGGAACAAAACAATTTGTACAGCATATCAGAAACAATGACATGTCTCTTGATTCTTTACATAATGTTTGTTATATGTAAAACTGTATGGTTCCATTTTTTTTTTTTTTTTTTTTTAGGGGGGGGGGGGGTGGTCATCACTCAATATCCACCAGGTTTCAACAGGTGTTTATTGTGTAATTGTTTATTTACAGTGTATTGAAAGAACAGACAATTTGCGCAGCATATCTAAAAAAATGGCATACCTGTAGATTCTTTACAGTTTGTTTTTGTAGAAATGTTTTATTGGGGGAGGGAGGGGGTGTGGCATCACACATTATCGACCAGATTTTATCAATAACATCAGTTGGATCAGAAACAATATAATACATTTTGTTTTTGTAAAAATGTTTTATTTGGGGGGGGGGGGAGGGGCGTCACATATTATCCATCAGGATAATTATTGCCTATCAGGTTGCAGAAATGGCATCAGTTCTCCATGTAGGGTGTTTTTGTATCTTTGTTCAGTTACAGTGGCTTGGAGAGTGCCGTAAGGCACTCTTCACCACACTGGAAGAAAACAATTTGTACAGCATATCAGAAACAATGACATGTCTGTTGATTCTTTACATAATTTTGTTTTTATGTAAAGTTGTATGGTTCCAGTTTTTATTATTTTTTTTGTTGTTTTTTTTTTTTTGGGGGGGGGGGGGGGCTGGGATGGAACATCACACACCATCCACCAGTTTGCAGCAATGACAAAGACATCAGTTTTTATATTTTCTTTGGGGGGGGGGGGAGGGATCATCGCTCAATATCCACCAGGTTTCAACAGGTGTTTATTGTGTAATTGTTTAGTTACAGTGTATTGAAGAACAGATAATTTGCGCATCATATGTAAAAAATGGCATACCTGTACATTCTTTACATTTGGATTTTGTAGAATTTTTTTTTTTTTTTTTTTTTTTTTTTGAGGGGGTGGGGGGAGAGGGGAGTGGCATCACACATTATCCACATTTTTTCAT
Organism: Pictodentalium vernedei; assembly: GCA_031216915.1. Taxonomy (NCBI): domain Eukaryota; kingdom Metazoa; phylum Mollusca; class Scaphopoda; order Dentaliida; family Dentaliidae; genus Pictodentalium; species Pictodentalium vernedei. The sequence goes on along the minus strand of CM062296.1, from coordinate 731,068,849 downwards.
ACAACCCTCTCATGTAGAATTGTTTGGTTACAATTTATTGTGTAATTGTTCAGTTACAATGTATACAAAGAACAAACTATTTGCGTAAGCATATGTAAAAAAAAAAAAAAAAACCATACCTGTAGATTCTTTACATTTTGTTTTTGTAAAAATGTTCGGTTTTCATCGATAACATCAGTTTGATCAGAAACAATGTTATACCAGTACATTTTTTCGTACAACCCTCGTATGTAGAATTGTTTGGTTACAATTGATACGGGGGAGAGGGGTGGTGGCATCACACATTATCCACTAAATTGCAACAATGACATCAGTTATCCACAGAAAAGTTACATTTGTTTTGAGGTGGGGGGAGGGGGGTGCATCTCACATTATCAAGCAGGTTGCAACAACGACATCAGTTCTCCATATATTGGTGCCTTGTGCATAATTGTTCACTCCCAGTGCCCTGGAGAGTACAACAAGACACTCTCCCCTACACTGGAACAAAACAACTTTCACAACATATCAGAAACAATGCCATACCAGTACATGCTTTATATACATGTACATGTAAAACTTGCTTATGTAGAATTGATAGTTACACTGTATTTTTTTTATGGGGGAGGCGTCACATACCAGTTCATTCTTTACATGTTTGTAAAACTTTTTATGTAGAATTGATTGGTTGCAATGTATTGGGGGTGGCGGCATCACACAGTGTCTGCCTGGATGCAAAAATGACATCAGCTCTCCATATAGTAGTGTTGTTCTTATGTCTATTCAGTTACAGAAGTGTATTTGAGAATACAACAAGACACTCTTCACAGCAACGGAACAAAACAATTTGCAGAGAGTATCAAAAACAATGACATAATTATTTGCATAACTTTTTTGTAGACTTTGGGAGGGGGGGGGGGGGGCATCACTCATTATCCATCAGGATAATTCTTACCTATCAGATTGCAAAAATGGCATCAGTTCTCCATGTAGGGGTGTTTTTGTATGTTTGCCCAGTTACAGTGTTTTGGAGAGTGCCATAAGGCACTCTCCACTACATTGGAACAAAACAATTTGTACACCATAAATTCTTTTCATGCAACCCTTTTATGTGGAATTGTTTGGTTACAATTTATGGGGGGGGGGGGGGGGTCATTACACATTATCCACTAGATTGCAACGATGACATCAGTTATCCACAGAAAGTTGACATTTGTTTTGAAGTGAGGGGAAGGGGCATCTCACATCATCAAGCAGGTGCAACAGTGACATGAGTTCTCCATATAGTGGTGTTTTGTGCATAATTGTTCACTTACAGTGCCCTGGAGAGTACAGCAAGGCATTCCCCACTACACTGGAACAAAACAATTTTCACAACATATCAGAAACAATGATATACCAGTACATTCTTTACATAAAGCTTGTTTATGTAGAATTGATTAGTTACAATTATTGGGGGGAGGGGGCATCACACAGTATCTGTCTGGTTGCAAAAATGACATCAGTTCTCCATGTAATGGTATTTTTGTCTATTTTCGTCTGCTTTCTTCAGTTAGAGTGTATTGGAGAGTACAACAAGATACTCTTATCTACAGTGGAACAAAACAATTTGCACAAAATATAAACAACAATGAAATACCTGTAGATTCTTTACATAATTTTTTTTTTATTTGTAGAACTGTTTGGTTACATTTTTGCATCCACCAGGTTGCAACATTGACGTCCACTTACCACATACAGGTGCTTTTGTATCTCGGAACATCAGTTCTCCATATAGAGGTGTTTTGTATAAATTGGTTGCAGTGCACTGGAGAGTGTCACAAGACACTCTCCACTACACTGGAACAAAACAATTTACACAGCCTATCAGAAGCAATTACATACCTGTAGATACTTAACATTATTTTCTTTTTGTATAACTGTTTGATTACAATTTATTAGAGGGAGCATTATCCACCAGGTTGCCACAATGGCATCATTTCCCCATAGAGAGATGTTTTTGTGTAAGTTTTCAGTTACAGTGTGTTGGTGAGTGCCACAAGACACTCTCCACTACACTGGAACAAAACAATTTGCACAGCATATCAGAAGCAGTTACATACCTGTAGATACTTAACATAATTTTCTTTTTGTAGAACTGTTTGATTACAATTTATTGGGGGGAGCATTATCCACCAGGTTGCCACCACGGCATTATTTCCCCATAGAGAGGTGTTTTTGTGTAAGTTTTCAGTTACAGTGTGTTGGTGAGTGCCACAAGACACTCTCCACTATGCAGTAACAAAACAATTTGTACTGCATTTCAGAAACAGTGTTATAACTGTGGAATTTTTAGGTATCTTTTTACAAAAATTGTTTTATGAAGAGTTGTTTGGTTATGGAAAGTGAGAAACTATATTTGCTGCGCTTGTTGTGACATCATATCATCTTCAGTGTAGGTGTTTATGTATAGGGGAGGGATGTTGGAGAGAGAATCTATGAAAAGTAGGAAACTATACTTGCTATATGTGTTGAGCCAGCACATAATCTTCGGTGGCAATCAGTTTCTGTGTAGACTGGGCCTTCACTGATGGTCTTAGGCTGGACTTGAGTACAGTTAACTCCATAACATAAGCATTAAGCAATAATAGAGATTACATCAGTTTTGTTCAACTTTGACTTTTCTTCTGAAGTTTGTTTAATTTAACACAATGTTCGATGCACGTCGCAGCCACTTGTCAAGTTTGTTGACTTCTTGGGGTGAATTCAGACGCCGAACAGTGTCATCTTTCAATTTAACAAATAAAGTTCCATCAAATGTCCAGGTTTGGGTGACCTTCTTTTCCTTAACAAGTGTACGACATGTTTTTGCAAGTTGTGCTCTTGTCGCGGTCAGGTGTTCATTTACATACACATTCTTGGTGTTTGCTGTTGATCTCAGTTTTCTTCGTGCTCTGTAGAATTTGTCCCGCACTCTGTAACTACAGAACTTTACTAACACAGTTCTTGGTTGATTTCTGTTCCCTCCTGGAGCACCAGAACGATGACTTCTTTCAATATCGTTTATTTTAGTGTTGAAATGATTAGTGGACAAGTCATAGTCACTGCTATTAATAAGTGTGGTGGATTACAAAATTTCTCATCGATTAGTCAGACTTGCCTCCTCCTCAATCCACCTGTAATT